>JARQOD010000003.1:133796164-133944125 GCA_033576555.1 Oophaga sylvatica
CCTTCCTATCCTTTTCTTTCTAGGAAGATTGGGCCCCAACGTTTGCTCATACTATTTTCTGTCTGTGTCTGTATTTCCTCTTGTCTAACCGCCATTACATGTTTGGGGGCTTCCTTTGTTCTTTGGGGATCTGCTCTGGGGCAGATAGTTTTCCTCTTTCTATCTTTAGGTGTAGTTAGCTTCTCAGGCTGTGACTAGGCGTCTAGGACCAACGTAGGTACGCTCCACGGCTGCCTTTAGTTGTGGTGGTTAGTCAGGGTACTGCAATCCAGTAGATTCCAACCTCTCTGGTGTATTGCCTTTTTTGCCTGCTCTCCTCAGCTACCAAATCATAACACTTGTCATTGACCATTTTCTTCAACTTCCACCAAAGATTTTCAATTGGATTGAGATCTGAACTATTTGCAGGCCATGACATTGACCTTATGTGTCTTTTTTCAAGGAATGTTTTCACAGTTTTTGCTCTATGGCTGGATGCATTATCATCTTCATTTATTGAAGATGTAATGATAGCCATCTCCCAGTGCCTTTACATGACATGCAGCCCCATATCATCAATGACTGTGGAAATTTGCATGTACTCTTCAGGCAGTCATCTTTATAAATTTCATTGGAACGGCACCAAACAAAAGTTCCAGCTTCATCACTTTGCCCAATGCAGATTCGTGATTCATCACTGAATATGACTTTCATCCAGTCATCCACAGTCCACGATTGCTTTTCCTTAGCCCATTGTAACCTTGTTTTTTTCTGTTTAGGTGTTAATAATGGCTTTCGTTTAGCTTTTCTGTATGTAAATCCCATTTCCATTAGGCGGTTTCTTACAGTTCGGTCACAGACGTTGACTCCAGTTTCCACCCATTTGTTCCTTATTTGTTTAGTTGTGCATTTCCTGTTTTGGAGACATATTGTTTTAAGTTTCCGGTCTGGACGCTTTGATGTCTTCCTTGGTCTACCAGTATGTTTTCCTTTAACAACCTTTCCATGTTGTTTGTATTTGGTTCAGATTTTAGACACAGCTGACTATGAACAACCAACATCTTTTGCAACATTGCGTGATGATTTACCGTCTTTTAAGAGTTTGATAATCCTCTCCTTTGTTTCAATGGACATCTCTCATGTTGGAGCCATGATTCATGACAGTCCACTTGGTGCAACAGCTCTCGAAGGTGTGATCACTCCTTTTTAGATGCAGACTAACGAGCAGATCTAGTTTGATGCAGGTGTTAGTTTTGGGAAAAAAAAAATTAATTTTTTCTCTCAGAATTGAGTGATTCCATTATTTTTTCCCTATGCTTGGTTAAAAAAAATAACCATTACTGACTACCACATTATTAGTTCCTGATTTCTTTTAGTGTTTCTTAAAGCCAGAAAGTTGCCATTTGAAATGACTTCAGTTTTGTGCCATGTCTGTGATCTGTTTTTTTTTTCAACAAAATAAAACAACTGAAAAAACATCATCCAAGGCCGGTGATTCCATAATTTTTGCCAGGGGTTGTACATGCTTGATCTGGATATTGATGGAAAACCCTCCCTGTACCCCCCAGTGTACTGTCGTTATGCATAGATTTATAGTTATACTACCCCTTTTACTATGTATATTGTATTTTCTTTAACTTTTTCACCACTAAAATAAAAAAAAATTGAATTTGAAAAAAAAAAAAATTGTAATTAGATCTACAGCCAGTGGCTGCTCCGCTGACTAGGAGACACTGAAGCTTTGGAGCAGACCTCTGATTCCCAGGCTATAGTATGAGTAAACAGCTCTTCAGAGTCAACCATCTGTGTTACCCCAAGCCATAGTATATGTAGTTTCTTACGGTTAAAAGGGGGGGGGGATCCAACCCACCTGTAATTGACGATGCCAACGTCACGTAAAACACAGCAAGGGGACTCCAAAAAGAGTCTCCATTTTTTCCAAAAATTTGGGGCACAGACACCACTTAAGTGGCATCAATTGCCCCAGAGTTGCTTAAAATGGTTGGTGAGGTAATTTTAACAAATCTTCAAGCTTTTACTCTCCCCAGGCTGACACAGGTGTAGAAAAGTCCTTGCGGATCCATGATTTGTTCATCTTTATGAACGTGAGTCTGTCTACATTGTCAGTGGACAGCCGCGTGCGCTTATCTGTAAGCACACCACCAGCAGCGCTGAACACACGTTCAGAGAGAACGCTGACTGCGGGGCATGACAAGATCTCCAAGGCGTAAGTGGTGAGCTCCGGCCATTTATCCAGATTGGAAGCCCAAAAAGAGCAAGGGTCCAGTGACACAGTCATGGCTTCGATGTTCAGTTGGAGATACTCCTGTACCATCGTCTCTAGGCGTTGACTATGTGTCTGACTTCTTGTCTCCTGTGTCCTTGCAAAGGATGGGCTAAAAAAGTGGTGAAAGGATTCTGCAAAATTGCTGTTAACACCAGCAGATACTGTGTTTCTGTTACAGTTTGAGTGCTGAAGACTCGACTTTCCCATGGTTGGCAAGTTACAACTGTGAGATTCACTACGTGCACCACTGGTGTTTTGTGGAAAAGCACATGTAAGATTCTGCAACAGTCTCTACTGATACTCCTGCATGCGTGAATCCCTTTCTATGGCAGGAATTAATTTGGCAAATTTACTTTTGTACCGGGGATCTAAGAGTGTGGCTACCCAGTAGTCAGGATTATTTGAATTCTGGCAATTCGAGGGTCATGTTGCATGTAGTGCAGCAAGAAGGCACTCATGTGTCTTGCGCATCCAGGAGCACTAAGTCCCTGTTGTGTTGGTGGCGAGGTTAGAATCCTGCTTCCTTCCTCTGCCCTCTCCCCCAACCTCGCACAACAGAAATGTGATCAAGCTCTCCCTCATCTGATGAGTCTTCCATGCCCATCGCCAGTTCGTCCTCCAATTCTTCCTGGGCTCCTGCACCTTCCTCACCAGTTTGGCTACTACCATGTGCCCTGGTTAATCCCTCTCCCCCACCCTCCCATGCCTGCCGCCTTGGTGCTGCCGACCGTCTGGACTTTGCAGATGTTATCCCTTCCGCATACAACTCCTCCTCTACTTCCTTTACCTCCTCTTGTTCCACCACCTGACTCCGAATTCTGTTTAACATGTGCTCCAGCATGTAAATCACCGGAATAGTCATGCTGATAATGGCATCGTCAGCACTAAACATCTTCGTGGCCATTTCAAAACTGTGCAGAAGGGTGCATAGGTCCCTGATCTGAGACCACTCCTCCAGCGTGATTTGCCCCACCTCTGGATCTTGTTGGCCCAGGCTATAAGTAAGAACGTATTGCACCAGGGCTTGTCGGTGCTGCTACAGTCGCTGCAACATGTGCAGAGTTGAATTCCACCGTGTTGGCACATCGCATTTTAGCCGGTGAAGTGGCAGGCCCAACGACTTCTGTAGAGATGTAAGTCGCTGAGCTGCGGGATGCGAACGGCGGAAGTGAGCACACAGCGACCGTGCCCTCTGCAGAAGGCTATGTAGTCCGGGATAGTGGCCTAAAAATTGCTGGACAACCAGGTTCAACACGTGACCCATACAAGACACGTGTGTGACATTGCCCCGGCGAAGGGCCGCACCCAGGTTTGCTGCATTGTCGCACACGGCCTTCCCTGGTTGCAGGTCCAGTGGAGACAACCATTCATGAAACTGGTTCTCCAGAGCTGACCACAACTCAACTGTGTGACTCACATTTCCCAGACATTTCAACGTAAAAACGCCTGATGACGTTGAGCCCTGCTGCAAGCATAGCAAGGAGGTGTGCAGGATTCTCTCTGCGCAGTTAGAAAGCCGGTGGCATGACCTGACAGGCTTTGGATGCAGGTGGAGGACCGAGAGGAGGTTGAGGAGGCAGAAGCAATGGAGGAACTTCGAGATAAAGAGGATTGACGCACAACTCGTGGGGACGGCAAGACTTGGACAGTAGCCCCTTGTCCTGCTGTCACCATAGTTACCCAGTCCCCAGTCAGCGAGATGTAACGCCCTGTCCATGCCTACTCGTCCAAGTGTCTGTGGTGAAATGCACCCTGTCACACACTGAGTTTCTCAAAGAAGCGGTGATGTTGTGTGCGACATGCTGGTGGAGCGCAGGCACACCTTTCTTTGAGAAGTAGTGCCGACTGGGCATCTGGTACTGGGGCACTGAGACGGACATAAGGTCTCGAAAATCCTCCGTGTCCACCAGGCGGAAAGGCAGCATTTCTGTAGCCAAGCGCTTGCAGATGGTGAAATTCAACCTCTTAGCTTTCTCATGGCTAGGAGGAAATGGTCTTTTACTTGTCCACATCTGTGGGACCGAGGGCTGGCAGTTTTGCTTAGACGGGGTTGAGTAGGGTGTCCTTGGACAACTGACAGTCTGTGAGGAAGATGCAGGCGCAAAAGTTAGGTTGCCTTGATCCAAAGGTGGTGCTCTCGATGTCGAAGAGCGCTCAACACCAGCTGGTCTTTCCACTTCCAAATAAATGATGACCTGCCAATCAGACTGGCTGTTGTGGGTAAAGAGGTGCCAGGTCTGAGTCTGAAAACAGGTCTGACTGCTGTCCCCCCAGTCACAGAGGATGAAGAGGCCGCGGATGCACAAGATGGGGCAGACGGTAGTTGGGCCGGCCCGCTAAGCCGCTTTGTAGCACAGTGAGCTTGCCTGTTATGTTTTGGTAGCTGAGGAGAGCAGGAAAAAACGGCATTACACCAGAGAGGTTGGAATCTATTGGATTGCAGTACCCTGACTAACCACCACAACTAAAGGCAGCCGTGGAGCGTTCCTACGTTGGTACTAGATGCCTCGTCACAGCCTGAGATATTAACTACACCTAAAGATAGAAAGAGGAAAGCTATCTGCCCCGGAGCAGATCCCCAAAGAACATAGGAAGCCCCCAAACATGTAATGGCGGTTAGACAAGAGGAAATACAGACACAGACAGAAAATAGTATGAGCAAACGCTGGGGTCCAATCTGCCTAGACAGAAAAGGATAGAAAGGATACTCACTGCAATCCAAAAAAACCCTAAAAAATACCAACTCTACTGATTGCAAAAACACCTGAGATCACACGACCTCTACCACCTAAATCAGTTCTCTGGTGTAACAAAACTAAGCCGCAGCCACTGAAAAAACTGGAAAAGGCAAATGAACAAATAACAGTGGCTCCAGAGGAACTGAGAGGAGCCCAAGACCCCCGGGGGGGAACCTGGCTAACCTCACAGAAATGCAGAGAAATATGCAAATGGTAAGCACAAAAACAGAAAATATCTTATCTGAAAGCAGAAGAAGAGGCAAGACTCAGCAAGCTTCCAAGAGAACCAGGAACCACAGTTGAGACAAGAACAATTGATCACCGGCAACCATGATGGGAGGGAACCGCCCTTATATAAGACCAGTCTGTGTCTCCTGATTGCCAATCCTCATTGAATGGTTCAGTGCTGTTTGTAACCACCAGAGGGAGCTTCTGCTCAGAATTCATTTCTAAAACATTCACAACAGTACCCCCCCCTTGAGGAGGGGTCACCGAACCCTCATTTGTGCAACCAGGTCGGTCAGGATGAGCTCGGTGATAGGCACGGATCAGTCTCCTAGCATGGATGTCCGAAGCAAACACCCAAGAATTGTCCTCCTGACCGTAACCTCTCCACTTAACCAAATACTGGAGTTTCCGTCTAGAAAAACGAGAATCCAATATTTTCTCAACCACATACTCCAGATTGCCCTCAACCAAAACAGGGTCAGGAGGCGCAGCCATAGGAACCACTGGTTCGACAAACCTCTTCAATAAGGACTTGTGGAACACGTTATGGATCTTAAATGTCCCTGGAAGAAGTAAACAAAAGGAAACAGGATTAAGAATCTCCATGATCTTATAAGGTCCAATGAACCTAGGCTTAAACTTAGGAGATGCAACTCTCATAGGGATATTTCTTGAGGACAGCCGGACCAAGTCCCCCACTTTAAACGAGGACCATCAGTCCTATGCCGGTTGGCAAACCGCTGGGCCTTCTCCTGAGAGAGGGACAACCTCTCCACTACCTGGTCCCAAAATCTGCTGCATACGCTCCACAACAGTCAACACCTGGACAGACAGAAGCCTCCGTCTGTCCCGAAGAAAATCGAGGGTGAAACCAAAAATTGCAGAAAAATGGAGACATCAAAGTGGCAGAGCTTGCCCGATTATTAAGAGCAAACTCAGCCAAAGGCAAAAAAGAGACCCAGTCATCTTGATCAGCAGACACAAAGCATCTCAGATAAGTCTCCAATGTCTGGTTTGTTCTCTCAGTTTGTCCATTGGTCTGAGGATGAAAAGCAGAGGAGAAAGACAATTGAACACCAAATTTAGAACAAAAAGTCCTAGAAAATCTGGAAACAAACTGGACTCCTCTGTCAGACACAATGTTCTCAGGAATGCCGTGTAACCGAACCACGTGCTGAAGGAACAAAGGCACCAATTCGGAGGAGGAAGGCAACTTAGGTAATGGCACAAGATGTATCATCTTGGAAAACCTATCACAAATCACCCAGATAACGGTCATTCTCTGAGAAACAGGGAGGTCGGAAATAAAATCCATAGAGATATGGGTCCATGGTCTCTTGGGCACAGGCAATGGTGTTATGTTTCGGTAGCTGAGGAGTGCAGGTAAAAAGGGCAATACACCAGAGCAGTTGGAATCTATGAGATTGCAGTACCCTGACTAACCACCACAACTAGAGGCAGCCGTGGAGCGTTCCTATGTTGGTCCTAGACGCCTCGTCACAGCCTGAGAAACTAACTACACCTAAAGATAGAAAGAGGAAAGCTATCTGCCCCGGAGCAGATCCCCAAAGAACATAGAAAGCCCCCAAACATGTAATGGCGGTTAGACAAGAGGAAATACTGACACAGAAAGAAAATAGTATGAGCAAACGTTGGGGCCCAAACTACCTAAATAGAAAAGGATAGGAAGGGCACTTACTGCAATCCCAAAAAACCCTGAAAAGCACCAACTCTACTAATTTCAAAAACACCTGAGATCACACGACCTCTACCACCTAAATTAGTTCTCTGGTGTAGCAAAATCAAAACAGCAGCCACTGAAAAAACTGGAAAAAGCAAATGTACAAACATCAGTGGCTGCACTAAACTTAGAGGGCAAAAGCCCTCGGAGGGGACCCTGAAGGCCCCCACAGAAGTGCAGGACAAAATGCAAAAATCAAGCACAAAAACAAAAAGAAGAAAATGTCTTATCTGTTAGCAGGAGATGCAGACACGACACAGCAGGCTACAAAGGAAACAGGAATCAAGGATTGAGACCAGAACAATTGATCACCGGCAACCCTGATGGGAAGGCGACTCCCTTATATAAGACCAGTCAGTAACACCTGATTCCCAATCCTCACAATCTTCACTGGACAGTCCAGTACCGCTTGTATCCACCAGAGGGAGCCTCTGCTCAGAACTCATTTCAAGTCCATTCACAACACAATGGCATCAACAAACCACTAGAGCGTGAGCAAGGCTTGGAGCGAGAGCAAGTCCCACAGGACTGCACAAACTCCCTTACGTCACGAGACAAAGTAGGCCACCAAAAGGACCGACTCACCAAGTCTCTGGTACCAAAAATTCCGGGATGACCGGCCAACGCGGAACAATGAATCTCAGACATCACACTCTCTTTCCACCGGTCTGGGACAAACAATTTCCCAATAGGGCAACTCTCGGGTTTATCCTCCTGACACCCTTCCAGAGCCAGTCTCAAATTGGGCGAGATGGCGGAAAGAACTACACCCTCTTTCAAAATAACAGCAGGATCAGATAACTCAGGAGTGTCTGCAAGGAAACTCCTCGAGAGGGCATCCGCCTTAACATTCTTAGTGCCAGGAAGAAAGGAAACCACAAAATTAAAACGTGTGAAAAACAAGGCCCACCTGGCCTGTCTAGGATTAAGTCACTTGGCTGATTCCAGATAAACCAGATTCTTATGGTCCGTGAGGACCACCACCTGATGTTTGGCTCCTTCCAGCCAATGTCTCCACTCTTCAAAAGCCCACTTCATGGCCAATAAGTCCCGATTACCCACGTCATAATTACGTTCAGTTGGAGAAAATTTTCGAGAGAAAAAAGCACAAGGGTTACTTTTAGAGGTCTCAGAATCTCTTTGGGACAAAACGGCACCTGCCCCAATTTCAGAGGCATCAACCTCCACCTGAAATGGCAGAGAAACATCAGGCTGCCGTAGAACAGGAGCAGAAGTGAATCTCTGCTTAAGTTCCTGAAACGCAGAAACTGCCTCAGGAGGCCAATTCACCAAATCAGAACCATTTTTGGTCAAATCAGTCAATGGTAAAACAATAACAGAGAAATTACCAATAAATTTGCGATAAAAATTGGCAAAACCCAAGAATCTCTGAAGAGCCTTTAATGAAGTAGGTTGGACCCAATCACAGATGGCCTGAACCTTGACCGGGTCCATTTCAATAACAGATGGAGACAAAATGAATCCCAGAAATGAGATCCTCTGTATGCCAAAAAGACACTTTGATCCCTTCACATACAGAGCATTCTCTCTCAAAATCTGGAACACAGTCCGAACATGTATCACATGAGAGTCCCAGTCATTGGAAAATATCAAGATATCATCCAAATAAACAATCAGAAATTTATCCACAAAATCCCTGAAAATGTCATTCATGAAGGACTGGAAGACGGAATGTTATGATTCGGTAGCTGAGGAGTGCAGGCAAAAAGGCAATACACCAGAGCAGTTGGAATCTATGAGATTGCAGTACCCTGACTAACCACCACAACTAGAGGCAGCCGTGGAGCGTTCCTACGTTGGTCCTAGACGCCTCGTCACAGCCTGAGAAACTAACTACACCTAAAGATAGAAATAGGAAAGCTATCTGCCCCGGAGCAGAACCCCAAAGATAATAGCAAGCCCCCAAACATGTAATGGCGGTTAGACAAGACGAAATACTGACACAGACAGAAAATAGTATGAGCAAACGTTGGGGCCCAAACTAACTAAATAGAAAAGGATAGGAAGGGTACTTACTGCAATCCCAAAAAAAACCCTGAAAGTACCAACTCTACTAATTTCAAAAACACCTGAGATCACACGACCTCTACCACCTAAATTAGCTCTCTGGTGTAAAAAAATCAAAACAGCAGCCACTGAAAAAACTGGAAAAAGCAAAAGTACAAACATCAGTGGCTGAACTAAACTGAGAGGGCAAAAGCCCCCTGAGGGGACCCAGAAGGCCCCCACAGAAGTGCAGGACAAAATGCAAAAATCAAGCACAGAAACAAAAAGAAGAAAATGTCTTATCTGTTAGAAGGAGATGCAGACACGACACAGCAGGCTACAAGGGAAACTGGAATCAAGGATTCAGACCAGAACAATTGATCACCGGCAACCCTGATGGGAAGGTGACTCCCTTATATAAGACCAGTCAGTAACACCTGATTCCCAGTCCTCACAATCTTCACTGAACAGACCAGTACCGCTTGTAACCACCAGAGGGAGCCTCTGCTCAGAACTCATCTCAAGCCCATTCACAACAGTACCCCCCTTGAGGAGGGGTCACCGAACCCTCCTTTGAGCAACCAGGTCGGTCAGGATGAGTTCTATGATACGCACGGATGAGTCTCCTAGCATGGATGTCCGAAGCAAACACCCAAGAATTGTCTTCCTGACCATAACCTCTCCACTTAACCAAATACTGGAGTTTCCGTCTAGAAAAACGAGAATCTAATATTTTCTCAACCACATACTCCAGATTGCCCTCAACCAAAACAGGGTCAGGAGGCACAGCAGCAGGAACCACTGGCTCAACAAACCTCTTCAACAAGGACTTGTGGAACACGTTATGGATCTTAAATGTCCCTGGAAGAAGCAAACAAAAAGAAACAGGATTAAGAATCTCCATGATCTTATAAGGTCCAATGAACCTAGGCTTAAATTTAGGAGATGCTACTCTCATAGGAATATTTTTTGAGGACAACCAGACCAAGTCCCCTACTTTAAACCGAGGACCATCAGTCCTATGCCGGTTAGCAAACCGCTGGGCCCTCTCTTGAGAGAGGGACAACCTCTCCACTACCTGGTCCCAAATCTGTTGCATACGCTCCACAACAGAGTCAACACCCGGACAGACAGAAGCCTCCGTCTGTCCCGAAGAAAATCGAGGGTGAAACCCAGAATTACAGAAAAATGGAGGCATCAAAGTGGCAGAGCTAGCCCTATTATTAAGAGCAAACTCAGCCAAAGGCAAAAAAGAAACCCAGTCATCCTGATCAGCAGACACAAAGCATCTTAGATAAGTCTCCAATGTCTGGTTTGTTCTCTCAGTTTGACCATTGGTCTGAGGATGAAACGCCGAGGAGAAAGACAATTGAACACCAAGTTTAGAACAAAAGGTCCTCCAAAATCTGGAAACAAACTGGACTCCTCTGTCAGACACAATGTTCTCAGGAATGCCGTGTAAACGAACCACGTGCTGAAGGAACAAAGGCACCAATTCAGAGGAGGAAGGCAACTTAGGCAATGGCACAAGATGTATCATCTTGGAAAACCTATCACAAATCACCCAGATGGCGGTCATTCTCTGAGAAACAGGAAGGTCGGAAATGAAATCCATAGAGATATGGGTCCATGGTCTCTTGGGCACAGGCAATGGCATCAACAAACCACCAGAGCGAGAGCAAGGCTTGGAGCGAGAGCAAGTCCCGCAGGACTGCACAAATTCCCTGACATCACGAGACAAGGTAGGCCACCAAAATGACCGACTAACCAAGTCTCTGGTACCAAAAATTCCGGGATGCCCAGCCAACGCGGAACAATGAATCTCAGACATCACACTCTTTTTCCACTGGTCCGGGACAAACAATTTTCCAACAGGGCAGCGCTCGGGCCTATCCTCCTGACACCCCTCCAGAGCAAGTCTCAAATTGGGTGAGATGGCGGAAAGAACTACACCCTCTTTCAAAATAACAGAAGGATCAGATAACTCAGGAGAGTCCGCAAGGAAACTCCTCGAGAGAGCATCCGCCTTAACATTCTTAGTGCCAGGAAGAAAGGAAACCACAAAATTAAAACGTGTGAAAAACAAGGCCCACCTGGCCTGTCTAGGATTGAGTCGCTTGGCAGATTCCAGATAAACCAGATTCTTATGGTCCGTAAGGACCACCACCCGATGTTTGGCTCCCTCCAGCCAATGTCTCCACTCTTCAAAAGCCCACTTCATGGCCAATAACTCCCGATTACCCACGTCATAATTACGTTCAGTAGGAGAAAATTTTCGAGAGAAAAAGGCACAAGGGTTACTTTTAGAGGTCTCAGAATCTCTTTGGGACAAAACGGCACCTGCCCCAATTTCAGAGGCATCAACCTCCACCTGAAATGGCAGAGAAACATCAGGCTGCCGTAGAACAGGAGCAGAAGTGAATCTCTGCTTAAGTTCCTGAAACGCAGAAACTGCCTCAGGAGGCCAATTCACCAAATCAGAACCATTTTTGGTCAAATCAGTCAATGGTAAAACAATAACAGAGAAATTACCAATAAATTTGCGATAAAAATTGGCAAAACCCAAGAATCTCTGAAGAGCCTTTAATGAAGTAGGTTGGACCCAATCACAGATGGCCTGAACCTTGACCGGGTCCATTTCAATAACAGATGGAGACAAAATGAATCCCAGAAATGAGATCCTCTGTATGCCAAAAAGACACTTTGATCCCTTCACATACAGAGCATTCTCTCTCAAAATCTGAAACACAGTCCGAACATGTATCACATGAGAGTCCCAGTCATTGGAAAATATCAAGATATCATCCAAATAAACAATCAGAAATTTATCCACAAAATCCCTGAAAATGTCATTCATGAAGGACTGGAAGACGGAATGTTATGATTCGGTAGCTGAGGAGTGCAGGCAAAAAGGCAATACACCAGAGCAGTTGGAATCTATGAGATTGCAGTACCCTGACTAACCACCACAACTAGAGGCAGCCGTGGAGCGTTCCTACGTTGGTCCTAGACGCCTCGTCACAGCCTGAGAAACTAACTACACCTAAAGATAGAAATAGGAAAGCTATCTGCCCCGGAGCAGAACCCCAAAGATAATAGCAAGCCCCCAAACATGTAATGGCGGTTAGACAAGACGAAATACTGACACAGACAGAAAATAGTATGAGCAAACGTTGGGGCCCAAACTAACTAAATAGAAAAGGATAGGAAGGGTACTTACTGCAATCCCAAAAAAAACCCTGAAAGTACCAACTCTACTAATTTCAAAAACACCTGAGATCACACGACCTCTACCACCTAAATTAGCTCTCTGGTGTAAAAAAATCAAAACAGCAGCCACTGAAAAAACTGGAAAAAGCAAAAGTACAAACATCAGTGGCTGAACTAAACTGAGAGGGCAAGATCCCCCTGAGGGGACCCAGAAGGCCCCCACAGAAGTGCAGGACAAAATGCAAAAATCAAGCACAGAAACAAAAAGAAGAAAATGTCTTATCTGTTAGAAGGAGATGCAGACACGACACAGCAGGCTACAAGGGAAACTGGAATCAAGGATTCAGACCAGAACAATTGATCACCGGCAACCCTGATGGGAAGGTGACTCCCTTATATAAGACCAGTCAGTAACACCTGATTCCCAGTCCTCACAATCTTCACTGAACAGACCAGTACCGCTTGTAACCACCAGAGGGAGCCTCTGCTCAGAACTCATCTCAAGCCCATTCACAACAGTACCCCCCCTTGAGGAGGGGTCACCGAACCCTCCTTTGAGCAACCAGGTCGGTCAGGATGAGTTCTATGATACGCACGGATGAGTCTCCTAGCATGGATGTCCGAAGCAAACACCCAAGAATTGTCTTCCTGACCATAACCTCTCCACTTAACCAAATACTGGAGTTTCCGTCTAGAAAAACGAGAATCTAATATTTTCTCAACCACATACTCCAGATTGCCCTCAACCAAAACAGGGTCAGGAGGCACAGCAGCAGGAACCACTGGCTCAACAAACCTCTTCAACAAGGACTTGTGGAACACGTTATGGATCTTAAATGTCCCTGGAAGAAGCAAACAAAAAGAAACAGGATTAAGAATCTCCATGATCTTATAAGGTCCAATGAACCTAGGCTTAAATTTAGGAGATGCTACTCTCATAGGAATATTTTTTGAGGACAACCAGACCAAGTCCCCTACTTTAAACCGAGGACCATCAGTCCTATGCCGGTTAGCAAACCGCTGGGCCCTCTCTTGAGAGAGGGACAACCTCTCCACTACCTGGTCCCAAATCTGTTGCATACGCTCCACAACAGAGTCAACACCCGGACAGACAGAAGCCTCCGTCTGTCCCGAAGAAAATCGAGGGTGAAACCCAGAATTACAGAAAAATGGAGGCATCAAAGTGGCAGAGCTAGCCCTATTATTAAGAGCAAACTCAGCCAAAGGCAAAAAAGAAACCCAGTCATCCTGATCAGCAGACACAAAGCATCTTAGATAAGTCTCCAATGTCTGGTTTGTTCTCTCAGTTTGACCATTGGTCTGAGGATGAAACGCCGAGGAGAAAGACAATTGAACACCAAGTTTAGAACAAAAGGTCCTCCAAAATCTGGAAACAAACTGGACTCCTCTGTCAGACACAATGTTCTCAGGAATGCCGTGTAAACGAACCACGTGCTGAAGGAACAAAGGCACCAATTCAGAGGAGGAAGGCAACTTAGGCAATGGCACAAGATGTATCATCTTGGAAAACCTATCACAAATCACCCAGATGGCGGTCATTCTCTGAGAAACAGGAAGGTCGGAAATGAAATCCATAGAGATATGGGTCCATGGTCTCTTGGGCACAGGCAATGGCATCAACAAACCACCAGAGCGAGAGCAAGGCTTGGAGCGAGAGCAAGTCCCGCAGGACTGCACAAATTCCCTGACATCACGAGACAAGGTAGGCCACCAAAATGACCGACTAACCAAGTCTCTGGTACCAAAAATTCCGGGATGCCCAGCCAACGCGGAACAATGAATCTCAGACATCACACTCTTTTTCCACTGGTCCGGGACAAACAATTTTCCAACAGGGCAGCGCTCGGGCCTATCCTCCTGACACCCCTCCAGAGCAAGTCTCAAATTGGGTGAGATGGCGGAAAGAACTACACCCTCTTTCAAAATAACAGAAGGATCAGATAACTCAGGAGAGTCCGCAAGGAAACTCCTCGAGAGAGCATCCGCCTTAACATTCTTAGTGCCAGGAAGAAAGGAAACCACAAAATTAAAACGTGTGAAAAACAAGGCCCACCTGGCCTGTCTAGGATTGAGTCGCTTGGCAGATTCCAGATAAACCAGATTCTTATGGTCCGTAAGGACCACCACCCGATGTTTGGCTCCCTCCAGCCAATGTCTCCACTCTTCAAAAGCCCACTTCATGGCCAATAACTCCCGATTACCCACGTCATAATTACGTTCAGTAGGAGAAAATTTTCGAGAGAAAAAGGCACAAGGGTTACTTTTAGAGGTCTCTGGATCTTTTTGGGACAAAACGACACCTGCCCCAATTTCAGAGGCATCAACCTCCACCTGAAATGGCAGAGAAACATCAGGCTGCCGTAGAACAGGAGCAGAAGTGAATCTCTGCTTAAGTTCCTGAAATGCAGAGACTGCCTCAGGAGGCCAATTCACCACATCAGAACCCTTTTTGGTCAAATCAGTTAATGGTTTAACAATAACCGAGAAATTACCAATAAATTTACGATAAAAATTGGCAAAACCCAAAAATCTTTGAAGAGCCTTTAATGAAGTAGGTTGGACCCAATCACAGATGGCCTGAACCTTGACCGGGTCCATTTCAATAACAGATGGGGACAAAATGAATCCCAGAAATGAGATCCTCTGTATGCCAAAAAGACACTTTGATCCCTTCATATACAGAGCATTCTCTCTCAAAATCTGGAATACAGTTCGAACATGTTTCACATGAGAGTCCCAGTCATTGGAAAAAATCAAGATATCATCCAAATAAACAATCAGAAATTTATCCACAAAATCCCTGAAAATGTCATTCATGAAGGACTGGAAGACAGAAGGAGCATTAGTGAGCCCAAAGGGCATCACAAGGTACTCAAAATGCCCTCTGGGGTATTGAATGCCGTCTTCCATTCATCCCCGTGCTTAATGCGAATAAGGTTATATGCCCCCCTGAGGTCAAGCTTGGTAAACCAAGTAGCGTTTTTCACCCTGGAAAACAGGTCAGAAATCAAGGGTAACGGGTATTGATATTTCACAGTAATATTGTTCAAAAGACGATAATCAATACACGGCCTTAATGAACCATCCTTTTTGGCCACAAAGAAAAAACCGGCACCTAAGGGTGAAGAGGATGGTCTGATATGACCTTTCTCCAATGACTCCTTGATATAAGACCGCATAGCATCATGTTCAGGTACAGACAAGTTAAAAAGGCGACCTTTAGGGAATTTACTACCAGGCACTAATTCAATAGCGCAGTCATAGCTCCTATGGGGAGGCAAGGATGCAGATTTACTTTCGCTAAACACATCAGAAAAATCAATCAAAAAGTCAGGAACATCCTGAGCCTGGGGGGAGGCAGAAAAAACAGGAGTGTTGGTATTAACACATTGGCAGCCCCAACTGGTTACAGACACAGATTTCCAATCCAAAACAGGATTATGAGACTGTAACCAAGGGAAACCCAGTACGATAATATCATGCAGATTATACAGAACCAAAAATTTGCAGCACTCTAGATGATCAGGTTCAACCCTCATTATAACCTGAGTAGAGAACTGAGGTTTATTCTCAGCCAAAGGGGTAGAATCGATCCCCAGAAGGGGAATAGACTTCTGTAGGGGTATCAAGGGAAACCCACAACGTTTAGCAAAATCATAATCCATCAGGTTAATAGCTGCTCCAGAATCAACGAAAGCCTGAGCAGAAAATGAGGACAGAGAGCATATCAGAGTGACAGTTAGTAAAAACTTAGTCTGAACACTACCCAAGACAACTGAGCGTGCAAAACGTCCTCCCCGCTTAGGGCAGACTGAAATAGCATGAGAGGCATCACCACAGTAGAAACATAACCCATTGCGCTTTTGAAACTCATGACGCTGTGCCCCAGACACCACTCTATCACACTGCATGGATTCAGAAGCAGGTTCACAAGGCAACACTATTCCACGCATACTTCTCCGCTCACGCAAACGTCTGTCAATTTGAATCGCTAATGACATAGAATCATTGAGACCAGAGGGGACAGGGAATCCCACCATAACATCCTTTACATTATCTGACAGCCCCTTCCGAAAAAGGGCCGCCAAAGCGTCGTCATTCCATTTGGTCAGGACTGCCCACCTACGGAATCTCTGACAGTATAACTCAGCGTCATCAAGCCCCTGATTTAATGCCAACAAGGCTTTTTCAGCTTGATCAGTGACATTAGGCTCATCGTACAATAACCCCAAAGCCTGAAAAAATGCATCAACATCACTCAAAACAGGATCCCCAGGTGTCAGGGAAAAAGCCCAATCCTGAGGATCGCCGCGCAGGAGAGAGATGACAATTTGAACCTGCTGCGCTGCGTTTCCTGAGGACTTAGATTTTAAGGCAAAAAACAATTTACAATTATTTTTGAAATTCTGAAACTTAGCTCGATCCCCTAAAAACAAATCTGGCATGGGAATCCTAGGTTCCACAACAGGCAACCTAGCAAGATAGATAGCAATACTCCGAACCTCAGTGGCAAGCTGATCCACACGGCCAGACAACTGTGCAAACTCCATTGAGAGAAAAAAAAATCCTCCCCAGCACCCAGAGATACAGAGGGAAAAAAAAAAAAAATGCAACAAACAGAAAAATATGTCTGACAACTCTGACAACCTTTTTTTTTTTTTTTTTCTTTCACAATATTTTTTCCCTTCTGTGAGTACCATACAATTTTCAATTTTTTGGGCCGGTGATACTGTTATGATTCGGTAGCTGAGGAGTGCAGGCAAAAAGGCAATACACCAGGGCAGTTGGAATCTATGAGATTGCAGTACCCTGACTAACCACCACAACTAGAGGCAGCCGTGGAGCGTTCCTACGTTGGTCCTAGACGCCTCGTCACAGCCTGAGAAACTAACTACACCTAAAGATAGAAATAGGAAAGCTATCTGCCCCGGAGCAGAACCCCAAAGATAATAGCAAGCCCCCAAACATGTAATGGCGGTTAGACAAGACAAAATACTGACACAGACAGAAAATAGTATGAGCAAACGTTGGGGCCCAAACTAACTAAATAGAAAAGGATAGGAAGGGTACTTACTGCAATCCCAAAAAAACCCTGAAAGTACCAACTCTACTAATTTCAAAAACACCTGAGATCACACGACCTCTACCACCTAAATTAGCTCTCTGGTGTAACAAAATCAAAACAGCAGCCACTGAAAAAACTGGAAAAAGCAAAAGTACAAACATCAGTGGCTGAACTATACTGAGAGGGCAAAAGCCCCCTGAGGGGACCCAGAAGGCCCCCACAGAAGTGCAGGACAAAATGCAAAAATCAAGCACAGAAACAAAAAGAAGAAAATGTCTTATCTGTTAGAAGGAGATGCAGACACGACCCAGCAGGCTACAAGGGAAACTGGAATCAAGGATTCAGACCAGAACAATTGATCACCGGCAACCCTGATGGGAAGGTGACTCCCTTATATAAGACCAGTCAGTAACACCTGATTCCCAGTCCTCACAATCTTCACTGAACAGACCAGTACCGCTTGTAACCACCAGAGGGAGCCTCTGCTCAGAACTCATCTCAAGCCCATTCACAACACGGAAGGAGCATTAGTGAGCCCAAAGGGCATCACTAGGTACTCAAAATGTCCCTCTGGGGTATTAAACGCTGTCTTCCATTCATCCCCGTGCTTAATGCGAATAAGGTTATACGCCCCCTGAGGTCAAGCTTGGTAAACCAAGTAGCACTTTTCACCCTGGAAAACAGGTCAGAAATCAAGGGTAACGGATATTGATATTTCACAGTGATCTTGTTCAAGAGACGATAATCAATACACGGCCTTAATGAACCATCCTTTTTGGCCACAAAGAAAAAACCGGCACCCAAGGGTGAAGAGGATGGTCTGATATGACCCTTCTCCAATGACTCCTTGATATAAGACCGCATAGCGTCATGTTCAGGTACAGACAGGTTAAAAAGGCGACCTTTAGGAAATTTACTACCAGGCACTAATTCAATAGCGCAGTCATAGCTCCTATGGGGGGGCAAGGATGCAGATTTACTTTCGCTAAACACATCAGAAAAATCAGTCAAAAAGTCAGGAACATCCTGAGACTGGGGAGAGGCAGAAAAAACAGGAGTGTTGGCATTAACACATTGGCAGCCCCAACTGGTTACAGACACAGATTTCCAATCCAAAACAGGATTATGAGACTGTAACCAAGGGAAACCTAGTACAATAATGTCATGCAGATTATACAGTACCAAAAATTTACAACTCTCCTGATGATCAGGTTCAACCCTCATTATCACCTGAGTAGAAAACTGGGGTTTATTCTCAGCCAAAGGGGTAGAATAAATCCCCAGTAGGGGAATAGACTTCCGTAGGGGTATCAAGGGAAACCCACAACGTTTGGCAAAATCAAAATCCATCAGATTAATAGCTGCTCCCGAATCAACAAAAGCCTGAGCAGAAAATGTGGACAGGGAGCAAATCAGGGTAACAGTCAACAAAAATTTAGTCTGAACACTACCCAAGACAACTGAGCGTGCAAATTGTCTTCCCCGCTTAGGGCAGACAGAAATAGCATGAGAGGCGTCACCACAATAGAAACATAACCCATTGCGTTTTCGAAACTCATGACACTGTGCCCCAGAAGCCACTCTATCACACTGCATGGGTACAGAAGTTGGCTCACAAGGCAACACTATTCCACGCATACTCTACGCTCACGCAAACGTCTGTCAATTTGAATCGCTAATGACATAGAATCATTGAGACCAGAGGGAGCAGGGAAACCCACTATAACATCTTTTACATTCTCTGACAGCCCCTTCCGAAAAAGGGCTGCCAAAGCATCATCATTCCATTTGGTTAGGACTGCCCATTTTTGGAATTTCTGACAGTACAACTCAGCGTCCTCAAGCCCCTGATTTAATGCCAACAAGGTTCTTTCAGCTTGATCAGTGACATTAGGCTCATCGTACAATAACCCCAGAGCCAGAAAAAATGCATCAACATCACTCAAAACAGGGTCCCCAGGTGTCAGGGAAAAAGCCCAATCCTGAGGATCGCCGCGCAGGAGAGAGATGACAATTTGAACCTGCTGTGCTGCGTTCCCTGAGGACTTAGGTTTTAAGGCAAAAAACAACTTACAGTTATTTTTGAAATTCAGAAATTTGGCCCGATCTCCCAAAAACAAATCTGGCATGGGAATCCTAGGTTCCACAACCGGCAACCCAGCAAGATAGACAGCAATACTCCGAACCTCAGTGGCAAGCTGATCCACACGGCCAGACAGCTGTGCAAGCTCCATTGAGGAAAAAAAAAATCCTCCTCAGCACCCAGAGAAAAAGAGGGAAAAAATGCAACAAACAGAAAAAAAAAAATCTCTGACAACTCTGACAACTTTTTTCTTTCCACACTATTTTTCCCTTGTGTGAGTACCATACAATTTTCAGTTTGGCCGGTGATACTGTTATGTTTTGGTAGCTGAGGAGAGCAGGCAAAAACGGCAATACACCAGAGAGGTTGGAATCTATTGGATTGCAGTACCCTGACTAACCACCACAACTAAAGGCAGCCGTGGAGCGTTCCTACGTTGGTCCTAGACGCCACGTCACAGCCTGAGAGATTAACTACACCTTAAGATAGAAAGAGGAAAGCTATCTGCCCCGGAGCAGATCCCCAAAGAACATAGGAAGCCCCCAAACATGTAATGGCGGTTAGACAAGAGGAAATACAGACACAGACAGAAAATAGTATGAGCAAATGCTGGGGCCCAATCTGCCTAGACAGAAAAGGATAGAAAGGATACTTACTGCAATCCAAAAAAAACCCTAAAAAATACCAACTCTACTGATTGCAAAAACACCTGAGATCACACGACCTCTACCACCTAAATCAGTTCTCTGGTGTAACAAAACTAAGCTGCAGCCACTGAAAAAACTGGAAACGGCAAATGAACAAATAACAGTGGCTCCAGAGGAACTGAGAGGAGCCCAAGCCCCCCGGGGGTGAACCTGGCTAACCTCACAGAAATGCAGAGAAATATGCAAATGGTAAGCACAAAAACAGAAAACATCCTATCTGAAAGCAGAAGAAGAGGCAAGACTCAGCAAGCTTCCAAGAGAACCAGAAACCACAGCTGAGACAAGAACAATTGATCACCGGCAACCATGATGGGAGGGAACCTCCCTTATATAAGACCAGTCTGTGTCTCCTGATTGCCAATCCTCATTGAATGGTTCAGTATTGTTTGTAACCACCAGAGGGAGCTTCTGCTCAGAATTCATTTCTAAAACATTCACAACACTTGCCACTGCAACTTATGCTTCATATCCATGTGACGGTTCATGCATGAAGTACTCAAACTATGGATTTTTTGGCCTCTACTTAGCTTTTTGTCACAAATGTTACATATAACACGAGTTGGGTCATCCTTATCGATCTGAAAAAATGCCCCGGCTATGCAAGGTGTCGGGACTCTGAAGATTTTTGATCACCTTTTGTGCATTACTGCCCTTTTCCAAGATGGCGTCTTTGGTCTCATGTGCACTGTGTCTTCCTGCTATATAACTCCACCCCAGCCTTTAGTCTGTGCTAGAGTATTCTGCCTTGCATCCAGCTTCTGACCTCTGTGGCTCCCTGGCTTTGTACCTGCTTCTGTGAACCTGTTTCATGATCCTGCTACTCTGCTTTGAGTTCCTGCTGCATACACCGGTTTCCAGTAATCCTCTTTCATCTGGCTGCTTGTGTTACTCCCCTCTGCATTTGCTGAACATGTAAGCTGTTGCAGCCCTGCGCTGCTTAAAACTGAGACTATCACCCAGGCCTCCCTGGTTGAGCTAAAGATATCATTTGAACTGCCTACCTGTGCTTGGACTAAACTAAGACTGCTACTATGCCCAAAATTATTATCCAGGCAAGATGCAGATAAAAATCATTAGTAATTTCAATGCTGGTGAAGCTTAGTATAGATGGCCTAATAGAATGAGTACCACACACTGCTACTATGCCCAAAATTAATGTCCAGGCAAGATGCAGCTACAAATTCATAGTTATTTGAATGCTGGTGGAGCTGTAAGGTTCTTTGTCTCTGTTGACATGTTCCTTGAAACTCAGTTTTCCGTCGGCCATTTTGCTTTCTGTCTTTCTGCAGCTCTTGCCCTCAGTTAATATGGAGTTTCCAGTTTTCATGTTCCCGCCCTGATTCTTCCCTCTTGCTTCTTAAGCATTTATTGTAGTGCTTGAAGTTACTCTGGCCTGCTGTGTCTCCTGTCGCTGTTCCTGCAAACTGTGTGAACTTTTCAGCATGCTTGTATGAAGCAATACAAGTCATTTCATATCAACCTGTGTCTCCTGTGTTTTCCTCGCACCCAAGCACAAGACGCTATAGGAACTGTACACTATACATGACAAGATTCAGGAGCCAATGTTTAGTGTCTGCTGGGTCTGGGAAAGCCGTGTCTGCTGTGACTGTGGATATCAGATGTCTGTTTAATACCTTATGTGATGACAGTGGTTGTGACTTCTCACAACCATTCCAGGTGAGCGCATTCCCTTAAAATTTTACTCTGGAGTGTTACCACAGGTAAACACTATTGTTTTTTTTTTTTTTTTCCTCTTCTCCTTCCAGCACTTCTGCCTTAAAAGATCTGGAAGATGGAGGCCCGCATAAAGGAACTTTGCGGAGTGACTGATACAATCCTTTCAGATGTACAGACTTTAAAAACCCGTTTTGCAAGCCTACAGGACCTCACTAATCATAATTTGCAAGTGTTTGGACAGACTACCCAGGAATTGCAAGCCAGGATTGAGGCTCTAGAGGAACGAGCCCAGGCTCCTGCCATAACCCCGAGTTCTGGGATCCCCAAATTACCTCCTTTTCGTTTTGGCGGTGAACGTGAGAAATTCAGGGGATTTATTAATCAATGCAATTTATTTTTCTCTGCACATGCTTCACAATTTCCCACTGAACGATCCAAAGTGCTTACTATAATCATGTTGCTTACCAATAAGGCTTTGATGTGGGCAAACCTCTGATTGAGACTGAGGATGATTGTTTGAATCACCTTGATACTTTAATTTCAGCCATGGGGCAGGTGTTTGATGACCCCAATCGAGGTGCAACAGCTGAAGCAGCCATGTTAACTTTGCGCCAAGGTAAGCGTTCAGTAGCCGAATATGCCCTGGATTTCAGGAGATGGGCTCTTGATACCACTTGGGACACTTCCGCTAAAAAATCTATTTTTCGGAAAGGGTTGTCTCCACTGATTAAGGATGAACTTGCTCGTGCCGACCCTCCCACTGCGTTAGGTGACTTTATTAACTATTGTATCCGTATTGATGCTCGTCTGACTGAACGCAGACAAGAGAGATGGTTCGAAAATAATCGCACTAACCTTTTACTACCTCCCTCCTCAGCTAAGGAACCTTTGAGTAGGATCACAAGGGAACCAGAACCTGAACCCATGCAGGTGGACTCTTTACAAAGACGGGTTAGTGATGCACGCAAAGAACATCGTATAAAGGAAAATCTATGTTTCTACTGTGGTAAGTCAGGGCACTTCATTATAAACTGCCCCAGCCGTTCTCGTAAGACTACTGCAGCAGTCATTCACTGTGAGTGTTGCGAGAGGAGCTCTGTCATGTCCGAGCCTCAGGCTTTAGAGAGATCTGCTGCAAGAGATCTTGATTTCTCGGACTTAAACTCTGTTAGTTCTGGGGACGATGACGGTATAAACGCTGCAATTTTTCAAGTTTCCTCAGCGGTGTCCCAGCTGAGTTGTAAAAGAAACAGTTCTCATTGCTTCCTTTCCATCAAACTTTGGGTTGACTCAGTCTGGGTGTCTAGCTCTGCTATAATCGACTCAGGAGCAAGTGGAAATTTTATGGATATCTCCTTTGCTCTGAAACAGGGGATACGTTCAGTGAAGAAGGCTACTCCAGTACAGATGGAGACTGTGGATGGCTCTCTACTGACTTCTGGACCAGTGGATCAAGAAACAGAGCCTTTGAGGGTCCTTATGGGTAAAGATCATCAGGAGAAAATGTCTTTTTTGCTTATCTCTTCTCCCCACTTTCCCATTATTCTAGGGCTACCATGGCTGCAGGCGCAGAATCCTACGATTAACTGGGAGACCAAGGATTACACTTTCCGGAGAAACAGATGAGTCAAGGAGTTTCAGCTTGCTCTGTTCCTAAAGGAACCATGTCAGTCCCTGAACTACCAGCTGTATACCAGGACTATGTGGATTTATGTGACAAGAAGAACGCTGATCAGCTTCCTCCTCACCGTCCATATGATTGTCCAATTGAATTATTGCCTGGAGCCGAGATACCTTTTGGTAAGATCTACCCCCTAGCGGGGCCCGAGCTAAAAGCTTTGAAGGATTATATAGACGAAAATTTAGCCAAGGGCTTTATACGCCCCTCTTCATCTCCCGCAGGTGCACCCATCTTCTTTGTGAAGAAGAAAGATGGATCTCTGAGACCCTGCATAGACTATAGGGAACTCAATAAGGTTACTATTAGAAACCGTTATCCATTGCCTTTAATCCCTGAATTGTTGGAGGGAGTGCGGCATGCCAAAATTTTCTCTAAACTGGATCTCCGTGGGGCCTATAACTTGGTCCGTATTAGACCTGGGGATGAATGGAAGACTGCTTTCAGGTCACGCTATGGACACTTTGAATATCTAGTTATGCCTTTTGGTCTGAGTACCGCCCCAGCCACTTTCCAACACTTCGTGAATGATATCTTCAGGGATCTCCTAGATACATTTGTGGTGATTTATCTGGATGATATTCTAATTTTTTTCTAACTCCACAGAGGAACATCATGGACATGTGAGAATGGTCTTAGAACGCCTAAGACAAAACCATCTCTACATCAAACTTGAAAAATGTGAATTCCATAGGACCGAAATTCAATTTCTGGGGTATGTACTATCTACGCAAGGGATTAGTATGGGTGGAAGCAAGACCCAAGCCATCAAGGATTGGCCAATTCCTAGAAATGTGAAGGAGGTGCAGCGTTTCATCGGGTTTGCCAACTTCTATAGACGTTTCATTAAGAATTTTTCTGAGGTAGTGTCACCTAACACCCAACTTACCCGGAAACAGTCTAGGTTCTCCTGGACCCCGCAAGCTCAGGAAGCATTTTCCTGTTTAAAGGATAAATTTACCACCGCACCTATCTTAGTACATCCCAACCCCGAGCTTGCCTTCATAATAGAGGTGGATGCTTCAGACTGTGCCGTTGGAGCTATACTCTCTCAGAGAACAGGTGAGAAGAATGTCTTGCATCCCTGTGCCTTCTTTTCCCAGCAGTTGTCTTCGGCTGAGAGGAACTACGATGTGGGCAATTGAGAATTGTTGGCCATTATTGCCGCCTTCAAGGAATGGAGACACCTTCTTCAGGGAGCTGCACAGCAAATAGTCGTCCTGACAGACCATCGTAACCTTGAATTTATCAGGTCGGCTAAGTGCCTGACTCCTCGCCAGGCTCGCTGGAATCTTTTCCTAAACCAATTTAATTTTGTCATTTCTTATAGACCAGGATCGCGCAATGGAAAGGCTGATGCACTCTCTAGGATTCATTCAGCAGAGACACGTCCACTTACTCCTCCTAAGACTATTCTTCCTGACTCTAGATTCCTGGGAGTGATTCATAATCAAGACCTACTTAAGGACATCAAGGAAGCATACCATGCGGATTCTTTGTTGGCTCAACCCCCAAGGGACGTAAGTCTTGTCTTTACGAATGGTGTGTGGATTCAGGGACAACGTCTGTATATACCTGAAACAGTCAGATTGAGAGTTTTGCAACTCATCCACGATTCCAAGATAGCCGGGCATAGGGGAATTCTAAAGACACAAGAATTTCTTTCTCGTTTCTTTTGGTGGCCCACTTACAGGAAAGATGTCTTAAACTATGTCACTTCATGTGAAGTCTGTGCAAGATGCAAAACACCTCGCTCCTCACCAACTGGTCTGTTGCAACCTCTTCCCACCCCGTCCCGCCCGTGGGGATCCATTTCTATGGACTTCATTGTGGAGTTACCAACCTCTCAAGGGAAGAACACCATTCTAGTGGTGGTTGACCGTCTAACAAAGGCAGCTCATTTTATCCCTTGTGTCGGCTTACCCACTGCAAAACAGACATCAGACTTGATGATTAAGAATGTGTTTCGCTTACATGGAGTACCGGATGAGGTCATTTCGGATCGAGGGGTGCAATTCACTTCAAGGTTTTGGCAAAATTTCTGTGCAGCATTGGACATTAAAGTAAACCTTTCTTCTGCTTTTCATCCCCAGACTAATGGACAGACAGAACGAACCAATCAGACCCTGGAGCAGTATCTCCGCTGTTTTATCTGCCACCTACAGGATGATTGGGTGGATCTACTTCCACTGGCTGAGTTCTCTTATAACAACTCTCAGAGCGCCTTCACTAAGCAGTCTCCTTTTTACTCCAATCTAGGTTATCATCCTAACATTCTTCCTCGATTTCCCATAGATACGCCCTTGCCGGCAGTGGCTGAAAGAATCACTTCTTTACAAAAGAATATGGATCTTCTAAAGGAAAATCTAGAATTGGCTCAGGAAAGGTACAAGAAAGCAGCAGATAAATTTCGTAAACCTGCACCAGCTTTCAAGGTAGGAGATTTGGTCTGGCTGTCAACCAGAAATCTTAAATTAAAGATTCCATCGTCTAAATTGGGACATAAGTACATTGGACCTTATAAGAATAATAAGATTATAAGTGCTGTTGCTTGTCGTCTTCAACTGCCCAGAACTATGAGAATCCACCCTGTCTTTCATGTATCCCTACTAAAGGCTGCAACACCCAATACGTTTCCTGGACGTTCTTCTCCTTGCCCTGACCCAGTGCTGGTCGATGGTCAGGAAGAATTTATGGTGGAAAGGATTCTAGATTCCAGGTTGTACAGAAATCAGTTGCAATATTTGATTAAATGGCAGGGCTACCCAGTGGAGGACAACTCATGGGAACCAGTCAATAATGTAAATGCTCCTCGCCTGCTCCGCCAGTTTCATCAGAGGTACCCTGACAAGCCTGGTCTGAGGTCATCCGGAGGTTGTCCCTAAGGGGGGAGTAATGTAAGGTTCTTTGTCTCTGTTGACATGTTCCTTGAAACTCAGTTTTCCGTCGGCCATTTTGCTTTCTGTCTTTCTGCAGCTCTTGCCCTCAGTTAATATGGAGTTTCCAGTTTTCATGTTCCCGCCCTGATTCTTCCCTCTTGCTTCTTTAGCAGCCTCAGCTGAACAATCAGTGCTCCTGAATCAAGCCTCAGTCAGTCTGTGACCAGACTTCTGGAAACCTTGGACTTGTACTCCAGCTATTCCCTACTGAGGAACCTTGAAACACTTTTGGACTCTGGAAACCTGCTGTTTGGTGAATCCATGTTTGCAGAGGAATTACGGTACAGAGAAGAGATCCTGAACCTGCTTTGGAGATTTATTGTAGTGCTTGAAGTTACTCTGGCCTGCTGTGTCTCCTGTCGCTGTTCCTGCAAACTGTGTGAACTTTTCAGCATGCTTGTATGAAGCAATACAAGTCATTTCATATCAACCTGTGTCTCCTGTGTTTTCCTCGCACCCAAGCACAAGACGCTATAGGAACTGTACACTATACATGACAGGAGCTTAGTATAGATGGCCTAATAGAATGAGTACCATACACTGCTACTATGCCCAAAATTATTGTCCAGGCAAGATGCAGATAAAAATTATTAGTAATTTCAACGCTGGTGGAGTGTCATGGGTGTATCGCCACGAAGATCGTCGCGATTACACATTCTGACTTCTCGCAGCTGAGTTGCTGGTGCTTTGTGTTTGGCAGTGAGGGAGTTAATTCTACCTAGCTCTGTGCTAAGACTAGGTCCAGCCCCGCCCGGCTGCAGTTGATTATGCACTAATTAGCTCCCTTCATATACCTGCCAGTTTGCTTGGGAGATGTCGGTGAAAGCATTCATTCTGACCAGCAGAGCGGATCGTTTCTGAGAAGACTTAAGCTAAGAGTGCCTGTTGTGGTTAATCCTCTCCTCGCTTATTGTTTATCTCCTTAACCTTTTGTGTTCCCTCTGTGTTGTAGTTTTTGTATGCAAGGCAGTATTTACTTTACCCCTTGTCTGTCTCGTGTGTCTAATACTGTTAGTAAGCTGTGATCTGCCCATTCCCTTTGGTGGTAATCAGGGTCCTTCTCAGGACTGGATTACAGTGGTCAGGGATCTACAGGAGACAGGGTTAGGCTGGCGGCCTGGACCTCTGTACCATTAACAGTACCTCCAGGTAGAGGGACTAGTCAGGACCCCAGTTTAGGGTCAGCATAGACCCCGGTCCACCTCTATCCTGAGACAGCGAGACATTTTCACCGACCATACTAAAGATTCTCCCCAGCCACCATGGATCCAGTAGCCCACTTAGCTCAGCAGTTGCAGAGTTTGTCCATGGAGCTGACGGACGTTAAATCCAAGGTTTTGTACCCCCGGGAGCAAGCCAGATCTGAACCTAAAGTGGCTCTCCCGGACAGGTTTACTGGTGGGCGGGACAAGTTTTTTACTTTCCGGGAAGCATGTAAATTGTATTTTCGGCTGCGGCCGCGGTCGTCGGGGAGTGAGGATCAGAGGGTGGGAATTGTCATCTCGCTCTTACAAGGGGACCCTCAATCCTGGGCGTTCTCTCTCCCCCCGGGCTCCCCGGCTCTCCAGTCAGTGGACCGATTTTTTACAGCCCTGGGTCTGGTATATGATGACCCGGATCGGGTCTCCCTTGCTGAAATGAAGTTACGTAGGATACAGCAGGGAGATCGTCCGGCGGAGGAATTTTCTTCAGAGTTCCGTAGGTGGGCCACGGATACTCAGTGGAATGACCCGGCTCTTAGGAGCCAGTTTTGTCAAGGTTTATCTGATAAATTAAAAGATGTGTTGGCTCAGTATGATTCTCCCCCGTCACTGGAGGCCGCTATGGCTCTTGCAATTCGCATTGATAGACGGCTTCGGGAGAGGTGTGGGGTAACTCCGCCCCTGTGATGACTCCACCTCCTTCTAAAGTCCCTAATATTGAGGTTCCCCTGGTTTGTTCCGAGGAACCTATGCAGTTGGGAGGGACATCATACCGAGGGAGGGGGTCGGCGGTGCGCCGCAAAACAAGAAGGTGTTTCTTCTGCGGGAGAAAGGGACATTTTATTGAGGGGTGTCCATCCCGTACTGCACTGAGCAAGAAGTCGCCGGAAAACTATTAATCCCAGGTTGTGTGGTGGACGACAATCTGGGAGTATGTATTTCGTCCCCAGGTCCGTCTCAGTTTCTCGTACCAGCGGAGGTGGTGGTAGGTACGAGAACTGAGAGGATTTCTGTTCTTCTGGATAGTGGGGCCGGGGCTAATCTGGTGGACGCTCGGTTTGCCCAGGTTCAAGGTATGCAACTGAGTGTACTAGCCAAACCTATCCCCATATTCTCTATCGACGCCAGGCCTCTCGGTCAAGGTAGCTTTTGCAAGCCGTACATAACATTGACCTTCGAGTGGGGGCAATACATAAAGAACTATTGTCTTGTTATGTGTTGGAGGGTCTCCCCACTCCTATTGTGTTGGGTCTTCCTTGGTTAACTAAACATAACCCAGTTATTAATTGGCAAACCAGAGAGATAAGCCAGTGGGGTGAATTTTGCAATAGTAACTGCATGAACACGGTCATCAGTGCGGTCGTGCCTAGAACCTTACCTCCTTTTCTGGAGGACTTTGAGGATGTGTTCTCAGAGGAGGGGTGTCAAGAATTACCTCCTCATCGCGAGTATGACTGTTCTATAAAATTGCTTCCTGATGCTAAGTTACCTAAATCTAGGTTATATAACCTTTCTGGTCCTGAGAGGCAGGCTATGAAGGACTATATTTCGGAAAGTCTGGCCAAGGGGCATATTAGACCTTCATCTTCCCCAGTGGCCGCGGGGTTCTTCTTTGTGAAGAAAAAAGATGGAGGCCTAGCCCTTGCCTGGATTTCCGTGAGCTTAATCGGATTACGGTCCGAGATCCGTATCCGCTCCCACTTATTCCTGATCTCTTCAATCAGATTGTGGGCGCCAAATGGTTCTCTAAGTTGGATCTCAGGGGGGCGTATAATCTGTTTTGGATAAAGGAGGGGGATGAGTGGAAGACGGCGTTTAACACTCCGGAGGGACATTATGAGAACCTTGTCATGCCTTTTGGTCTGACTACTGCCCCGGCGGTGTTTCAACATTTTGTTAATGACATCTTTCGCCACCTTGTGGGACAGTTTGTGGTCGTTTATTTAGATGACATCTTAATTTACTGCCGGATCTTGTGTCTCATCAGGAGCATGTGAGACAGGTGTTGCAGATCTTGCGAGACAATAAACTGTACGCCAAATGGGAAAAATGTGTATTCGCCGTACAGGAACTTCAGTTTTTGGGTTTCCTGGTGTCAGCTTCCGTTTCCGTATGGACCCTGGGAAAGTAAGAGCTGTGCTTGAATGGGATCGGCCAGAGGATCTTAAAGCACTGCAGCGTTTCCTGGGGTTTGCTAACTACTACCGGAAGTTTATTCGTAATTTCTCATCTGTTGTCAAACCTCTCACTGACATGACTAAAAAAGGGACGGATTTTTCTAGGTGGTCTGACAAAGCTTGTCAAGCATTTTCCTCCTTGAAAAAATGTTTTGCTTCGGCACCCATACTCATTCAACCAGATGCATCACAACCGTTCATTGTGGAGGTAGACGCGTCTGACGTAGGGGTGGGTGCGGTATTATCTCAAGGTCCGTCTCCTGGTAAATGGCATCCGTGCGCCTTCTTCTCTAAAAAATTGTCGTCCGCCGAGAGGAATTATGATGTCGGCAATAGGTAACTCTTGGCCATTAAGTTGGCTTTTGAGGAATGGCGTCACTTTTTGGAGGGGGCAGTCCACCCGGTCACCGTCATTACTGATCACAAGAACCTGCTGTATCTAGAATCGGCAAAACGTCTGAATTCCAGACAAGCTAGATGGTCGTTGTTTTTTACCAGGTTTAATTTTGTCGTCACATATCGTCCTGGGTCAAAAAATGTAAAGGCTGATGCCTTAAACTCGTAGTTTCCCAGGGGCCGGGAAGACGGATGACCCGGTTCCTATTCTTCAGGAGGGAGTTGTTGTGTCGGCTGTATGCTCTGAGCTTGAGGAGGAGGTATTGGAGGCTCAGGGGGACGCCCCTGTAGGACCTCCAGGGAAACTGTTTGTTCCAGATCAGTTAAGACAAAAGGTTATCGAGGCACATCATAATTCTGCTTTGGCAGGACACCCAGGGAGTAAAGCAACTGTGGATCTCCTTTCACGCTGGTTTTGGTGGCCTAACTTAAATAAAGAGGTGGTAACTTTTGTCGCGTCCTGCGAGGTTTGTGCGCGCTCTAAGACCCCACATACCCGTCCTTCTGGGGCCCTCTTACCTTTGAAAATCCCGGAGCGTCCATGGACTCATCTGTCAATGGACTTCATTACGGACCTCCCTCCGTCGTCAGGGAAAACTGTCATACTAGTTGTAGTTGACAGGTTCAGTAAGATGGCACATTTTATTGCTCTTCCTGCTCTTCCTAATGCTAAAACTCTGGCGCAGGTGTTCATTGGGGAGATTGTGAGACTTCACGGGTTGCCTTCTGATGTGGTGTCAGATCGGGGGTCTCAGTTTGTGTCCAAGTTCTGGAAGGCATTTTGTTCACGTCGGGGGATGCAATTGTCATTTTCCTCGGCTTTTCATCCTCAGACCAATGGTCAGACAGAGCGTCTGAATCAGAGCCTAGAGACATATCTTCGGTGTTTTGTCTCAGAGAACCAGGAGGACTGGTCTTCTTTCTTGCCTCTGGCAGAGTTCGCTCTTAACAATAGGCGGAGCGAGTCCACTGGTAAGTCCCCATTTTTTGGGGCATATGGTTTTCACCCCCAGTTTTGTACTTTCAATGGGGGGGGGCCCTTCTGGGGTTCCTGAGGAGGAATGATTCTCGTCGTCACTTGCTTCAGTGTGGAGAGGAGTGCTGAATAATCTGAGTGCTATGGGATACAAACGTATGGCTGATAGGAGGAGAGTGTCTGGTCCGGACCTTAGTGTGAATGATCTGGTATGGTTGTCTACCAAGAATATAAAACTTAAGGTTCCTCCTGGAAACTGGGTCCCAGGTTCATCGGGCCATACAGGATCAGTTCTATAATTAATCCTGTGGCATTTCGTCTTGACCTCCCTCCTACGTTTAAAATCCACAATGTGTTCCACAAATCGTTGCTTAAAAGGTACGTGGCGCCAGTTATACCGTCACCTCTACCTCCTCCTCCAGTGGTGGTCAATGGTAACTTGGAATTTCAGGTGTCGAAGATCATTGACTCACGTCGGAATCGCCGGTCCCTTCAGTACTTGGTTCATTGGAAGGGGTATGGTCCTGAGGAGAGGACGTGGGTTCCTGCGTCTGATATTAACGCAGATCGTTTGGTTCGGACCTTTCACACAACTCACCCGGACAGACCTGGCCCTGAGGGTCCGGAGGCCCCTCGTAGAAGGGGGGGTACTGTCATGGGTGTATCGCCACGAAGATCGTCGCGATTACACATTCTGACTTCTCGCAGCTGAGTTGCTGGTGCTTTGTGTTTGGCAGTGAGGGAGTTAATTCTACCTAGCTCTGTGCTAAGACTAGGTCCAGCCCCGCTCGGCTGCAGTTGATTATGCACTAATTAGCTCCCTTCATATACCTGCCAGTTTGCTTGGGAGATGTCGGTGAAAGCATTCATTCTGACCAGCAGAGCGGATCGTTTCTGAGAAGACTTAAGCTAAGAGTGCCTGTTGTGGTTAATCCTCTCCTCGCTTATTGTTTATCTCCTTAACCTTTTGTGTTCCCTCTGTGTTGTAGTTTTTGTATGCAAGGCAGTATTTACTTTACCCCTTGTCTGTCTCGTGTGTCTAATACTGTTAGTAAGCTGTGATCTGCCCATTCCCTTTGGTGGTAATCAGGGTCCTTCTCAGGACTGGATTACAGTGGTCAGGGATCTACAGGAGACAGGGTTAGGCTGGCGGCCTGGACCTCTGTACCATTAACAGTACCTCCAGGTAGAGGGACTAGTCAGGACCCCAGTTTAGGGTCAGCATAGACCCCGGTCCACCTCTATCCTGAGACAGCGTGACATGGAGCTTAGTATAGATGTCCTAATAGAATGAGTACCACACACTGCTACTATGCCCAAAATTATTGTCCAGGCAAGATGCAGCTAAAAATTCGTAGTTATTTGAACGCTGGTGGAGCTTAGTATAGATGGCCTAATAGGATGATTACCACACACTGCTACTATGCCCAAAATTATTGTCCAGGCAAGATACAGCTAAAAATTCGTAGTTATTTGAACGCTGGTGGAGCTTAGTATAGATGGCCTAATAGAATGAGTACCACACACTGCTACTATGCCCAAAATTATTGTCCAGGCAAGATGCAGATAAAAATTTGTAGTTTAATTTCAACGCTGGTGTAGCTTAGTATAGATGGCCTAATAGAATGAGTACCACACACTGCTACTATGCCCAAAATTATTGTCCAGGCAAGATGCAGCTAAAAACTCATAGTTATTTGAACGCTGGTGAGCTTAGTATAGCTGGCCTAATAGAATGAGTACCACACACTGCTACTATGCCCAAAATTATTGTCCAGGCAAGATGTAGATAAAAATTATAGTAATTTCAATGCTGGTGGAGCTTAGTATAGATGGCCTAATAGAATGAGTACCACACACTGCTACTATGCCCAAAATTATTGTCCAGGCAAGATGCAGCTAAAAATTCGTAGTTATTTGAACGCTGGTGGAGCTTAGTATAGATGGCCACACACTGCTACTATGCCCAAAATTATTGTCCAGGCAAGATGCAGCTAAAAATTCGTAGTTATTTGAACGCTGGTGGAGCTTAGTATAGATGGCCTATAGAATGAGTACCATACACTGCTACTATGCCCAAAATTATTGTCCAGGCAAGATGCAGATAAAAATTCGTAGTTATTTGAACGCTGGTGGAGCTTAGTATAGATGGCCTAATAGAATGAGTACCACACACTGCTACTATGCCCAAAATTATTGTCCAGGCAAGATGCAGATAAAAATTTTAGTTATTTCAACGCTGGTGGAGCTTAGTATAGATGGCCTAATAGAATGAGTACCACCACTGCTACTATGCCCAAAATTATTGTCCAGGCAAGATGCAGATAAAAATTATTAGTAATTTCAACCCTGGTGGAGCTTAGTATAGATGGCCTAATAGAATGAGTACCACACACTGCTACTATGCCCAAAATTATTGTCCAGGCAAGATGCAGCATAAAAATTGTAGTTAATTTGAACGCTGGTGGAGCTTAGTATAGATGGCCTAATAGAATGAGTACCACACACTGCTACTATGCCCAAAATTATTGTCCAGGCAAGATGCAGCTAAAAATTCGTAGTTATTTGAACGCTGGTGGAGCTTATATAGATGGCCTAATAGAATGAGTTACCACACACTGCTACTATGCCCAAAATTATTGTCCAGGCAAGATGTAGCTAAAAATTCGTAGTTATTTCAACGCTGGTGGAGCTTTGTATAGATGGCCTAATAGAATGAGTACCACACACTGCTACTATGCCCAAAATTATTGTCCAGGCAAGATGCAGCTAAAAATTCGTAGTTATTTGAACGCTGGTAGAGCTGGCAAAAAAGTGATAGGAACTGATGTAACCTAGCCCTCAAGAGGGCTGCAATTACAAATAGTCACTACTCCCAAGTTGACCTATCTGTCTATTTAAGAGCACAGACCTGCCTTCTAAAAGTGCTAGGAACTGCTGTAACCTAGCCCTCAAAAGGGCTGCAATTACAAACTAGTCCCACTCCTACTCCCTAAACCTTTCTGTCGATTTCTGTGAAATTTCGCTTCAAATTTGCTGGTGCACAATATAGCGCTCACAGCAGCAGCAGTGCCGTCTAACACTCTGCTGCAGCAGTGAGAAAATGGTGGCGACGGGGAAAATGGCTGGGTCTTATAGGGCAAGGACATGTGACATACACAGCCAATGGCACATGCCCTTGCTTGTGTGAAAAAAAAGCACTTCGCTCCATGTGAGCGCTGCTGATAGGCTGACAGACTGCACCTCCCACTGGAAATGCGGAAAAGAGAAAAAAAAAATGGAGATCTTCATTATTTCTGCAGAGATCCATCCCATGCCCCTCTCCCCGCCCTGCTGTACACTCAAACTGTGTATTAACAGTGATTCTCAGCATTACTGTGAAAAAATCCAGTTACGATTTTGGTGCATGAACAGTTATCGAACATAACCTCGAACAGCCGGATTTTTTCCAAATCGTTCGGGTTCGTCGAATGGCTCGAACACCGCCCAAAACAGCTCGAATTTGAGATTGGCGAACAGTTCGATTCGAGCACCGCTCATCTCTACTTCTGAGCTTTGCACTGTATCTCAAAGTAGTATTCCCCCACATATGAGATATCGGCGTACTCAGGAAACATCACAGAACAAATCTTATGGTGCAATTGCTCCTTTTACCCATATGAAAATGCAAAATTTGGGGCCAAAATAACATTTTTGTGGGGAAAATGTGATTTTTTTTATTGACCCAGCTCAATGTTATAAACTTCTGTGAAGCACCTGGGAGTTCAAGGTGCTCACCACACATCTAAATACATTCCTTGAGGGGTCTAGTTGCCAAAATGGGGTCGCTTGTGGGGAGTTTCCACTGTTAGGTACATCAAGGGCTCTCCAAATGGAACATGACGTCCGCTAATATTTTCAGGAAATTTTACATTCAAAAAGTCAAATGACGTTCCTTCCCTTCCGAGTCCTGCCGTCTGGCCAAACAGTGGTTTTTACCTCACATATGGGGTATCGGCATGCTGATGAGAAATTGCACAAATTGTATGGTGCAATTTCTCCTGTTACCCTTATGAAAATGCAACATTTGGGGCTAAAAACATATTTGTGGGGAAAATTTGATTTTTTTTCTTGTTTTCACAGCTCAACGTTATAAATTTCTATGAAGCACCTGAGAGTTCAATGTCTATTATTTTAAAATGGTGTCACTTGTGGGGGATTTTCACTGTTTAGGCACATCAGAGGCTCTCAAAACGCGACATGGTGTCCGCCAATTGTTCCAGCAAATTTTACATTCAAAAAGTCGAATGGCGCTCCTTCCCTTCCGAGCTCTGTCGTGCACCCAGTGTATTTTTTTCTCTCATATGGGATATCGGCATGCTCAGGAGAAATTACATAACAAATTTTGGGGTCCATTTTTCCTGTTACCCTTATCAAAATAAAAAAAATTGTATCTGAAGTAAATTTTATATGAAAAAGTTTAATCTAAATTTTTTTTTTTACGCATTCCAAAAATTCCTGTGAATCATCTGAAGGGTTAATAAACTTCTTGAATTTTTTTTGAGCACATTGAGGGGTGCAGTTTTTAGCATGGTGTCACATTTGGGTATTTTCTGCCATATAGACCCCTCAAAGTGACTTCAAATGTGTTGTGGTCCCTAAAACAAATGGTTTTGTAAATTTTGTTGTAAAAATTATAAATCGCTGGTCAACTTTTAACCCTTATAACTTCCTAACAAAAAATTATTTTGGTTCCAAAATTGTGCATATGTAAAGTAGGCATGTGAGAAATGTTATTTATTACCAATGTTGTGTCACATATCTGCGTGATTTAAATTCAAAGTTTTAAAATTGCCAAATTTCCGATTTTTTCACAAATAGGTGCGAGACATATTGATTACATTTTACCACTATCATAAAGTACAATTTGTCACAAAAAAGCAGTCTCAGAATCAACAGGATCCGTTGAAGCATTCCAGAGTTATAACCACATATAGTGACAGTGGTCAAAATTGTAAAACTTGGCCCAGTGATTAACATGCAAACCACCTTCAGGGATTAAGGGTATAAAAATTGAAAGTTTGAAAATTGCTACATTTTTGACAAATTTCAGGGTTTTTTGTTCAGAAATATACGCAAGTCATATAGAATAAATTTTACAACTTTCCCGAAGTACAATACGTCTTGAAAAAACAATCTCAGAATCATTGGAATCCGTTGAAGTATTCCAGAGTATTACTACATAAGTTGACACGTCAGAATTGTAAAAACTGGCCTTTTCATGAAGGTGAAAACAGGCTTGAGGGTTGAAGGTGTTTAAGGGGTTATCTGGTCAAAATCGATAAGTCTGCAGTTACTCTGTGTGACTGCAGACTTTTGAATACACTGAGCACACACTCTGTGTGTTGCGGGTCCCAGGTATGAAACCGGCGGGAATGTATGAGTTGTACATCTTCCTGAACAGTGGGCATGGCCTTGCTCCATACACTTGTATTGAGCGATGCCGCGCTCTGTCTTGTGACGTGGAAGGCCAGTGGGCACGTCCGATTTGAGGACACGGCCTCGATCCACAGAACTGTATGGAGAGCGAAGTTATGCCCACTAGTCAGGGTATGTATAACTCATAAATACCCTCCAGTCCCGGGTCTGAAACCAGTGCTCCCAACATCTCCCAACATTTTACCTCACACATGATTATGACTTATCCGCCTATATGAGCATATAATTGTATAAGTCACTGTTAGTTTTTTTTCTTCTTTATTTTATTCAATACACTATGTATTCCTTAGTGGAAAAAAACAGTTTTGCCAAAGCATGCACATCCAACCTAAGCCAATGGGCATGATCTATCGTTTTATGACTGGTGAATAGGAGTTTATAGAAAAATATTTAGAATTGAGAGTCCTCAGTGGTTGATACCTTTATCTACTGGTTAACACGGTACAAACATATACATCTTTCCTGTATCAAAATAGGAGTTTATAGACATGGTTATCATCTAAGTTATATGCCTTAAGCTTTATTAACACATACATTGAATTTGGTGCCAGAACATGACATGAACAGCTCTTAAACAGTGCATATGCAGTGACATGTAAAAGTTTGGGTGCCCCATATCAAAATTACTGTTATTGTGAACAGTTAAGCAATTTGAAGATGAAATGATCTCTAAAAGGCCTAAAGTTATTACCATATTTTTCGGACTACCGTATATGACGCACCTAGGTTTTAGAGGAGGAAATTAGAAAAAAAAATTGAGGCAAAAATGTGGTCAATTCTGTACTTAATGTGTCCTATCCTGGTATATACGGTCCCCTCATCTACATTCTGGTATGCATGGCCTCATTTTCCCTATCCTGGTATGCATAGCCCTCTCATCCCTATCCTGATATGCATGGCCCCCTCATCCCCATCTTGGTATGCATTGCCCCCTCATCCCTATCATAGCCCCCTCATCCCTATCCTGGTGTGCATGGTCCACCATCTCTGTCCTGGTATGAATGGTTCCATCATCCTGGTATGATTGGCCCCATCACCATCCTGGTATGCATGGCCCCCTCATCCCTATCCTGGTATGCAAGGCCCCCATCTCCATCCTATTAGGCATGGCCCCATAGTTATCATGGTATGATTGGACCCCATCTACTTTCTGGTATGCATGGCCCCATCCTTATCCTGGTATGATTGGCACCCTTCCCCATCCTGTTATGCATGACCCCTCATTCCTATCCTGTTATGCAGGGACCCCATCTCCATCCTGGTATGCATGGCTCCATCCTTATCCTGATATGATTGACCCCCATCCCCATCCTGGTATGCATGGCCCCATCAGAAAAACATTAAAAAAAATACTTACCTTCCTGCACGCCCTCACAGTGTCTTTTTTCGATGCCAGCAGTTGATTTATGCTTGTAAGCAGCGCATGGCAGGGACGTCATGCGTTGATTACAAGCCGAGGACAGCTACCAGAGTACTCACTGCTCTCAACACTGTGACTATGTTCGTGGAGGGCAGTGAATATTCATTTCTCTTTAATGGCGAGCACAGTTAGCCGCAGCTGTCGGTTCCTCCAGCTGGCAGGCGTTCAAGTGTACTGCTACTAAAGGGAATTAATATTCACTGCATTACACGCCTAAGGGAGTGGAGAGCAGTGAATATTCATTGCCTTAAGTAGCGGGCGTACGCGAACACCCGGCAGCTGCAGGAGGCCATCTGCTGTGGCTAACAGCATGTCTGCTGTTAAAGAGCAATGAATATTAAGTGCTCTCCATGTCCATGGAGTGCCCTGAACGCTCATAGGCGTGGATTGCGGTGAATATTCATTTATCTTTATCAATGGGCACAGGAGTTAGCAGCCGTTGCCGCTCCACCACCTCAGCCAGAGCAGGTACATCTGGACTAGAAGACGCACCCCCTATTTTCCTCCACATTTTTGGAGGAAAAAAGTGCATCTTATAGACTGAAAAATACGGTATGTATTTTAATATTTTACATTATAAAAATAGCAAAAAGGAAAAATGTTTTGATGCGAAAGTTTAGGCACCATTGAAGATTTGTGTGCTCAGACAACTTTGTCCAAGGTTTCAGACCTCAACTAGCCTTTAAGGCTTATGGCTTTTGATGCAAATTTCCCAGGTTTATAAAAACTCAGCCTTCTCTACCATCCTCTAGCCAGAAAAACAGCAACCATTGGTTATTTTAAGCATCTACCTAGCACTCTGAAAATGAAAATGGTGGGGCCACCCCACAAATCAGGAGAAGCGTTTTCAAGTTGCCCTTTCCTCAGTTCTAAATGTAATTAAGAAATAGTAGTTAACAGGAACAGTAGAGATGAAGATAAGGTCTGGAAGACCAAGCAAAATTTCAGTGATAGCTGCCAGAAAGATTTAGCAGACTCTGGAGTAGTGGTACATTGTTCTACTGTTCAGAGACACCTTATCAAATATAGCCTTCATGGAAGAGTCATCAGAAGAAAACCTATTCTGCATCCTCAGCATAATATTCAGCATCAGAAGTATACAAATGTACATCTAATCAAGCCTGATGCATTTTGGAAATAAGTCCTGTGGACTGATGAGGTTAGATATGTGTGGTGATGAAAGGTGTTGTGAACGTGTTGGAGACAATTTCTGAGCTGAGGCTCCCTCTGGTGGTTGCTGACGGTACTGAGTCTGTATCAAATGACAGGGCCTCCTCAGCTGCCAGCGACGACTGGCAATCAGGAGTCACTGACTGGACTGATATAAGGGAGCTGCCTTCCCATGATCCTGGCCGGTGATCAATTGTTGTTTCCTGTTTCATTTGGAAGTCTGCTGGTGTCTTGCCTTCGTCTGCTACCTTCAGATAAGATATTTTCTGCTTGTTTCTATTGTTTGCTATTTCCATTTTTGTCTGCACCTTTGTGGAGGTTAGCCGGGTCCCCTCCTGGGGCCTGTGCTACTCTCTGTTTTTCAGTAGCCACTGTTATTTGTTCAGTTGCTCTTTCCCTGCTTTTTGAGTGGCTGCGGGTTAGCCTTGTTCACACTGAGATCTAATTTAGTGGGTGGTGAGATCGTGTGATCTCAGCATTTTTGAAATCAGATGTGTTGGAAGTTTTGCTAGGGTTTTGCTGGGTTGCAGATAGTATTCTGTCCTGTCCTATTTAGGCAGTGTTTGGCCCCAGCGTTTGCTCACTCTATTTTCTGCCTGTGTTTGTGTTTCGTCTTGTCTAACCGCCATTATATGTTTGGGGGCTGCCTATTCCTTCGGGGCTCTACTCCGGGGCAGTTAGCTTTCCTGTTTCTATATTTAGGTGTAGCTAGCTCTCCGGCTGTGCCAAGGCGTCTAGGACCACCGTAGGTACGCTCCACGGCTGCTTCTAGTTGTGCGGTTAGTTTAGTGATCTGCAACCCATTAGTTTCCAACCTCTCAGGTGTTCGGCTGTCTTGCTGTTTTGCTCCTGTCCTCCTCAGTTCCCAAATCATAACAGAAAGGGCACAGAATTTCAGGGAAAGAACATCTCACCAACCATTAAGCATGGGGTTGGATCAATCAAGCTTTGGGGTTCTGTTGCAGCCAATGGCACGGGGAACATTTAACAGGTAGAGGAAAGAATGAATTCAATGAAATTTTAACAAATTCTTGATGCAAACATAACACCATCAGTAAAAAAGCTGAAGTTGAAAAAAGGGTGGCTTCTGCAAATGAATAATGATCCTAAACACTTGTCAAAATCTACAATAGAAGACCTGAAAAGGAGCAAGCTGAAGAAGTAAAGGCTTTACAATGGCCCTCATAGTCCCCTGATCCGGCCATAATTGAAAATCTGTTGGCTCACCCTCAAAATAGCAGTGCATGCAATACGACCCAGGAATCTGCCTGCACTGGAAGAATTTTCCAAGGAAGAATGGATGAAAATCTCTCAAAGAAGAATTGAAAGACTGTTATCTGGCTACAAAAATCGATTACAAGCTGTAATACTTTCAAAAGGGGGTGCTACTAGGTACTAACCATGCAGGGTGGCCAAACGTTTGCATTAGCTAATTTTCCTTTTTGTAATTTTTAAAATGTAAAAGATGAAAATATATATTTTTTTCTGCCTAAAATACAAAGGAAATGTGTTATCTTTAACTACAGCCCTTTTAGAGATCATTTCATCTTCAACTTGCTTAAAGGGAATCTGTCACCCCATTTTTCGACCATCAGCTGCAGCCACCGCCATCAGGGGCTTATCTACAGCATCTCTTTAATGCTGTAAATAAGCCCCGATGTCACCTGAAAGAGAAGAAAAATTAGTTATATTATACTCACCCAGGGGTGGTCCGCCATCCGGTGCGGTCCGATGGGCGTCACGGTTCGGTCCGGCGCCTCCCATCTTCTAGCGAAGCCGTCCTCTTAGCTTACCGCCGCGGCTTCGGGGCAGGCGCACTGATCTGCCCTGGTGAGGGCAGAGCAGAGTACTGCAGTGTGCAGACGCCGGGAAAGGTCAGAGAGGTCCGGCGCCTGTGCAGTACTCTGCTCTGCCCTCACCTGTAGATAAGCCTCTGATGCCGGTGGCTGCAGCTGATGGTCGAAAAATTGGATGACAGACTCCCGTTAACTGTTCACAATAACAGTAATTTTGTTCAGGGGTGGCCAAACTTTTACATGCCACTGTATAATACACAGAGCTAAACTTGCACTAACACAGGTAGGATTGCATTTTTTTTTCATTGTTTTTTGTATCAAATATCCATGATATCTTCTTGATTCCAGGCCCAATTTCTGATTGTTATAGACAGAAAATTCATTATAACTCACAGATGGTGCACATCAGTACAGAGCTATCTACAGTATATACAATGACACTTTACAGCTTATCGCTAACTATCAATGTTATGCTCACATCATCTTTTTGTTTATGAGACTAGCCCAATCTGCCCTCCGCCTTTTATTTTTGTATAGAGTTTAAATACTGAGATTCATGAAATATGTGACCCCCATATAATGCCTAGTCTTCAAGACTACACTGTAGTATTGGGATCCTCAAGCTATTTTGGTTGGTATTACACGTACATTAAGAAAATGTATTATGTCATTATCAGGTTAAGAAACTAAAGGGAACCTTTCATCCTTAACCCCTTCATGACCTTGCCATTTTTTGCAATTCTGACCAGTGTCCCTTTATGAGGTAATAACTCAGGAACGCTTCAACGGATCCTAGCGATTCTGAGAATGTTTTTACGTGACATATTGGGCTTCATGTTAGTGGTAAATTTAGGTCGATAATTTTTGCGTTTATTTGTGAAAAAATGGAAATTTGTCAAAAATTTAGAAAATTTCGCAATTTTCAAATTTTGAATTTTTATTCTGTTAAACCAGAGAGTTATGTGACACAAAATAGTTAATAAATAACATTTCCCACATGTCTACTTTACATCAGCACAATTTTGGAAACAAATTTTTTTTTTTGTTAGGAAGTTATAAGGGTTAAAAGTTGACCAGCGATTTCTCATTTTTACGGCAAAATTTACAAAACCATTTTTTTAGGGACCACCTCACATCTGAAGTCACTTTGAGGGGTCTATATGGTAGAAAATACCCAAAAGGGACACCATAATAAAAACTGCACCCCTCAAGCTACTAAAAACTACATTCAAGAAGATTATTAACCCTTCAGATGCTTCACAGGAACTAAAACAACATGGAAGGAAAAAATTACCATTTTAATTTTTCCAACAAATATTTTATTTTAGCATCAATTTTTTCATTTTTACATGGGCAACAGGATAAAATGGATCCTAAAATTTGTTGAGCAATTTATTCTGAGTACACAGATATCTCATATGTGGTCATAAACCACTGTTTGGGCGCACGGCAGGGCTCAGAAGGGAAGGAGCGCCATTTGACTTTTTGAATGGAAAATATGCTGGAATATTTAGCGGTTGCCATGTCGCATTTGAAGAGTCCCTGTGTGCCTAAACATTGGAGATCCCCCACAAGTGACCCCATTTTGGAAACTAGACCCCCCCCAAGGAACTTATCTAGATGCATAGTGAGCACTTTGAACCCCCAGGTGCTTCACAAATTGATCCGTAAAAAAAAGGAAGTACTTTTTTTTGACAAAAATTTTATTTTAGCCTCAGTTTTTTCATTTTCACATGGGCAGCAGGATAAAATGGCTCCTAAAATTTGTTGGGTAAGTTCTCCTGAGTACACAGATACCTCATATGTGGTCATAAACCACTGTTTGGGCGCACGGCAGGGCTCAGAAGGGAAGGAGCGCCATTTGACTTTTTGAATGGAAAATTAGGTCCAATCGTTAGCGTACACCATGACGCGTTTGGAAAGCCCCTGTGTGCCTAAACAGTGAAAATTCTAACCCTAATCCAAATTCTAACCATAACCCTAACCCCAACACATCCCTAACCCTAATCCTAACTCTAACCATAACCCTAACCACAAGCCTAACCCTAATCCCAACCCTAACCACAAAACACCACTAACACTTATCCTAACCCTAACCACAAACCTAACCCTAATCCCAACCCTAACCCTAATTCCAACCCTAACCCTAATTCCAACCCTAACCCTAATTCTAACCCAAATGCTAACCATAAGGCTAACCTCAAGGCTAACCCTAACCCTAGTTCTAACCCTAAGTCTGGGTTCATATTGCGTTTTACCAGCCCGTTCAACACATAGCGTTGACGGGCGGGTAACGGTATAGCATTATGCGATCGCGTTATGCTATACCCCTAGCGCAGATGAATCAGCAGATGATTCATCTGCGCTAGCGGTGACGGAGCCCAGACGCTGCAGGCCGCGTCCGAGGCTCCGTCACTGAATGACGGCACATCGCGAACGCATGCCGCTTTACGGCATGCGTCGCGATGTGCCCGCAAATGGGGGTGAATGGCAGCGTTAACAGACTGCGTTACACCGCGTTATACTGCGGTGTAACGCCGTCCGTCTAACGGACTGCCATAACGCAATATGAACACAGCCTTATAATCGTAATCCTAACCCTAATAAAAAGATTAAAAAAAATATATATATATATATATTTTATTTTATTTTTTTTTATTTTATTTGTCCCTACCTATGGGGGTGATAAATGGGGCGTTTATTTACTTTTTTTTATTTTGATCACTGTGAGAGTTTATCGCAGTGATCAAAATAAATTTCTGGACTCTGGAGGGCACACTGCGCATGCGCCGATCGCCGCCATCTATCGGTGGCGGCGGCCGATCGCCGCAGTGACTCGGTATGGGGGGGGTCGGATCTCGGTCTCCAGCCATGGCAGATGCTATTGCAGCATCGGCCATGGCTGGATTGTAATATTTCACCAAATTTCATTGGTGAAATATTACAGATTGCTCTGATTGGCTGTTTCACTTTTAACAGCCAATCAGAGCGATCGTAGCCACGTGGGGGTTAAGCCAACCCCCCTGTGGTGAAGCACAAAGGGTCTTGTGCCTGCGGGTCGGGTGACCTTTCAGTGACCCCGGTCACCCGACCCGCAGGAACGCGATCCTTTCATGACACATACGCTGTGTCACAGGTCGGGAAGGGGTTAAAACACAGTCCAATCTGCAAGCCCCATGTTAGAGCCAGGAGGAGCGGAGTAAATTGGTATAAAGTTTTGTGAGAAAATACTCAGTATAAGGTCTCGCTCACACGAGCGTATAACACGGCCGAGTGCTATCTGATGTTTTATGTGATAGCACTCGGCCCAATGTTATACTATGGGGCACTGCAGATCTGTGATACTGTCATGGGTGTATCGCCACAAGGATCGTCGCGATTACACACTCTGACTTCTCACAGCTGAGTTGCTGTTTCTTTGTGTTTGGTAATGAGGGAGTTAATTTTACCTAGCTCTTTGCTAAGACTAGGTCCAGCCTCGCCCGGCTGCTTTTGATTATGTTCTAATTAGATTCCTTCATATACCTGCCAGTCTGCTTGTTAGATGCCGGTGAAAGCATTCATGTAGTCTAGCAGACTGGATCGGTTCTGAGAATACTTAAGCTAAGAGTTCCTTAGTTGTTTTTACTCTTATAGCTTATAGTTTATCTCTGAGACCTTAGGTGTTCCTACTGTGTGTGAGTGTTGTATGTAAGACTTTATTTACTGTTATTTCTTGTCTTTCTTGTATGTCTTTCTGTTTATTAACCGTTACCTGTTCATTCCCTTTGGTGGTAATCAGGGTCCTTCTTAGGACTAGATTACAGTTGGCAGGGATTGATAGGAGACAGGGTTTACGCTGGTGGCCTGGACCTCTGTACCTTTAACAGTACCTCCAGGTAGAGGGATTAGTTAGGACCCCAGTTTAGGGTCAGCATAGACCCCGGTCACCCTCTAGCCGGAGACAGCGTATAACGAATTCCGTATTGACCCACTGGACATTCTGTCAGGTAATTCTATGTTATCATATATCTATGCGCATGTTATATAGTATGTTGCCCTTTTGATATAGATTACTGTCATCACATATATATATCTGCTATACAGCGTGACATTTTCACCGGCCATACTAAAGATTCTCTCCAGCTGTCATGGATCCAGTAGCCCAGCTGGCCCGGCAGTTGCAGGGGTTGTCCATGGAGTTTGCAGACATTAAGTCCAAGGTTTTGTTCCCCCCGGAGCAAACCAGATCTGAACCTAAGGTTGCTCTCCGGACAGGTTCACTGGTGGGCGGGACAAATTTTTTACTTTCCGGGAGGCATGTAAATTGTACTTTCGGCTGCGGCCTCGGTCATCTGGGAGTGAAGAGCAGAGGGTGGGAATTGTTATCTCGCTCTTACAAGGGGACCCTCAATCTTGGGCGTTCTCTATTCCTCCAGGCTCCCCAGATCTCCAGTCAGTGGATCGATTTTTTACTGCCCTGGGTCTGGTATATGATGATCCGGATCGAGTTTCCCTTGCTGAAACAAAGTTACGTAAAATACGGCAAGGAAATCGTCCAGCGGAGGAATATTCTTCTGAGTTCCGTAGATGGGCAACAGATACTCAGTGGAATGACCCAGCTCTTAGGAGCCAGTTTTGTCAAGGGTTGTCTGACAAATTAAAAGATGTGTTGGCTCAGTATGATTCTCCTCCATCACTGGAGGCTGCTATGGCCCTCGCTATTCGCATGGATAGACGAATTCGGGGAAGACGCGAGGTAACTCCGCCTCCCGTGATGACTCCACCTACTACTAAAGTCCCTTATACTGAGGTTCCCCTGGTCTGTTCTGAGGAACCCATGCAGTTGGGAGGGACATCTTTTTGTAGGAGGGAATTGGCGGTGCACCGCAAGACTAGAAGGTGTTTCTTTTGCGGGAGAGAGGGACATTTTGTTGGGGGGTGTCCATCCCGGGCCTCTATGAGCAAAGGAGTTAACCTGGGAGTGTGTATTTCGTCCCCAAATCCCTCTCAGTTTCTCGTGCCTGCGGAGGTGGTGATTGGTACTAGAACTGAGAGGATTTCTGTTTTTCTTGATAGTGGGTCCGGGGCTAATCTGGTGGACGCTCGGTTTGCCCAGGTGCATGGTATGCAACTGAGTGTATTGGCCAAACCGGTCCCTATAGTCTCAATTGATTCTAGACCTCTCGGTCAAGGTAGCTTGGTACAAGCTGTTCATAACATAGATCTTCGAGTAGGGGCAAGACATAAAGAGCAATTGTCTTGTTATGTGTTGGAGGGTCTACCTACTCCTATTGTGTTGGGACTTCCTTGGTTGGCTAAACATAACCCAGTGATTGATTGGCAATCCGGAAAGATAAGCCAGTGGGGTGAATTTTGCAGGAATAACTGCATGAGCACGGTCATCGGTGCGGTTGTGCCTAGGACTTTGTCTCCTTTTCTGGAGGACTTTGGGGAGATGTTCTCAGAGGAGGGGTGTAAAGAGTTACCTCCTCATCGCGCATATGACTGCTCAATAAAGTTGCTTCCTGATGCCTTATCTCGTACTTTCCCAGGGGCCGGGAAGACGGATGATCCGGTTCCTATTCCTCAGGAGGGAGTTGTAGTGTCAGCTGTATGCTCTGAGCTTGAGGGGGAGGTATTGGGGGCTCAGGGGGACGCCCCGGTGGGACTTCCAGGGAGACTGATAGTTCCAGATCGGTTAAGACTGAAGGTTACGGGGAACCGTTACAAACGGATGGCTGATAGGGGGAGAGTTTCTGGTCTAGATCTGAAGGTGAACGATCTAGTTTGGTTGTCTACCAGGAATATAAAACTTAAAGTTTCCTCCTGGAGGTTGGGTCCCAGATTCATCGGGCCGTACAGGATCAGTTCCATAATTAATCCTGTGGCATTTCGTCTGGACCTCCCTCCTACGTTTAAAATTCATAATGTGTTTCACAAGTCATTACTTAAAAAGTATGTGGCACCAGTCATACCGTCACCTCTACCTCCGCCTTCAGTGGTGGTCAATGATAACGTGGAATTTCATGGGTCGAAAATCATTGACTCACGTCTCAGTCGCCGATCCCTTCAGTGCTTGGTTCATTGGAGGGGGTATGGTCCTGTGGAGAGGACGTGGGTCCCTGCGTCTGATGTTAACGCAGATCGATTGGTTCGGACCTTTCACACAACTCACCCGGGCAGACCTGGCCCTGAGGGTCCGGAGTCCCCTCGTAGAGGGGGGGTACTGTCATGGGTGTATCGCCACAAGGATCGTCGCGATTACACACTCTGACTTCTCACAGCTGAGTTGCTGTTTCTTTGTGTTTGGTAATGAGGGAGTTAATTTTACCTAGCTCTTTGCTAAGACTAGGTCCAGCCTCGCCCGGCTGCTTTTGATTATGTTCTAATTAGATTCCTTCATATACCTGCCAGTCTGCTTGTTAGATGCCGGTGAAAGCATTCATGTAGTCTAGCAGACTGGATCGGTTCTGAGAATACTTAAGCTAAGAGTTCCTTAGTTGTTTTTACTCTTATAGCTTATAGTTTATCTCTGAGACCTTAGGTGTTCCTACTGTGTGTGAGTGTTGTATGTAAGACTTTATTTACGTTATTTCTTGTCTTTCTTGTATGTCTTTCTGTTTATTAACCGTTACCTGTTCATTCCCTTTGGTGGTAATCAGGGTCCTTCTTAGGACTAGATTACAGTTGGCAGGGATTGATAGGAGACAGGGTTTACGCTGGTGGCCTGGACCTCTGTACCTTTAACAGTACCTCCAGGTAGAGGGATTAGTTAGGACCCCAGTTTAGGGTCAGCATAGACCCCGGTCACCCTCTAGCCGGAGACAGCGTATAACGAATTCCGTATTGACCCACTGGACATTCTGTCAGGTAATTCTATGTTATCATATATCTATGCGCATGTTATATAGTATGTTGCCCTTTTGATATAGATTACTCTCATCACATATATATATCTGCTATACAGCGTGACAGATACGGCATGAGAAAAGACTCGCAGCATGCTGATATTGACAGCTAGACTCGATTCACACGCACCCATAGATTTGTAATTTGTATGAAACATCGAGCTGCACTCGGATGTCACCTGAGTGCAGTCCAAAATACGCCGATACCGGCAATGGAGAAATTACTTTCTCTGTCTCCTCCTCCCCTGTGCTCCGATTCTCTCATGCTAGAGGATTGGAGCACAGTGCAGACACTCTGATCACGTTCACAGCAGAGCTGGAGCTTAGTGTTGTTAGCATATCGCTTCCGATGCTATACCCTAGGATGGTTCCAGCTTAACCTGTGTTTAAACCTTGGCTCTTTCTGGTAACTTTGGTCCAGTAGTCCTATCAGTGATTCACAGATTTTTTTCTATAAGAGTGCATAGAGATAGCTGTCAGTTACTAATAGGAGGAACCACTGGACCAAAAATATCAGAAAGATTAAAACACAGGTTAAACTGAGTCTTTTCTCACAAAAGTTTATACCAATCTACTACCCTCCCCCTGCCTATAACATGGTGCCTGCAGATTGAACTACATTTTCATAGTGACAGGTTCCCTTTAATGGTGAAAGTAAAAATATTAAAAACAATAGTGTAATGTAGATTTGCTAAGATCGGTGTTTCATATGTGCTCATTTCATGTACTTCAAGTTTTAAAGCAGTCCCAGCAATGTTTTTATCCTCTTAATATAATTGTTCGCATTTCTATTAGGTCTATGACATTAGTTGATTAAAAACAGACTAGCTAAATCCTTCTAAGCTCTATGTAGAAGCAAGAATACACTTTTCCCTGCATGAGTCATCATTAAAGCTACATTTCTATATCACTAGAAAACATGAGGGCAACCTCACCAAGAGCGATCAAGGAGTCCAAAAGAACTAATTAGAAATATATACATTTTATTAACAAAATCATTAAAAGAGTAATAGCAATGACAGACAAGTGAACCAGGGAAGGGAAAGCAAAGGGGTGCAACTAGTGCACCATGACCAGGAAATATGACAAAAAGAGGGGGGTATACAACGGTATAGTCCACAGTCAAAGTATCAAAAAATAACAGATCATAATAGACCGTATTATATCACAATCTCAAAAACCAGGTGTAACTCACATCAAGATAGTACATGCATATGTATATCAATATTCCCGTTAGAAACACAATGGCACATCTCAGAGTAGACAGCAAGTGTCAGAAATATATACAGGCGTTATATATAGAACGCCTAAAAGTGGTTGCTGGTAGATGGAAATGTCCATCTTACATTAAGCATAGAACAGTGCATGTAACTAAAGAGTCACCATTGTAATACCTGGTAGAGAATGGTATGACAAGACACACCGGGATACCGCCCTGGCCCGACGCGCGTTTCGGATGAAACTCCTTCTTCGGGGGCATTTCTATATCACTGCAAAGTCTCCCGGTGAGGGAGGGGTGGAGCAAAAAGTTGAGAGGAGGTTAAGCTGGTCTGCTGGAAACTTTGCATGTGTGTAGTATTGTAGTTCTAATGATGACTCATGCGAGGAAAAGAGACTTCCTGTTTCTATATAGAGCTTAGAAGGATTCAGTTAGTCAGATTTCAATCAGGTAAAGTCATAGACCTTGTAAAACAGAAGAATTAACTGGGTAGAAAGGGAAAATGAATAATTGTAAGTTCACAGTGCTATATATGTGATGATTTCAATATATAAAGAGGACAAAAATTGTGATGGGAGTAATTCTTTAATAAATCAGTCGGACCTGTATTGGCCCTGCCCCTCACTGTTAACTTTGTCTTCTAAAATAAAGTGTCACATTTTAGCCAAGTATGTAATGTACCAAAATGTGCAACTTTTTCCAATCAGAAAGCAAAAACCAATAATAAATCTTTGTCATTTTTTTTGCAACTGCACATTCTGTAAATGCATAGTGCTAAGCCCATTTCCCCCTTTGGAAATAGAGATACTGATGTCAAGGACTCAGAGACTTATGTATTAAAGGGAACCTGTCAGCAGGATTGTGCACAGTAACCTACACACAGTGTCAGGTCGGTGCCGTTATACTGATTAAAAAGATACCTTGGTTGAAGAAATCCGTCTTGTGGTTGTTGTTATTTATATGCTCATGCTCCGGGGCGGGCTTGGAGGGGGGTCTTCATGTGGTGCTCTGATTAGCTATTTATCAGTATGGCTTCTGACAGGTCACTGATCCCTCAGTGACCAGCCCCTTATTTTACATAATGAATATTATAGATATTAAAAAAGGATCACCTTCAGCAGTCGGCTGCTTCTGTGCTGCAGCATGATCGCATGTATAACTTGTATTTAATTCTTTTATTTGATGCTATAAATAAGTTCACTAAAAAAAAAATCTGTGGCAAAATGGCACCGGCACAGAGAGAAAAAAATAATTGCCTCCTCCAAGATGGTGCCGCCAGTGCCTGCCCAGTATCATCCATGGCGCCATCTGGCTAGAGAAAAAAAATTGTTTCCACTAAGATGGCGCCGCCTGCGCAGTAGCATCTGGAGCGCCCGCCAGAGCAGTGGGATACTCGGTACCGGGCCGCTTCTTAAAAGGGAAGTGTCACAGCAGCAGTGACCGGGTCCATGGCCCTGGGTGTCCAATAAAAGGGATAATGAAAAATGGATAATAAAGTTTGTAATAAAGTGTTTGTGACGCCACCCATGGTATTTGGTCAGGGGACCGATGCTGCAATGCAGATCCTCTGGGATGATAGGGCAGCATAGATGGTTAAGCTCTCCACGGGTAGAGCTGTGTCCCAGGGCAGTTAGAATGTTAATGGTGATGTTGGTGATGAGTGTGGTACAGGAGAGGTAGCGCAGGAATGATTCAGAGGACACAGCAGGGTGCAGTTTCCAACGTTTTACTCACAGTTCTTGTGTACACAGATGCCCGCTTGGTGCCGTGTCCTCCAGGTGAGGGGTCCAGCAGAATCCCAGGTAGATCAGGATACACCTTTCCAGGACTCCCTTCAGCATGTTCCTCTCCTGGCCATCTCACTGCGTTTGCTTTCTGCCCTTCCTGCCCAGCACCATCACAAACAGTGTCCCAAGCCAGCAGCCGTCCCCTTGCTCCTATATGGCTGCCTTTTCGACAATTAATTGTGGATGTGGCTGGGACAACTACAGCTGCCCCTGCCTCTGGCTTGATAGCTGAGTCTTGTAGTCCACTAGTCTCTGGGGCCGGTTCCCTACTGCGACCTGGTCCCTCCACTACTGGATTTGGGCCCCACGGGTGACTTCAGCACTCTCTGTGTCCCTAGGACCCCTTCTGTCCTCCCGGGAGCTTCCTTCAGCCTCCCTCACAATTCTCTCTCTGCTGCCTCTCTGCTGCACTCCTTCTCCTTTGGTCTCCTCAGACAAACTGCTCTGTTCTTTCCGCTTTCTAAGCTCCTCCCCTTTTTCTATCTTTTTCACCCACACCCCAACACCCTTTCCTACCCAGTTTGAGATGAGGCCCTCCTCCCTAGGGGTACGCCCAGGTGCGCTGACTGAACTAGTGTGTGTTGGGTGCGAGTGTTAGAGTCCTGGGTAGTGCTCTCTCCTTACCTGAGAGTGGGATACCACACCTCTGGATGAGGTGCAGTACCTCTGTGGCGACTGGACCCTCAGGGACCCCACATTCTGCCCCCGTTAAACACAGCACTCCGGCGGGCTGGAACAAAGTAAAACAGATGTTACATGGAACATTCAAATAATTTTTGGATATGCATATCAACAGGTAAAACAATTAAACTCATCTTCCCTTTATAGGAGGCACTTTTTCAAAAACGTTGCACAGCAAATAGTATATAAAACATTCTACATTGGCATTATTTTAAATAAAACATTTTGACATTTACTTCAGGTAAACATTCACTTTAAAGTGCTATTAAAACTTTCTTCAAAACATTCACTTTAGTGCAAATCAACATCAAGTGTTACCAGTTTCAACAGGGTTTTCTTCAATATGGGAGACCCGTCTCAAACCCCCTACGTAGGCCTTGGGCGTGGTTACAAGGCATAGTTGGTCTCCACATTTTACCACTTCTTCGGCCACGCCAGACGGCTTTAGTTCTGTGTTCAGTAGTACAATATATAGAGTGCTAGACACACTCTAAGGCTTTACGTAAAACCAAGAGGGAGCACATTAAGAAGTGCTAACTTTTTACAAGAAAGTTTAGATAACGCATTGTTCATAATCCTATTGTACTTTATAAACGGGTAACAAGAACCCTACCGGGTTAACTTCAACTTTTTAAACTATGTGAAGTCATTTAACAATTTTTGAAACTTCCTCTTACTTGTTTTTCCAGGACACCTCCTGGTGCTGGCTGCTCCCTGGCCAGGGAAGGTCATATGCAAAGGTCACTCCTGGTGACACAAAAAGCTCGTGGCCGGTACAGGCATGCACTGCTAGGTTATGTCCTGCCACTGGTGTTTGAGTGCCTAGCATCCCTACTGAAATTGGCTCCGAGTAGGCAATGGGGGCTGGTGCAGGGCTAGATGATGAAGCGGGTGTTACCTTGGCCTCATATGATGTGGGCGCTGGTCTTTGCTCCCTACTAGTGGCTGCTTGGTCAGAGGCGGCGAGTTTGTGCTTTCTCACATTTAAGGCGTACCAGCCTTTTTCACCCCAATAACGGGTGTAGGTTACACAGTCCCCTGGGTAGAGATCCCTATCCGGGTGTCCCTCCAGGAGGTGAGATTCTACATCCTGACGGTTAACGAACACCTCCGTCAGCAAGTTGTGCTCCTTTATGAAGCCCCAGACCTGGTTGAGCCAGAAAGCTACCACTGTGCCCTGTTTCAGTGGCCCCTGGTCCGCTCTCCTAGCTTTGTGGGCCTGTTTCTTGACATGCAGATCCCTTTCATCCAGAGCTCTGCGCTGGGCATTGCACTCCTATTTATTCTCTCACCTCTGAGCGACTTGCTGCCAGTATTCCCCCCAGCTGAGGACTTCCACTTTTCCTCTCCTGCTCCCGCACGCTCCGGGTCACCACCGCTCCCCATCTTGTCCTCCAGGTTCTCTGCAGCACACGTGGCGTTCCCACTCTCTCCTCTGTGGGCAGGGTTTCTTCCTTTTCCCGCCATCCAGGATCAGGAGGTGGATCTCAGTGGCCGACTGACAAGTCCCTAGGGTATAGTAACACTTGGAGTGGGCGGCCATGATCTTCGCGCCCTCTCTCTTGTACCGCCCACGATGACAAGCCTCTCAGTGCACCATGTGGGACAGTAATGGCAGCCATTAAACAATTTAACACAAGCTGTGGCGCACAGGATCCAATTTTTCGGGTCGGTTCATCCTGTTCAAGACGCCAAAAAATGTAGCGCGCGCCAGAGCAGTGGGATACTCGGTACCGGGCCGCTTCTTAAAGGGGAAGTGTCACAGCAGCAGTGACCCGGTCCGTGGCCCTGGGCGTCCAATAAAAGGGATAGTGAAAAAGGGATAATAAGGTTTGTAATAAATGTTTGTGACGCCACCCGTGATATTCGGTCAGGGGACTGACGCTGCAATGCAGATCCTCTGGGATGATGATAGGGCAGCAAAGATAGTTAAGCTCTGAATGCAAGAGCTTCCAAAAATTTGGAGGCACTACAATGCCCTTTGGTAGACACGTGGAGGAGGGCCTCATAACAAAATGTTCCCATTAGAAAGGAGCAGGTCTCCCATAGTGTTTGCCTATGCACTGAATGAAAGGGGCTGCCAAAAATTTGGAGGCACTACAATGCCCCGTGGTAGAGACGTGGAGGAGGGCCTCATAACAAAATGTTCCCAATAGAAAGGAGCGGGTCTCCCATAGTGTTTGTCTATGCAGTGAATGTAAGGGCTGCCAAAAATTTGGAGGCACTACAATGCCCCTTAGTAGAGACGTGGAGAGAGCCTCATTAAAAATTTTTCCCATTAGAAAGGAGCGGGTCTCCTATACTTGTAATGCCCATACACTAAGTATATGGGCTGACAACCGTTTACCCTGGGGGGCATACATGAACATACTGTATAAAAATTTTTGTTACTGGCATCATAAACACCCTTTAAAAAAAATTATGTGGGTGTTGCATCATGGACCACGGTCACCCTGATGATATAGTGGTGGTGATTGATGAGGATGAGGAGGGCAACAGCAAATAGCCAAAATCAGGAAGCATATACCCATATGTGGGTGTGAAGAGGTGCATGGGAATAGACCTCCCAAAAAAAGACACTGGATTTGAGTTTATGTTACGCTGCTATCATTCGGTGGTGTAGAGAAGTCTAGCCCAACCCAGCCCTTGGTCATTTTTATAAGGGTCAGCCTGTCAGCATTTTCAGTTGATAGTTGGATGCACTTATCAGTTATAATTCCACCAGCGGCACTAAAATCCCGCTCTGACAAAATGTTAGCGGCAGGCCAGGCCAGGACCTCCAAGGCTTAGAGAGCCAGTTCATGCCACGTGTCCAGCTTGGATACCCAATAATTATAAGGTACAGAGGAATCACGGAGGACCTTGGTACTCCCTCAGCATCTTACCAAACTTTGCACTCCTTGTGAGAGAACCCCACGCCTCGCGGCCTGTGCAATGGGAGGGTCTGAGAAATCTCTCCCAGAACTTTGACAGTGTTCCCCTGCCTCTGCTGGATTGGAGTTGTGTCTCTTTCGCCTGTACTGCTTGGTTGTCCAAAGAACTGTGAAATCTGCCTCTAGATTTTTTATAATTCCGCAACTAGGACCTTCTGGTACTGCCCCATTTTAGTAAACCTGTCTGCCTCGGGAATAAGCGAAAGAAAGTTCTCCTTGTAGCGTGGGTCTAGAAGTGTCACCAACCAGTAATGACTGTCACCCAAAATTTTGAGAACGCGAGGGTCACAGTCAAGGCAGCGTAACATAAACTCAGCCATGCGTGCCAGACTGATAACAGGCAAGACTTCCGTGTCCTCATCCTCACCAAGAGGAAGACTGACTATGCGCTCCTCCTCCCTGTCCTCAGGCCATCCATGCTGAACAGACGGTATGACAAATGTGCAGGTAGTACCGTCTATGGCGCATGAAACTAGCTCCTGTTCTTTCTACTCCTCTTCCTCATTGTCACCTAATCCACGTTGGGATGAGATGAGGCTGGACTGTGTGTAATCACCCTGTATGGTTCCTTGCTCAATCTCATTGTGCTCCGCCTGAAATGTGAGCAGAGAGTGTTTCAGAAGACAGAAGTGGTATAGTGACGCTAATTATGGCGTAATCGCCGCTCACCATCTTGGTGGAGTCCTCAAAGTTTTGGAGGATGGTACATATGTCTGACATCCATGTCCACTCCTGAGGTCTTATGTGTGGAGTCTGAACTGAATACCGATTGCCTTGTTGATGCTGGTAGTCAACAACTTCTGCACTCTTCTGCTCACAAATCCTTTTCAACATATGCAGTGTAGATTTCCAACGCGTGGGGCTGCTGAAGCACGGCAAGGGCGGCGGGAGCTGTAGCTGACTTTTTAAAATGGGCACACAGACGACGTACTTTGACAAGCAAATCCGGCAGCTCCGGGTAGGTTTTGAGAAACCACGAGGTTAAGCACATGGGCCAGGCATGGTACGTGTGTGTGAGCTCGCCTTGCCTCAGAGTCGCCACCAGGTTCCGCCCATTGTCACACACGACCATGCCTGGCTGTAAGTTTAGCGGTGTCAGCCACAGATCTGTCTGCTCTTTCAGAGCTGTCCACAACTTTTCATCATTGTGCAGTTTGTCACCTAAGCATATTAGCTTCAGCACAGCCTGTTGCCGCTTGGCTGAGGCAGTGCTTCCAGCTTGTGACTGATGTCTTTTCGGAGATGGAGGCTGAAGAGGAGGAGGAGGTGCAGGAGCTGTAGACTATGGGGTCAACCTTGATTGGCCTAGGGCCCGCAATCCTCAGCATCAGGAGAAATAGCGGCTGGGTACCGAGGGACTGCCACCGCCATCAGGTTGCGGAAAGCTTCTGTCTCCACGAGCCTAAAAGGCAACATTTTGAGCACAAGCAGTCATGAAATGTGTGAATTTAGTAGCGTAGCCTGTGGGGCGTTGGCTGCGTATTTGCACTTGCATTCTAAGGACTGGGGTATGGACAACTGAACGCTGCTCTGGGACAAGGACATGGACGTGCTTGATGATGGTGCTAGTTGAGTTTGTAGGGCAGGTGCAGCGCAGGAGGCATCTTCGCAGGCACCATGGACAGGGGATTGGCTTGTATGTACAACAACAGAAGAAACAGTGGTGTCACCCCCAGACACTGTTTCTGGTTTTCAGACCACAAAGACGAGTGCTTTGCTGCCATGTGCCTGATCATGCTGGTGGTGGTCAGGCTGGTAGTTTTGCTATCCCTGCTGATGCTGGCCTGGCAGGTGTTGCAAATGGCCTTTTTGGGGTTATCGGCAGAGTTTTTAAAAAACAACCAGACTCCGGAAGACCTAACAGTTGTACTGGCAACTTCCGTCGTGTTGGTGTTACGGTGAACGATTACACGTCTTCTGTCTGCGGCCACCACACTGCATCTTCCTGCCTGTTGGGGTGCTACTCCTCCCTCCCCTGTGTGCTGCTGTCCTCGCTCTGCATGTCCTCCTGCAAGGTTGGGTCAGTTACTATATGATCCAACACCTCGTATTCCACTTCCGCACCCGGATCCTCCTCCTGACTTTCAGGCAATTGTGTCTCATCATCGTGCACCTCTTGTGACACATTCCCACCATTGCCTTCGTGTGACTGTGGCTGCTCAAATATTTGGACATCGCTACATGCAATCTCCTCTTGTCCCGTTTCAATTGGACCGGACGAGAGGCCTGAATTTATAAATGTAAACATGAACAGCTCTTCGGAGTGTCCAAATGTGGGATCAGTTGTCTCTGGGCACTCTGCATGGTGGGAGGAAGGAGGATCAGGGTGAGGAATATGCGGTCCAGACTCACGGCTACTGAGACTTGACCATGTGGAAGACAGGGTTGTGGTGGTGGTGGCAAACTGAATGGAAGCATTATCCACTATCCAACCAACAAACTTTTGACACTGCTCTGGGTTCAATAGTGGTGTGCTGCTGCGGTACTCTAGTAATTGGGACAGGAAGGTTGGGCAAGAAGATGTGGGTGTTTGTTGTGGCACAATTTTAGCTTGCCCACTGCCTCTGCATGCACCATCACGTTCAGTTCCCCGTCCCTTGCCACGCTCCTTGCCCATTTTAAATGAAAGAGAATATTTTCCACGTTCACCACAAATGGTTGAATTTGGAGCGAACTTATATGTGATCCGTGTGACAGACAAAACCCTGTTTAAAATAGCTGGCCTGTAGGGACACTACAACAAAATAAAACAGTAGGCCAGAAATGGCAGAATTTTCAGCGCACTGAGATGTGATCCATGTGATGGCCAAACCACTGTTTAAAATAGCTGGCCTGTAAGTAACTATTTTTTTTTCCAGCAAACTGGTGTTAATAACTTATATAAGACACTACAGCAAAATTTAACAGAAGGCCAGAAATATCAGAATTTTTGCGCAATGAGATGTGATCCATGTGACGGCCAAACCCGTTTAAAATAGCTGGCCTGTAGGTAACTATTTTTTTTTCAGCAAACTGGTGTCAATAACTTATATAAGACACTGCAACAAAATTTAACAGTAGGCCAGAAATGGCAGAATTTTCAGCGCACTGAGATGTGATCCGTGTGATGGCCAAACCCGTTTAAAATAGCTGGCCTGTAAGTAACTATTTTTTTTCAGCAAACTGGTGTCAATAACTTATATAAGACACTACAGCAAAATAAAACAGTAGGCCAGAGATGGCAGAATTTTCAGCGCACTGAGATGTGATCTGTGTGATGGCGAAACCCCTGTTTAAAATAGCTGTATTTTTACGCTGTAATATGGAAAGTATCTGGCTGTATTCTGCAGTGCCAACAAGCAAATGGAGCAGAAAAACAGTGTTCTGGATTGCTTTTTCAGCAAATAATCAGGATTAAGATAAAAAAAATTATTCCTGATACCTGGTGCTATGTCTACAAATATCTGTTATAGCAGCAGCAGATAGAACTGCAATGGACCCTTTTTATATATGCACTGCAGTCTGCCACATACACTGCCTGCCTAGCACTGATACCTCTGCACCTTTATTAGTCCTCAGAAGGACTGTTGGTTGAGATGGATTTGTGTATTACAGATGGTATACCCACACTAACTAATAAACAACCAAATCTCTCCATAGATCAGCAGCAACTCTCCCTACACTGCCTGAGTCCGGAGCAGACTGTGGCGAGCCGGGCAGCGCCCGGTCTGCTATAGACCTGATGACGCTGTGAGGCCAGCCAATCACTGTAATGCCACAACCAACACATTACAGTGTGTGGCAGACAATCCCTGCATGTTCATTGGCTCTCTAAAGAGCGCCAAACATGCAGGGTGGGGACCCGAGCTCCCGCCGAGCAACCCCGGAAATACTCGGCAAGCTCGGAGCATCTCGAGCAGTGAGATGCTCGGGTGAGCACCGAGTAGTGACAAGCATGGTCACTCATCACTACTTTTAGAGGCTGACTGTATCATTTGTACTATATTTAAAAGTTTTTATGCTTTCTGTTCTTTTTGCATTCAAAAATCACATCCACTAAGTTTGTTGGCCCGTCGATTAATATCCCCCACCCCCCATTATGTTTTGTGACTCCCCATTCTTTCCCTTCCCCTCCTCCCTCTGCTTTTATTTCTCTGCCAGCTCAGCTCTGGTTACTTCTTTCTGCTTGGAGTGAAATCAGAGGAATATTTTGGCAGGTCTGACTAGGCTGAAGCGATCCAGAACAGGAAGAAGAGACGATAGCATTTATTACCAATCCAATGCAGTACAGTACCAATAACTCTTTAATAGCAGTGCATTTATCCATATACTCAGAATTGTTTCAGTACGGAAAATATGCAGCAATTTAGGTGCATGAAGACCATCCATAGACAAACAAAACGAATATGGGGGGATTACATATGTGGTCTTCATCCAGAAAATAAATACTGTTAATGTGGTTATACACATTAGAGTACGTGCACACATTTTGTGTTTTCAGCCGTTTATTCTGTGCAAGATCCAGAGTATCAGCACTAAAAATGTTGTGAAATAAATGTTTGACACTTTTTTTACATGTGTTTTTGATACCTTTCTATGTGCGTTTTTCTTGTTTCACGTTCATTTGATTGGGTGGAAAACACTGAAAGAATTCACATGCTGCAGATAAATCTTAATGAACTTACCTCATTTTTTCAGATTACCTGTCCATCAGAAACAGAGATCAATTTAAACAACACTCCACTATTTCAATTTTTTTTTATTGCAGCGCTGGACTGATGAAACTAATCTAAGTTCCCTGCCTCTAGTATTATACTTATCAGCCACTGTCTTCGTCTTTTATTGGCGCTACTCCAGTCGGTCTTCTGTTGGTTGTGGCCTGCCAGATCGCTCCAGTGGTTGATGGACGATGCAAAAGTCACAAGTTACGTTAGTAGCACCACTCCAGAGCTGAAATAAAAAAGCACTGGAATGGTCACACTTTCCAGGGACAGTACCAAGAGAGCACACAGATAACCAAGGGAAAAGAAAAAGGCGTAAGTCAGGTCACGGTCCAATGGTCAAAATACCTGGAGATAACGGATCAAGCAAAAGGACAAGACAAAGGAGTAGTCAGAACACAGTCCAAAGGGTCAGGCAGCAGAATATCAGAACTCAGAATAACAGAATAAGGCAAAAACTCACCAGGAAGCACAAACTACGTCTGGCAGGGATCAGGGGCAGATAGCTCAGGGATCAGGGGCAGACAACTCAGTTAAAGAACACCTGGACAAAGTCCGGTATCTCCCAGTCACAGATTGGACAGCTGAGATGTCAATCAAAGGACTGACAACTCAGCATGAACCATTTTCCATAGGACATCATAACAATCACTCACTGAGTGGAGGAATTGTGACATAGAGTATATTTCTACTATAATTTAATCCACCTTCTGGCATAAATTATAGTGTATCTGAGGGCCCTATCTTGGCTGTGCCCTGCAGCTAAAGCTTGCCCACTTTTTAGAAATTGTCCCAAATCTAATTTTTGCACAACTATGCGTGTGACTATAATGTGACAGGAAACGGTTGTAAAGTGTATAGTAAAAGCCTTTTCTGTCAGGGCATCATCCAGTTTGACAACCATAACAGCTCTCACATGGTTCGCTGTACACTTTAAATCTTAGATGACTAAACTGTAAAAGTAGATTTGTCTTCTGAGACTCTAGCAAAGCTGAATGCAAAGTAATGTATTTCCAAAATGATAAGTAAGTAGTTTGTATGTACTGCATCAACTAAACATTAGAGATGTGCACATAGGGTTAAATTGTCCAGAAAGTAAATTATATCATAGGAAGAGAGACAGTAAGTGTGGCAACTTCTGTTATGATGAAAGTAGGAATGTGCAGAATTTGTGAGTCTCTGAAAACCACAGAACTGCTCCTACCTGCCCTAAGCAAACCAGCACCCGTCCAAGAGACTCAGTCATCCCATGAGTCACTGTAAATGTGGAGGGGTGAGTATTCCTCACTGTGGACAATGAACAAACATTTCATCCAACTAGGTTTTACACAAGTTGTGACCTCACAAGCCAAATGGACTGACCTCTAGGCCATTAAAAAGCATTGTCATTAGGTCAAGCCTTGAGCAGTGAATATGCCCTTTATACCACTCATTTTCCAGCTGTATTGTTCCTTTTACTAATAGGGAATATCTGGTATTAGGTAACCTGGTTACCATTATCTCATCTTAGAGCTTTATTCCTAAATAGCTAAAATGAAAATGAAATAGGCCAGCAATCAAATTGCTTGTTTTATACAATGGAAAACAATTCCATGAAACTGATAATGCTGTTAGATTTGGCCACCTTGCGGTAAAGAAGTCATGAATCTGTTTCTACATTACAAGGGAGGGGGATCTACAGGCCTGTGTGCAGTCAACTGCAGATTGTTAGATTTTGTTATGCAGCAGATTTACCAGCCCCCACAAGGGAACATTTTTCACTTGATAGATGAGGTGCTTTTGCTCTGAAACTCTGGAAAACCTACAAAGAGTTATGTGTTCAAGACTTAAGGCAGAATTAAGGAGGCGGGAGAGATGCCTGGCACATGTTACTGCTCTATGCATATAACACATGTGAAATTTCCTTGCTCTGAACCTATGTATGAGTCTCTAAGTAGGAAAACATTTATATGCAAATAAGATAGATATGAGAGGAAGAGAGAGAAATATAAACGTAGAGATAAACATGAGAGAGAGGGAAATATGAAAGTAACGATAGATAGATAGATAGATAGATAGATAGATAGATAAGATAGATAGATAGATAGATAATAAAAAGACAGAGATTAAGTATGTGTGTGTATATACAGGTCCTCAAAAAATTAGCATATAGTGCAAAATTTCATTATTTTCCATAATGTAATGATTACAATTAAACTTTCATATATTTTAGATTCATTACACACCAACTGAAATTTGTCAGGTCTTTTATTGTTTTAATACTGATGATTTTGGCATACAACTCCTGATAACCCAAAAAACCTGTCTCAAAAAATTAGCATATCAAGAAAATGTTCTCTAAACGACCTATTACCCTAATCTTCTGAATCAACTAATTAACTCTAAACACATGCAAAAGATTCCTGAGGCTTTTAAAAACTCCCTGCCTGGTTCATTACTCAAAACCCCCATCATGGGTAAGACTAGCGACCTTACTGATGTCAAGAAGGCCATCATTGACACCCTCAAGCAAGAGGGTAAGACCCAGAAAGAAATTTCTCAACAAATAGGCTGTTCCCAGAGTGCTGTATCAAGGCACCTCAATGGGAAGTCTGTTGGAAGGAAACAATGTGGCAGAAAACGCTGTACAACGAGAAGAGGTGACCGGACCCTGAGGAAGATTGTGGGAAAGGACCGATTCCAGAACTTGGGGGACCTGAGGAAGCAGTGGACTGAGTCTGGTGTAGAAACATCCAGAGCCACCGTGCACAGGCGTGTGCAGGAAATGGGCTACAGGTGCCGCATTCCCCAGGTAAAGCCACTTTTGAACCATAAACAGCGGCAGAAGCGCCTGACCTGGGCTACAGAGAAGCAGCACTGGACTGTTGCTAAGTGGTCCCAAGTACTTTTTTCTGATGAAAGCAAATTTTGCATGTCATTCGGAAATCAAGGTGCCAGAGTCTGGAGGAAGACTGGGGAGAAGGAAATGCCAAAATGCCTGAAGTCCAGTGTCAAGTACCCACAGTCAGTGATGGTGTGGGGTGCCATGTCAGCTGCTGGTGTTGGTCCACTGTGTTTCATCAAGGGCAGGGTCAATGCAGCTAGCTATCAGGAGATTTTGGAGCACTTCATGCTTCCATCGGCTGAAATGCTTTATGGAGATGAAGATTTCATTTTTCAGCACGACCTGGCACCTGCTCACAGTGCCAAAACCACTGGTAAATGGTTTACTGACCATGGTATTATTGTGCTCAATTGGCCTGCCAACTCTCCTGACCTGAACCCCATAGAGAATCTGTGGGATATTGTGAAGAGAAAGTTGAGAGACGCAAGACTCAACACTCTGGATGAGCTTAAGGACGTTATCGAAGCATCCTGGGCCTCCATAACACCTCAGCAGTGTCACAGGCTGATTGCCTCCATGCCACGCCGCATTGAAGCAGTCATTTCTGCAAAAGGATTCCCGACCAAGTATTGAGTGCATAACTGAACTTTATTATTTGATGGTTTTTTTGTTTGTTTTTAAAAAACACTTTTATTTTATTGGACGGTTGAAATATGTTAATTTTTTGAGACAGGTTTTTTGGGTTATCAGGAGTTGTATGCCAAAATCATCAGTATTAAAACAATAAAAGACCTGACAAATTTCAGTTGGTGTGTAATGATTCTAAAATATATGAAAGTTTAATTGTAATCATTACATTATGGAAAATAATGAAATTTTGCACTATATGCTAATTTTTTGAGAAGGACCTGTATATGGATTCAGACATACAGTGAAGGAAATAATTATTTAAACCCTTGCTGATTTTGTAAGTTTGCCCACTAACAAAGACATGAACAGTCTGTAATTTTAAAGTTGGTTAATTTTAACATTGAGAGATAGAATATCAAAAATAAAATCCAGAAAATCACATTGTATAAATTACATAAATTTATTTGCATTTTGCAGTGAGAAATAAGTAATTGATCCCTCACCAACCATTAAGAGTTCTGGCTCCTACAGACCAGTTAGGTGCTCCTAATCAACTCGTCACCTGCATTAAATACAGCTGTCTTGTTGTCACTTTTATAAAAGACTCCTGTCCACAGACTCAATTAATCAGTCAGACTCTATCCTCTACAACATGGGCAAGACCAAAGAGCTTTATAAGGATGTTAGGGACAAGATCATAGACTGGCACTAAGCTGGAATGGGTGAGGAGACAACTGTTGGTGCAATAGTAAGAAAGTGGAAGAAATACAAAATGACTGTCAATCGACATCGATCTTGGGCACCATGCAAAATCTCACCTCGTCGGGTATCCTTGATCATGAGGAAGGCGAGAGATCAGCCTAAAACTACACGGGGGGGAACTTGTTAATGATCTCAACGCAGCTGGGACCACAGTCACCAAGAAAACCATTGGTAACACTAAGTGAGGATTGGCTGTTGTGAATATGCTGGAGGCGGCTTCTGAGCTGGGACTCCCTCCGGTGGTTGCTGAGGGTAATGAACTGATTACCGAAAGGCCTTTAGCTGGCGCTGAATGGTAGGATATAAGTGGCCTGAGTTCCCAGCAGCCTTGCCGGTTATCAATTGTTCCTGCTGGTCTTGCTTGAAGCACTGCTAGTTTTCCTGCTCTCCTTCAGATAAGTGTTTGCTGTTTTTTTTTTCCTCTGTTTGATTTTCTCTGCTGGTTTGCTGCTTGCAGTGGACTGCAGCCTGTCCCCTTTTGGGGGTCTGGCGCTGCAATTGTGCTCCGTTTGTGTCTGCACTTTTGCTTTGCTCCTTTGTTACTTTTTATTTGCTGAATAGTGTTTTGTTACACCAGAGATCTGATTTAGGTGGATGAGATTGTGTGATCTCAGGTTTTTTGGCAATCAGAAGTGTTGGTATTTTTGTTAGGGTTTTTTTTGGATTGCAGTCAGAATTCTTTCCTGCACTTTTCTGTCTAGATAGATTGGGCCCTAGCGTTTGCTCATTCTATTTTCTGTCTGTGTCCGTGCTTTCTTCTTGTATAACCGGCCCAAAAACTGAAAATTGTATGGTACTCACAGAAGGGGAAAATAGTAATAAGGAAACTCTGTTGTATATTTTTTTTTCTCCTCTTTTCTCTGGGTGCTGAGGAGGAATTTTTTTTTTCTCAATGGAGTTTGCACAGTCCGAACATGGTTAACAGTCAACAGAAATTTAGTCTGAACACTATCCAAGACAACTGAGCGTGCAAAACGTCATAGACAAAAATTGAGCTCTTTGGCATTAACTCAACTCCGTGTTTGGAGGAAGAAAAATGCTGCCTATGACTCAAAGAACACCGTCCCCACTGTCAAGCATGGAGGTTGAAACATTAGGTTTTGGGGGTGTTTCTCTGCTACGGGCACAGGACTACTTCACCGCCTCAATGGGAGAATGGATGGAGCCATGTATCGTAAAATCCTGAGTGACAACCTCCTTCCCTCCGCCAGCACATTAAAAATGGGTCGTGACTGGGTCTTCCAGCAAGACAATGACCCAAAACATACAGCCAAGACATTAAAGGAGTGGCTCAAAAAGAAGCACATTAAGGTCATGGAGTGGCCTAGCCAGTCTCCAGACCTTAATTCCATAGAAAACTTATGGAGGGAGTTGAAGCTCCGAGTTACCAAGCGACAGCCTCAAAATCTTAATAATGATTTAGAGACAATCTTTAAAGAGGAGTGGACCAAAATTCCTCCTGACGTGTGCGCAAACCTCATCATCAGCTACAAAAAACATCTGCTGTGCTTGCCAACAAGGGTTTTGCTACCAAGTATTAACCCTTCTCTGACCTTAGACTTACTATCCCATCCATGTGACCTGGGTCTTATTGACCCTGGACGGGATAGTACGTCATAGTCATATGCGATCGGCCGATTCTCACAGCTGACACCCGGCACTAAGGAACAGACCGCTCCCGGCACACTGCGATCAAACACACTCCCGGCACACTGCATGCTTCTCTGAGACCCTCAGAACAACACGATGTGATTGCGTTGTTCCGAGGGCCTCCTCCCTGCAGGCCTCCGGATCCAAGATGGCCGCGGGGTCCTTCCGGGTCCTGCAGGGAGGTGGCTTGTCAGTGCCTGCTGAGAGCAGGCACCGGCAAGCCTCCCTCACTGCCTGTCAAATCGCTGATTTGAGACAGTGCTGTGAAAAGTGTCAGATCAGTGATCTGACATTATATAGTAATGTCCCTCCCTGGGACAATGTAAAAAAAAAAATTAACATGTGTAAAAATATTTTTTTTTAAATATTTCCCCAATAAACTTATTATTATGTAAATAAAAAAAACTATAAAAGTACACATATTTAGTATTGCGGCGTCCGTAATGACCCGCCCTGTAAAACTGTTCCACTTGTTAACCCCTATAGTGAACCCCTTAAAAAAAAAAACAAGGCAAAAAAACGATGCTTTATCATCATACCGCCGAACAAAAAGAGGAATAAAGACGGATATAAATAAACATGTAACAGCTGAAAACATCATCTTGTCCCGAAAAAAACAAGCCGCCATACAGTGTCATCAGCAAAAACATAAAAAAGTTATAGCTCGCAGAATAAAGCGATGCAAAAATAATTATTTTTTATATAAAATTGTTTTTATTGTATAAAAGCGCCAAAACATAAAAAAAATGATATAAATGAGGTAATCGTACTAACCTGAAGAATAAAACTTCTTTATACCATTCCGCATGTGGTAAAATTGATAAACGCCCCCCTAAAAGAAATTCATGAATTGCTGGTTTTTGTTCTTTCGGCCTCACAAAAATCGTAATAAAAAGCGATCATAAAATGTCATGCGCCCAAAAATGGTACCAATAAAAACGTCAACTCGTCCCGCAAAAAATAAGACCTCACATGACTCTGTGGGCCAAAATATGGAAAAATTATAGCTCTCAAAATGTGGTGATGCAAAAACTATTTTTTGCAATAGAAAGCGTCTTTTAGCGTGTGACAGCTGCCAAACATAAAAACCCGCTATAAAAACCCGCTATAAATAGTATATCAAACCCCCCTTTATCACCACCTTAGTTAGGGAAGATTAATAAAATAAAAAAAATGTATTTATTTCCATTTTCCCATTAGGGTTATGGTTAGGGTTGGGATTAGGGTTAGGGGTGTGTTGAGGTTAGGGCTGGACTTAGAATTGGGGGTTTCCACTGTTTAGGCACATCAGGGGCTCTCCAAATGCGACATGGCGTCCAGCCAATTCTGCGTTGAAAACGTCAAACGGCGCTCCTTCCCTTCCGAGCTCTGCCATGCACCCAAACAGTGATTTACCCCCACATATGGGGTATCAGCGTACTCAGGACAAATTGCACAATAACTTTTGGGGTCCTGTTATCCTTGGGAAAATAAAAATTGGGTGTGAAAAGATCATTTTTGTGGAAAAAATATGATTTTTTAATTTTACGGCTGTACGTTATAAACTTCTGTGAAGCCCTTGGGGGTTCAAAGTTCTCACCACACATCAAAATAAGTTCCTGGGGGGGTCTAGTTTCCAAAATAGGGTCATTTTGTGGGGGTTTCCACTGTTTATGCACATCAGGGGTCTCCAAATACGACATGGCGTCAGATCTCAATTCCAGCCAATTTGGCGCTGAAAAAGTCAAATGGCGCTCCTTCCATTCTCTGCCGTGCGCTGAAACAGTGGTTCCCCCCCATATGGAGTATCAGCGTACTCAGGACAAATTGCAAAATAACTTTTGGGGTCCAATTTATCCTGTTACCCTTGGGAAAATAAAAAAAATTGGACCTGAAGTAATTTTTTTGTGAAAAAAAGTTAAATGTTCATTTTTTTTTTTAAACATTCAAAAAATTCCTATGAAACACTTGAAGGGTTCATAAACTTCTTGAATCTGAACATTCAGCAGTCGCCAATTAGGAATGGAAATGGCTTCTTATCTATAGTGATATCTGCAGGGACTATTCCAGGGGGCCACAGGCATAAACAGCTCGGGGTGGGGGGGCGTCTGCACTTCCAATGATTGAAGGAGACCATTTATAGGGTTTTACCAAATTTTTTTTTTGTCATTACATTTTTTTTAATTTTTAAAATTAATTTAAAAAAATAAATGTAAAATTTATAATTTAATAGTTTTTTAATGTAAAACTTAATTTTTTAGTAAAAGTATTCATTTATGTAAAATTTTAATTTAGTACTAAAATATTTGATTTACTTTTTATGTAAAATTTAAATTTTAGTACAAATATATATATTAAATATTTGTTTTTGATCTTTTTACTTTTTTTTAATATATTTTCCAGCCTTATGTGACCATAAGCGATCAGTTATTATATTACCTAAAATATCCTCTCCTAGTGTATCCTCACCCATCCCTGTAGACTGTGAGCCCTTGCGGGCAGGGTCCTCTCTCCTTCTGTACTTGTGTGTGCCTTGTATTGCTCATGTTTACTGTACTTGTCTATATTTGCCCATCTTCACATGTAAAGCGCCATGGAATAAATGGCGCTATAAAAATCTATAATAATAATAATAATGTGGTTTTGAGCACCTTGAGAGGTGTAGTTTTTAGAATGGTGTCACTTTGGGGTATTTTCTATCATATAGACCCCTCAAAGTGACTTCAGATGTGATGTGGTCCCTAACAAAAATGGTGTTGTAAAAATGAGAAATTGCTGGTCAACTTTTAACCCTTATAACTTCCTAACAAAGAAAAATTTTGGTTCCAAAAATTGTGCTGATGTAAAGTAAACATGTGGGAAATGTTACTTATTAAGTATTTTGCGTGACATATCTGTGATTTAAGGGCACTAAAATCCAAATTTGGAAAATTGCGAAATTTTCGCAAAATTTCCGTTTTTTTCACAAATAAAGGTAAGTCATATCTAAGAAATTTAACGACTATTATGAAGTACAATATGTCACGAGAAAACAATGTCAGAATCACCAGGATCCATGGAAGTGTTCCAGAGTTATTACCTCATAAAGGGACAGTATTCAGAATTGTAAAAATTGGCCCAGTCATTAACATGCAAACCATCCTTGGGGATAAAGGGGTTAATTCTTGTTTGCCAGAAGGATCAAATACTTATTTCTCACTGCAAAATTGAAATAAATGTATATAATTTATACAACGTGATTTTCTGGATTTTATTTTTGATATTCTATCTCTCAATGTTAAAATTAACCTACCCTTAAAATTATAGACTGTTCATGTCTTAGTCAGTGGACAAACTTAAAAAATCAGCAAGGAATCAAATACTTAATTCCTTCACTGTATATAAATACACATATACATTTATACATACGTCTGAATAATTATTCGTAAATTGTGTTAGACAAGGTTTCTACCTTGTAATTAAAGGGATCCTGTAAAGGGGATTTTCCCTTATAATGTACTAGGAGAGCTTTATGCTGCAGTCTGTGGAAAAAAAAATGTTTTATCCTAGCGTATATGTATCTGAATTAGTCCCAGAGCACGATCTCTAGAGTTGGTGCAAATTTATTAAGACTGCCCATTCCAGTGGCCAGGACAGGGTGTCTGTGGCTGCTGCACAAGACCAGGAATACCGATTCTTGATAATCAGCATCTCTTCTTTTGATTAGCCGGCCTGGCACTACATCATAGAAACTAATCAGAAAAACCAAACTGTTTACTCATAAAAATTACAAGTCAGTGTCAAGTAATAAAAGACCTTTATTGAATACTTGGTTGGAATAGGTGGCACTGCAAAAGGCTGTGGTTCCACGGTCCGGAACCACAGCGCTTTTGACGGAGCGGAAATTCCGCTCCGTCTAAGCCCCGCCCCCTTTATGACGTGCGATCTTTCCGGAGGTGTTCAGGACACCTCCGGAACACCTCCGGAAAGAGCGCAGGGCTACATAGCCCTGTGTTAATTCTGTTGCGGCGACGCACCGTCGCCGCAATACGCGAGGACATGCTGCGGTCTAAAAAGACGCGCCGCATGTCGTTTACGCAGGTCTGCCACCTGCGTATTGTTACGCATAGTGGAGACGGGATTTCTTGAAATCCCCTCCACTATGCTGTAACATCTGGACGCTGCGTGTTTGGCGCTGCACCAGCGCCAAACACGCAGCGTTTCCTGACCGTGGAAACTCACCCAAAGACAGATGCACAGTGCACACACTTCACGTAAAAAAGTAATGTATACATAAAAAAGGTAAAATGAAGTACAAGTGGATAAAGCTGGACCAAAGTAGAAAATAAACAAATATACCAAGCTGTGCAAGTCTGTTTTTAAATAGATTCTCATGGCATGAATGTCTATATTAAATGCTCTGAACATGTGAAAAAGGAGTGGAGTATGAATAGATCAGACTGCTGGTTATAAAGCATATATTTCATGGCCACTGTGTCACCCCTATATATTAGATGGTTTAGTGTGTATATTCAAATGTGATTATATTAGCATGTGCAAATAGTATATCCACATCTATATATGGTCATATAACACAGGTACTGAATATTAAAATGTGACCATGCAACACCGAAAACCACTGAAAGTCAAGGGCAAAGCACATATACAACATGTTCCAAATTATTATGCAAATTATATTTTTCTCTGATTTTCATAAGTGGTCTGTGCAAAGACACAGAAAACACCTCCATTATATTTCCCAGACCCTACAGCTCCGTTCTAGGATTATGAATTATGAGCACATCTTTGTAGGTACAGGCTCATAAGAAATATCTGCGTGCTCCAGCGGACCTCAGGCATCTGACAGTGCAACTCCCGAGTCGGTGATTGCTCGGGGGCCTGAGATATAGAGATTGGCCCTCCACAAAGATCCAATCGGGCGAGGTTTGATCTCCACGCGACAGGCAAAACATACTGCATCCGCTGGTACCTCTCGTGTCCTGATCCGATCGTCCTGGAAAAAGTTAACCCCTTTGTTAGATATTGGGAATAAATTCTGCAGGGAGCTAAGGGTGGAGATTATCAGCCCACCCTCTGACACCAAGGGGAGGGACCTAGCAGGTTTAAGAACTGTGAGCGGACGGCAGACTCTCTATTCTCACAGAAGCCAAGACGATGAAGATCTAAGAAGGAACAAGGGACAGATCTGCCAAGGGAGCAGCGGTACACGTTTTGGGGGACTGTCCAGCAACTAAGATTCTTACCTGTGGATCGCAGAGCTCCCTGCCTCCACATGCAACCTACAACCTGGTAATATTGACCTCTAGCTAATACCTCTAAGCCTCGTACCATTATTGTTGTATTTTACTCTGACTGCAAATCCAATGTAATTCCGTTGTATAGCTTACTGTTTATTTCTGTAATTATCTAGTGCGCCTTAAGGCAATTAAACCATAAAATTAATTTTGGGCTGATGCTTTTACTCTGATCACGAATCTTAGAATACCCAGTGGGTAACAGGACACCCTCCCCATGCGGCCAGTTGCTCTAGGTGCAGTTCCCTTACTGACCTGAGAGACAAAGGGGGCGCCGGAGAGCTGTGCTTGTGTAGTTACATCACATTGGTGACGTGGAAGGAAGGGGGTTTCCTTCACATTTGGTGGCAGCGGTGGGATCAGAGTAATAGTGTGCGTGGGACCCCTACTGCCAGACACTAAAGACTACCAGCGGTAACTTTCACTGCTGGGGTCTTAAGGTCAGCCCAGCACTAGACGGTCAGAGTGTAAATATAATAAGTTGTATGCAAGGTCAGGGTTGCAGCTGTGTCAGTAACCAAAGGTTCCCAAAATGGCGGAAGGCACCAGGAGGAAGGCAAAGGGGGAGGCCAATGCTATGGTCTATGAGGGATTCTATACCGATGAAGGCGAGGGGGAGCTCAGCCAGGGCTCCCCAAGGAACCATACCCCGTGCTCAGTCCCTCAGTGGACTGTCCACCCCCAGCCTGTCCAGATCAGAGGCCCTTTTCCAAGCGGCTATGGCATAGCTCGAGGCTGGTAATGACGCCGCCCATGACAGACTCCTAGCGGCTGCAGAGAGAGCAGCAGAGCGTGAGCATACAGAACGCCGTGAACCTGCGGAGCGCCGGCACCGTCTGGAGATGGCTCAGCACGGGCCCCCACTGGACGCTCCAGCCCCACCGGAGACCAAAGCTTCCAAGGTCCGGGCGGAGGACTTTACCTTGCTTGAAAAGGATGGAGACCTGTATTCCTTTCTGCTGGCCTTTGAGAGAACCTGCCTCCAACATCATCTGGCCCTGGTTCAGTGGGCAAGGTACCTAACCCCCCGTTTGAGGGGTAAGTCCCTGAAAGTTTTGGGGGACTTACCTGCCGGGGAGGAGCAGGACTACAGCAGCATCAAGCGGGCCCTGATCCAGCACTACAACCTCACCCGGAGTCGTACCGCAGGAAGTTCAGGAGCCTGCAGCGGGGCTCCAAGGACACCTGGACCGACCACATGCGTGCCCTGCTGAGAGCTGCGGAGCACTGGACCTCGGGTCTAGAGCTCACCACCCGCCAGGAGGTCCAGGAACTGTTCGTCACGGAGCAGTTCTTGTGGAACTGCCCAGAGGACCTCCAGCAGTTCCTCCATGACCGGAAACCAAAGGGGGCTTCTGCTACAGCCGCCCTGGCAGACGAGTATGCCAACAACAGGGCGCCTGAGCCGAAGAAGCCTGCCAGCAGCACCTGGAGAGGGGGTAAGCCCAATCCTGCCCCGGCCCCATATCCAGCCCCCAGAGTGCAAGGGGTGTACCCCCCTGCTGCCCTCTCCAGGCTAGGAACAGAACCCAGGCGTTGTCATCATTGCAACCAGCCGGGACACTTCAAGGCTGCAAGTCCCCAGCGCCATAAGGCCCCATCCCTGTCCCAGAAACCGTCCACTGCTTTGTGTGTGGGAGGGGGTGGTGGGAGGTCCCTGGACAATTACCAACCTGTCACCATCGGCCGCTCAACGGTCATGGGACTGCGGGACACAGGCACTGAACGAACCCTGGTACGTCCTGAGGTGGTGTCCCCTCAAGACTTGGTGCCTGGGAAAACTCTTTCCGTCTCCAGAATTGGAGGCGTGGAACCGGCGCTGCCTGTCGCCAAGGTGTATTTGGACTGGGGCACCGGGAGGGGGATGCGGGAGGTGGGAGTAACGCCAAATATTCCTGCCAATGTGTTGCTTGGGACCAATTTGGGGCGGCTAGTGTCCCAGTATGTGGCCACTGAACCCCCAAGTTCGGCTCCCCAAGAATGTCATGACTCTACTGTGAATGATAATGTTAATGTATTGAATGTGCCTCCAACAGTGGAGGAGGGAGTGAAACCTGATGGTAAGCCATACACTGACACTACACACACAGGGCTCACAGTGAGGACAGGTGAGGAGGCTGCAGGGGAGAGCTCAGAGGTGGAGGGAGGGGCTGCTATGGGCAGTATAGGGCCCCTAAGGGAATCCAGCCTGCTGAGTCCAGGGCCTCTGCAGAAAGGGAAACGGGCCATGGGGAGGGGGTGTCCCGGGAGAGGAGCCACCAGGTAAGACCCGAGGGCAGGAGTTCCCCACATCCGGGATGTCAGGAGGCCAGAGAAGTCTGCCTGCCCCGGCGACTTGGTCAGGGGACGATGAGAAGCAGGCGCTACCGTGGTCTCAGCGGTCGTGGCCGCTGTTACCAGAAGTAGGAGCACCGAAGCCCAAGGAGCCTTGCGAAGGTCCGACGGTTTCCCCCTCTCCGACCAAGTGGCTGCCGAGTCAGACAGCAGCCAGGAGACAGATCCCGGGGAACTGACAGAGGATGAGGCAGTTTCATCAGTTCTTGCCACATCAAGTCAGGGACTTCAGGCAGCGTTGGAAGCTGACGCTAGCCTGAAAACTCTCAAGGAGCAGGCAGCACAGTCTCCCCTGGAGTCTGACCGTGAGCGAGTGGTCTGGGACCAGGGACGGCTGTACCGAGTAACGGTCCAGCAGGGTTCACCGGAGGCGTGGCCCAGGGACCGAAAGTGGTACCCTATCCGTTCAGGGTGGAATTGTTGCGGATCGCACAGGAGATTCCCATGGCCGGACACCTAGGGATCGCTAAAACCAGGGCCAGGCTAGCTCAGCATTTCTACTGGCCTGGAATGAGGACCGAGGTGACTGCCTACTGCCGTTCGTGTGACACCTGTCAGAGGGTGGGGAAGGCGGGGCGGCGCCCCAAAGCCAGACTGGTAACTCTGCCCATCATCGAAGAGCCTTTCTCGAGGGTGGCTGTGGATCTCATTGGACCTCTGTCCACTCCCAGCCGCTCCGGGAAAATGCTTCATACTAACGGTAGTAGACTATGCCACCCGGTATCCTGAGGCGGTAGCTTTGTCGTCTATTCGGGCCGACAAAGTGGCCACTGCCTTACTGGAGATTTTCTCCAGAGTGGGGTTTCCCCAGGAAATGCTCACCCACCGAGGGACCCAGTTCTTGTCGCAGCTGATGGAGTCTCTCTGTAAGCAGGTACAGGTGCAACATCTGGTAGCCAGCCCGTATCACCCACAGACCAATGGCCTGTGTGAGCGGTTCAATGGCACCTTAAAGCAGATGCTGAAGATGTTGGTCGACTCCCACGGGAGAGACTGGGAGCGGTTTCTCCCACATCTGCTGTTTGCCTACCGGGAGGTCCCACAGGCCTCAACGGGGTGCTCCCCCTTTGAGTTCCTGTACAGGCGACGTGTACGGGGGCCCCTTGCTCTGGTGAAGGAAGCATGGGAAGGGGATTTGGCCACCCCTGGAGTGTCGGTTATTGAGTATGTCGTGCACTTCCGGGACCGAATGATGGCCTTGACACGGCTGGTGCATGACAATATGGCCCAAGCCCAGGCTGACCAGAAGCGGTGGTACGACCAGAATGCTTGTGAGCGGACCTACCAGGTGGGTCAAAAGGTGTGGGTAGTGGTCCCCGTACCTCAAAACAAGCTTCAGGCGTCATGGTAGGGTCCATACCTCATGCACGAGCATCTCAACGCCGTCACATATCTGGTCACCCTGGACCACGTCCGTGGAAGGAGGAAGGCCTTCCACATGAACATGATGAAGGCCCATCATGAGCGGGAGGCTTGTGCCCACCCAGTGTGCAACCTTCCCGAGGAAGGAGAGGCAGAAACCCTCCTGAATCTGCTCACCCAAGGCGGGTGGATCCATCGAGGATGTGGGGGTTGGCCACCAGCTCTCGGAGAACCAACGTTCACAGCTGGGGGTCACCCTACACCCCTTTCGGGAGCTGGTCAGCAGCCTACCCGGAAGGACTGAGACAGCCGTCCATGACGTGGACACCGGCAACCACCCCCCGATCCAGCGTTCAGCATATCGGGTCTTTCTTGAGGTGCAGCAGCAAATGCGCCAAGAGATAGACGAGATGCTGAAGCTGGGGCTTCGCCTGTAGTCCTCGTCCCTAAAAAGGACCGAACTACGCTGTTCTGTGTGGACTACTGGGGGCTCAACGCTGTGACGGTCACCGATGCATACCCATCGCGGCATCGATGACCTGCTCTACCAGCTGGCCGGGGCCAGGTACCTGACCATCATGAATCTGAGCAGGGGGTATTGGCAGATACCCCTGACCCCTGGGACATGGGAACGCTCTGCCTTTATCACCCCATTCGGACTGTACGAGTCCACGGTGATGCCCTTCGGCATGAAGAATGCCCCTGCCACTTTTCAGCGGATGATCAACACGCTTCTCGAGGGACTGGAAGGGTATGCGACCGCTTACCTTGATGACATTGCCATCTTCAGTCCCACCTGGGAGGATCACCTAGAGCACCTGGCGCAGGTGCTCAGGCGGATCCAGCGAGCAGGTTTGACCATTAAGCTGGAAAAATGCCAGCTGGGTATGAGTGAGGTCCACTACCTAGGACATCGGTTAGGTGGGGGAGCTCTGAAGCCAGAGCCCGGGAAGGTGGATGCCATTGCATCCTGGCCCACCCCCAGGACCAAAAAGCAGGTGATGTCCTTCTTGGGGACTGCTGGGTACTATAGGAGGTTCCACACTATAGTGCCCTGGCCATGCCCCTGACGAACCTCACCAAGAAAAGGCTGCCTGTCCCAGTCGACTGGACAGTCGCCTTCGAGACAGCTTTCCAGGCACTTAAGACCGCCCTTTCTAGGTCTCCTGTACTACAGGCAGCCGACTTCACGCGGCCGTTCTTAGTGCAGACCGACACCAGCAACTTCGACCTCGGTGCTGTGCTCAGCCAGGTCGACACTACCAGCCATGAACACCCCGTTTTGTACCTGAGCCGGAAGCTCCTGCTGAGGGAAGTGGCCTATTCCACGATGGAGAAGGAATGTCTGGCAATTGTGTGGGCCCTGCAGCGTCTGCAACCATACTTGTACGGACGCCAATTCACCGTGGAAACAGACCACAACCCCCTCAGCTCGTTACACACGGTCTCTGGGACGAATGGGAGGTTGCTACGCTGGAGCCTCGCTCTCCAGCAGTACCACTTCACCATTCACAACAAAAGAGGCAGGGACAATGGTAACGCTGATGGGTTGTCCCGGCAAGGAATCTGATACCCCCTAGCCCCTCTAAAGCAGGGAGGAGTGATGAAGGAATAGCCACCATCTTGGATTGGCCTTTACCAGCCTCCATTTTGTCTGAATTCACAGGGCCACAGGCAGCTGGCTGCACCTGGCCCCATGGCCTTAGGCATATTGAAGACAATAGGGTTTAGTCTACACTGTGAATAACCAGGCCTTATAGTATGGTAAGTGATCAGGCCAAAAACAAGACTTCAAAGGTGCAGTCTGGAACGGCATCAGCATGGGGCCTGGAGATGCCTGGAGGCTTGAATTAGATTATACCTGCCAGCTAGACACAGAAAATACCTCCATTATATTTCCCAGACCCTACGGCTCCATTGTAGGATTATGAATTATGAGCACATCTTTGTAGGTACAGGCTCATAAGAAATATCTGTGTGATCCTGCGGACCTCAGGCATCTGACAGTGCAACTCCCGAGTCAGTGATGGCTCGGGGGCCTGAGATATAGAGATTGGCCCTCCACAGAGACCCAATCGGTCCAGGTTTGAACTCCACACGGCAGGCAAAACATACTGCATCCGCTGGTACCTCTCGTGTCCTGATCCGATCGTCCTAGAGAAAGTTAACCCCTTTGTTAGATATTGGGAATAAATTCTGCAGGGAGCTAAGGGTGGAGATTATCAGCCCACCCTCTGACACCGAGGGGAGGGACCTAGCAGGTTTAAGAACTGTGAGGGGACGGCAGACTCTCTCTATTCTCACAGAGGCCAAGACGATGAAGATCTAAGAAGGAACAAGGGACAGATCTGCCAAGGGAGCAGCGGTACACGTTTTGGGGGACTGTTCAGCAACTAAGATTCTTACCTGTGGATCGCAGAGCTCCCTGCCTCCACATGCAACCTACAACCTGGTAATATTGACCTCTAGCTAATACCTCTAAGCCTCGTACCATTATTGTTGTATTTTACTCTGACTGCAAATCCAATGTAATTCTGTTGTATAGCTTACTGTTTATTTCTGTAATTATCTAGTGCTCCCTTAAGGCAATTAAACCATAAAATTAATTTTGGTCTGATGCTTTTACTCTGATCACGAATCTTAGAATACCCAGTGGGTAACAGCACACCCTCCCCGGCGGCCATTTGCTCTTGTTGCAGTTCCTTTACTGACCTGAGAGACAAAGGTGGCGCAGGAAAGCTGTGCCTGTGTAGTTACGTCACATTGGTGACGTGGAAGGAAGGGGGTTTCCTTCATAAAGACATTTTGAAAATTAGTCTTCATGTATGTCTGGGCCCACTGCAACCGTTTCTGCTTGTGAGCACTGTTTAGGGGTGGCCGAATAGTAGGTTTATGCACCACAGTAAGCCTTTGAAGGATCCTACACCTTGAGTTTCGAGGGACTCCAGAAGCATCAGCAGCTTCAAATATCTGTTTGCTGGTTTGTAATGGCTTTTTAGAAGCTGCTCTCTTAAGTCGATGAACTTGCCTGGAAGAAACCTTCCTCATTCTGCCTTTATCAACACATCTGTGCTCAGAATCAGTCACAAATCTCTTAACAGTACGATGATCACGCTTAAATTTTCGGGAAATATCTAATGTTTTCATCCCTTGACCAAGGCATTGCACTATTTGATGCTTCTCAGCAGCAGAGAGATCCTTTTTCTTTCCCATGTTACTTGAAAACTCTGGCCTGCTAATAGTGTGGAACATCCAGTTTTCCTTTTATTGGGCTAACATGGCAAACTAATTATCACAGGTATCTGAGATTGATTTCAGTGATTCAAAGAACCTGAGACACAATACCATCAATGGGTTTCATTTACAAAAAAAAAAAAAACACTATGACACTTAAAACCAATTTGCGTAATAATTTGGAACATGGTGTACTTATATATATGGCTGCCCACTCTCCCCAGTCCCGCAAGCTCGCTGCCTCGGGGTTATCCTTGACACTGATCTCTCTTTCAAGCCACATATACAAGCCCTTTCCACTTCCTGCCAACTTCAACTCAAAAATATTTCACGGATCCGTACATTCCTCAACCAAGAATCTGCAAAAACCCTAGTCCATGCCCTCATCATCTCCCGCCTTGACTACTGCAACCTCCTGCTCTGTGGCCTCCCCTCTAACACTCTCGCACCCCTCCAATCTATTCTAAATTCTGCTGCCTGACTAATCCATCTGTCCCCCCGCTATTCCCCAGCTACTCCCCTCTGTGAATCCCTGCACTGGCTCCCCATTACACAAAGACTCCAGTTCAAAGCCCTAACCGTGACATACAAAGCCATCCACAACCTGTGTCCTCCGTACATCTGTGACCTCGTCTCCCGGTACTTACCTGCACGCAACCTCCGATCCTCACAAGATCTTTTTCTCTACTCCCCTCTTATCTCCTCTTCCCACAATCGCATACAAGATTTCTCCCGCGCATCCCCCTATACTATGGAACTCTACCACAACATATCAGACTCTCACCTACCATGGAAACCTTCAAAAAAGAACCTGAAGACCTACCTCTTCTGACAAGTCTACAACCTGCATTAACCACCGATCCAGCAAACCACTGCACGACCAGTTCTACCCTAACCTACTGTATCCTCACCCATCCCTTGTAGATTGTGAGCCCTCATGGGCAGGGTCCTCTCTCCTCCTGTACCAGTCGTGACTTGTATTATTTAAGAATACTGTACTTGTATTTATTATGTATGCCCCACGGAATAAATAATAATAAATAATAATAATATATATGTATACATATATTTATGTATACATTACTTTTTGACATAAAGTGTGTGCACTGTGCATCTGTCTTCTGCAGTGCCACCTATTCCAACCATGTATTCAATAGAGGTTTTTTATTACTTAACATTTACGTGTACGGTACCTTTATGACTAAACAGTTATTCCTTTTCTGATTGGTTTCTGTGTTTAATCTGAATGGTCATTTTCTTATGATGTAAATACATGTCAGCAAATATATTTCTCTGTAGTGATAATTTGAGTAATTGACTTTCCTTCCCAGAGTACGAAACGTATGTAATTTGCCCTGGCTCAAGTTTTCTGTTTGGCGCTACATCATGTACGACAGTGGTCGGTGCACTACACCTCTAACGTCAGGGACACACTAAGAGGTTCCACATGACATGGCAGTGGGCTTCATATGATCTGATCAAAATCGTAAACTAAAAACCTCATGTTCAGTTTTCTACATTTTGGCTTAGCCGCAATAGATCAGTATGTGAGTTTTCGATGGTGCGGTCCTTCTCTTTTTCTACAGTTGTGGTTTGATTTTTTCACAGGCTATGGCAACATTTAAATCACCTTGACAGGTTCCTTTTAAATAATTTTTTTTCTTGTGCCAGTCTCAGATAGCAGCACAGTGGCTTGAAGTGCGCACAATGCTAAATAAATTTGTCACATCTTTGCCTGTCTGTGTGCTTTGAGTTGGTGTACAATCGATCTAAAATTCAGGCCATTTCTTAGTGTAAAATATAGTAAATCTGTCAGTCTGTGGGAGGCCGAGTCCCCAACCTCTAAACTTCACCAATCTTTTTAGCTAAGGGAAGCACAGATCCGCAAAAGTTATAGAAGACTGCAAATTTGATGTGCCATACTTTGCAACTTTTTTGTACTTTGAAAGTGAGCCCACAATTACCATTTACCCAGCACATCATTATCTTTTTATGAAAAATGTGGATATTTTATGTCTAATATGCCTTTCCATTGTAGCAAAATAATATTCTAATTTGGAGCATCCTTGTTCTCCTCCAGCCTTTGAACATAAATGTGCCTCCAGAATGTTACCGTAGGTAGCAGATAATTTGGTGACAGCAGACTAATAGGCATACTGTACCTCTGCTGGTAACTCTCATTTGCAGAATGGCAAAAGCCTGAGGAAAGATTAAAACATATTTGCTGTTTTCTGTCTTAATAGCTCTTATACAAGATAGATAGCAGATAAATAGATTGATTATTGTCAGGCTGTTAAAGATGTGACTTGAAACTTCAGTGCACTAGGGTTTACAATTACCAGTTTACAGTAAAGGCATCCTACTGGGTGGCACTAGGCCAGGAGGTGTCACTGCAGGCGCTTTAACCACAAAATATGATTGCTGTGATAATTTTATCTGATATGTTTTAGTTTTCTGTAAAACTCTTCCAGGAAACAAAAGAGCACTGAATAGCCTATTTAACATTGTATAAGAGAGATGCTTTAGAACATTGCTGAGTTTTTAGCAGAAAACAAAGATATTTGTCACTAATAGTAATAATAGAAATAATCAATCTGCTTTCATGTCATACTTTATCACGGATACTGTTGTGTGTAAAGCATTGCCTACTATGAAGCATTGTTGTTCCAGTCTCATAAACCTAATTGATTAAAGTTTTTTTGCTAGTAAGGTAACATCTAACCATACATTTAAGCAACAGTCATTGCATGAGGAATGTAGTATTACATGAACTCTTAATTGTCTGACCAAGATGAGCACAGACCACTCCTCTCTGCTTCACACCTGATTGCACTTTGTAGCACATATATTGCATAGCACAAGTCTGCCAAGACTTTAGTCTGCAGTGTGTATTCCATAAGTGTGTATTTTACAAGTGTGAGATCTGAATTAATCCAGAAGGGAACAGAAGGTAACTGGATACAGTCACTGTAAACAATGTTTCTGTTCGTTTTCACTCTGACCCCTATAATCCTTCACTTTCTGCTAACCTCCCTAATTCCTACACCAAGCAAGGAACTGTTCATCTCTTCCTCAATTCTCCCCATCCATCTCACCTCTTCCTCAGATCTGTTTCTCAACATACAATCCTCTGTCTCCAAACACAGACAGACCCCTCATGCCCTCTCCTGCTCCCACTCTCTCTTCTCCTCACTGCCGGTGATATCTCTCCAAATCCTGGTCCTCCTCACCATATTCCCACAGTCATTTCTACCTTTCATCCACTCTCTATCACAACTTTCCGTAACCTCTCCAACCTTTTACCCATTCGCCCGGCCCCAGCTTCCCCAGTCCCACTAACAGGAGCTCTGTGGAACGCTCGCTCTGTCTGCAACAAACTTTCCTTCATCCATGATGTTTTTATTACTAACAAACTTTCCTTCCTCGCCATCACCGAAACCTGGCTCACCCCCTCTGACACAGCCTCTCCTGCTGCACTTTCATATGGTGGATTTCACCTATCCCACACCCCCCGCCCCAGCAGCAAGCATGGGGGAGCAGTTGGTTTTCTCCTGTCAGATAACTGCTCCTTCACCCCAATCCCACCGCCACCCTCTGTTACCCTCCATTCCTTTGAGGTGCACTCTGTGCGCATCTACTCCCCCTCCAACCTTCAACTAGCTGTCATTTACCGTCCCCCAGGGCCAGCCACCATCTTCATTGACTACTTCACCACCTGGCTACTTCATTTCCTTTCCACTGACATCCCCACTATCATCTTGGGTGCCTCAACATCCCCATTGACACTTCCCCTTCAGCTGCCACTAAACTTCTATCCCTCACTTCCTCCTTCAGCCTTACTCAGTGGTCTTCTGCAGGCACTCACAAAGATGGCCACACACTAGACCTCATCTTCACCAGCCTCTGCTCCCTATCTAGCCTCTCTAACTCACCTCTTCCTCTTTCTGACCACAACCTACTTACATTCTCTTCCCTCTCCTCTCCAGGTCCACAATCCCCACCCCACAAACTTGCACACCCTCGCAGAAATCTTAAACATCTCGATCTACACCCACTGTCTGAATCCCTCCTCCGTTTTACAGACATAAGTTCCCTACACAATGCGGATGCTGCTGCCGCTCTATATAACACCGCAATAGCTGTAGCTTTGGAATCAGTTGCCCCACTCACACATACCAAAGCTCGCAAAAACAACAGACAGCCCTGGCACACCAGTCTGACCAAAGAACTGAGGCGAGCTTCCAGGGCTGCTGAGCAGAGATGGAAAAGATCCCATTCCAATGAGGACTGCATCACATTCAAACAGTCCCTCACTTGTTATGTTTCGGTAGCTAAGGAGAAATTGCAAAAAAAAGCCAAAGTAGTAATACACCAGAGAGGCTGGAAACTATTGGATTGCAGTACCCTAAACTAACCGCCACACTAGAAGTAGCCGTGGAGCGTACCTACGGTGATCCTAGATCGCCTCGTCACAGCCGGAGAGATAACTACACCTAAAGGCAGAAAGATGAAAGCTATCTGCCCCGGAGCAGAACCCCCAAAGAAATAGGAAGCCCCCAAACATGTAATGGCGGTTAGACAAGAAGAAAATACGGACACAGACAGAAAATAGAATGAACAAACGCTGGGGCCCAATCTGTCTAGACAGAAAAGTATAGGAAAGAATTCTGACTGCAACCCAAAAAAAAACCCTGACAAAAACACCAACACTTCTGATTAACAAAAAACCTGAGATCACACGATTTCTACCACCTAAATCAGATCTCTGGTGTAACACACAGCAATTCAGCAAACAAAAAGTGACAAAGGAACAGAGCAAAAGTGCAAATACAAAATGAGCACAATTGCAGCGCCAGACCCCAAAAGGGGACCAGGCTGAAGTCCACTGCAAGCAGCAAACCAGGCAAGGAAAATCCAACCAGAGGAAAAAAAACAGCAAATCACTTATCTGAATGAGAGCAGGAATGCAAGCTGAGCTCAGGTCACTTATATCAGACCATTCAGAGCCAGCTGAAGGCCATTCGGCAATTAGTTCATTACCCTCAGCAACCACCGGAGGGAGCTCCAGCTCAGAAGTCGCCTCCAGATTATTCACAACACTCACTACTTTCAAGGCCACACTCGCGGGAGCAAAACAAACCTACTTCTCATCTCTCATATCCTCTGTGTCTCACAACCCTAAGCAGTTATTTAACACCTTCAATTCTCTCCTCAGCCCCCCAGCACCTCCTCCCTTCCCCCTAATCTCAGCTGAAGACTTTGCCTCATTTTTCAAGGAGAAGATTGATAACATCAGACACAGTTTTGGTCAACAACCCCCAGAGCCCTTCCTCCTAACTGCCCTGCCCTCCTCCAAAACCAACTTCTCCACCATTACAGAAGATCGACTCTCCACTCTACTCTCAAGATCACATCTCACTACCTGTGCACTTGACCCGATCTCATGCCACTTCATCCCAAACCTCACCACAGTCTTCATCCCAACCCTAACCCATCTCTTCAACCTATCACTAACAACTAGTGTTTTTCTTCAAGTTTTAAACATGCCTCAATCACACCCATCCTCAAAAAGCCCTCTCTTTACCCATCCTCTGTATCTAGCTATCGCCCTATATCACTTCTCCCTTATGCCTCAAAACTACTGGAACAACACTTCCATCTTGAACTGTCCTCCCACCTCTCTTCTTGCTCCCTCCTTGACCACTTACAATTTGGCTTCCGGCCATACCACTCCACTGAAACTGCCCTAACTAAGGTCACCAATGACCTATTAACCGCCAAGACCAAGCGACACTACTCTGTCCTCCTCCTGGACCTGTCCTCTGCCTTTGACACAGTGGACCATTCCCTATTACTACAGACCCACTCATCTCTTGGTATCACAGATTTGGCCCTATCTTGGATCACGTCATACCTAACAGACCGGACATTCAGTGTCTCCCACTCGCACACCACCTCCTCACAACGCCCCCTATCCGTCGGATTCCCGCAAGGTTTAGTCCTAGGGCCCCTACTCTTCTCCATTTACACCTTCGGCCTCGGACAGCTCATAGAATCTCATGGCTTTGAATATCACCTCTATGCTGATGACACACAGATCTACATCTCTGGACCAGATATCACCTCCCTACTAAACAGAATCCCTCAATGTCTGTCCGCTATTTCATCCTTCCCCTCTAGATTTCTAAAACTTAATATGAACAAAACAGAATTCATCATCTTTACCTCATCTCACGCAACCCCCCAATGGACCTGTCCATTAAAGTAAACGGCTGCCCACTCTCTCCAGTCCCACAAGCTTGCTGCCTCGGGGTTATCCTTGACACTGATCTCTCTTTTAAACCACACATCCAAGCCCTTTCCACTTCCTGCCGACTTCAACTCAAAAATATTTCACGGATCCGTACATTCCTCAAAAAAGAATCTGCAAAACCCCTAGTCCATGCCCTCATCATCTCCCGCCTTGACTACTGCAACCTCCTGCTCTGTGGCCTCCCCTCTAACACTCTCGCACCCCTCCAATCTATTCTAAACTCTGCTGCCCGATTAATCCACCTGTCCCCCCACTATTCCCCAGCCTCTCCCCTGCACTGGCTCCCAATTACCCAAAGACTCCAGTTCAAAACCCTAATCATGACATACAAAGCCATCCACAACCTGAGTCCTCCATACATTTGTGACCTTGTCTCCCGATACTTACCTTTACGCAACCTTCGATCCTCACAAGATCTCCTCTCCTCACCTCTTATCTCCTCTTCCCACAATCGCATGCAAGATTTCTCCCGTGCATCCCCCCTACTTTGGAATTCAAGAGTACTGTACTTGTATTTATTATGTATACCACTCCTCACATGTAAAGCGTCATGGAATAAATGGCACAATGATATTAAATAATAATAATAATTACATGGCAATACAATTAATATAAATGAACATCCCAGCAGAATTTGCAGTTGTTATACATTGATAGGCTACTTCTGTTAGTATCTCTCTACTTTAACTTGTAGAAGTGGATTGTGAGTGGGGATTCTCCCGAGCCAAATCCATAATACCCAGGATATAGCAAATTGAAAGCGATATTCTTCATGAGGGTAGTGCTGCTGGGGTGCCCTTTCGTTCCTGAGCTTGTGAGGTTTCAGCAGACTGTACACTTTCACTACAATTTATCATTCCCTGTACACCAGAAAATGGATCTAAAAAAACTCACGAGTTTTTGTGTAAGCCAAATTTTCTCCTACGTTCGCAATTTTTTAAAAATTCAGTGTTGTCCTTGCCCCTTTTCTTAAAAGTGAGTGGGACTTTGTTTCAGGGGGCAGGGCCAAACACCTTGAGACAGATTTACTACAACTAGACTGGTGTGAATTATATTAGAAAACTGTGTCAACTCATAGCTAGTGAGGATTTAATTTTTTGGCACAGAATGCAGCAAAATTATTAAGAGACTCCATGTTTTGTTCAATACATGGATATGAACCGTCAGTCTTAGGACTTTCAACCTACTATGCAAATTGCCTCTTAAGAGAAAAATAGGACTTGAACTCTATAGCGACAACCTATTGGAAGTAGCGATCCTACAAGTCACAATCAACCCTTTAACGAGTCTTGTAATATGACTTAGGATAACAGCCAAATCAGTATCTCAATTTGCAGACACGGTGTTTCGGACTATTGGTCCTTGTCAGTGCAAAGTAGGAGATCTGATTTGGCTGGTAATGTATTCATTACATTAAACTGTAATATGGAAAGAGGTGTGAAGTCCAAAACTTTTGTACTATAAGAACTATTGGTTGTTATGATTTGTGATAAGTCTTATCTGTGACATACTGTACGTTACTGTGATGGAATAAGGGTGGACGCAGGGCTGTGGAGTCGGTAAGCCAAACCTCTGACTCCTCAATTTGCCTGACTCCTTACTCTGACTCCCCAGCACTGGTCACTACTGAGCATGTACATAAAGTGCAGCACAGATTCATCTCAACTAAAAGCCAAGATCCTTAGATCAGGAACAGAACAGACATTTATAGGACATTTCATAACTTTTCCACATTCGTATAAATAATTTAATGCACAATCTGCATTGTACTACTGTACCCAATTTATTATATATTGTCAGAGTCGCCCATTTTATACCAACTCCAACAAATTGGACACGGACTCCATGACTCCAGTTATTCATTGTCTTCCTGTTAATATGATATAAAAATGTTCTTTGTAGGTTTTTTTTAACAAACATTAGTTTATGGAGGTTTACCTTATAGGCTGACAAGTTTCCACATCTTCCATCCATTTCAAAGTCTAAAAAGCGGTGTTAGTTTTAAGTCTAAGCTTCCTTGTCTTAATTATCAGTTCTAAGAAAACTATTAATCTATAGTCGTTATTATTTTACATAAAGACACAGCATCGGTTTTTATTATGAGGCCAAAAATAACTTTTTAGTTCTTTTAAAGTTGATCAGATATACTGTATATCATTAAAATACTGCAATACAATTCTATAAAATTCTGCTTTCCCTTTTTAGTCTTTCTGCTTTGCCTGTCTCAGAGGTCATAGTTGGTTAAGGGGGGTAATAGAGATGGAGTTGGCCCATCTAATTTGGACCCCCCACAACCCCCCTAGCTTCCTGAAAGCTATCCAGAGGCTGAGAGCCTAACAAAAAGCAGGTGTCCTAAATGAGCTGGGGGATGGGAGAGAGGGGGCTTTGAGGAGGTAGGAAATTTGAGGAAAGCTATGGTTAACTCTTTTTTTTAACTTGGTAGGGTCTTGTAAGTACATTTGTATCTAGGTTAATAAATAATAATTCAGCAAAGGATGCACAAGGACTAAGTAAGTAAGTGTATGACTGAGTCTGGTGCATAGTAAGACTATGAATAGCAAACGATTGTGTAAGATTGCATCTTACACTAGAAAGATGAAGATACCAGGTGTGTCAGTGCAAAAGACGCCTGGTTGTTGTCAGAAGTGCAGCACAAGATTAATCATTGTATTATTATGTATCTGCAGTAAAAGTGTAAAAAAATACATTGATACATTGATAAACACATAAATTGTAGCTAATACCACTTCCTACACATTAGGGCCCATTTATACTGGACAATTGCTTGTTTCCCGATTGTCGTCTGGTCTAAGCAGGCCAGCAGTCACCCAAAAAAAAAATTAATTGGGTGAAATGATTTTTAATATTGCTGCCAAGAACAACGATATTTTGTGTGAACAGATTGTTCGTTCTGAACACATGATAATATGGACCTATCAAAATGTAGCTGATCAGCTGGGGTTTAACCTCAATCAGGCTGTCTAAATTGAGCTTTATAGTATTTTCAGAGAAACATGACGATTTAGGCGGGACAAGTGACAGTATAATGTGTATAGAGACCTCCGAACTCTCCACTGGCATATGATGTCAGGGAAAGAAGGATTGGGCATGTGGAATTTCAATCCTTTTGTTTCTGTGAAGCATAAGCCAAAGGTGCCAGCACTTAGGGTATGTGAACAAGGAGTATTTTTGAGATAGTAAAAAACAACACATTTTCCAGTAGAAACCATTTGAAGAAACGATCCTAAACAATTTTGAAGTTTCTTTTAGGGCCTGTGCACACATTGCGGATTTGCCTGCGGATTTTTCCGCGCCGAAACCGCACCTCTTGGCAGAAACCGCAGGCGCGGTTTTGACGCGTTTTTGGCGCGGTTTTGATGCGTTTTTGGCGCGGTTTTGATGCGTTTTTTCTCATGCGGTTTTGTATGCGGTTTTTACAGCTAAATAAAGATATGTTGTTTAACAAAAAAAAAAAAAAAGATTTGTGATGTCATTTCTTGTCCAACCTCCTCTTTTACATTTGTCCAACCCACACTCCATTACACACACACAGATAGAGATAGGCCGGCGTCGCACTTGCGAGTGTGATGCGAGTAAGTCGCACGACTTTCTCGCATCAACACCCGGCACGGCTGCCCGCTCTCGGACCCGAGTGTGCGGCTGCATGTATTTCTATGCAGCCGCACATTCGGGTCCGAGAGTGGGCGGCCGTGCCGGGTGTTGATGCGAGAAAGTCGTGCGACTTACTCGCATCGCACTCGCAAGTGTGTGCCGGCCATAGATAGATAATAGATACCAGTAGATAGATAGATTAGATAGATAGATAGATAGATAAAATGGTAAATAAATAGTTAAAGACACACACGCGTATACATACACAAAATAACGCAATAGTTAATAAAAAAAAAATATAGGAAAAAAATGGCGTGGGCTCCCGCGCAATTTTCTGCGCCAGAGGGGGAAAGCAGACAGCCGGGGCCAATATTTCTAGCCTGGGAAGGGGTTAATACCCATGGATCTTCCCAGGCTATGAATATCAGCCCGCAGCTAGCCTTCACTGGCTATTAAAATAGGGGGACCCCCCCAAAAAAAATGACGTGGGGTCCCCCTATAATTTATAGCCAGACAGGCTAGGCAGACAGCTGCAGGCTGATATTCATAGCCTAGGAAGGGGCCATGGATATTGGCGCCCCCCCTGGCTAAAAATACCAGCACCCAGCCGCCCCAGAGTTGGCGCATCTGTACGATGCGCCAATTCCGGCACTTAGCCCCTCTCTTCCCACTCCCCTGTAGCGGTGGGATATGGGGTAATAAGGGGTTAATATCACCTTGCTATTGTAAGGTGATATTAAGCCGGTTAATAATAGAGAGGCGTCAATAAGACGCCTATCCATTATTAATCTTATATTAATAAAGGGTTAAAAAAAACAACACACGCATAAGAATAAATTATTTTAATGAAATAAAACACAACACGGTTTTCATATCTTTATTACACACTCAGATCCAAGCGACGCCCTCGATCTCCTGTAAAAAAACGTAAAAAAATAAAACAACCGTATACTCCCTGTCCGACGCAGTCCAATTAATAACGAGTGTCAAGTTCAGGTGTAGGGATGTCACCGTTCTATAGGGCCTCCCAGTGTTGCACTGACAGGAGACAATGGCTCCTGCAGTGCATCACTGAGTCCATTCTCTCACTTTATGGCAATGCTGCGTGGGAATTTTCTCACCCAGCATTGCCGTGAGAGAATGAACTGTAGTGACGTCATTCTCTCCCGGCGGCAGAGCGATACACAGATGGATGGCGTCGGGGAAGAGGTGAGTATGTGCTCAATGTTATGTGTTGTATGTTACTGTATGTTATATGTTCTGTATGTCATTATATGTTCTGTATGTCATGTAATTTTTATTTTTTTTACATTCAGCAGTGCACATTAGCCGGATGATGGGACTACTACTGTCCCATCATTGGCTAATGTGTCAGTCACTGTCACTGTAGCAGGCATAGCCGGATGGGACTTGTAGTCCCATCCGACGATGCCTGCATACACGGAGACACGCACACAGCCCCGCACACCGCCGCACATACACAGCCCCGCACACCGCCGCACATACACAGCCCCGCACACTGATCGCGCACACCGATCGCGCACACAGACCCGCACACCGATCACGCAGACACCGGCACACAATCACCGCCCACACACACAGCGCCGCACACTATACACACCCACGCACTGCCCACACACATAGCGCCGCACACTATTCACGCCCACGCACCGCCCACACACTTCCCTCCTCCCGAACTGCAGCGGTTTCAGCCGCAGCAAACCCGCAGATCTTTTTTAGATCTGCGGTTTTGCTGCGGAAGTGCCCGACTCAATGCAAGTCAATGGGCGCCGAACCGCTGCAGACCCGCACAAAGAATTGACATGCTGCGGAAAATAAAACGCGGCTAAACCGCGCGTTTTTTTCCGCAGCATGTGCACAGCAGACCTGCGGTTCCCATAGGGATTCATTGGCTGTGCACTGTGCTGCGGGTTGGATGCGTTTCCGCAGCGTTAAAAAACGCAGCGGAAACGCATCTAAAACCGCAATGTGTGAACGGGGCCTTAAGCTTATGTAAGAACTTTTTTCTTGCTGCATTTTTTTTCTTTGTAGCCTTTTGATTTGTCAGTGCCCATGTGAGGCCGCTTCAAAGAAGTGACGTGGACTTTATTTTTTCCCACTAAGCATTGTTGAAAACCTAAAGAAAAAAGCTCAAAATCTTGAACATATGAACAGCAAAACGGTTTTACAATACAAATAAATAAGAAATAGGAAGTCTTTCAAGTATTTTTTGAGTGATTTTTTTTTCAGCTGGTTTTGGAGCTGACCCGCTTCACCATACTGCACCATCACACAGAAACATTTTGGTTGGCATGTTCAAGAGAATGCCAAGAGTGTGCAAAGCAGTCATCAAAGCAAAAGGTGGCTACTTTGAAGAACCTAGAATATAGACATAATTTCAGTTGTTACACACTTTTTTGTTAAGTATATAATTCCACGTGTTAATTCATAGTTTTGATGCCTTCAGTGTGAATGTACAATTTTCATAGTCCTGAAAATACAGAAAAATCTTTACATGAGAAGGTGTGTCCAAACTTTTAGTCTGTACTGTACATTTTTAAAAATGACCAATAATACCACATACAAGAGACAAATACCCCATCACACCATGGATGGACCAAGTACCACCACATCATGACCGAATAATACCACATACAAGGAACAAATACCACCACACCATGACCAGATCCCATATTACCACCACATAATGACCGAATAATACCACATACAATGAACAAATACCTCTAAACCATGACCAGATCACATATTACCACCACATAGTGACTGAATAATAGAATAATACCACATAGAAGAGACAAATACTGTCACACCATGACCAGATCACATATCGCCACTATATAGTAACACAATAATACAATACTGATCATTAATAAAAAACCACAACACTAATATTACCATAAGTGTCATTATACACATGAGCTCTGTACATAGTATACAGTATATAGTGTACGTGTACAGGTAATACAGCGACATTATACACAGGAGGTCTGTATATAGTGTCAGTGTACAGGTAATACAGGGATCACCAGTGACATTATACACAGGAGCTCTGTATATAGTGTCAGTGTACAGGTATTACAGTGATCCCCAGTGACATTATACACAGGAGCTCTGTATATAGTGTACAGGTAATACAGTGATCACCGGTGACATTATACACAGGAGTTCTGGATATAGTGTATAGTGTACAGGTAAAATATTGATCACCGGTTACATACACAGGAGCTCTGTATATAGTGTATAGTGTACAGGTAATACAGTGATCACCAGTGACATACACAGGAACTCTGTATATAGTGTATAGTGACATACACATGAGCCCTGTATATAGTGTATAGTGACCAAGTAATACAGTGATCCTCAGTGACATTATACACAGGAGCTCTGTATATAGTGTACAGGTAATACAGTGATCACCGGTGACATTATATACAGGAGCTCTGTATACCGTGTTCGATGTACAGGTAATACAGGAATCACCAGTGACATTATACACAGGAGCTCTGTATATAGTGTAGAGGTAATACAGAGATCACCAGTGACATTATATAGTGTCAGTGTACAGGTAATAGTGATCACCGGTGACATTATACACAGGAGCTCTGTATAGAGTGTATAGTGTACAGGCAATACTGTGATCCCCAGTGACATTTATACACAGGAGCTTTGTATATAGTGTCAGTGTACAGGTAATACAGTGATCCCCAGTGTCATTATACACAGGAGCTCTGTACATAGTATACAGTGTATAGTGTACGTGTGCAAGTAATACAGGGACTCAACAGTGACATTATACACAGGAGGTTGGTATATAGTGTCAGTGTACAGGTAATACAGGGGTCACTAGTGAAATTATACATCTGTATATAGTGTTAGTGTACAGGTAATACACTGATCACCAGTGACATTATACACAGGAGCTCTGTATACAGTGTATATTGTACAGGTAATACAGGGATCACCAGTGACATTATACACAGGAGGTCTGTATAAAGTGTCAGTGTACAGGTAACACAGTGATCACCAGTGACATTATACACAGGAGCTCTGTATATAGTGTCAGTGTACAGATATTACAGTGATCCCCAGTGACATTATACACAGGAGCTCTGTATATAGTGTACAGGTAATACAGTGATCACCGGTGACATTATACACAGGAGTTCTGGATATAGTGTATAGTGTACAGGTAAAATATTGATCACCGGTTACATACACAGGAGCTCTGTATATAGTGTATAGTGTACAGGTAATACAGTGATCACCAGTGACATTATACACAGGAACTCTGTATATAGTGTATAGTGACATACACATGAGCTCTGTATACAGTGTATAGCGTACAGGTAATACAGAGATCCCCAGTGTCATTATATACAGGAGCTCTGTATATAGTGTCAGTGTACAGGTATACAGTAATCACCGGTGACATTATACACAGGAGCCCTGTATATAGTGTACAGGTAATACAGTGATCACCGGTGACATTATACACAGGAGTTCTGGATATAGTGTATAGTGTACAGGTAAAATATTGATCACCGGTTACATACACAGGAGCTCTGTATATAGTGTATAGTGTACAGGTAATACAGTGATCACCAGTGACATTATACACAGGAGCTCTGTATATAGTGTCAGTGTACAGGTATTACAGTGATCCCCAGTGACATTATACACAGGAGCTCTGTATATAGTGTACAGGTAATACAGTGATTACCGGTGACATTATACACATGAGTTCTGGATATAGTGTATAGTGTACAGGTAATATAGTGATCACCGGTTACATACACAGGAGCTATATATACAGTGTATAGTGTACAGGTAATACAGTGATCCCAGTGACATTATACACAGGAGCTCTGTATAGTGTCAGTGTACAGGTAATACAGTGATCACCAGTGACATTATACACAGGAGCTCTGAATACAGTGTCAGTGTACAGGTAATATACAGTGCTCACCAGTGACATACACTGTCTGTATATAGTGTCAGTGTACAGGTAATACAATGGTCACCAGTGACATTATACACAGCAGTTCTGAATATAGGGTATAGTGTAAGCGTACAAGTAATTCAGTGGTCACCAGTGACATTATACGCAGGAGCTCTGTGCGTAATATATAGTGTCAGTATACAAGTAACACACTGACTCACCAGTGACGTCTGTAGTTGAAGTCCTTCATTTTCGCTTTTCTTTTTCTTCCAGAGTAGGCTGCCATAATTTCTTCCAGGCAGGACTCATCTCTGCAAAATATAAAACTGTTATCTAGATCACTGCTTCCAGAGCACATTCCCCTCTTTTTTTTCCAACTTCTACACTACGTCAGATAAAGAAAAAAGTGACACAGTGCCGTGCTGCACTTAACAGCCCCTCAATTCATCATTTACTTTCCCACACCTTCAATACAGCATCATTTGCGTTCCCCCACCCTCAAGTCATCATTTGCTGTTCCCCATCCCCCCCCAGTCTCAATTCATAATCATTGGCTTGCTCCCACCCCAATACAGCATCATTTACTCTCCTACACCCCAATTAATTATATGCTTTCCCTCACCCCCAATTCATTATTTGCTCTCCCCACTCTCAGTTCATCATTATTTGCTCTCCTCACTTTCAGTTCATCATATACTGTTCCGTATCCCCCACACTCAATTCATCATTATTACCTCTCGCCTCCCTCACCCTCATTACATTATTTGATTTCCCCCTCCCTCCCCTTTCCACCACCCCCCAATTCAACATTATTTGCGCTCCCTCACCTTCAATACATCATTTGCTGTCCCCTCCCTAATAAATGGCACCTTTCCTTACCAGTCTGAGATGCTTTTTCACCATTATTGTGTGTTTCTCTGTGACACATACAGTACAGACCAAAAGTTTGGACACACCATCTCATTCAAAGATTTTTCTGTATATTCATGGCTATGAAAATTGTAGAATCACACTGAAGGCATCAAAACTATGAATTAACACATGTGGAATTATACATTACACTTTACAAAAAAGTGTAAAGTGTAATATATAATTCCACATGTGTTAATTCATAGTTTTGATGCCTTCAGTGTGATTCTACAATTTTCATAGTCATGAAAATACAGAAAAATCTTAAAATGAGAATGTGTGTCCAAACTTTTGGTCTGTACTGTATGTGACCTGGCATTAGTGAGGAATGCCTCTAATAATAATAATAATTTTATTTCTATAGCGCCAACATATTCCGCAGCACTTTACATTATGGAAGGGACTTGTACAGACAATAGACATTACAGCATACCAATAAACACATAGATCAAAACAGATACCAAGAGGACTGAGGGCCCTGCTCGCAAGCTTACAATCTATGAGGAAAAAGGGGAGACACGAAAGGTGAATGGTAACAATTGCTTTCATTGTTCGGACCAGCCATAGTGTAAGAATTGGGTGTTCCTGTAATGCTGCATGAACCAGTTAACAGTCTAAATATGTAACAGTACAGACACAGAGGGCTACTAAATGCATAAAGCATGTGAGAACGTGATGTGAGGAACCTGGTTATGGTAAAAATTTTGAATGGGCAACACAGGGATAGTAAGGTTAATGCATTGAGAAGGTAGGCCAGTCTAAACAAATGCGTTTTTAGGGCACGCTTATAACTGTGGGGATTGGGGATTAATCGTATTAACCTGGGTAGTGCATTCCAAAGAATTGACACAGCACGTGAAAAGTCTTGGAGACAGGAGTGGGAGGTTCTGATTATTGAGGATGTTAACCTCAGATCATTAGCAGAACGGAGGACATGGGAAGGGTGGTAGACTGAGATGAGGGAGGAGAAGTAGGGTGGGTGCTGAGCCATGGAGTGCTTTGTGGGTGAGGGTAATAAGTTTATACTGAATTCTGGAGTGGATAGGTAACCAGTGTAATAATAATAATAATAATAATAATCTTTATTTATATAGTGCCATCATATTCCGCAGCGCTTTACAGTTTAACAGTTTCAAACACAAGTCATAAGTAACAACGTTAACAATACAATAATTAAAGCAAAATAAGACGACCCTGCTCGTGAGAGCTTACAATCTACAATGAGGTGGAGGAGATACAAAGTACAGGTGTGTATATACAATGGTGCATTTACAATGATGGTCCAGCCATCTTGAGGGAGTGAGGGATGGATGGAGATAGTGAATGGGCTACACACACACACACTTACACAGAGAATGACTTTGATTAGTGAATGTGACAGGCCTCTCTGAACAGATGTGTTTTGAGGGAGCGCCTGAAACCATGCAAATTGTCGATAGTCCTAATTTCTTGGGGTAGAGCATTCCAGAGGATTGGCGCAGCGCGGGAGAAGTCTTGGAGTCGGGAGTGGGAGGTACGGATTAGTGCAGAGGTTAGTCGAAAGTCGTTTGCAGAACGCAGCAGTCGGTTAGGCCGATAGATAGAAATGAGGGAGGAGATGTAGGGGGGTGCTGCACTGTGGAGAGCTTTGTAGGTGAGAACAAGTACTTTGAATTGGATCCTATAATGAATGGGCAGCCAATGTAAGGACTGGCGAAGAGCGGATGCGTCCGAGTACCGATTAGCCAGATGGATGACCCTGGCTGCTGCATTAAGGATGGACTGGAGAGGGGATAGTCGAGTAATGGGGAGGCCAAGTAATAGAGCTTTGCAGTAGTCCAGGCGGGAGTGGATCAATGCTACAGTGAGGGTTTTTGTTGTTTCCATGGTGAGAAAAGGGCGGATTCTAGAGATGTTCTTTAGGTGTAGGCGGCAAGAGCGGGCAAGAGATTGTATATGGGAGGTGAAGGAGACTGTAAGGATTGGCACAAGGTAGAGGCATCGGTATAATGATTGGTGAGGAATATGATCCTGGTTGTAGCATTCAGGACAGATTGGAGAGGGGAGAGTTTGGTAAGAGGAAGACCGATAAGTAGAGAGTTACAATAATCGAGACGAGAATCAATAAGGCTACTTTCACACTTCAGGCTTTTTGAATCAGGCGCGATCCGGCGCGTTTCTAAAAAAACGGATCCGGTACCGGATGCGGTTTTTTTAGCATAGACTTACATTAGCGCCGGATCGCGCCTGATGTCACTGCGTTGCATCCGTTTTTGGCCGGATCCGTCGGAAATATACATTCCGGCAGCCGGACAAGATGCTTGCTGCAACGTTTTGTTTTTTTCCGGAGCCGCCTGACAGTGCCTGAATCGGCACTTCAGGCGGCCGGAAACAATGCAAACCTATGGAGCCGGACCAGTATTTTGACAAATCCGTCAGAAAACTGATCCGGAGTCCAAGCTCTCTCTCTCTCTCTCTCGGATTATGCCTGATTCAAAAAAACTGATGTGTGAAAGTAGCCTAAGGCCTCTTTCACACATCCGGCGGGCGCCTGGCGGCGCCCCCGGCATTTTACCGCAGCGCCGCATGTGAAAAGCTTTCACACTTCCGGCGCCCAAAATGCGTTTTTTTTGCCGGATGGTTTCTGATGCTTGGAGAGATAAGAAACCATCCGGCAAAAAAAAAAAAAACGTTACATGCAGCGTTTTTTCCGGACGCCGCAATGTACATTTGCGCCGCATCCGGACAAAACCGCATGCAACGCATTGACATGCGGCGCCATGCGGCGCTAATGCATGTCAATGCGAAAAAAGCCGCATGCGGCGCATCAGATTTTCAGATGCGGCGCTGCGGGAAAATGCCGGGGGCGCCGTAAGGCGCCCGCCGGATGTGTGAAGCCAGCCTAAGAGAAGCAGTAAGAGTTTTTGCCTCTATACAATGAGCTGGTGGTGAGGTATGCATGAAAGCTTTTTTGGAGAAAAAGCAGGTATGTCCACTTATAAAAACTGTATCTTTTATTTCAGATCCATAAAACACAGTTCTGTTGGCTCATACAGACATATCTGACCGCTCTTAATCACAGAGATCTCTATGACTAAGAGAGGTCAGCAACGCCGGAAAAGAGTAAGAAATGTCTGTATGAGCCAACAGAACTATTTTTTGTGGATCTTAAATAAAACATACAGTTTTTATAAATGGACGTAGCTGCTTTTTCTCCCAAAATGTTTTCTTGTATGTTACTGCTGGACAGCAGTCAGATGACAGCTGAGTGCAGGCCAATGTTTCCCACGCATCCATAGATTTCAGTGGGTGCGTGTGATCCGAATTCCAGAGCCACTCGCAGCATACTTCAGATTATTTTTCCACAGAACAATTTGGTCTGTAGAAAAAAAATCACAGATCTGCTCTGCCCCATAGTATAACATTCGTCTGAGTGTTATCCGATAAAACATTACATGCCACTCAGCCGTGTTATACTCTCATGTGAGAGAGGCCAGAGAGCCTTTATTCCCCTGCAGATCTTTTCCAATCAGCCACTCATGCTGGAGTCTGGACTCAGTTACATTCTTTCTGTAATACTGTGTAAGTTTTGCATCCTTCTACATATACTGTGATTGTGATATGTATAATTATGTACAGTGGTACGGAAAATATTCAGACTGAAAAAAAACAGAAATGTAGAAATTTTTGCAAATTTATTGAAAAAGAAAAACTGAAATATCACATGGTCATAAGTATTCAGGCCCTTTGCTCAGTATTGAGTAGAAGCACCCTTTTGAGCTAGTACAGCCATGAGTCTTCTTGGGAATGATGCAACAAGTTTTTCACACCTGGATTTGGGGATCCTTTGCCATTCTTCCTTGCAGATCCTCTCCAGTTCCGTCAGGTTGGATGGTAAACGCTTGTGGACAGCCATTTTCAGGTCTCTCCAGAGATGCTCAATTGGGTTTAGGTCATGGATCTGTCTTTACCAGTCAAGAATGGTCACAGAGTTGTTCTGAAACCACTCCTTTGTTATTTTAGCTGTGTGCTTAGTGTCATTTTCTTGTTGGAAGGGGAACCTTCGGCCAAGTCTGAGGTCCAGAGCTCTCTGAAAGAGGTTTTCATCCAGGATATCTCTGTACTTAGCCGCATTCATGTTTCCTTCAATTGCCACCAGTCGTCCTGTCCCTGCAGCTGAAAAATACCCCCATAGCATGATGCTACCACCACCATGTTTCACTGTTGAGATTGTATTGGGCAGGTGATGAGCAGTGCCTGGTTTTCTCCACACATACCACATAGAATTATCACCAAAAAGTCCTATCTTCGTCTCATCAGACCAGATAATCTTATTTGTCATAGTAAGGGAGTCCTTCATGTGTTTTTTAGCAAACTCTATGCAGGCTTTCATATGTCTGGCACTGAGGAGAGACTTTTGTCTGGCCACTCTGTCATAAAGGCCCAACTGGTTGACGGCTGCAGTGATAGTTGACTCTGTGGAACTTTCTCCCATCTCTCTACTGCATCTGTGGAGCTCAGCCAAAGTGATCTTGGGGCTCTTCTCCCATGATTGCTCAGTTTGGCTGGACGGCCTGGTCTAGGAAGACTTCTGGTGGTCAAAACTTCTTCCATTTAAAGGGAATCTGTCACCCCATTTTTGCCATGTCAACTAAAGATATGACTGAATAGTATGTCCCATAAGCAAGTTATCGGTAGGTATGATATATCCTGATACCCCTGTTTTGATAGCAAAATACCTTAGTAAAGTTCGTATTTTTCGTTGTCAATCAGGGCGGTCCGGTCCGATGGGCGGCGGTTATTCGCTTCCCCCAACCCGCCTCCATTCTTGCCGTACGTAGTTTATTTTTCCTGGTCCGTTGGCTTGCCGCGCTTGCGCTGTGTAAAAGACCCCCGCGCGTGCGCATTGTGGTTTCCCGACAGTGGGCAAGCATACTATCATTACTGCGCAAGTAATTCCTGGCACTTTACTTGACCCGGAAGTCGTCCAGTCATTACGGCTTGCCGCTGATGACTTCCGGGCCAAGGAAAGTCAGGAAGTCTGACGCATGCACAGTAATGTTTTCCTACTTTGCCCACTGTTGGGCAAAGAACAATGCCACGCATGGGGGCCCTGTTTCACAGCGCAATCGCGGAAACGTACGCTGTCTGTGATATTTACAGACAGCGTTACGTGACAGGAGCGGGGGGGTGAATAACCACCGCCCATCGGACCGGACCACCCTGATTGACAGCGAAAAATACGAACTTTACTAAGGTATTTTTCTATCAAAACAGGGGTATTAGGATATATGATACCTACCAATAGCTTGCTTATGGGACGCACTATTCAGTCATATCTTTAGTTGATATGGCATAAATGGGGTGACAGATTCCCTTTAAGGATTATGGAGGCCACTGTGCTCTTGGGAACCTTGAGTACTGCAGAAATTCTTTTGTAACCTTGGCCAGATGTGTGCCTTGCCACAATTCTGTCTCTGAGCTCCTTGGCCAGTTCCTTTGACCTCATGATTCTCATTTGGTCTGACATGCACTGTGAGCTGTGAGGTCTTATACGTATAGACAGGTGTGTGCCTTTACAAATCAAGTCCTATCAGTTTAATTAAGCACAGCTGGACTCCAGTGAAGGAGTAGAACCATCTCAAGTAGGATCACAAGGAAATGGACAGCATGTGATTTAAATATGAGTGTCTGAGCAATACTTATGAATACTTATGACCATGTGATATTTCAGGTTTTTTTTAATAAATTTGCAAAAATTTCTACATTTCTGTTTTTTCAGTCAAGATGGGGTGCAGAGTATACATTAATGAGAAAATTTTTTTTTTTGAATTTACCAAATGGCTGCAATGAAACAAAGAATGAAAAATTTAAAAGGGTCTGAATAATTTCCCTACCTACTGTATATTATTATTATTACTATTATTTATTTATATAGCACCATTATTTCCATGGTGCTGTACATGAGAAGGGGTTACATACAATGTTATAGATATCGTTTACAGTAAACAAATTTACAATGACAGACTGGTACAGAGGGGAGAGGACCCTGGTCCTTGCGGACTTACATTCTACAGGATAATGGGGAAGAGACAGAAGGTCGGGGGTGCGGCAGCTCTGGTGGTGGTGGTGAGGCGGCAGCTCTGGTTGTGGTGAGGCGGCAGCTCTGGTTGATGTGGCGAGGCGGCAGCTCTGGTGGAGGTGGCGAGGCGGCAGCTCATGAGGTGACAAGGCGGAAGCTCGGGAGGTGGTGAGGTGGAAGCTCGGGTGGTGGCGAAGTGGAAGCTCGGGTTGTGACGAGGCGGCAGAATGGTTACTGCAGGCTTTCCTGAAGAGATGGTTTTCAGGTCCCGTCTGAAGGATCCGAGGGTGGTGGATAATTGGACATGTTGAGGCATGGAATTCCAGAGGATGGGGGATATTAGGGAGAAATCTTGTAGGCGGTTGTGTGAGAAACGAATAAGTATGGAGGATAGTAGGAGGTCTTGGGAGGATCGAAGATTACGTGAAGGAAGATATTTGGAGATTAGTTCAGAGATATAGGGAGGGGACAGTGTTATGTTTTGGTAGCGGAGGAGGGCAGGAGCCAAAAACCGCAAAGGCAGCCAAACACCAGAGAGGTTGGTATCTCATAGGTTGCAGACCCCTAAACTAACCACACAACTAGAAGCAGCCGTGGGATGTTCCTACGGTGCCCTAGACACCTCGTCATAGCCGCAGAGATTAGCTACCCCTGTAGATGGAAAGAGGAAAGCTAACTGCCCCAGAGTAGAGCCCCAAAGTATTAGGAAGCCCCCAAACATATAATGGTGGTTAGACAAGAGGAAAACACGAACACAGACATAAAATAGAATGAGTAAACGCTGGGGCCCAAAACTGTCTGGATAGGATAGTACAGGAGAGAACACTGTCTGCAACCCAACAAAAACCCTAGGAAAAATTCCAACACTTCTGATTCCAAAAATGCTGAGACCACACGGTCTCGACCACCTATATCGGATCTCTGGTGTGAATATGCAGCTACCCAGCAGAAAAATATCACAGGAACTGAGCACAAGTGCAAATACAAAAAGAGAACAGAGACCAGCGCAAGCCCCCAAAAGGGACCCGGCTGAACTCAAAAGCAAGGCAGCAAAAACAATGGAAATCAAACCACAGAAAAAAAACAGAAAGTAACTTATCTGAATGATAGCAGGAGACAGCAGAAAAGCAAGCTGAATTCCAACCTAGATTAGGAAGTAACAAATGATCACCGGCGAGGATCATGGAAAGACAGCTCACTTATATCAGGCCAGTCCATCCCCCCTGACAACCAATAATCGATTGCAGGTGTAGGATTCTTGCTGTTCAACATAGGTTCAATACCCTCAGCAACCACCAGAGGGAGCCTCAGCTCCGAAGTCGTCTCCAACACGTTCACAACAGGACAGGTTGTGGATAGCTTTGTAGGTCAGTATTAGTAGTTTGAACTGGATTTGATGGGGAATTGGGAGCCAGTGGAGGGATTTGCAGAGGGGAGAAACAAGGGAGTAGCGAGGAGAGAGGAGGATTAGTTGGCAGCAGAGTTGAGGACAGACTGGAATAGTCCAATAGAGTTGACTGGGAGGCCACAGAGGAGGGTGTTGCAGTAATTAAGGCGGGAGATGATGAGGGCATGCACAAGAGTTTTAGTAGATTGAGGGCTGAGGAAGGGACAGATTCTGGAAATGTTTTTGACTTGGAGGCGACAGGAGGTGGAAAGAGTTTGGACGTGTGGTTTGAAGGACAGGGCAGAGCCAAGAGTTACTCCGAGGCAGCGGATTTCAGGTGCGGGAGAGAGCGTGATGCCATTTACCATAATAGATAGATCGGGTAGAGAAGATAAGTGAGAGGGAGGAAAGATGATGAGTTCGATTTTGTCTACATTGAGTTTTAGGAAGCGAGAGGTGAAGAAGGAGGATATGGCTGATAGACACTCTGGGATTCTGGACAGCAGAGAGATGACATCTGAGCAAGAGAGGTAGATCTGAGTGTCGTCCACATACAGGTGGTACTGGAAGCCATAGGACTTTATGAGTTGTCCTAGGCCAAGGGTATAGATGGAAAAAAGTAGGGGCCCCAGGACAGAGCCTTGAGGGACTCCAACAGAGAGCGGGCGGGATGAGGAGGTAGTGTGGGAGACGCTAAATGTGCGGTCGGAAAGGTAAGAGGTGATCCAGGACAGGGCAAGGTCTTTGATGCCAAGGGAAGAAAGAATCTGTAGCAGTAGGCAGCGGTCGACTGTGTCGAAGGCAAACGACCGGTCAAAGAGGAGGAGGATGGAGAACTGTCTGTTAGCTTTGGCTGTAAGTCATTAGTAATTTTGGTTAGGGCAGTTTCGGTGGAGTGGTGGGGCGGAAGCCAGATTGGAGGTTGTCAAGGAGAGAGTTAGATGAGAGGTGGGAGGAAAGTTGAGTGTAGACATGCTGCTCAAGGAGTTTGGAAGCAAACAGGAGCAATGATATGGGGCAATAGCTAGGCATAGCAGTTGGGTCAAGGTTTGTTTTTTTTGAGAATGGGTGTGGATGGTGGCATATTTAAAGGCAGAGGGAAAGGTACCAGAAGATAGCGATAGGTTGAAGAGATGGGTTAGGGCTGGAATGAGCGTGATAGTGAGGTTGGGGAGCAGGTGTGAAGGGATGGGGTCAAGTGCACAAGTGGTGAGGTGTGATTTGGAAAGGAGATGAGTAAGCTCTCTTTCAGTGATGTTGGAGAGGGAGGCTATTAGGGAAGGGCAGAGGTCTGGTATATGGAGTGGTTGGGGTGGTGGAACAGTGAAGGTTTGCCCTGTTTGGTTGATCTTATTTTTGAAGTAGGTGGCAAAGTCTTTGGCAGAGATGAGGGGAGTTGGAGGTGGCATTGATGGAGAGAGTTGAATGTGCTGAAAAGTTGTTTTGGGTTGTAGGATAATGAAGATACAAGGTTTGTGAAATAGGTCTGTTTAGAAGAGGTGAGGGCTATTTTGAAGGCAAGTGTAGGTTGTTTGAAAGCAGTGAAGTCGTCTGGAAGGCGTGTTTTCTTCCAACGCCGCTCCGCGACCCTGGATGATTGTCGAAGTATTTTGGTGAGATTGTTGTGCCAGGGTTGCCTATTGATTCGTCGCACTTTGCCATGCGTGAGAGGTGCGACTGGGTCTATGGCCGATGTGAGGGTGGCATTGTAGAAAGCAGTGGCGCTGTCTGTGTCGTGGAGTGAAGATATGGAGGACAGAGGTAGAAGAGAGTCTGTGAATGTCTAGGTGTGCGAGGTTTCTGCGGGGATGTGCCAGTGGCTGGACATAGGGGGCAGGTGAGGAGGACAGGGATGAGAAGGTGAGTATGTGGTGGTCGGATAGGGGGAGGGGAAAGGTTGTGAGATTAGATAGGGAACAGAGGCGGGTGTTGTGTATATGTAGTGTGTGTTTTTGTTACATGACATCTCTAGAAGGTGAACCTATTCCTCAGCTATAGATCCTGATAAGCAGTGTCCTGGTGACCCCTCACCTCCTGTAGAGACACATAAGGCTGCTGTGCCCAATTTGCCCTTGAGGGGACAGAGCAGCTCGATTCTGAAAACTGAAGTTTTTCAGAGAGGTTTGTAGAGTGAGGCTATGTGTGCACGTTGCGTATTTGCTAGCAGAGTTTCTGCAAGGTTTCTGCATCTCTTGGCAAAAAAACGCAGTGGAAAATAAGCACATTTTTTCTGTTATTTTATGCTTTTTCGCATGCGTTTTTTCATGCGTTTTTGTAAATCCATAGAGCTAAATAAAGATATATTACTATTAAAAAAAAAGAATTGTGATGTAATTTCCTTGATCAACCTCTTTTACATTCTCCATTGAAGACCATAATATCATTACATACCATGTTCAAATTTATGTTTACACACACAAAACAAATATAAGTGAATATATATATATATATATATATATATATATATATATATATAAATATATATATATACACAGCCCTGGCAAAAATTAAGAGACCACATCAAAATTTTCAGGTTTTCTGATTTTTGGTATATTTTTGAGTAAAATGTAAATTGCTCTTTTATTCTATAAACTACTGACATGTCTCCGAATTTCCAAGCAATAAATTTTGTATTTATTTTCAGAAAATGAGAAATGGTCAAAATAACAAAAAATGCAGTGCTTGCAGACCTCAAATAATGCTAAGAAAACAAGTTCATAATCATTTAGAAACAGCAACACTAATGTTTTAACTCAGGAAGAGTTCAGAAATCAATATTTTGTGGGTTTTTCTGTCATTAAATGAGGGGTACTGTGAAGGACGGCCCCCGTTCTTCCACGTCACCAATGTGACGTAACTCCACAGACACAGCTCTCTGGCGCCCCCTTTGTCTCTCAGGTCTGTAAGGGAACTGCACCTAGAGCAAATGGCCGCCGGGGAGGGTGTCCTGTTACCTACTGGGTATTGTAAGATTCGTGATCAGAGTAAAAGCATCAGCCCAAGATTAATTTTATGGTTTAATTGCCTTAAGGGCGCACTAGATAATTACAGAAATATACAGTAAGCTATACAACGGAATTACAATGGATTTGCAGTCAGAGTAAAATACAACAATAATGGTACAAGGCTTAGAGGTATTAGCTAGAGGTCAATATTACCAGGTTGTAGGGACGTGTGGAGGCAGGGAGCTCTGCGATCCACAGGTGAAAGTCATAGTTGCTGACAGTCCCCCAAAACGTGTGCCGCTGCTCCCTTGGCAGGTCTGCCCCTTGTTGCTTCTTGCTGCTGTGAGAATGGATCTGGTCTGCCCTTAGCTCACAGTTCTTAAACCTGCTAGGTCCCTCCCCTCGGTGTCCGAGGGTGGGCTGACAATCTCCACCCTTAGCCCCCTGCAGAATTTATTCCCAATACCTAATAAAGGGGTTAACTTTCTCCAGGACGATCGGATCAGGACACGAGAGGTATCAGCGGATGCAGTATGTTTTGCCTGTCGCATGGATATCAAACCTGGCCCGATTGGGTCATTGTGGATGGCCAATCTCTATATCTCAGCCCCCCAAGCCATCACCGACTCGGGAGTTGCACCATCAAATGCCCGAGGTCCGCAGGGTCACACATATATTTTTATGAGAATGTACCTGCAAAGATGTGCTCATAATTCATAATCCTAAAACGGAGCCTTCATGTCTGGGATATAAATAGATGTGTTTTCATGGTCTGGCTGAAAGGTATAGTGTAATTGAAGCCCCCAGGCATCTCATTACCATGCTAACAAACCTTACTATTCACCATGCTCGCTTGGCTCTGTTTTGGGTCTTAACTTGTTACCATACTAAAGACCTTCCATTCAAACATAGGCCTGAATCATTTAGCATACTAAAGCCCTTTTGATTCACAGTGGACATCAAACCCTGTCATATTGAATATGCTAACAGGCCCTGTGCAGTTAGCAGCCTGTAGCTCTGTGCACAGACAAAATGGAGGCTGGTATAGGCCCTATCCAAGATGGTGGCGTCCCTACCTCACACCTCACTGCTTTTGAGGGCGCTAGGGGGTATCACATTCCTGTGTTCCCCCATGCGCCCTTCCGCACCTTGTCCTTGGCTAGGGTGGCTGATCCAGGAGGGTTTCTGCCTCTCCTTCCTCTGGAAGGTTGCACACTGGGTGGGCATAAGCCTCCCGCTCATGATGGGCCTTCATCATGTTCACGTGGAAGGCCTTCCTCCTTCCACGGGCGTGGTCCAGGGTGACCAGGTAGGTGACGGCGTTGAGTGCTCGTGCATGAGGTATGGACCCTCCCAGGCCGCCTGAAGCTTGTTTTGTGGTACGGGGACCAGTACCCACACCTTTTGACCCACCTGGTAGGTCCACTCACAAGCATTCTGGTCGTACCACCGCTTCTGGTCAGCCTGGGCTTGGGCCATATTGTCATGCACCAGCCGTGTCAAGGCCATCATTCGGTCCCGGAAGCGCACGACATTCTCAATGACGGACATTCCAGGGGTGGCTAAATCCCCTTCCCATGCTTCCTTCACCAGAGCAAGGGGCCCCCGTACTCGTCGCCCGTACAGGAGCTCAACGGAGGAGAACCCTGTTGAGGCCTGTGGGACCTCCCGGTAGGCAAACAGCAGGTGTGGGAGATACCGCTCCCAGTCTCTCCCGTGGGAGTCGACCAACATCTTCAGCATCTGCTTTAAGGTGCCATTGAACCGCTCACACAGGTCATTGGTCTGTGGGTGATACGGGCTGGCTACCAGATGTTGCACCTGTACCTGCTTACAGAGAGACTCCATCAGCTGCGACATGAACTGAGTCCCTCGGTGGGTGAGCATTTCCTGGGGAAACCCCACTCTGGAGAAAATCTCCAGTAAGGCAGTGGCCACTTTGTCGGCCCGAATGGACGACAAAGCTACCGCCTCCGGATACCGGGTGGCATAGTCCACTACCGTTAGTATGAAGCATTTTCCCGGAGCGGCTGGGAGTGGACAGAGGCCCAATGAGATCCACAGCCACCCTCGAGAAAGGCTCTTCGATGATGGGCAGAGTTACCAGAGGGTCTTTGGGGCGCCGCCCCGCCTTCCCCACCCTCTGACAGGTGTCACACGAACTGCAGTAGGCTATCACCTCGGTCCTCGTTCCAGGCCAGTAGAAATGCTGAGCTAGCCTGGCCCTGGTTTTAGCGATCCCTAGGTGTCCGGCCATGGGAATCTCGTGTGCGATCCGCAACAATTCCGCCCTGAACGGATAGGGTACCACTAACTGTCGGTCCCTGGGCCACGCCTCCGGTGAACCCTGCTGGACCGTTACCCGGTACAGCCGTCCCTGGTCCCAGACCACTCGCTCGCGGTCGGACTCCAGTCTTTAGTGTCTGGGAGTAGGGGGTCCCACGCACACTATTACTCTGATCCCACTGCTGCTACCAAATGTGAAGTACGGCCCCCGTCCTTCCACGTCACCAATGTGACGTAATTCCACAGGCACAGCTCTCTGGCGCCCCTTTGTCTCTCAGGTCAGTAAGGGAACTGCACCTAGAGCAAATGGCCGCCGGGGAGGGTTGTCCTGTTACCCACTGGGTATTCTAAGATTCGTGATTAGAGTAAAAGCATCAGCCCAAGATTAATTTTATGGTTTAATGTTGTGAATGTTTTAGAAATGAATTCTGAGCAGAAGCTCCCTCTGGTGGTTACAAACAGTACTGAACCATTCAATGAGGATTGGCAATCAGGAATCACAGACTGGTCTTATATAAGGGAGGTTCCCTCTCATCTTGGTTGCCGGTGATCAATTGTTCTTGTCTCAACGTTGTTTCCTGGTTCACTTGGAAGCTTGCTGAGTCTTGCCTCTTCTCCTGCTCTCAGATAAGATATTTTCTGTTTTTTGTTTTTGTGCTTACCATTTGCATATTTCTCTGCATTTCTGTGAAGTTAGCCAGGTCCCCCTCCCCGGGGGGCTTGGGCTCCTCTCAGTTCCTCTGGAGCCACTGTTATTTGTTCATTTGCCTTTTCCAGTTTTTTCAGTGGCTGCGGCTTAGTTTTGTTACACCAGAGAACTAATTTAGGTGGTAGAGGTCGTGTGATCTCAGGTGTTTTTGCAATTAGTAGCGTTGGTTTTTTTTAGGGTTGTTTTGGATTGCAGTAAGTATCATTCCTATCCTTTTTCTGTCTAGGCAGATTGGGCCCCAATGCTTGCTCATACTATTTTCTGTCTGTGTCTGTATTTCCTCTTGTCTAACCGCCATTACATGTTTGGGGGCTTCCTATGTTCTTTGGGGATCTTCTCCGGGGCAGATAGCTTTCCTGTTTCTATCTTTAGGTGTAGTTAACCTCTCAGGCTGTGACGAGGCATCTAGGACCAACGTAGGAACGCTCCACGGCTGCCTTTAGTTGTGGTGGTTAGTCAGGGTACTGCAATCCAGTAGATTCCAACCTCTCTGGTGTATTGCCGTTTTTGCCTGCTCTCCTCAGCTACCAAAACATAACAGTATCACCGGCCCAACTGAAAATTATATGGTACTCACAGAAGGGAAAAATAGTGTGGAAAGAAAAAAGGTTGTCAGAGTTGTCAGAGATTTTTTTTTCTGTTTGTTGCATTTTTTTCCCTCTTTTTCTCTGGGTGCTGAGGAGGATTTTTTTTTTCTCTCTCAATGGAGTTTGCACAGTTGTCTGGCCGTGTGGATCAGCTTGCCACTGAGGTTCGGAGTATTGCTACCTATCTTGCTAGGTTGCCAGTTGTGGAACCAGGATCCCCATGCCAGATTTGTTTTTCGGGGATCGAGCTAAATTTCTGAATTTCAAAAATAACTGTAAGTTGTTTTTTGCCTTAAAACCTAAGTCCTCAGGGAACGCAGCACAGCAGGTTCAAATTGTCATCTCTCTCCTGCGCGGCGATCCTCAGGATTGGGCTTTTTCCCTGACACCTGGGGACCCTGTTTTGAGTAATGTTTATGCATTTTTTCTGGCTCTGGGGTTATTGTACGATGAACCTAATGTCACTGATCAAGCTGAAAAAACCTTGTTGGCATTAAATCAGGGGCTTGAGGACGCTGAGTTGTACTGTCAGAAATTCCGAAAGTGGGCAGTCCTGACCAAATGGAATGACGATGCTTTGGCAGCCCTTTTTCGGAAGGGTCTGTCAGAGAATGTAAAAGATGTTATGGTGGGTTTCCCTGCTCCCTCTGGTCTCAATGATTCTATGTCATTAGCGATTCAAATTGACAGACGTTTGCGTGAGCGTAGAAGTATGCGTGGAATAGTGTTGCCTTGTGAACCAGCTTCTGAACCCATGCAGTGTGATAGAGTGGCTTCTGGGACACAGCGTCATGAGTTTCGAAAACGCAATGGGTTATGTTTCTACTGTGGTGATGCCTCTCATGCTATTTCAGTCTGCCCTAAGAGGGGAAGACGTTTTACACGCTCAGTTGTCTTGGGTAGTGTTCAGACTAAATTTCTGTTGACTGTTACCCTGATTTGCTCCCTGTCCACATTTTCTGCTCAGGCTTTTGTTGATTCGGGAGCAGCTATTAACCTGATGGATTTTGATTTTGCTAAACGTTGTGGGTTTCCCTTGATACCCCTACGGAAGTCTATTCCCCTACTGGGGATTGATTCTACCCCTTTGGCTGAGAATAAACCCCAGTTCTCTACTCAGGTGATAATGAGGGTTGAACCTGATCATCAGGAGAGTTGCAAATTTTTGGTGCTGTATAATCTGCATGACATTATTGTACTGGGTTTTCCTTGGTTACAGTCTCATAATCCTGTTTTGGATTGGAAATCTGTGTCTGTAACCAGTTGGGGCTGCCAATGTGTTAATGCCAACACTCCTGTTTTTTCTGCCTCTCCCCAGGCTCAGGATGTTCCTGACTTTTTGACTGATTTTTCTGATGTGTTTAGCGAAAGTAAATCTGCATCCTTGTCCCCCCATAGGAGCTATCACTGCGCTATTGAATTAGTGCCATGGATGGTTCATTAAGGCCATGTATTGATTATCATCTCTTGAACAATATCACTGTGAAATATCAATATCCGTTACCCTTGATTTCTGACCTGTTTTCCAGGGTGAAAAGTGCTACTTGGTTTACCAAGCTTGACCTCAGTGGGGCGTATAACCTTATTCGCATTAAGCACGGGGATGAATGGAAGACTGCGTTTAATACCCCAGAGGGGCATTTTGAGTACCTAGTGATGCCCTTTGGGCTCACTAATGCTCCTTCCGTATTCCAGTCCTTCATGAATGACATTTTCAGGGATTTTGTGGATAAATTTCTGATTGTTTATTTGGATGATATCTTGATTTTTTCCAATGACTGGGACTCTCATGTGACACATGTTCGGACTGTGTTCCAGATTTTGAGAGAGAGAATGCTCTGTATGTGAAGGGATCAAAGTGTCTTTTTGGCGTACAGAGGATCTCATTTCTGGGATTCATTTTGTCTCCGTCTGTTATTGAAATGGACCCGGTCAAGGTTCAGGCCATCTGTGATTGGGTCCAACCTACTTCATTAAAGGCTCTTCAGAGATTCTTGGGTTTATGCCAATTTTTATCATAAATTTATTGGTAATTTCTCTGTTATTGTTAAACCATTGACTGATTTGACCAAAAAGGGTTCTGATGTGGTGAATTGGCCTCCTGAGGCAGTCTCTGCGTTTCAGGAACTTAAGCAGAGATTTACTTCTGCTCCTGTTCTACGGCAGCCTGATGTTTCTCTGCCATTTCAGGTGGAGGTTGATGCCTCTGAAATTGGGGCAGGTGCCGTTTTGTCCCAAAGAGATCCTGAGACCTCTAAAAGTAACCCTTGTGCTTTTTTCTCTCGAAAATTTTCTCCAACTGAACGTAATTATGACGTGGGTAATCGGGAGTTATTGGCCATGAAGTGGGCTTTTGAAGAGTGGAGACATTGGCTGGAGGGAGCCAAACATCAGGTGGTGGTTCTCACGGACCATAAGAATCTGGTTTATCTGGAATCAGCCAAGCGACTTAATCCTAGACAGGCCAGGTGGGTCTTGTTTTTCACACGTTTTAATTTTGTGGTTTCCTTTCTTCCTGGCACTAAGAATGTTAAGGCGGATGCCCTCTCGAGGAGTTTCCTTGAGGACTCTCCTGAGTTATCTGATCCTGCTGTTATTTTGAAAGAGGGTGTAGTTCTTTCCGCCATCTCGCCCAATTTGAGACTGGCTCTGGAAGGGTGTCAGGAGGATAAACCCGAGCGCTGCCCTATTGGGAAATTGTTTGTCCCAGACCAGTGGAAGAAGAGTGTGATGTCTGAGATTCATTGTTCCACGTTGGCCGGTCATCCCGGAATTTTTGGTACCAGAGACTTGGTGAGTCGGTCCTTTTGGTGGCCTACTTTGTCTCGTGACGTCAGGGAGTTTGTGCAGTCTTGTGGGACTTGCTCTCGCTCCAAGCCTTGCTCTCGCTCTAGTGGTTTGTTGATGCCATTACCTGTGCCCAAGAGACCATGGACCCATATCTCTATGGATTTTATTTCCGACCTCCCTGTTTCTCAGAGAATGACCGTTATCTGGGTGATTTGTGATAGGTTTTCCAAGATGATACATCTTGTGCCATTACCTAATTTGCCTTCCTCCTCCGAGTTGGTGCCTTTGTTCCTTCAGCACGTGGTTCGGTTACATGGTATTCCTGAGAACATTGTGTCTGACAGAGGAGTCCAGTTTGTTTCCAGATTTTGGAGGACTTTTTGTTCTAAACTTGGTGTTCAATTGTCTTTCTCCTCTGCTTTTCATCCTCAGACCAATGGAGAAACTGAGAGAACAAACCAGACATTGGAGACTTATCTGAGATGCTTTGTGTCTGCTGATCAAGTTGACTGGGTCTCTTTTTTGCGTTTGGCTGAGTTTGCTCTTAATAATAGGGCAAGCTCTGCCACTTTGATGTCTTCATTTTTCTGCAATTTTGGGTTTCACCCTCGATTTTCTTCGAGACAGACGGAGGCTTCTGTCTGTCCGGGTGTTGACTCTGTTGTGGAGCGTATGCAGCAGATTTTGGACCAGGTAGTGGAGAGGTTGTCCCTCTCTCAGGAGAAGGCCCAGCGGTTTGCCAACCGGCATAGGACTGATGGTCCTCGGTTTAAAGTGGGGGACTTGGTCTGGTTGTCCTCAAGAAATATCCCTATGAGAGTTGCATCTCCTAAGTTTAAGCCTAGGTTCATTGGACCTTATAAGATCATGGAGAGTCTTAATCCGGTTTCCTTCCGTTTGCTTCTTCCAGGGACATTTAAGATCCATAACGTGTTCCACAAGTCCTTATTGAAGAGGTTTATCGAGCCAGTGGTTCCTATGGCTGCGCCTCCTGACCCTGTTTTGGTTGAGGGCAATCTGGAGTATGTGGTTGAGAAAATATTGGATTCTCGTTTTTCTAGACGGAAACTCCAGTATTTGGTTAAGTGGAGAGGTTATGGTCAGGAGGACAATTCTTGGGTGTTTGCTTCGGACATCCATGCTAGGAGACTGATCCGTGCGTATCACAGAGCTCATCCTGACCGACCTGGTTGCACAAATGCTACCGCCTCCGGATACCGGGTGGCATAGTCCACTACCGTTAGTATGAAGCATTTTCCCGGAGCGGCTGGGAGTGGACAGAGGCCCAATGAGATCCACAGCCACCCTCGAGAAAGGCTCTTCGATGATGGGCAGAGTTACCAGAGGGTCTTTGGGCGCCGCCCCGCCTTCCCCACCCTCTGACAGGTGTCACACGAACTGCAGTAGGCTATCACCTCGGTCCTCGTTCCAGGCCAGTAGAAATGCTGAGCTAGCCTGGCCCTGGTTTTAGCGATCCCTAGGTGTCCGGCCATGGGAATCTCGTGTGCGATCCGCAACAATTCCGCCCTGAACGGATAGGGTACCACTAACTGTCGGTCCCTGGGCCACGCCTCCGGTGAACCCTGCTGGACCGTTACCCGGTACAGCCGTCCCTGGTCCCAGACCACTCGCTCGCGGTCGGACTCCAGTCTTTAGTGTCTGGGAGTAGGGGGTCCCACGCACACTATTACTCTGATCCCACTGCTGCTACCAAATGTGAAGTACGGCCCCCGTCCTTCCACGTCACCAATGTGACGTAATTCCACAGGCACAGCTCTCTGGCGTCCCCTTTGTCTCTCAGGTCAGTAAGGGAACTGCACCTAGAGCAAATGGCCGCCGGGAGGGTGTCCTGTTACCCACTGGGTATTCTAAGATTCGTGATTAGAGTAAAAGCATCAGCCCAAGATTAATTTTATGGTTTAATGTTGTGAATGTTTTAGAAATGAATTCTGAGCAGAAGCTCCCTCTGGTGGTTACAAACAGTACTGAACCATTCAATGAGGATTGGCAATCAGGAATCACAGACTGGTCTTATATAAGGGAGGTTCCCTCCATCATGGTTGCCGGTGATCAATTGTTCTTGTCTCAACGTTGTTTCCTGGTTCACTTGGAAGCTTGCTGAGTCTTGCCTCTTCTGCTCTCAGATAAGATATTTTCTGTTTTTTGTTTTTGTGCTTACCATTTGCATATTTCTCTGCATTTCTGTGAAGTTAGCCAGGTCCCCCTCCCCGGTGGACTAGGGCTCCTCTCAGTTCCTCTGGAGCCACTGTTATTTGTTCATTTGCCTTTTCCAGTTTTTTCAGTGGCTGCGGCTTAGTTTTGTTACACCAGAGAACTAATTTAGGTGGTAGAGGTCGTGTGATCTCAGGTGTTTTTGCAATTAGTAGCGTTGGTTTTTTTTAGGGGTTTTTTTGGATTGCAGTAAGTATCCTTCCTATCCTTTTTCTGTCTAGGCAGATTGGGCCCCAACGTTTGCTCATATTATTTTCTGTCTGTGTCTGTATTTCTTCTTGTCTAACCGCCATTACATGTTTGGGGGCTTCCTATGTTCTTTGGGGATCTTCTCCGGGGCAGATAGCTTTCCTCTTTCTATCTTTAGGTGTAGTTAACCTCTCAGGCTGTGACGAGGCATCTAGGACCAACGTAGGAACGCTCCACGGCTGCCTTTAGTTGTTGGTGGTTAGTCAGGGTACTGCAATCCAGTAGATTCCAACCTCTCTGGTGTATTGCCGTTTTTGCCTGCTCTCCTCAGCTACCAAAACATAACAGTTTAATTGCCTTAAGGGCGCACTAGATAATTACAGAAATATACAGTAAGCTATACAACGGAATTACAATGGATTTGCAGTCAGAGTAAAATACAACAATAATGGTACAAGGCTTAGAAGTATTAGCTAGAGGTCAATATTACCAGGTTGTAGGGATGTGTGGAGGCAGGGAGATCTGCGATCCACAGGTGAAAGTCTTAGTTGCTGGACAGTCCCCAAAATGTGTGCCTCTGCTCCCCTGGCAGGTCTGTCCCTTGTTGCTTCTTGCTGCTGTGGGAATGGATCTGGTCTGCCGTCCGCTCACAGTTCTTAAACCTGCTAGGTCCCTCCCCTCTGTGTCCGAGGGTGGGCTGACAATCTCCACCCTTAGCCCCCTGCAGAATTTATTCCCAATACCTAATAAAGGGGTTAACTTTCTCCAGGACGATCGGATCAGGACACGAGAGGTACCAGTGGATGCAGTATGTTTTGCCTGTCGCATGGATATCAAACCTGGCCCGACTGGGTCATTGTGGATGGCCAATCTCTATATCTCAGCCCCCAAGCCATCACCGACTCGGGAGTTGCACCATCAAATGCCCGAGGTCCGCAGGGTCACACAGATATTTTTATGAGAATGTACCTGCAAAGATGTGCTCATAATTCATAATCCTAGAAGGAGCCTTTGTGTCTGGGATATAAATAGATGTGTTTTCATGGTCTGGCTGAAAGGTATAGTCTGACTAATTAATTACCATGGTAACAAACCTTACTATTCACCATGCTGGCTTGGCTCTGTTTTGGGTCTTAACTCGTTACCATACTTTAGACCTTGCCATTCAAACATGGGCTGAATCACTTAGCATACTAAAGCCCTTTTGTTTCACAGTGGACATCAAACCCTGTCGTATTGAATATGCTAACAGGCCCTGTGCAGTTAGCAGCCTGTGGCTCTGTGCACAGACAAAATGGAGGCTGGTTTAGGCCCTATCCAAGATGTTGGCGTCCCTACCTCACAGGTACCAATAATTTCGGCAACGTGTGTAACTTAAAGCTAGTTTACCCCCTTAATGACCGTCAATACGTCTTTTACCTTACCTGAGATATAAGAGAATCTAAGGCAGACATGAGGGAAATTTTATTTATTAATCTTTTCTGTGGTATGTGTTAGTATCCATTCAGTTTGACCATCCGCCATCTTGTGGTTTCTGGCTGCTGGTCTGTTTTCCCCTGGTGCTGGATTGTCGTTGGTCAGGTGATTGTATCACCCTTTACTACCCTGCACCTGCCTCCCAGTCCTTGCTGGACATCAGTGTTAATCCGCTTGAGTTCTGGCTAGGAGTCTTGATAGCTGTGTGCTATACTTAGTGCAGTTCTGGGATCTCTAGTTCTGCTTGCTTAATCATTTGTTTTTCCTTTTGTTTCTGCAGCTTCCTCTATTTTCCTGCTAGGAGGTTACCAGTGTTTTGTTCCCAGTCCCTAGATCTTTCAGGGATCCCTTCCCCCTCCTGCATGTCTTTGTTTGAGTTTAGACTAGGATCGTCGGTGGGTCTATTCGCAAGGAATAGGTCGCCCGCTCCATCATAGGGATCGAGCCTAGTCCTAGAGCAGGGTCAGATTTCCCCCCCCGCTCTATTCCTGAGATGCAGACCCATAACAGTATGTCCAGCCAGCACATATAAAAAAAAATGGGGAAAAGGATACTTTTTTTTTTCTCTCCCAGAGTCCTTCAATATGAACAGCGTCCAAGAACTTGCTCAACACCTGCAAGGGTTAACTTTGAAGGTAACCAGCATGCAAACGCACGTGAGTAATTGTCCCGGAGTACGCTGTGTGGAGCCTAAGGTAGGACTACTTGAGTTTTTTTCTGGTAAATAGCAAGAATTTTTTACGTTTAAAAATGTTTGTTTATTACATTTTCGGCTTAAACCTGAATCCTCAGGGAATGAATCACAGCATGTGGGGATTATTATGTCTTTGTTGCGAAGTGATCCCCAAATCTGGGCATTTTCATTACCACCTAATGATCCTTGTTTGACGTCAGTAGAAGCATTTTTTACTGCTATGGGGTTGTTATATGATGATCCGGATCGAGTGGCCGCAGCTGAGGCAGAGCTCAGACAGCTTGAACAGGGTTCTGGTGATGTAGAGAGGTATTGTACCCTGTTCAGACGATGGTCCGCAGAGGTCAGGTGGAATGACCCAGCGCTCAAGAGTCAGTTTTTAGCAGGTTTGAGTGAAAGGGTTAAAGATTTGCTCATTGCTTATCCTGTGCCTGATTCTTTGGAATCTGCTTTGCAGCTAGCTATCCATGTGGATAGAAGATTGAGAGACCGGCAGAATGATGAAAAGCCTTCTGTAATGCTGGACCCAGTCTCTCAGGATAGCCCCGTCAACAGCTAGGAGCCAATGCAACTTGGGGCGATGTCCTCTCGTTCCCAGGAAAGGGAGATGAGGTTCTTTGAGGGCTATGCTTGTATTGTGGTAAGGCTGACCATTTGATTAAACAATGCGAGATTCTCATAAAGAAAATAAAAAGGTCAGTAGGAGCAACACTCCCTTTCGTATTGCAATTTTACGGTCCGCAGTTTTTTTTCTGGTAATTCCACCTATCATCATCATTCCATTGATTTTCAGGTCATGGTGGATTGTGGTTCTGCACTGAATTTGATTGATCAACAATTTCTAGACAAATATAAATTTGATTCTGAACCATTGTCATCTTATTTCCCTGTTGTGGCTATTGATAACACTCCCCTGGAGCATGGGTGCGTGTCTCGAACGATCACGGGGTTCCCGCTTACTGTCAATATGGAACATCAGGAGTGCATTGACTTGTTTGTACTTGATAAATTGCCTGTTCCAGTCGTCCTGGGTTTACCCTGGTTAAAAATGCACAATCCTTTGCTGGACTGGTCGTCTGGTATTATAACCCCTTAACCCCCAAGGGTGGTTTACACGTTAATGACCGGGCCAATTTTTACAATTCTGACCACTGTCTCTTTATGAGGTTATAACTCTGGAACGCTTCAACGGATCTTCGCGATTCTGAGAATGTTTTCTCGTGACATATTGTACTTCACGTTAGTGGTAAAATTTCTTTCATATAACTTGCGTTTATTTGTTAAAAAAACGCAAATGGCGAAAATTTTGCAATTTCAAACTTTGAATTTTTATTCCTTAAAACAGAGAAATATGTCACACAAAATAGTTAATAAATAACATTTCCCACATGTCTACTTTACATTAGCACAATTTTGGAACCAAAAATTTTTTTTGTTAGGAAATTATAAGGGTTAAAAGATGACCAGCGATTTCTCATTTTTACAACTAAATTTACAAAGCCATTTTTTTAGGGACCACCTCACATTTGAAGTCACTTTGAGGGGTCTATATGGCAGAAAATACCCAAAAGTAACACCATTCTAGAAACTGCACCCCTCAAGGTACTCAAAACCACATTCAAGAAGTTTATTAACCCTTCAGGTGCTTCACAGGAGCTGCAGCAACGTGGAAGGAAAAAATGAACATTTAACTTTTTAGTCACAAAAATTATCTTTTACAAACTTTTTTTTATTTTCACAAGGGTAAAAGGAGAAAATGGACAGAAAAAGTTGTTGTGCAATTTCTCCTGAGTACGCTTATACCACATATGTGGGGGAAAACCACTGTTTGGGCACACGGCAGAGCTCGTAAGGGAGGGAGCATCGTTTGACTTTTTCAAACCAAAATTGGCTGGAATTGAAATTGGACGCCATGTCGCGTTTGGAGAGCCTCTGATGCTCCTAAACAGTGGAAACCCCCCACAAGTGACACCATTTTGGAAACTAGACCCCTATGGAACTTATCTAGATCTGTTGTGAGCACTTTGAACCCCCAAGTGTTTCACAAAAGTTTATAATGCCTGGTGTGAAAAAAAAAATTTCCACAAAAATGATTTTTTAGTCCAAAATTTTTGAGTTTTCCTAAGGAAATTGGACCCCAAAAGTTGTTGTCCAATTTGTCCTGAGTACGCTGATACCCCATATGTGGGGAGGGGGAAACTGTTTGGGCGCACGGCAGGGCTTGGAAAGGAAGTAATAACGTTTTGGAATGCAGAAGTTGATGGGGGTCATGTTCCGTTTGCAGTGCCTAAACAGTGGAAACCCCCCCACAAGTGACCCCATTTTGGAAACTAGACCCCCTAAGGAACTTATCTAGATCTGTGGTGAGCACTTTGAACCCCCAAGTGCTTCACACAAGTTTATAATGCCCGGGCATGAAAATAAAAAATCCTATTTTTTTCCCACAAAAATTATCTTTTAGTCACCAATTTTTTATTTTCCCAAGGGTAACAGGAGAAATTGGACCACAAAAGTTGTTGTCCAATTTGTCCTGAGTACGTTGATTCCCCATATGTGGCGGGAACCTCTGTTTGGGCGTACGGCAGAGCTCAGAATGGAAGGAGCACCATTTGACTTTTTCCAACCAAAATAGGCTGGAATTGAGATTCGACGCCATGTTGCATTTGTAGAGCCTCTGATGTGCCTAAACAGTGGAAACCCCCCACAAGTGACCCCATTTTGGAAACTAGACCCCCTAAGGAACTTATCTAGATCTGTGGTGAGCAATTTGAACCCCCAAGTGCGTCACACAAGTTTATAACGTAGAACCGTAACGTAGAGCCGTAAAATTAAAAAATCATATTTTTTTCACAAAAATTATCTTTTCACCCCAATTTTTATTTTCCCAAGGGTAACAAAACCCCAAAAGTTGTTGTCCAATTTGTCCTGAGTACCCTGATACCCCATATGTGGGAGAAAACTGCTGTATGGGCACACATCAGGGCTCGGAAGGGAAGTAGTGACATTTTGGATTGCAGACTTTGATGGAATGGTCTGCGGGCGTCATGTCGCGTTTGGAGAGTACCTGATGTGCCTAAACAGTGGAAACCCCCCACAAGTGACCCCATTTTGGAAAATAGATCCCCCAAGGAACTTATTGTCATGTGTGCATCGCCACGAAGATCGTCGCGGTTGCACATTCTGACTTCTCACAGCTGAGTTGCTGTTTCTTTGTGTTTGGCAGTTAGGGAGTTAATTCTGTCTGTGCTCAGTTCTGGGACTGGGTGCAGTTTTCTCCCGGCTGCAATTAATTATTTGTTGATTGGTTTCCTTTAAATCTCTGGTTGTCTGTGTTGGGAGTTGCCAGTGAAATTCTTCATGCAGACCACAGATAGGATTGTATCTGTATAGACTTAAGTTAAAGAGCTCCTTAGTTGTTTTAAGCTCACCTTGCTTAGAGTTTAATATCCCAGATCATTTATGTTCCTTCTGTGTTTGAGTGTGTATGCAAGTCTGTGTTTTCTCCAGTCTGTCTTATATGTCTAATCTGTGTATTTAGCAGAGATCAGCCCATATCCCTTTGGTGGTAATCAGAATCCTTCTTAGGACTGATTACAGGGTTCAGGGACTGATAGGAGACAGGGTTAGGCTGGAGACTTGGACCTCTGAACCATTATCAGTACCTCCAAGGTGAGGGTTTAGTTAGGACCCCAGTTTAGGGTCAGGTTTAACCCCGGTCCTCCTCTTTCCTGTGACAGTGTATCAAGTCCTCAAGATTAACCCTGAGTTCAACGGATATCGTGTCAGGTAAATCTATTCTATATTTACATGCTGATGTTGCTAATCTATATGTTGTATAGAGTGTTGTTCTTTTAAGAATAGTTTACTGACATCGTACACATATCATAAGACCGCGTGACATTTTCACTGGCCCATAAAATTATTCCCAGTTGCCATGGATCCAGTAGCCCAGCTGGCTCTGCAGTTGCAGGGATTATCCATGGAGCTGACGGACATTAAGTCCAAAGTTTTGTCTCCCTCGGAGCAAACCAGATTTGAACCTAAAGTAGCTCTCCCGGACAGGTTCACTGGTGGGCGAGACAAATTTTTTACCTTCAGGGAAGCATGTAAATTGTATTTTCGGCTTCGGCCTCGATCATCAGGGAGTGAAGAGCAGAGAGTGGGAATTGTTATCTCGCTCCTACAAGGGGACCCTCAATCCTGGGCCTTCTCCCTTCCTCCGGGATCCCCGGCTCTACAGTCAGTAGATCGATTTTTTACTGCCCTGGGTTTGGTATATGATGACCCAGATCGGGTCTCTCTTGCTGAGACAAAATTACGTAAGATACAGCAGGGAGATCGTCCGGCGGAGGAATTTGCTTCTGAGTTCCGTAGATGGGCCACAGATACTCAGTGGAATGACCCAGCTCTTAGGAGCCAGTTTTGTCATGGGCTTTCTGACAAATTAAAGGACATTTTGGCTCAGTATGATTCTCCTCCATCACTGGAGGCTGCTATGGCCCTAGCTATCCGTACTGATAGACGGCTCCGGGAGAGGTGCGAGGTAACTCCGCCCCCTGTTGTTACTCCACCTACTACTAAAGTCCCTTATGTTGAGGTTCCCCTTGTCTGTTCGGAGGAGCCTATGCAGTTGGGAGGGACATCATTTCGTAGGAGGGGATTGGCGGTACGCCGCAGGACTAGAAGGTGTTTCTTCTGCGGGAAAGAGGGACATTTTGTTGGGGGATGTCCATCCCGTGCCTTGTTGAGCAAAAAGTCACGGAAAACTGTTAATCCCAGGTTGTGTGGTGGACGACAACCTGGGAGTATGTATTTCGTCCGCTAGTTCTTCTCAGTTCCTTGTACCAGTGGAGGTGGTGGTTGGTACGAGAGTGGAGAGATTTTCTGTTCTTCTTGATAGTGGGTCCGGGGCTAATCTGGTTGACGCTCAGTTTGCTCAGGCTCAAGGTATGCATCTGAGTGTATTGGTCAAACCGATCCCTATATTCTCCATTGACGCCAGGCCTCTCGGCCAAGGTAGCTTTGTTCATGAGGTTCATAACATTGACCTTCGGGTAGGGGCAATACATAGGGAACTATTATCTTGTTATGTGTTGGAGGGTCTACCTACTCCTATTGTGTTGGCGACTTCCTTGGTTGGTTAAACATAACCCTGTGATTAATTGGCAGTCCAGAGATATAAGCCAATGGGGGGAGTTTTGCAAAAGTAACTGCATGAACACAGTCATCAGTGCGGTCGTGCCTAGTACTTTGCCTCCTTTTTTGGAGGACTTTGGGGATGTGTTCTCTGAGGAGGGGTGTCAGGAGTTGCCTCCTCATCGCGTGTATGACTGCTCTATTAATTTACTTCCTGATGCTAAGTTACCTAAAGCTAGGTTATATAACCTTTCTGGTCCTGAGAGGCAGGCTATGAAAGATTATATTTCGGAAAGTCTGGCCAAAGGGCATATTAGACCTTCATCTTCCCCAGTGGCCGTGGGGTTCTTCTTTGTGAAGAAAAAAGATGGAGGCCTACGCCCTTGCTTGGATTTCCGCGAACTTAATCGGATTACTGTTCGAGATCCGTATCCACTCCCTCTGATTCCTGATCTCTTCAATCAAATTGTTGGCGCCAAATGGTTCTCTAAATTGGATCTCAGGGGGGCGTATAATCTGATTAGGATAAAAGAGGGGGATGAGTGGAAAACGGCGTTTAACACGCCGGAGGGACATTATGAGAACCTTGTCATGCCTTTTGGTCTGACTACTGCACCAGCAGTATTCCAACATTTTGTTAATGACATTTTTCGTCATCTGGTGGGGCTGTTTGTGGTCGTATATTTGGATGACATTTTAATTTACTCACCAGATCTTGTGTCTCACCAGGAGCATGTGAGACAGGTGTTGCAGATCTTGCGAGACAATAAACTATACGCCAAACTGGAAAAGTGTGTATTCGCCGTACAGGAACTTCAGTTTTTGGGTTTCTTGGTGTCAGCCTCCGGTTTCCGTATGGACCCTGAAAAGGTGAGAGCAGTGCTTGAATGGGATCAGCCAGAGGATCTTAAGGCTCTGCAGCGTTTTCTGGGGTTTGCTAACTACTACCGGAAATTTATTTGTAATTTCTCATCTGTTGTCAAACCTCTCACTGACATGACAAGAAAAGGGAGGATTTTTCTAAATGGTCGGACAAAGCTTGCCAAGCTTTTTCCTCTTTGAAAAAATGTTTTGCTTCGGCACCGTTCTCATCCAACCAGATGCATCACAGCCGTTCGTTGTGGAGGTGGACGCGTCTGACGTAGGGGTGGGTGCAATATTGTCCCAGGGTCCGTCCCCTGGTAAATGGCATCCGTGCGCTTTCTTTTCTAAAAAATTGTCGTCCGCCGAAAGGAATTATGATATCGGCAATAGGGAACTTTTGGCCATTAAGTTGGCTTTTGAAGAATGGCGTCACTTTTTGGAGGGGGCAGTCCACCCGGTCACCGTCATTACTGATCACAAGAACCTGCTGTATTTGGAATCTGCTAAGCGTCTGAATTCCAGACAAGCTCGATGATCGTTGTTTTTTACCAGGTTTAATTTTGTTGTCACTTATCGCCCTGGATCTAAGAATGTTAAGGCGGATGCCTTGTCTCGCAGTTTCCCAGGGGCCGGGAAAATGGATGACCCGATTCCCATCCTTCAGGAGGGGGTGGTAGTGTCGGCTGTATGTTCTGAGCTTGAGGAGGAGGTGTTAGAGGCTCAGGGGGACGCCCCTGCAGGACCTCCAGGGAGACTGTTTGTCCCAAATCAGTTGAGACAAAAGGTTATTGAGGCACATCATAATTCTGCTTTAGCAGGACATCCAGGGAGTAAGGCTACTTTAGATCTCCTTTCTCACCGGTTTTGGTGGCCTAACGTTAATAAAGATGTTTTAACTTTTGTCGCGTCCTGTGGGGTTTGTGCTCGCTCTAAGACCCCTCATACCCGTCCGTCTGGGACCCTCTTACCCTTGAAACTTCCGGAGCGTCCATGGACTCATTTGTCTATGGACTTCATCACGGACCTTCCTCAGTCGTCAGGGAAGACTGTCATACTGGTGGTTGTTGACAGGTTCAGTAAGATGGCGCATTTCATTGCTCTTCCTGCCCTCCCTAATGCTAAAACTCTGGCGCAGGTGTTCATTGGGGAGATTGTGAGACTTCATGGGTTGCCTTCTGATGTGGTGTCAGATAGGGGGTCTCAGTTTGTGTCCAAGTTTTGGAGGGCATTTTGTTTACGTCGGGGGATGCAATTGTCATTTTCCTCGGCTTTTCATCCGCAGACCAATGGTCAGACAGAGCGTCTGAATCAAAGCTTAGAGACTTATCTTCGGTGTTTTGTCTCAGAGAACCAGGAGGACTGGTCTTCTTTCTTGCCTCTGGCAGAGTTCGCTCTTAACAACAGGCGGAGCGAGTCCACTGGTAAGTCCCCGTTTTTTGGGGCATATGGTTTTCATCCCCAGTTTTGTACATTCAATGGGGGGGGCCCTTCTGGGGTTCCTGAGGAGGAGCGTTTCTCGTCGTCACTTGCTTCAGTGTGGAGAGGTGTATTGAATAATCTGAGTGCTATGGGGAACCGTTATAAACGTATGGCTGATAGGAGGAGAGTTTCTGGTCCAGATCTTAATGTGAACGATCTGGTATGGTTGTCTACCAGGAATATAAAACTTAAAGTTCCCTCCTGGAAGCTGGGCCCCAGATTCATCGGGCCGTACAGGATCAGTTCCATAATTAATCCTGTGGCATTTCGTCTGGACCTCCCTCCTACGTTTAAAATTCATAATGTGTTCCACAAGTAATTACTTAAGAGGTACGTGGCACCAGTCATACCATCACCTCTACCTCCTCCTCCAGTGGTGGTCAATGGTAACTTGGAGTTTCAAGTGTCAAAGATCATTGACTCACTTCTGAATCGCCGGTCCCTTCAGTACTTGGTGCATTGGAAGGGGTATGGTCCAGAGGAGAGGACGTGGGTTCCTGAGTCTGACATTAACGCAGATCGTTTGGTGCGGACCTTCCACAGAACTCACCCGGGCAAACCTGGCCCTGAGGGTCCGGAGGCCCCTCGTAGAAGGGGGGTACTGTCATGTGTGCATCGCCACGAAGATCGTCGCGGTTGCACATTCTGACTTCTCACAGCTGAGTTGCTGTTTCTTTGTGTTTGGCAGTTAGGGAGTTAATTCTGTCTGTGCTCAGTTCTGGGACTGGGTGCAGTTTTCTCCCGGCTGCAATTAATTATTTGTTGATTGGTTTCCTTTAAATCTCTGGTTGTCTGTGTTGGGAGTTGCCAGTGAAATTCTTCATGCAGACCACAGATAGGATTGTATCTGTATAGACTTAAGTTAAAGAGCTCCTTAGTTGTTTTAAGCTCACCTTGCTTAGAGTTTAATATCCCAGATCATTTATGTTCCTTCTGTGTTTGAGTGTGTATGCAAGTCTGTGTTTTCTCCAGTCTGTCTTATATGTCTAATCTGTGTATTTAGCAGAGATCAGCCCATATCCCTTTGGTGGTAATCAGAATCCTTCTTAGGACTGATTACAGGGTTCAGGGACTGATAGGAGACAGGGTTAGGCTGGAGACTTGGACCTCTGAACCATTATCAGTACCTCCAAGGTGAGGGTTTAGTTAGGACCCCAGTTTAGGGTCAGGTTAGACCCCCGGTCCTCCTCTTTCCTGTGACAGTGTATCAAGTCCTCAAGATTAACCCTGAGTTCAACGGATATCGTGTCAGGTAAATCTATTCTATATTTACATGCTGATGTTGCTAATCTATATGTTGTATAGAGTGTTGTTCTTTTAAGAATAGTTTACTGACATCGTACACATATCATAAGACCGCGTGACATTTTCACTGGCCCATAAAATTATTCCCAGTTGCCATGGATCCAGTAGCCCAGCTGGCTCTGCAGTTGCAGGGATTATCCATGGAGCTGACGGACATTAAGTCCAAAGTTTTGTCTCCCTCGGAGCAAACCAGATTTGAACCTAAAGTAGCTCTCCCGGACAGGTTCACTGGTGGGCGAGACAAATTTTTTACCTTCAGGGAAGCATGTAAATTGTATTTTCGGCTTCGGCCTCGATCATCAGGGAGTGAAGAGCAGAGAGTGGGAATTGTTATCTCGCTCCTACAAGGGGACCTCAATCCTGGGCCTTCTCCCTTCCTCCGGGATCCCCGGCTCTACAGTCAGTATATCGATTTTTTACTGCCCTGGGTTTGGTATATGATGACCCAGATCGGGTCTCTCTTGCTGAGACAAAATTACGTAAGATACAGCAGGGAGATCGTCCGGCGGAGGAATTTGCTTCTGAGTTCCGTAGATGGGCCACAGATACTCAGTGGAATGACCCAGCTCTTAGGAGCCAGTTTTGTCATGGGCTTTCTGACAAATTAAAGGACGTTTTGGCTCAGTATGATTCTCCTCCATCACTGGAGGCTGCTATGGCCCTAGCTATCCGTACTGATAGACGGCTCCGGGAGAGGTGCGAGGTAACTCCGCCCCCTGTTGTTACTCCACCTACTACTAAAGTCCCTTATGTTGAGGTTCCCCTTGTCTGTTCGGAGGAGCCTATGCAGTTGGGAGGGACATCATTTCGTAGGAGGGGATTGGCGGTACGCCGCAGGACTAGAAGGTGTTTCTTCTGCGGGAAAGAGGGACATTTTGTTGGGGGATGTCCATCCCGTGCCTTGTTGAGCAAAAAGTCACCGGAAAACTGTTAATCCCAGGTTGTGTGGTGGACGACAACCTGGGAGTATGTATTTCGTCCGCTAGTTCTTCTCAGTTCCTTGTACCAGTGGAGGTGGTGGTTGGTACGAGAGTGGAGAGATTTTCTGTTCTTCTTGATAGTGGGTCCGGGCTAATCTGGTTGACGCTCAGTTTGCTCAGGCTCAAGGTATGCATCTGAGTGTATTGGTCAAACCGATCCCTATATTCTCCATTGACGCCAGGCCTCTCGGCCAAGGTAGCTTTGTTCATGAGGTTCATAACATTGACCTTCGGGTAGGGGCAATACATAGGGAACTATTATCTTGTTATGTGTTGGAGGGTCTACCTACTCCTATTGTGTTGGGACTTCCTTGGTTGGTTAAACATAACCCTGTGATTAATTGGCAGTCCAGAGATATAAGCCAATGGGGGGAGTTTTGCAAAAGTAACTGCATGAACACAGTCATCAGTGCGGTCGTGCCTAGTACTTTGCCTCCTTTTTTGGAGGACTTTGGGGATGTGTTCTCTGAGGAGGGGTGTCAGGAGTTGCCTCCTCATCGCGTGTATGACTGCTCTATTAATTTACTTCCTGATGCTAAGTTACCTAAAGCTAGGTTATATAACCTTTCTGGTCCTGAGAGGCAGGCTATGAAAGATTATATTTCGGAAAGTCTGGCCAAAGGGCATATTAGACCTTCATCTTCCCCAGTGGCCGTGGGGTTCTTCTTTGTGAAGAAAAAAGATGGAGGCCTACGCCCTTGCTTGGATTTCCGCGAACTTAATCGGATTACTGTTCGAGATCCGTATCCACTCCCTCTGATTCCTGATCTCTTCAATCAAATTGTTGGCGCCAAATGGTTCTCTAAATTGGATCTCAGGGGGGCGTATAATCTGATTAGGATAAAAGAGGGGGATGAGTGGAAAACGGCGTTTAACACGCCGGAGGGACATTATGAGAACCTTGTCATGCCTTTTGGTCTGACTACTGCACCAGCAGTATTCCAACATTTTGTTAATGACATTTTTCGTCATCTGGTGGGGCTGTTTGTGGTCGTATATTTGGATGACATTTTAATTTACTCACCAGATCTTGTGTCTCACCAGGAGCATGTGAGACAGGTGTTGCAGATCTTGCGAGACAATAAACTATACGCCAAACTGGAAAAGTGTGTATTCGCCGTACAGGAACTTCAGTTTTTGGGTTTCTTGGTGTCAGCCTCCGGTTTCCGTATGGACCCTGAAAAGGTGAGAGCAGTGCTTGAATGGGATCAGCCAGAGGATCTTAAGGCTCTGCAGCGTTTTCTGGGGTTTGCTAACTACTACCGGAAATTTATTTGTAATTTCTCATCTGTTGTCAAACCTCTCACTGACATGACAAGAAAAGGGACGGATTTTTCTAAATGGTCGGACAAAGCTTGCCAAGCTTTTTCCTCTTTGAAAAAATGTTTTGCTTCGGCACCCGTTCTCATCCAACCAGATGCATCACAGCCGTTCGTTGTGGAGGTGGACGCGTCTGACGTAGGGGTGGGTGCAATATTGTCCCAGGGTCCGTCCCCTGGTAAATGGCATCCGTGCGCTTTCTTTTCTAAAAAATTGTCGTCCGCCGAAAGGAATTATGATATCGGCAATAGGGAACTTTTGGCCATTAAGTTGGCTTTTGAAGAATGGCGTCACTTTTTGGAGGGGGCAGTCCACCCGGTCACCGTCATTACTGATCACAAGAACCTGCTGTATTTGGAATCTGCTAAGCGTCTGAATTCCAGACAAGCTCGATGATCGTTGTTTTTTACCAGGTTTAATTTTGTTGTCACTTATCGCCCTGGATCTAAGAATGTTAAGGCGGATGCCTTGTCTCGCAGTTTCCCAGGGGCCGGGAAAATGGATGACCCGATTCCCATCCTTCAGGAGGGGGTGGTAGTGTCGGCTGTATGTTCTGAGCTTGAGGAGGAGGTGTTAGAGGCTCAGGGGGACGCCCCTGCAGGACCTCCAGGGAGACTGTTTGTCCCAAATCAGTTGAGACAAAAGGTTATTGAGGCACATCATAATTCTGCTTTAGCAGGACATCCAGGGAGTAAGGCTACTTTAGATCTCCTTTCTCACCGGTTTTGGTGGCCTAACGTTAATAAAGATGTTTTAACTTTTGTCGCGTCCTGTGGGGTTTGTGCTCGCTCTAAGACCCCTCATACCCGTCCGTCTGGGACCCTCTTACCCTTGAAACTTCCGGAGCGTCCATGGACTCATTTGTCTATGGACTTCATCACGGACCTTCCTCAGTCGTCAGGGAAGACTGTCATACTGGTGGTTGTTGACAGGTTCAGTAAGATGGCGCATTTCATTGCTCTTCCTGCCCTCCCTAATGCTAAAACTCTGGCGCAGGTGTTCATTGGGGAGATTGTGAGACTTCATGGGTTGCCTTCTGATGTGGTGTCAGATAGGGGGTCTCAGTTTGTGTCCAAGTTTTGGAGGGCATTTTGTTTACGTCGGGGGATGCAATTGTCATTTTCCTCGGCTTTTCATCCGCAGACCAATGGTCAGACAGAGCGTCTGAATCAAAGCTTAGAGACTTATCTTCGGTGTTTTGTCTCAGAGAACCAGGAGGACTGGTCTTCTTTCTTGCCTCTGGCAGAGTTCGCTCTTAACAACAGGCGGAGCGAGTCCACTGGTAAGTCCCCGTTTTTTGGGGCATATGGTTTTCATCCCCAGTTTTGTACATTCAATGGGGGGGGCCCTTCTGGGGTTCCTGAGGAGGAGCGTTTCTCGTCGTCACTTGCTTCAGTGTGGAGAGGTGTATTGAATAATCTGAGTGCTATGGGGAACCGTTATAAACGTATGGCTGATAGGAGGAGAGTTTCTGGTCCAGATCTTAATGTGAACGATCTGGTATGGTTGTCTACCAGGAATATAAAACTTAAAGTTCCCTCCTGGAAGCTGGGCCCCAGATTCATCGGGCCGTACAGGATCAGTTCCATAATTAATCCTGTGGCATTTCGTCTGGACCTCCCTCCTACGTTTAAAATTCATAATGTGTTCCACAAGTAATTACTTAAGAGGTACGTGGCACCAGTCATACCATCACCTCTACCTCCTCCTCCAGTGGTGGTCAATGGTAACTTGGAGTTTCAAGTGTCAAAGATCATTGACTCACTTCTGAATCGCCGGTCCCTTCAGTACTTGGTGCATTGGAAGGGGTATGGTCCAGAGGAGAGGACGTGGGTTCCTGAGTCTGACATTAACGCAGATCGTTTGGTGCGGACCTTCCACAGAACTCACCCGGGCAAACCTGGCCCTGAGGGTCCGGAGGCCCCTCGTAGAAGGGGGGGTACTGTCATGTGTGCATCGCCACGAAGATCGTCGCGGTTGCACATTCTGACTTCTCACAGCTGAGTTGCTGTTTCTTTGTGTTTGGCAGTTAGGGAGTTAATTCTGTCTGTGCTCAGTTCTGGGACTGGGTGCAGTTTTCTCCCGGCTGCAATTAATTATTTGTTGATTGGTTTCCTTTAAATCTCTGGTTGTCTGTGTTGGGAGTTGCCAGTGAAATTCTTCATGCAGACCACAGATAGGATTGTATCTGTATAGACTTAAGTTAAAGAGCTCCTTAGTTGTTTTAAGCTCACCTTGCTTAGAGTTTAATATCCCAGATCATTTATGTTCCTTCTGTGTTTGAGTGTGTATGCAAGTCTGTGTTTTCTCCAGTCTGTCTTATATGTCTAATCTGTGTATTTAGCAGAGATCAGCCCATATCCCTTTGGTGGTAATCAGAATCCTTCTTAGGACTGATTACAGGGTTCAGGGACTGATAGGAGACAGGGTTAGGCTGGAGACTTGGACCTCTGAACCATTATCAGTACCTCCAAGGTGAGGGTTTAGTTAGGACCCCAGTTTAGGGTCAGGTTAGACCCCCGGTCCTCCTCTTTCCTGTGACAGTGTATCAAGTCCTCAAGATTAACCCTGAGTTCAACGGATATCGTGTCAGGTAAATCTATTCTATATTTACATGCTGATGTTGCTAATCTATATGTTGTATAGAGTGTTGTTCTTTTAAGAATAGTTTACTGACATCGTACACATATCATAAGACCGCGTGACATTTTCACTGGCCCATAAAATTATTCCCAGTTGCCATGGATCCAGTAGCCCAGCTGGCTCTGCAGTTGCAGGGATTATCCATGGAGCTGACGGACATTAAGTCCAAAGTTTTGTCTCCCTCGGAGCAAACCAGATTTGAACCTAAAGTAGCTCTCCCGGACAGGTTCACTGGTGGGCGAGACAAATTTTTTACCTTCAGGGAAGCATGTAAATTGTATTTTCGGCTTCGGCCTCGATCATCAGGGAGTGAAGAGCAGAGAGTGGGAATTGTTATCTCGCTCCTACAAGGGGACCCTCAATCCTGGGCCTTCTCCCTTCCTCCGGGATCCCCGGCTCTACAGTCAGTATATCGATTTTTTACTGCCCTGGGTTTGGTATATGATGACCCAGATCGGGTCTCTCTTGCTGAGACAAAATTACGTAAGATACAGCAGGGAGATCGTCCGGCGGAGGAATTTGCTTCTGAGTTCCGTAGATGGGCCACAGATACTCAGTGGAATGACCCAGCTCTTAGGAGCCAGTTTTGTCATGGGCTTTCTGACAAATTAAAGGACGTTTTGGCTCAGTATGATTCTCCTCCATCACTGGAGGCTGCTATGGCCCTAGCTATCCGTACTGATAGACGGCTCCGGGAGAGGTGCGAGGTAACTCCGCCCCCTGTTGTTACTCCACCTACTACTAAAGTCCCTTATGTTGAGGTTCCCCTTGTCTGTTCGGAGGAGCCTATGCAGTTGGGAGGGACATCATTTCGTAGGAGGGGATTGGCGGTACGCCGCAGGACTAGAAGGTGTTTCTTCTGCGGGAAAGAGGGACATTTTGTTGGGGGATGTCCATCCCGTGCCTTGTTGAGCAAAAAGTCACCGGAAAACTGTTAATCCCAGGTTGTGTGGTGGACGACAACCTGGGAGTATGTATTTCGTCCGCTAGTTCTTCTCAGTTCCTTGTACCAGTGGAGGTGGTGGTTGGTACGAGAGTGGAGAGATTTTCTGTTCTTCTTGATAGTGGGTCCGGGGCTAATCTGGTTGACGCTCAGTTTGCTCAGGCTCAAGGTATGCATCTGAGTGTATTGGTCAAACCGATCCCTATATTCTCCATTGACGCCAGGCCTCTCGGCCAAGGTAGCTTTGTTCATGAGGTTCATAACATTGACCTTCGGGTAGGGGCAATACATAGGGAACTATTATCTTGTTATGTGTTGGAGGGTCTACCTACTCCTATTGTGTTGGGACTTCCTTGGTTGGTTAAACATAACCCTGTGATTAATTGGCAGTCCAGAGATATAAGCCAATGGGGGGAGTTTTGCAAAAGTAACTGCATGAACACAGTCATCAGTGCGGTCGTGCCTAGTACTTTGCCTCCTTTTTTGGAGGACTTTGGGGATGTGTTCTCTGAGGAGGGGTGTCAGGAGTTGCCTCCTCATCGCGTGTATGACTGCTCTATTAATTTACTTCCTGATGCTAAGTTACCTAAAGCTAGGTTATATAACCTTTCTGGTCCTGAGAGGCAGGCTATGAAAGATTATATTTCGGAAAGTCTGGCCAAAGGGCATATTAGACCTTCATCTTCCCCAGTGGCCGTGGGGTTCTTCTTTGTGAAGAAAAAAGATGGAGGCCTACGCCCTTGCTTGGATTTCCGCGAACTTAATCGGATTACTGTTCGAGATCCGTATCCACTCCCTCTGATTCCTGATCTCTTCAATCAAATTGTTGGCGCCAAATGGTTCTCTAAATTGGATCTCAGGGGGCGTATAATCTGATTAGGATAAAAGGGGGATGAGTGGAAAACGGCGTTTAACACGCCGGAGGGACATTATGAGAACCTTGTCATGCCTTTTGGTCTGACTACTGCACCAGCAGTATTCCAACATTTTGTTAATGACATTTTTCGTCATCTGGTGGGGCTGTTTGTGGTCGTATATTTGGATGACATTTTAATTTACTCACCAGATCTTGTGTCTCACCAGGAGCATGTGAGACAGGTGTTGCAGATCTTGCGAGACAATAAACTATACGCCAAACTGGAAAAGTGTGTATTCGCCGTACAGGAACTTCAGTTTTTGGGTTTCTTGGTGTCAGCCTCCGGTTTCCGTATGGACCCTGAAAAGGTGAGAGCAGTGCTTGAATGGGATCAGCCAGAGGATCTTAAGGCTCTGCAGCGTTTTCTGGGGTTTGCTAACTACTACCGGAAATTTATTTGTAATTTCTCATCTGTTGTCAAACCTCTCACTGACATGACAAGAAAAGGGACGGATTTTTCTAAATGGTCGGACAAAGCTTGCCAAGCTTTTTCCTCTTTGAAAAAATGTTTTGCTTCGGCACCCGTTCTCATCCAACCAGATGCATCACAGCCGTTCGTTGTGGAGGTGGACGCGTCTGACGTAGGGGTGGGTGCAATATTGTCCCAGGGTCCGTCCCCTGGTAAATGGCATCCGTGCGCTTTCTTTTCTAAAAAATTGTCGTCCGCCGAAAGGAATTATGATATCGGCAATAGGGAACTTTTGGCCATTAAGTTGGCTTTTGAAGAATGGCGTCACTTTTTGGAGGGGGCAGTCCACCCGGTCACCGTCATTACTGATCACAAGAACCTGCTGTATTTGGAATCTGCTAAGCGTCTGAATTCCAGACAAGCTCGATGATCGTTGTTTTTTACCAGGTTTAATTTTGTTGTCACTTATCGCCCTGGATCTAAGAATGTTAAGGCGGATGCCTTGTCTCGCAGTTTCCCAGGGGCCGGGAAAATGGATGACCCGATTCCCATCCTTCAGGAGGGGGTGGTAGTGTCGGCTGTATGTTCTGAGCTTGAGGAGGAGGTGTTAGAGGCTCAGGGGGACGCCCCTGCAGGACCTCCAGGGAGACTGTTTGTCCCAAATCAGTTGAGACAAAAGGTTATTGAGGCACATCATAATTCTGCTTTAGCAGGACATCCAGGGAGTAAGGCTACTTTAGATCTCCTTTCTCACCGGTTTTGGTGGCCTAACGTTAATAAAGATGTTTTAACTTTTGTCGCGTCCTGTGGGGTTTGTGCTCGCTCTAAGACCCCTCATACCCGTCCGTCTGGGACCCTCTTACCCTTGAAACTTCCGGAGCGTCCATGGACTCATTTGTCTATGGACTTCATCACGGACCTTCCTCAGTCGTCAGGGAAGACTGTCATACTGGTGGTTGTTGACAGGTTCAGTAAGATGGCGCATTTCATTGCTCTTCCTGCCCTCCCTAATGCTAAAACTCTGGCGCAGGTGTTCATTGGGGAGATTGTGAGACTTCATGGGTTGCCTTCTGATGTGGTGTCAGATAGGGGGTCTCAGTTTGTGTCCAAGTTTTGGAGGGCATTTTGTTTACGTCGGGGGATGCAATTGTCATTTTCCTCGGCTTTTCATCCGCAGACCAATGGTCAGACAGAGCGTCTGAATCAAAGCTTAGAGACTTATCTTCGGTGTTTTGTCTCAGAGAACCAGGAGGACTGGTCTTCTTTCTTGCCTCTGGCAGAGTTCGCTCTTAACAACAGGCGGAGCGAGTCCACTGGTAAGTCCCCGTTTTTTGGGGCATATGGTTTTCATCCCCAGTTTTGTACATTCAATGGGGGGGGGCCCTTCTGGGGTTCCTGAGGAGGAGTGTTTCTCGTCGTCACTTGCTTCAGTGTGGAGAGGTGTATTGAATAATCTGAGTGCTATGGGGAACCGTTATAAACGTATGGCTGATAGGAGGAGAGTTTCTGGTCCAGATCTTAATGTGAACGATCTGGTATGGTTGTCTACCAGGAATATAAAACTTAAAGTTCCCTCCTGGAAGCTGGGCCCCAGATTCATCGGGCCGTACAGGATCAGTTCCATAATTAATCCTGTGGCATTTCGTCTGGACCTCCCTCCTACGTTTAAAATTCATAATGTGTTCCACAAGTCATTACTTAAGAGGTACGTGGCACCAGTCATACCATCACCTCTACCTCCTCCTCCAGTGGTGGTCAATGGTAACTTGGAGTTTCAAGTGTCAAAGATCATTGACTCACGTCTGAATCGCCGGTCCCTTCAGTACTTGGTGCATTGGAAGGGGTATGGTCCAGAGGAGAGGACGTGGGTTCCTGAGTCTGACATTAACGCAGATCGTTTGGTGCGGACCTTCCACAGAACTCACCCGGGCAAACCTGGCCCTGAGGGTCCGGAGGCCCCTCGTAGAAGGGGGGGTACTGTCATGTGTGCATCGCCACGAAGATCGTCGCGGTTGCACATTCTGACTTCTCACAGCTGAGTTGCTGTTTCTTTGTGTTTGGCAGTTAGGGAGTTAATTCTGTCTGTGCTCAGTTCTGGGACTGGGTGCAGTTTTCTCCCGGCTGCAATTAATTATTTGTTGATTGGTTTCCTTTAAATCTCTGGTTGTCTGTGTTGGGAGTTGCCAGTGAAATTCTTCATGCAGACCACAGATAGGATTGTATCTGTATAGACTTAAGTTAAAGAGCTCCTTAGTTGTTTTAAGCTCACCTTGCTTAGAGTTTAATATCCCAGATCATTTATGTTCCTTCTGTGTTTGAGTGTGTATGCAAGTCTGTGTTTTCTCCAGTCTGTCTTATATGTCTAATCTGTGTATTTAGCAGAGATCAGCCCATATCCCTTTGGTGGTAATCAGAATCCTTCTTAGGACTGATTACAGGGTTCAGGGACTGATAGGAGACAGGGTTAGGCTGGAGACTTGGACCTCTGAACCATTATCAGTACCTCCAAGGTGAGGGTTTAGTTAGGACCCCAGTTTAGGGTCAGGTTAGACCCCCGGTCCTCCTCTTTCCTGTGACAGTGTATCAAGTCCTCAAGATTAACCCTGAGTTCAACGGATATCGTGTCAGGTAAATCTATTCTATATTTACATGCTGATGTTGCTAATCTATATGTTGTATAGAGTGTTGTTCTTTTAAGAATAGTTTACTGACATCGTACACATATCATAAGACCGCGTGACATTTATCTAGATCTGTGGTGAGCACTTTGAACACCGAAGTGCTTCACAGAAGTTTATAACGTAGAGCCGTAAAAATAAAAAATATATATATTTTTTTTTTTACAAAAATGATATTTCTGCCCCTAATTTTTTATTTTCCCAAGGTTAACAGAAGAAATTTGACCCCAAGAGTTATTGTGAACTTTGTCCTGAGTACGCTGATATTCCATATGTGGGGGTAAACTACTGTTTGGGCGCATGGCAGAGCTCAGAAGTGAAGGAGCACCGTTTGACTTTTTCAACTCAGAATTGGCTAGAATTGAGATCAGACGCCATGTCACATTTGGAAAGCCCCTGATGTGCCTAAACAGTGGAAACCCCCCAATTCTAACTCCAACCCTAACCCCAACACACCCCTAACCCTAGTCCCTGTTATGAACTGCTACAAGCACTAAGGAAAGATGGGAACTCTGTCCCTACAATAAAACTGAGCTTGATCCCTACGATGTAACGGGGAACCTGATCCTGCGACCAGACCCGCTAAAGTCCTCAACTAGTCTGAAAGAAGACCTATAGTTGCGAGGGAGGAATCCCTACAAGATCTAGGGACTGGGAGAAAAGGTGGACACCTCCTAACAGAAATTGTAGCAGGGAAAATTAAACAGAAAACAAATTACTACGAGATCCTAAGATTAAGCAAAACTGACAGAGTAAGGCACCTAAGCACCCGGCTAGCTTAAGAGTAGATAATACAATGAAGTCCAGCAAAGCCAGAAGGGCGGAGCCAGACTAAATAGGGAAAAAAGGTCACGTGACCAGCAAACTGAAACAAAATCTAACAAGAGGGTTCTAACAGTACCCTCCCTTCTAAGAGGATCCTCCGGATCCCCTAGGACTTAGGCTTATCCGGAAACCTCTTGTGAAACGCTCTGACAAGTCTAGACGCAGAAACATCATCCGCCCTCACCCATGAGTTATAATCGGGTCCATAACCCTTCCAAGCGACGAGGTACTGCAAACCCCCTCTATACCGTCTAGAATTTAGGATGCGGGAAATCTCATATTGCCCATCCTCCACCACCAGGGGAACAGTGGTCGAGACGTCTCCATCTGAGACCTCAGCTTTTTTAAAGAGAGAAACATGAAACACCGGATTAATCTTCCAGGAGGTGGGAAGCTCCAACTTAACAGCAGAATGGTTAATAACCTGAAGCACCTTAAAGGGCCCTACAAACTTGGGACCCAATTTCTTAGACGGAATCCTCAAGCGCAGATTCTTAGAGGACAACCAGACCATGTCACCAATAGCAAACAAAACCTCTTGTCGTTTTCTATCAAAATACACTTTGGATCTTTTGTTAGCCTCCTGAAGATTACCACGCACATCAGTCCAAACTCTCTCCAACACACCAGAAAAATTCTCCTCTTCAGGTACAGCCGATCCCAACTTGGAAAATGACCCAAAAGACGGATGTCTCCCAGTACAACAAAAAAAAGGCGAACAACCAGCAGAAGCGGATGTATGATTGTTAAGAGCAAACTCAGCAAGTAGCAGAAACTCAGACCACCCTCTTGATTATCAGTCACAAAACAACGCAAGAACTGCTCAACATCCTGGTTTTTCCTTTCTGTCTGGCCATTAGACTCAGGATGATATCCGGATGAAAACGACAAATGAACTCCCAACCTGTCACAAAAGGCATGCCAAAAACGAGACACAAACTGAGGTCCCTTATCAGAAACAATGTCAGTAGGAACACCATGTAGTCTGACTATTTCCTTGACAAAGGCCTTAGCGAGAGTCTTAGCGCAGGACAATTTGATGAAAGGAACCAAGTGACACATCTTGCTAAAACGGTCCACGACCACCCAGATGACAGTAAAACCCTCAGAGGGGGAAGGTCAGTAATAAAGTCCATAGCCAAATGTGTCCAAGGTGCACTAGGGACCTCCAGAGGGCAAAGCAACCCTGCAGCAGGAGTATGAGAAGACTTAGATCTAGCACACACAGTGCATTGACGCACCCACTTAATGACTTCCTTCTGCCATCCAGGCCACCAAAAGCTGCGACCCACAAGTCTCTTGGTCTCAGAGATTCCAGGATGATCTGCCAACCGAGAGTCATGACATTCAACAAACAAATCTCTCCTCAGGGTACCAGGCACAAACAACCTCCCATGCGGCGTGTTAGATGGGGCATTCTCCTGTGCTTTAAGAATCTCATCTTCCAACACGGAGTCCAAAACCGCAATAACAACCCCCTCTTGCAAAATGTTTTCCTCCTCCTCAGTACCCACCATAGGAGAAAAGCTGCGAGACAAAGCATCAGCTTTAACATTTTTAGTACCTGGGATGTAAGTAACGGTAAAATTAAAGCGTGAGAAAAACAGTGCCCACCTAGCCTGACGGGCATTCAAGCGTTTGGCAGCATCAAGGTAGATCAGATTTTTATGATCGGTGAAGACTTGAACGGGAAATTCCGCTCCCTCCAAAAAATGACGCCAGTGTTCAAATGCGAGTTTAATTGCCAGCAATTCCCGATTACCGATATCATAATTTAGTTCAGACTCAGAAAATTTCTTTGAAAAAAAAGCACTGTAAGGTTCTATGTATATATTCCTGAAACTCAGTTTGTTCGTCAGCCATTTTACTTTCTGTCTTGCTGCAGCTATCTTGCCCTCAGTCAAAATGGAGTTTTCAGCTTGCATGTTCCCGCCCTGATTCTCTCCTTTGCTTCTTAAGCAGCCACAGCTGAGCAATCAGTGCTTCAGAATCTAGCCTGCAGTGAACCTGTGACTTGACTCCTGTAAGCCTTGGACCTTGTACTCCAGCTATTCCTACTGAGGAACTCTGAAGCACTTGTGGACTCTGAACCCTGCTCTTTGAAAGACCCACGTTTGCATGGACTTACGGTAACAGAGAAGAAGATCCTGAATCTGTATTGGAGAGTGATTGCTGAGCTTGGATTACTCTGGCCTGCTGTGCTCCTGTTTCTGTGTCTGCAAACTGTGTGACTATTTCTGCCAACTTGTATGAAGTAATACAGGACTTTTCTATATCAAACCTGTGACTCCTGTGTTTTCATCGCACCCAAGCACAAGACGCTATATGAACTGTACTACATACATTACAAGATTCTGAAGCCAAAACGTTAGTGTCTGCTGGGTCTGGAAGGCTGTGTCTGCTGTACTGTGGATATCAGACGTCCGGTTGTACTTTCTGTGATGACAGTGGTTGTGACTTCTCACAACCATTCCAGGTGAGCAATTCCCTTAAGTTTTTTCTTTTTGCAGTGTTACCACAGGTAAACACTATTGTTTTTTTTTTTTTTTTCCTTTCTTTTCTCTTTTTGTCTGCTGTAACTCTGGATATCAGATGTCTGGTTGAAACTTTCTGTGATGATAGTGGTTGTGACTTCTCACAACTATTCCAGGTGAGCAATTCCCTTAAGTTTTTTCTTTTTGCAGTGTTACCACAGGTAAACACTATTGTTTTTTTTTTTTTTTCCTTTCTTTTCTCTTTTTTGTCTGCTGTAACTCTGGATATCAGATGTCTGGTTGAAACTTTCTGTGATGATAGTGGTTGTGACTTCTCACAACCATTCCAGGTGAGCAGTTCCCTTAATTTTTTTTTTCTCTCTGCAGTGTTGCCACAGGTGAACACTATTGTTTTTTTTTTTTTCTCCTCTTCTTCCAGTAATCCTGTCTTAAAAGATCTGGAAAATGGAGGCCCGCATAAAGGAACTTTGCGGAGTGACTGATAATATCCTTGCAGATTTGCAGAATATAAAGACCCGTTTTACAAATCTACAGGACCTCAATAATCACAATTTGCAAGTGGTTGGACAGACTACCCAGGATTTGCGAGCCAGGATTGAGGTTCTAGAGGGGCGAGTCCAGGCTCCTGCCGTAGCCCCGAGTGCTGGGATTCGCAAGTTGCCCCTTTTCGTTTTGGCGGTGAACGTGAGAAATTCAGGGGATTTATTAATCAATGCAATCTTTTTTTTCTGCACATGCTTCACAATTTCCCACTGAACGATCTAAGGTGCTTACTATAATTATGTTGCTTACCAACAAGGCTTTAATGTGGGCAAACCCTCTGATTGAGACTGAGGATGATTGTTTGAATCACCTTGATGATTTTATTTCAGCCATGGGGCAGGTGTTTGATGACCCCAATCGAGGTGCAACAGCTGAAGCAGCCATGTTAGCTTTGCGCCAAGGTAAGCACTCGGTAGCTGAATATGCCTTGGATTTCAGGAGATGGGCCCTTGATACCACCTGGTACAGTTCCGCCAAAAAATCTATTTTTCGAAAGGGGTTATCTCCACTGATTAAGGATGAACTTGCTCGTGCCGACCCTCCCACTGCGTTAGGTGACTTTATTAACTACTGCATCCGTATTGATACTCGTCTGACTGAACGCAGGCAAGAGAGATGGTTCGAAAGCAATCGTACTAACCTTTTCCTACCTTCCTCTCCAGCTAAGGAACCTTTGAGTAGGATTACACGGGAACCTGAACCTGAACCCATGCAGGTAGACTCTTTACAACGACGGGTTAGTGATGCACGCAAGGAACATCGTTTTAAGGAGAATCTATGTTTCTATTGTGGTAAGTCAGGGCACTTCATTATAAACTGCCCCAGCCGTTCTCGTAAGACTACTGCAGCACTCATTCATTGTGAGTGTTGCGAGAGGGGATCTGTCAGGTCCGAGCCTCAGGCTCCAGAGAGATCTGCAGCAACAGATCTTGATTTCTCTGACTTAAACTCCGTTACCTCTGAGGACGTTGACTGTGTAAACGCTGCCATTTTTCAAGTTTCCTCAGCGGTTGTCCCAGCTGAGTTGTAAGAAAAACAATTCTCATTGCTTTCTTTCCATCAAACTCTGGGTTGACTCAGCTTGGGTGTCTAGCTCTGCTATGATCGACTCAGGGGCAAGTGGAAATTTTATGGATGTCTCCTTTGCTCTGAAACAGGGAATACGTTCAGTGAAGAAGGCTACTCCAGTACAGATGGAAACTGTGGATGGCTCCCTGCTGACCTCTGGACCAGTGGATCAGGAAACAGAGCCTTTGAGGGTTCTTATGGGTAAAGATCATCAAGAGAAACTGTCCTTTATGCTTATCTCTTCTCCCCACTTTCCCATTATTCTAGGGCTACCATGGCTGCAGGCTCAGAATCCTACCATTAACTGGGAGACCAAGGAATTACACTTTCCAGAGAAACAGATGAGTCCAAAAGTTTCAGCTTGCTCTGTTCCTAAAGGAATCATGTCAGTCCCTGAACTACCAGCTGTATACCAGGACTATGTGGATTTATGTGACAAGAAGAACGCTGACCAGCTTCCTCCTCACCGTCCATATGATTGTCCAATTGAATTATTGCCTGGAGCAGAGATACCTTTTGGTAAGATCTACCCCCTGGCGGGGCCCGAGCTAAAGGCTTTAAAGGATTACATAGATGAAAATCTAGCCAAGGGCTTCATACGCCCCTCTTCATCTCCTGCAGGTGCACCCATCTTCTTTGTAAAGAAGAAAGATGGATCTCTGAGACCATGCGTAGACTATAGGGAACTCAATAAGGTTACTATTAGAAACCGTTATCCATTGCCTTTAATCCCTGAGTTATTGGAGAGAGTGCGACATGCCAAAATTTTTTCTAAACTAGATCTTCGTGGGGCCTATAACTTAGTCCGTATTAGACCTGGGGATGAATGGAAGACTGCATTCAGGTCACGCTATGGACACTTTGAATATCTAGTTATGCCTTTTGGTCTGAGTACCGCCCCAGCCACTTTCCAACACTTGGTGAATGACATCTTCAGGGATCTCCTAGATACATTCGTGGTAATTTATTTGGATAATATTCTAATTTTTTCTAACTCCACAGAGGAACATCATGGACATGTGAGAATGGTCTTGGAACGTCTAAGACAAAATCATCTTTACATCAAACTTGAAAAGTGTGAATTCCATAGGACCGAAATTCAATTTCTGGGGTATGTACTGTCTACACAAGGAATTAGTATGGATGGAAGCAAAACCCAAGCCATCAAGGATTGGCCAAGTCCTAGAAATGTGAAGGAGGTACAGCGCTTCATCGGGTTTGCCAACTTCTATAGACGTTTCATTAGAAATTTCTCTGAGGTAGTGTCACCTATCACTCAACTTACCCGGAAAGAGTCTAGGTTTTCCTGGACTCCCCAAGCCCAGGAAGCATTTTCCCGTCTAAAAGATAAATTTACCACTGCACCTATCCTAGTACATCCCAACCCCGAGCTTGCCTTCATAATAGAGGTGGATGCTTCAGACTGTGCCGTTGGAGCTATACTCTCTCAGAGAACAGGTGAGAAGAATGTCTTGCATCCCTGTGCCTTCTTTTCCCAGCAGTTGTCTTCGGCTGAGAGGAACTACGATGTGGGCAATAGAGAGTTGTTGGCCATTATTGCCGCCTTCAAAGAATGGAGACACCTTCTTCGGGGAGCTGCACAGCAAATAGTCGTCCTGACAGACCATCGTAACCTTGAGTTTATCAGGTCGGCTAAGTGCCTGACTCCTCGCCAGGCTCGCTGGAATCTTTTCTTAAACCAATTTAATTTTATCATCTCTTATAGACCAGGATCGCGCAATGGAAAGGCTGATGCACTCTCTAGGATTTACTCAGCAGAGACACGTCCAATTACTCCTCCTAAGACTATTCTTCCTGACTCTAGATTCCTAGGAGTAATTCATAATCAAGACCTACTTAAGGACATTAAGGAAGCATACCATGCGGATTCCTTTTTGGCACAACCCCCAAGGGACGTAAGTCTTGTCTTTAAGAATGGTGTGTGGATTCAGGGACAACGTCTGTATATTCCTGAAACAGTCAGATTAAGAGTATTGCAACTCATTCACGATTCCAAGATAGCTGGGCATAGAGGAATTCTAAAGACACAGGAATTTCTTTCTCGTTTCTTTTGGTGGCCCACTTGCAGGAAGGATGTTTTGAATTATGTCACTTCATGTGAGGTCTGTGCAAGATGCAAAACACCTCGCTCCTCACCAACTGGTCTGTTACAGCCTCTTCCCACCCCGTCCCGCCCGTGGGGATCCATTTCTATGGACTTCATTGTGGAGTTACCAACCTCTCAGGGGAAGAACACCATTCTAGTGGTGGTTGACCGTCTAACAAAGGCAGCTCATTTTATCCCTTGTGTCGGCTTACCCACTGCAAAACAGACATCAGATTTGATGATTAAAGATGTGTTTCGCTTACATGGAGTACCGGATGAGGTTATTTCGGATCGAGGGGTGCAATTCACTTCTAGGTTTTGGCAAAATTTCTGTGCAGCATTGGACATTAAAGTAAACCTTTCTTCTGCTTTTCATCCCCAGACTAATGGACAGACCGAACGAACCAATCAAACCCTGGAGCAGTATCTCCGCTGCTTTATCTGCCACCTACAGGATGATTGGGTGGATCTACTTCCATTAGCTGAGTTCTCGTATAACAACTCTCAGAGTGCCTCCACTAAACAGTCTCCTTTTTACTCTAATCTAGGTTATCATCCTAACATTCTACCACGATTTCCCATAGAAATGCCTTTACCAGCAGTGGCTGAAAGAATCACGTCTTTACAGAAGAATATGGATCTTCTAAAGGAAAATCTGGAATCGGCTCAAGAAAGGTACAAGAAAGCAGCAGATAAATTTCGTAAACCTGCACCAGCTTTCAAGGTAGGAGACTTGGTCTGGCTGTCAACCAGAAATCTTAAGTTAAGGATTCCATCGTCTAAGTTGGGACATAAGTACATTGGACCCTATAAAATCAGTAAAATTATAAGTGCCGTTGCTTGTCGTCTTCAACTGCCCAGAACTATGAGAATCCACCCTGTCTTTCATGTATCCCTACTAAAGGCTGCGACACCCAATACGTTTCCTGGACGTTCCTCTCCTTGCCCTGACCCAGTGCTAGTCGATGGTCAGGAAGAATTTGTGGTGGAAAGGATTTTAGATTCCAGGTTGTATAGAAATCAGTTACAATATCTGATTAAATGGCAGGGCTACCCAGTGGAGGACAACTCATGGGAACCGGTCAATAACGTTAATGCTCCTCGCTTGCTCCGTCAGTTTCATCAGAGGTACCCACACAAGCCTGGTCTGAGGTCATCCGGAGGTTGTCCTTAAGGGGGGAGTAATGTAAGGTTCTATGTATATATTCCTGAAACTCAGTTTGTTCGTCAGCCATTTTACTTTCTGTCTTGCTGCAGCTATCTTGCCCTCAGTCAAAATGGAGTTTTCAGCTTGCATGTTCCCGCCCTGATTCTCTCCTTTGCTTCTTAAGCAGCCACAGCTGAGCAATCAGTGCTTCAGAATCTAGCCTGCAGTGAACCTGTGACTTGACTCCTGTAAGCCTTGGACCTTGTACTCCAGCTATTCCTACTGAGGAACTCTGAAGCACTTGTGGACTCTGAACCCTGCTCTTTGAAAGACCCACGTTTGCATGGACTTACGGTAACAGAGAAGAAGATCCTGAATCTGTATTGGAGAGTGATTGCTGAGCTTGGATTACTCTGGCCTGCTGTGTCTCCTGTTTCTGTGTCTGCAAACTGTGTGACTATTTCTGCCAACTTGTATGAAGTAATACAGGACTTTTCTATATCAAACCTGTGACTCCTGTGTTTTCATCGCACCCAAGCACAAGACGCTATATGAACTGTACTACATACATTACAAGCACAGGGATGTACTCCATCCGTCTTTTCCTGAGACAACACCGCGCCGACCCCCACAGAAGAAGCATCAACCTCAACCAAAAATGGTTTAGTCACATCAGGCTGCGTAAGGATGGGAGCAGAGCTGAACCTCTCCTTTAGCAACACAAAAGCCTCAATGGCCTCAGTAGTCCACTGAACCGCATCAGCACCTTTCCTGGTGAGATCGGTCAGAGGTTTGGCAATCACAGAAATTTTTTTTATGAATTTTCTATAATAATTGGCGAACCCCAAAAACCTCTGTATTGATTTCACACCAATAGGTCTAGGCCAATCCTGCACAGCTTGCACTTTCACAGCGTCCATCTCAAAACCTTCACTGGAGACAATGTAGCCCAAAAAACTAAGTCTCTGTACAGCGAACTCACATTTTTCTAGTTTGGCAAAAAGTGAATTATCACTCAGTAACTGTAATACTTCACGCACACTCCTCCAATGAGACTCCAAATCCGGTGAATAAATCAAAATGTCATCCAAATACACAACCACACTTCTGCCGATCAAAGGTCTAAGGATGTCATTAATAAGATTCTGAAAAAATGCCGGAGCACTGGAAAGTCCAAAAGGCATGACCACATTCTCAAAATGACCCAGTGGAGTGTTAAACGCAGTCTTCCATTCATCCCCCTCCTTCATGCGCAACAAATTGTATGCCCCTCGAAGATCAATTTTCGAGAACCACTTGGCCCCCACTAACTGATTAAACAAATCAGGAATCAATGGCAGTGGGTAAGGATTGCGTATAGTAATCTTATTAATCTCATGAAAGTCTAGACAAGGCCGTAAACCGCCGTCCTTTTTTTTAACAAAAAAAAATCCAACCGCCACAGGAGATTTGGAAGGCCTAATGTGACCGGCGGCCAAGCTTGTCTGTATGTATTCCTCCAAAGCCTTTCTCTCAGGAATAGTCAAATTAAATAAACGACTTTTAGGAAGAGTCGCTCCAGGGACAAATTCAATTGCACAATCATATTCTCTATGAGGAGGCAATACCTGCGATTCTTTATTTTTCAAGTGAGAACCATCCACAGACACCACATTAATAGGAGAAGACAGAAGTTTGGGTTTTAATCTTAGTTTTTCCCATCAATCACATTGAGAGTTGAACCACAATCCACAAATACCCGAAACTCCATTAATTCCTCCTCACCAGCAGTGGTAGCAGAAAGAAAGACACCTTTATTGTTTAACCCCTTACTGCCATCGGACGTACTATCCCGTCCATGGTACCTGGGCCCGTATGACCATGGACGGGATAGTACGTCTCGTGCGATCGGACGTGCTCCCGGGGGGAGCGCAGCCGATCGCGGCCGGGTGTCAGCTGATTATCACAGCTGACACCCATGACTGTGTGTCAGGAGCGGTCACGGACCGCTCCCGGCACATTAACCCCTTGCACACCGCGATCAAACATGATCGCGGTGTACTGGGGGCACAGGGGAGGATCGCGCAGGGTGGGGGCTCCCTGCGCGCCCCCCTGAGACCCTCAGAGCAGCACGATGTGATCGCGCTGTTCTGAGGGCTTCCTCCCTCCCAGGACCCGGATCCAAGATGGCGCCGGGTCCTGGAGGGAGGCGGCTTCCTCAGTGCCTGCTGAGAGCAGGCACTGAGAAGCCTGCTGCACTGCCTGAGCGATCGCTGGTGTGACAGAGTGCTGTGCACACTGTCACACCAGCGATCTGACAAAATACAGTGATATCCCACCCTGGGACAAAGTAAAAAAGTTAAAAAAATAAAAATAAACATGTTTTTAAAAAAAATCCAAAATAAAAAAAAAAAAAAAAAATATTCCCCAATAAATTCACTTCTTCCTGTAAATAAAAAAAACAAAGCAATAAAAGTACACATATTTGGTATCGCCGCGTCCGTAACGACCCCCCCTATAAAATTGTCCCACTAGTTAGCCCCTTTAGTGAACCCCTTAAAAAAAAAAAAAAACGAAGCAAAAAAATCAATGCTTTATCATCATACCGCCGAACAAAAAGTGGAATAACACGCGATCAAAAAGACCGATATAAAAAATCATGGTACCGCTGAAAACGTCATCTTGTCCCGCAAAAAACGAACCGTCATACAGCATCATCAGCGAAAAAATAAAAAAGTTATAGCTCGCAGAATAAAGCGATGCAAAAATAATTATTTTTTATATAAAATTGTTTTTATTCTATAAAAGCGCCAAAACATAAAAAAATGATATAAATGAGGTATCGCCATAATCGTACTGACCCAAAGAATAAAACTGCTTTATCAATTTTACCACACGCGGAACGGTATAAACGCCTCCCCCAAAAGAAATTCATGAATTGCTGATTTTTGTTCATTCTAACCTCCCAAAAATCGAAATAAAAAGCGATCAAAAAACGTCACGTGCTCAAAAATGGTACCAATAAAAACGTCAACTCGTCCCGCAAAAAATAAGACCTAACATGACTCTGTGGGCCAAAATATGCAAAAATTATAGCTCTCAAAATGTGATGATGCAAAAACTATTTTTGCAATAAAAAGCGTCTTTTAGCGTGACAGCTGCCAATCATAAAAACCCGCTATAAATAGTAAATCAAACCCCCCTTTATCACCCCCTTAGTAAGGGAAAAATAATAAAATTAAAAAAAAAGTATTTATTTCCATTTTCCCATTAGGGTTAGGGTTAGGGTTGCGGCTAAAGTTAGCGTTAGGGTTGGCGCTAAAGTTAGGATTAGGGTTAGGGTTGGGATTAGGGGTGTGTTAGGGTTAGGTTTGTGGTTAGGGTTGGGACTAGGGTTAGGGGTGTGTTGGGGTTAGGGTTGGAGTTAGAATTGGGGGTTTCAGCTGTTTAGGCACATCAGGGGCTCTCCAAATGTGACATGGCGTCTGATCTCAATTCCAGCCAATTCTGCGTTGAAAAAGTCAAACGGTGCTCCTTCACTTCTCAGCTCTGCCATGCGTCCAAACAGTAGTTTATCCCCACATATGGGGTATCAGCGTACTCTGGACCCCAAGAGTTATTGTGCAATTTGTCCTATTTCTTCTGTTACCCTTGGGAAAATAAAAAACTGGGGCAAAATATAATTTTTGTACAAAAAAAATTATTTTTTTGTTTTTACGGCTGTACATTATAAACTTCTGTGAAGCACTTGGGGCTTCATAGCGCTCACCACACATCTAGATAAGTTCCTTGTGGGGTCTATTTTCCAAAATGGGGTCACTTGTGGGGGGTTTCCACTGTTTAGGCGCATCAGGGGCTCTCCAAATGCGACATGACGCCCCCAGACCATTCCATCAAAGTCTGCAATCCAAAACGTCACTACTTCCCTTCCGAGCCCTGACGTGCGCCCATACAGTAGTTTTCTCCCACATATTGGGTATCAGCGTACTCAGGACAAATTGGACAACAACTTTTGGGGTCCAATTTCTCCTGTTACCCTTGTGAAAATAAAATATTGGGGGCGAAAAAATAATTTTTGTAAAAAAAAAAAGATTTTTTATTTTACGGCTGTACGTTATAAACTTCTGTGAAGCACTTCAGGGTTCAAAGTGCTCACCACACATCTAGATAAGTTCCTTGTGGGGTCTATTTGCCAAAATGGGGTCACTTGTGGGGGGTTTCCACTGTTTAGGCGCATCAGGGGCTCTCCAAATGCGACATGACGCCCCCAGACCATTCCATCAAAGTCTGCAATCCAAAACGTCACTACTTCCCTTCCGAGCCCTGACGTGCGCCGATACAGTAGTTTTCTCCCACATATTGGGTATCAGCGTACTCAGGACAAATTGGACAACAACTTTTGGGTTCCAATTTCTTCTGTTACCCTTGTGAAAATAAAATATTGGGGGCGAAAAAATCATTTTTGTAAAAAAAAAAAAAAGATTTTTTATTTTACGGCTGTACGTTATAAACTTTAGTGAAACACCTGGGGGTTAAAAGTTCTCACCACACATCTAGATAAGTTCCTTGAGGGTCTAGTTTCCAAAATGGTGTCATTTATGGGGGTTTCCACTGTTTAGGCAGATCAGGAGCTCTCCAAACACGACATGGCGTCCAGCCAATTCTGCGTTGAAAAAGTCAGACGGCGCTCCTTCCCTTCCAAACTCTGCCATGCACCCAAACAGTGGTTTACCCCCACATATGGGGTATCAGCGCACTCAGGACAATTTGCGCAATAACTTTTGGAGTCTTGTTACCCTTGGAAAAATAAAAATTGGGGTGAAAAGATCATTTTTGTGGAAAAAATATGATTTTTAAATTTTACGGCTCTACATTATAAACTTGTGTGAAGCACTTGGGGGTTCAAATTGCTCACCAAAGATCTAGAAAAGTTCCTTAGGGGGTCTAGTTTCCCAAATGGGGTCATTTGTGGGGGTTTCCACTGTTTAGGCACATCAGGGGCTCTCCAAATGCAACATGGCATCCAATCTCAATTCCAGCCAATTTTGGTTGGAAAAAGTCAAATGGTGCTCCTTCCATTCCGAGCTCTGCCGTGAGCCCAAACAGTGGTTCCCCCCCACATATGGGGTATTAGCGTACTCAGGACAAATTGGACAACAACTTATGTGGTCCAATTTCTCCTGTTACCCTTGGGAAAATAAAAAAATAGTGACTAAAAGATAATTTTTGTGGGAAAAAAATAGGATTTTTTATTTTCATGCCCGGGCAATTTAAACTTGTGTGAAGCACTTGGGGGTTCAAAGTGCTCACCAAAGATCTAGATAAGTTCCTTAGGGGGTCTAGTTTCCAAAATGGGGTCACTTGTGGGGGGTTTCCACTATTTAGGCTCATCTGGGGCACTGCAAATGGAACATGACCCCCATCAACGTCTGCATTCCAAAACGTTACTACTTCCTTTCCAAGCCCTGCCGTGCACCCAAAAAGTTTCCCCCCCCACATATGGGGTATCAGCGTACTCAGGACAAATTGGACAACAACTTTTGGGGTCCAATTTCCTTGGGAAAATTCAAAAATTTGGGACTAAAAAATCATTTTTGTGGAAAATTGTTTTTTTTTTTTTTCACACCCAGGCATTATAAGCTTTTGTGAAACACTTGGGGTTTAAAGTGCTCACAACAGATCTAGATAAGTACCTTAGGGGGTCTAGTTTCCAAAATGGTGTCACTTGTGGGGGTTTCCACTGTTTAGGCGCATCAGGGGCTCTCCAAACACGACATGGCGTCCAATCTCAATTCCAGCCAATTTTAGTTTGAAAAAGTCAAACGGCGCTCCTTCCCTTACAAGCTCTGCCGTGTGCCCAAACAGTGGTTTTCCCCCACATATTGGGTATTGGCGTACTCAGGAGAAATTGCATAACAACCTTATCTGTCCATTTTCTCCTTTTACCCTTGTGAAAATAAAAAAAAAAGTTTGTAAAAGATCATTTTTGTGGCTAAAAAGTTAAATATTCATTTTTTCCTTCCACGTTGCTTTAGTTCCTGTGAAGCACCTGAAGGGTTAATAATCTTCTTGAATGTGGTTTTGAGTACCTTGAGGGTGCAGTTTTTAGAATGGTGTCACTTTTGGGTATTTTCTGCCATATAGACCCCTCAAAGTGACTTCAAATGAGAGGTGGTCCCTAAAAAAAATGGCTTTGTAAATTTTGTTGTAAAAATGAGAAATCGCTGGTCAACTTTTAACCCTTATAACTTCCTAACAAAAAAAAATGTTGGTTCCAAAATTGTGCTGATGTAAAGTAGACATGTGGGAAATGTTATTTATTAACTATTTTATGTGACATATTTCTCTGTTTTAAGGGAATAAAAATTCAAAGTTTGAAAATTGCAAAATTTTAAAAATTTTCGCCATATTTGCGTTTTTTTTCAAAAATAAACGCAAGTTATATCGAAGAAATTTTACTTCTAACGTGAAGTACAATATGTCATGAGAAAACAATCTCAGAATCGCGAAGATCCGTTGAAGCGTTCCAGAGTAATAACCTCATAAAGAGACAGTGGTCAGAATTGTAAAAATTGGCCCGGTCATTAACGTGCAAACCACCCTTGGGGGTGAAGGGGTTAAACAAGCTATGCGGGCGACACTGACCTCATTTTTTTTTTCTCTTTATTCATTCGAAGCGCACAGTTCTCAATGAAATGCTCAGATTTACCACAGTAGAAA
>JARQOD010000003.1:133944225-133977516 GCA_033576555.1 Oophaga sylvatica
CCGAACAAAAAGTGGAATAACACGCGATCAAAAAGACCGATATAAAAAATCATGGTACCGCTGAAAACGTCATCTTGTCCCGCAAAAAACGAACCGTCATACAGCATCATCAGCGAAAAAATAAAAAAGTTATAGCTCGCAGAATAAAGCGATGCAAAAATAATTATTTTTTATATAAAATTGTTTTTATTCTATAAAAGCGCCAAAACATAAAAAATGATATAAATGAGGTATCGCCATAATCGTACTGACCCAAAGAATAAAACTGCTTTATCAATTTTACCACACGCGGAACGGTATAAACGCCTCCCCCAAAAGAAATTCATGAATTGCTGATTTTTGTTCATTCTAACCTCCCAAAAATCGAAATAAAAAGCGATCAAAAAACGTCACGTGCTCAAAAATGGTACCAATAAAAACGTCAACTCGTCCCGCAAAAAATAAGACCTAACATGACTCTGTGGCCAAAATATGCAAAAATTATAGCTCTCAAAATGTGATGATGCAAAAACTATTTTTGCAATAAAAAGCGTCTTTTAGCGTGACAGCTGCCAATCATAAAAACCCGCTATAAATAGTAAATCAAACCCCCCTTTATCACCCCCTTAGTAAGGGAAAAATAATAAAATTAAAAAAAAGTATTTATTTCCATTTTCCCATTAGGGTTAGGGTTAGGGTTGCGGCTAAAGTTAGCGTTAGGGTTGGCGCTAAAGTTAGGATTAGGGTTAGGGTTGGGATTAGGGGTGTGTTAGGGTTAGGTTTGTGGTTAGGTTGGGACTAGGGTTAGGGGTGTGTTGGGGTTAGGGTTGGAGTTAGAATTGGGGGTTTCAGCTGTTTAGGCACATCAGGGGCTCTCCAAATGTGACATGGCGTCTGATCTCAATTCCAGCCAATTCTGCGTTGAAAAAGTCAAACGGTGCTCCTTCACTTCTCAGCTCTGCCATGCGTCCAAACAGTAGTTTATCCCCACATATGGGGTATCAGCGTACTCTGGACCCCAAGAGTTATTGTGCAATTTGTCCTATTTCTTCTGTTACCCTTGGGAAAATAAAAAACTGGGGCGAAAATATAATTTTTGTACAAAAAAAATTATTTTTTTGTTTTTACGGCTGTACATTATAAACTTCTGTGAAGCACTTGGGGCTTCATAGCGCTCACCACACATCTAGATAAGTTCCTTGTGGGGTCTATTTTCCAAAATGGGGTCACTTGTGGGGGTTTCCACTGTTTAGGCGCATCAGGGGCTCTCCAAATGCGACATGACGCCCCCAGACCATTCCATCAAAGTCTGCAATCCAAAACGTCACTACTTCCCTTCCGAGCCCTGACGTGCGCCCATACAGTAGTTTTCTCCCACATATTGGGTATCAGCGTACTCAGGACAAATTGGACAACAACTTTTGGGGTCCAATTTCTCCTGTTACCCTTGTGAAAATAAAATATTGGGGGCGAAAAAATAATTTTTGTAAAAAAAAAAAGGATTTTTTATTTTTACGGCTGTACGTTATAAACTTCTGTGAAGCACTTCAGGGTTCAAAGTGCTCACCACACATCTAGATAAGTTCCTTGTGGGGTCTATTTGCCAAAATGGGGTCACTTGTGGGGGGTTTCCACTGTTTAGGCGCATCAGGGGCTCTCCAAATGCGACATGACGCCCCCAGACCATTCCATCAAAGTCTGCAATCCAAAACGTCACTACTTCCCTTCCGAGCCCTGACGTGCGCCGATACAGTAGTTTTCTCCCACATATTGGGTATCAGCGTACTCAGGACAAATTGGACAACAACTTTTGGGTTCCAATTTCTTCTGTTACCCTTGTGAAAATAAAATATTGGGGGCGAAAAAATCATTTTTGTAAAAAAAAAAAAAGATTTTTTATTTTACGGCTGTACGTTATAAACTTTAGTGAAACACCTGGGGTTAAAAGTTCTCACCACACATCTAGATAAGTTCCTTGAGGGGTCTAGTTTCCAAAATGGTGTCATTTATGGGGGTTTCCACTGTTTAGGCAGATCAGGAGCTCTCCAAACACGACATGGCGTCCAGCCAATTCTGCGTTGAAAAAGTCAGACGGCGCTCCTTCCCTTCCAAACTCTGCCATGCACCCAAACAGTGGTTTACCCCCACATATGGGGTATCAGCGCACTCAGGACAATTTGCGCAATAACTTTTGGAGTCTTGTTACCCTTGGAAAAATAAAAATTGGGGTGAAAAGATCATTTTTGTGGAAAAAATATGATTTTTAAATTTTACGGCTCTACATTATAAACTTGTGTGAAGCACTTGGGGGTTCAAATTGCTCACCAAAGATCTAGAAAAGTTCCTTAGGGGGTCTAGTTTCCCAAATGGGGTCATTTGTGGGGGGTTTCCACTGTTTAGGCACATCAGGGGCTCTCCAAATGCAACATGGCATCCAATCTCAATTCCAGCCAATTTTGGTTGGAAAAAGTCAAATGGTGCTCCTTCCATTCCGAGCTCTGCCGTGAGCCCAAACAGTGGTTCCCCCCCACATATGGGGTATTAGCGTACTCAGGACAAATTGGACAACAACTTATGTGGTCCAATTTCTCCTGTTACCCTTGGGAAAATAAAAAAATAGTGACTAAAAGATAATTTTTGTGGGAAAAAAATAGGATTTTTTATTTTCATGCCCGGGCAATTTAAACTTGTGTGAAGCACTTGGGGGTTCAAAGTGCTCACCAAAGATCTAGATAAGTTCCTTAGGGGGTCTAGTTTCCAAAATGGGGTCACTTGTGGGGGTTTCCACTATTTAGGCTCATCTGGGGCACTGCAAATGGAACATGACCCCCATCAACGTCTGCATTCCAAAACGTTACTACTTCCTTTCCAAGCCCTGCCGTGCACCCAAAAAGTTTCCCCCCCCACATATGGGTATCAGCGTACTCAGGACAAATTGGACAACAACTTTTGGGGTCCAATTTCCTTGGGAAAATTCAAAAATTTGGGACTAAAAAATCATTTTTGTGGAAAATTGTTTTTTTTTTTTTTCACACCCAGGCATTATAAGCTTTTGTGAAACACTTGGGGGTTTAAAGTGCTCACAACAGATCTAGATAAGTACCTTAGGGGGTCTAGTTTCCAAAATGGTGTCACTTGTGGGGGTTTCCACTGTTTAGGCGCATCAGGGGCTCTCCAAACACGACATGGCGTCCAATCTCAATTCCAGCCAATTTTAGTTTGAAAAAGTCAAACGGCGCTCCTTCCCTTACAAGCTCTGCCGTGTGCCCAAACAGTGGTTTTCCCCCACATATTGGGTATTGGCGTACTCAGGAGAAATTGCATAACAACCTTATCTGTCCATTTTCTCCTTTTACCCTTGTGAAAATAAAAAAAAAGTTTGTAAAAGATCATTTTTGTGGCTAAAAAGTTAAATATTCATTTTTTCCTTCCACGTTGCTTTAGTTCCTGTGAAGCACCTGAAGGGTTAATAATCTTCTTGAATGTGGTTTTGAGTACCTTGAGGGTGCAGTTTTTAGAATGGTGTCACTTTTGGGTATTTTCTGCCATATAGACCCCTCAAAGTGACTTCAAATGAGAGGTGGTCCCTAAAAAAAATGGCTTTGTAAATTTTGTTGTAAAAATGAGAAATCGCTGGTCAACTTTTAACCCTTATAACTTCCTAACAAAAAAAAATGTTGGTTCCAAAATTGTGCTGATGTAAAGTAGACATGTGGGAAATGTTATTTATTAACTATTTTATGTGACATATTTCTCTGTTTTAAGGGAATAAAAATTCAAAGTTTGAAAATTGCAAAATTTTAAAAATTTTCGCCATATTTGCGTTTTTTTCAAAAATAAACGCAAGTTATATCGAAGAAATTTTACTTCTAACGTGAAGTACAATATGTCATGAGAAAACAATCTCAGAATCGCGAAGATCCGTTGAAGCGTTCCAGAGTAATAACCTCATAAAGAGACAGTGGTCAGAATTGTAAAAATTGGCCCGGTCATTAACGTGCAAACCACCCTTGGGGGTGAAGGGTTAAACAAGCTATGCGGGCGACACTGACCTCATTTTTTTTTTCTCTTTATTCATTCGAAGCGCACAGTTCTCAATGAAATGCTCAGATTTACCACAGTAGAAACACAAACCTTGAGCAAATCTGCGTTCTTTTTCCCGAGAGTGAGGTGCCATTGCTCCAATTTCCATCGGCTCTGCAATGTCAGTACATTCCTTCTCCAAACCTGGAGCTGACAAAGCAGACTTACTCTCATAAACCCTTGCACGCAGTCTCCTATCCACCCGTATGGCCAATTGCATAGCCTCTTGCAAGTTACCAGGTATAGGATAAGCAATCAGCAAATCTTTAACCCTTTCACTTAATCCTGCAAGAAATAAACTTTTCAAAGCTGAATCGTTCCAGCCCACCTGGGTGGACCACCTACGGAAGTGAGTACAATATTTTTCCACATTACCCGATCCCTGTCTCAAACGTCTCAACTCTGTCTCAGCTGATGAAACACGATCCGGATCGTCATACAACAACCCCAAAGCAGAAAAAAAACCATCCACTGATCCAAAGCATGGATCACTAGGCTGCAGAGAAAAGGCCCAGTCCTGAGGTTCTTTGCGCAAAAGTGACATTATAAACCCTATGCGCTGTGATTCATCACCAGAGGATCTGGGTCTCAAACGAAAATACAACAAGCAAGCATTTTTAAAAGAAAAAAAATCTTGTTGTTCACCAAAAAATAAATCAGGCAAACGTACCTTTGGCTCCACGAAATGTGCTCCAGAACAACTACTCACGTGTTGCTGGATTTCAGCCACCTCCAGAGAGAGACCCTGCAGGCGTTCAGCCAAATCCCGAACCGACACCATGATAAAAACAGAAAATCTTTCCTTAGAGATTTTTTTTTTTTTTTTTTTTATTTCTTGGCTGGACTTACTGTTATGAACTGCTACAAGCACTAAGGAAAGATGGGAACTCTGTCCCTACAATAAAACTGAGCTTGATACCTACGATGTAACGGGGAACCTGATCCTGCGACCAGACCCGCTAAAGTCCTCAGCTAGTCTGAACGAAGACCTATAGTTGCGAGGGAGGAATCCCTACAAGATCTAGGGACTGGGAGAAAAGGTGGACACCTCCTAACAGAAATTGTAGCAGGGAAAATTAAACAGAAAACAAATTACTACGAGATCCTAAGATTAAGCAAAACTGACAGAGTAAGGCACCTAAGCACCCGGCTAGCTTAAGAGTAGATAATACAATGAAGTCCAGCAAAGCCAGAAGGGCGGAGCCAGACTAAATAGGGAAAAAAGGTCATGTGACCAGCAAACTGAAACAAAATCTAACAAGAGGGTTCTAACAGTCCCAACCATAACCCTAACCACAAACCTAACCCTAATATACCCCTAATCCCAACCCTAACTTTAGCCCCAACCCTAACTTTAGCCGCAACCCTAATCCTAACCCTAAGGCCCCGTGCACACGTTGCGGATTTACTTGCGGCTTTTGCTAAAACCGCAGGTAAAACGACCTGCGTTTACCTGCAATTTTAGCGCGGATTTACTGCGGTTTTGCTGCGGTTTTTGTGTGGATTTGCCCTGCGGTTTTAGACCTATAATGCAATAGGTGTAAAACCGCCCCAAATCCGCACGGAAAATTCCGCATCATGTGCACAGCTTTTTTTTTTCCCTTCACTAACATTGTACTGTACATTACATCCGGTTCTGCTGCGGATCCGCAGCGCCAAAACCTCTGCGGATCCGCAGCACAATCCGCAACATATGCACAGGGCCTAACCCTAATGGGAAAATGGAAATAAATACATATTTTTAATTTTATTATTTTCCCTAACTAAGGAGGTGACAAAGGGGGGGTTGATTTACTATTTATAGTGGGATTTTATGATTGGCAGCTGTCACGCTAAAAGACGCTTTTTATTTCAAAAAATAGTTTTTGCATCATCACATTTTGAGAGCTATAATTTTTGCATATTTTGGCCCACAGAGTCATGTGAGGTCTTAATTTTTCCGGTACGAGTTGATGTTTTTATTGGTACCATTTTTGAGCACGTGACATTTTTTGATCTCTTTTTATTTCGATTTTTGGGAGGTTAGAATGAACAAAAATCAGCAATTCATTAATTTCTTTTGGGGGGGGCGTTTATACCGTTCCACGTGGGGTAAAATTGATCAAGCAGTTTTATTCTTCGGGTTAGTGCGATTACGGCGATACCTCATTTATATAATTTTTTTATGTTTTGGCGCTTTTATACAATCAAAAACAATTTTATATAAAAAATAATTATTTTTGCATCGCTTTATTCTGCGAGCTATAACTTTTTTATTATTTAGATGATGATGCTGTGTGGCGGCTTGTTTTTTGCGGGACAAGATGACGTTTTCAGCGGTACCATGTGTATTTATATCCGTCTTTTTGATCGCGTGTTATTCCACTATTTGTTCGGCGGTGTGATGATAAAGCATTGAGTTTTTGCTTTATTTTTTTTTTTAAGGTGTTCACTAAAGGGGATAACTAGTGGGACAGTTCAATAGGGCGAGTCGTTACGGACGCGGCGATACCAAATATGTGTACTTTTATTGTTTTTTTTTTTATTTACATGAAGAATTGAATTTATTGGGGAATATTTTTTTTTCCTTTTATTTTGGAATTTTTTTACACATGTTTATTTTTATTTTTTTTACATTTTTACTTTGTACCAGGGTGGGACATCACTATATAAAGTCAGATCGCTGGTCTCACAGTGTGCACAGCACTCTGTGAGACCAGCAATCTCACAGGCACTGCTGCAGGTTTTCTCAGCGCCTACTCTCAGCAGGCACTGAGGAAGCCGCCTCCCTGCAGGACCCTGCGGCCATCTTGGATCCGGGGTCTTGCAGGGAGGAAGGCCTCAGAACAGTGCGATCATATCGCGCTGTTCTGAGGGTCTCAGGAACCACACAGGGAGCCCCCTCCCTACGCGATGCTTCCCTGTGCCCCCGATACACCGCGATCATGTTTGATCGCGGTGTGCCAGGGGTTAATGTGCCGGGAGTGGTCCGTGATAATCAGCTGACACCCGGCCGCGATCAGCTGCGCTTCCCCCGGGAGTGCAGCTGATCGCATGTGACGTACTATTCCGTCCCTGGGAATTAAGTACCAGGTCACATGGACGGAATAGTACGTCGGATGGGTTAAGGGGATAAGGTCCCGGGGTCAGGGGTGTTATGGTAAATGTTGTAATGTTCACATTGCTGCTGTTGTTAAGAAAGAGCTACCTGAACCCATTCAGGATTTCTGGATGGTATTTTCAGAAGTTGAATCGCAAGCTCTACCACCCCATAGAGATTGCGATTACGCTATTGAGTTCGTCCCAGGTGCTACACTTCCTAAGATTCGTTTATTTAATCTAACGATTCCCGAGAGGGAGGCCTTAAAGGGAATCTGTCACCCTAAATTGGCGGGATATTTAAATGATGGCAGTCAGGTCAGATGGGCGGTGTTTTGGGAACTTGCCTTAACATGTTGTTCGCCGCTGTCTCCATTATTTCTGGGAATTGTAGTCATTGCCCTCCATATAACGCGCCTGCGCATTGCAATCTGCGGGCAAAGCATACTGCGCATGCGCAATTCAAGATTGCAATGCGCAGGCAGGTTATATGGAGGGCAACGACTACAATTCCCAGAAATAATGAAGACAGCGGCGAACAACATGTTAAGGCAAGTACCCAAAACACCGCCCATCTGACCTGACTGCCATCATTTAAATATCCCGCCAATTTAGGGTGACAGATTTCTTTTAAAGGGATACCTACAGACTAATTTGGCTGCAGGTCATATAGGACCCTCTAAGTCTGCTGTGGCGGTAGGATTTTTTTTTGTCAAAAAGAAGGATGGGGGCCTTAGACCGTGTCTGGATTTTCGGGAGGTTAATAAGCTCAGTGTGCGCAATCCTTACCCGTTGCCGCTAATTCCCGATTTGTTTAACCAGCTAACTGGAGCTAAGTTGTTCTCTAAAATTGACCTTCGTGGGGCATATAATTTGCTGCGGGTAAAGGAGGGCGATGAATAGGAGACAGCCTTTAATACTCCGGAGGGTCATTTTGAGTGTCTGGTGATGCCTTTTGGCCTTACTAATGCGCCTGCATTTTTAAAAATTTCATTAATGACATTCTGAGGCCGTTGATCGGTAGGAGTGTTATTGTTTATCTGGACGATATTTTGATCTATTCACCTGATCATTAGTCGCATTGGCAGAGAGTCCGCGAAGTTCTTCAGATTTTGAGCGAAAACAACCTCTTTTCTAAATTGGAGAAGTGCGAGTTTGCGGTACAGAAAATGAGCTTTTTTGGGGTACTTGGTCTCCAGTGATGGGTTTGAGATGGACCCGGTGAAGGTTCAGGCAGTACTGGATTGGCCTAGGCCTGAATGTTTAAAGTCTGTCCAAAGATTAATAGGTTTTGCCAATTATTATAGAAAATTCATAAAGAAGTTTTCTGTTATCGCTAAACCCATATCTGATCTCACCAAGAAGGGTTCTAATACTGTCCAATGGTCCACTGAGGCAGTGGAGGCTTTTGAGCATCTCAAGGAGAGGTTTAGCTCTGCTCCTGTGTTGAAATGAAAGCTGGGCACACTCTAATTGGTGAAATTAGGTGAAAAATAGTTTAATGATGCACGTACAGTAGTCACAAACATCAAACGTTTCGGTCTTTTAGACCTTCATCAGTGAACTACAAAAACAAAGAAATGAAACTAATGACATTAAAAGAAATAAGGTATATACAATGAAAAATTGAGGGTCATATCTAGCGAGTAGGAAATAACCTAAGGATACCACCATTATCATGCCTCAGCAAAAGTAACAGATATCAGAAATATGATAATGAAGAATTCAGGACTTATATGGACATACCTCAGTGAAAGTGACAGTCGTCGTAAATATATAATATAATACGAGATTTAAGCTGTTTGAAATCTGAGAAACAAAAATTTGACATGATATTCTCTTAATCTACCGAATATGTGCACGGTGTTGTGAAATAGTACTTTAAATTCCCAACGAAACATTCCATAGGAGTTAGGTAGTAGAGATACAGTTGTGCTGTGATGTAAAATAGAAAAATTAGTTTAGAGTATATTTTGATACATAGTCTCGCTATGAGAGGAGTATCACATACCAGAGAGAATAATAATTAGGCGCTTTGAGCTGCAAAGAAATTATAGCTAAATCATTGCTGTGAAGTGAGTCACTATTGTAACCTCTATTAACATTGTGAACGATTACGGACTTACCGATACCGGAAGTGGGTAGCAGAGGACTGTGTGGCTCCAGACGCGGCATCCACCGCATGTCAAAAGAGGCGGCCGATGTGCAGCGTGCGTCTATATATAAGGAAGTGCCGTGTAGTAAGCTCTGGGTTGTGCACGGCGTTACAGGAAGTGCCTTAGACCGGAAGTGAGCTAATCGTTCCACCAGTGTGGACGTAGTGCGTTCCACAGGTGGGAGTGTCCCTGGTTTGCGTTCCAGGGAGAGTAAGCTTGCGTGTCACAGGCGATTAACTGTTCAGGGAGTGGAAGAAGTGTTCGGAGGTGGAGATGAAATAGTGAGAGGTGGTCAAAATTCAATGAGGATGATTCTGAAAAGTAAAGAAATAGAATTAGCCACTCATAAAATACTGTACACTAGTAAAAATCCTTAGTAGCAAAATACAGTCAGATTATGAATAGCATATATCACATATAGCACTGTCAGTTTATGGATATCACAGAAATGCACAAAGATCATAATCTTTATTCAGACCCTTGGGATGTAACGTGTCTAACTCGTGTATCCAATATGCTTCTCTACGTTTAAGCAAGGTAATACGGTCATCTCCTCGTCGTGGTATAGGGACATATTCTAGCACTTGAAAGCGCAACTGGGATACATTATGGCCCTTAGAGATGAAATGCTGTGGAATAGGAAGAAGTAAATCTTTACATCGGATAGTCGATTTATGTTTCGAAATCCTGTTTTTTATGCTCTGAGTAGTTTCCCCAATATATAGAAGACCACACGGGCACTTGATCAGATACACAACGAAATTGGAATCGCAGGTAAAGTATTGGTTGATGATGTAACGTTTGCCTGTGTAAGGATGGTATACCGTGTTCCCTCTAAGGATATTATTGCATTGATTGCAATTGAGACAGGGAAAAGTGCCCATTTTAGGGGTTGACAGAAATCTTTGTGTGATTGTAGGTTTCTTGGAGCCAAGGTCCGCACGGACTAATGTGTCACGTGCTCTCTTGAAACAAGGTAGAAAAGGTTGTTTGAATGCTTCAATATCAGGATGTGCCGTCTGTAAAATGTGCCAGTATTTACGTATGCTCGTGTGGATTTTGTATGCTGCAGGGTGGTAGTCGTGTACAAAGGGGATACGGGTGTTGGTGTCATTGCTAATATTCCTAGTTCGAGTAGGATTGCTCATGACGGTATGGGGTGGATAACCCCTATTTAGGAACTTAGACTGCATCTCTTGTACACGGAGGAGACGGGTTTCTGAATCGGAGACTATTCTTGTCACACGTTGTATCTGTGATTGTGGAATGGATTCCTTCATCCTCTGAGGATGGAAACTTGTGAAATGTAATAAGCTGTTTCTGTCTGTTGGCTTAGAGTAGAGGTCGGTAGATAGGTTACCAAGGGAATCTTTAAGTACCAAGGTGTCCAAAAAACTGAGTCGATGTAAGTCATAGGTCATAGTGAAATCAAGACCTGGCCACGATGTTTTAAGAAAATTAAAGGAGATATCCAAGGAGGTCAAGTCGCCTCTCCAAACGCAAAAGATATCATCTATGTATCTCTTCCACACTAAAATGTTGGTGCGGAAGAGATCATTGTGATAGATGAGGGTATCTTCGAAGTGGGCCATATATGCATTGGCATAGGGAGGCGCCACGTTCGAGCCCATGGCTGTGCCTTTTACCTGAAGGTAGATTTCAAACAGCTTAAATCTCGTATTATATTATATATTTACGACGACTGTCACTTTCACTGAGGTATGTCCATATAAGTCCTGAATTCTTCATTATCATATTTCTGATATCTGTTCCTTTGCTGAGGCATGATAATGGTGGTATCCTTAGGTTATTTCCTACTCGCTAGATATGACCCTCAATTTTTCATTGTATATACCTTATTTCTTTTAATGTCATTAGTTTCATTTCTTTGTTTTTGTAGTTCACTGATGAAGGTCTAAAAGACCGAAACGTTTGATGTTTGTGACTACTGTACGTGCATCATTAAACTATTTTTCACCTAATTTCACCAATTAGAGTGTGCCCAGCTTTCATTTCAATATTCACGGCTTGGGAACCTACTGGTGCACCTCTATTATAAGGCTGTGCTAGTGTTTTACAAATTACTATTCAACCCTTACACTAAGCACGCCTTTCCTTTGGTCATGACCTCACTTACATTCTCCTATAACCCAGAGGAGACTTCAAATATCATTGCCTTATCTAAAGTATCAAGTGATTTTCTTAAGATCCCCCCCAGTGAAACCAGGGTCCGAGACTGGGAACGGGAACTTCGGCACCACACGGGTTTGGAACTGCACGGGGCAACCCTGACTGAGTATCTTAAAGCTTAACGTATTCCACGGGGTCTCCGGGTATCACTCCGCCCTACACTATTTAGTGACTCTGCAGAATTTTGTTCTAAATTTGAACTCATTCTAAATAAATGTTCCTTTGATCTCATGGTCCTGACATTGGAGCATCTCCATAAAGAAATCGTTGCCAGTGGAGAAAGGATCAAGAACCTGGAAAGCCAACTCCTTGCGACTACTTCTGCAGAAGATTTCAATTCCTTGAAAAAGAAAGTTGAAGACAACACCACCCAACACCGTCGTGACATTGAACAACGGAAACGTCTAAAGTTCCAGCGCGATCAAGAGGACTACGAACTAGATAGGGTCTATAAATGGCGGGACAGACCCTTTCCAAAAAATCCTCAACAAGATACACATACCGCTCCTCACCAGAAGCATCTACCTCTGGTTCAGATCTGGAAAGATCAGAAAGAATAACTTATCAAGACCGTTTCTTAGGCCGACCGAGACGCCAGCAAAGAAGAAGAGGCCCAGGCGGGGGAACCGAAGGTCCAAGAAACATGGACTCAACCCGGGTGACACGTTCCCAGGCAGCAACTCGTTGGTGGTAAATATTTCCTCTAAATCTTTAGGGATAGCCGAACACTTAGTTTTACAGAAAGGCTTGTCCTTCTGTCCTAGCTACAAGAACAATACTTTCAATCTTGACATGGACCTTCAACGATTTTATAGACGACTACGATTGAAAGTATACTTTGCTAATCAAGCTAATATCCCTGATTCTTCCACAGCGGTATCTAATTGTATCACTGCTGAAAGCCTGGGTTTACGTACTAAAAGTACCTTTAGACCATCACCCGGGTCCCATGCATTGGAAACTTTTATCAAATTTGTCGACACATCCTTTCAACAACTTCGACATGAGAATGACTGAGGCCGTATATATTTTCCCTCCAACTTATCTTCTCTAGATAGACAGGTATTGAAATCCCTACAACAATCAAATGAGATTATAATTAAACCAGCCGACAAGGGAGGGGCCATTGTAGTAATGGATAAGACCCAATATATCAATGAGATACATCGCCAATTAAGCGACACTACCACATATATAAAACTACCAGGGAATCCGACCACATATACCCAGAATGATATTCGACATACCTTGGAACGCTTCCTAGCAATAGGTATTCTAGACACGAAGACGAGCGAGTTTCTTGTAAAGAAACATCCTATCACGCCCGTCTTCTATGTCCTCTCAAAGATTCATAAAAATCTATCCAACCCTCCGGGTCGTCCAATAGTCGCTTCGACTGACTCAATCCTTCTCCTCTCTCAATCTATCTGGAGAAGATCATTACTCCTTTAATCAAAAAAACCGCCTCTTTTCTCCTTGACACTGGTTCCTTCCTCTCAACTATTCAGTCCATTACCCCCATACCACCTGAGGCCTTGTTAGTCTCCTTTGACGTACGAGATCTATACACTTCTATTCCACATACAGAAGTATAGCCTCAACAAGATATCTGCTATCTAACTCAGGTATACATCCTGACCAGATTGATTATGCTGTGAACTACTCACTTTAGTATTGACCAAGAATTTCTTCCTCTTTGAAGATGACTACAGTCATGGCCAAAAGTTTTGAGAATGACACAAATATTATATTTTCACATGATCTGCTGCCCTCTGGTTTTTATGTGTGTTTGACAGATGTTTTTATCACAGACAGAAATATAATAATTGCAAACATATGAGTAACAAAAGCTTATATTGACTGTTAGAATGAGTTAATGCAGCAAGTCAATATTTGCAGTGTTGACCCTTCTTCTTCAGGACCTCTGCAATTCTCCCTGGCATGCTCTCAATCAACTTCTGGACCAAATCCTGACTGATAGCAGTCCATTCTTGCACATTCAGTGCTTTCATTTTGTCAGAATTTTTAGGTTTTTGTTTGTCCACCCGTCTCTTGATGATTGACCACAAGTTCTCAATGGGATTAAGATCTGGGGAGTTTCCAGGCCATGGACCCAAAATCTCTATGTTTTGTTCCATGAGCCATTTAGTTATCACCTTTGCTTTATGGCAAGGTGCTCCATCATGCTGGAAAAGGCATTGTTGATCGCCAAACTGCTCTTGGAGGGTTGGGAGAAGTTGCTCTTGGAGGACATTCTGGTACCATTCTTTATTCATGGCTGTGTTTTTAGGCAAGACTGTGAGAGAGCCGATTCCCTTGGCTAAGAAGCAACCCCACACATGAATGGTTTCAGGATGCTTAACAGTTGGCATGAGACAAGACTAGTGGTAGCGCTCACCTTGTCTTCTCCGAATGAGGCGTTTTCCTGATGTCCCAAACAATTGAATAGGGGATTCATCAGAGAAAATAACTTTACCCCAGTCCTCGGCAGTCCACTGCCTGTACCTTTTGCAGAATATCAGTCTGTCCATGATGTTTTTTCTGGAGAGAAGTGGCTTCTTTGCTGCCCTCCTTGAGACCAGGCATTGCTCCAAGAGTCTCCGCCTCACAGTGCGTGCAGATGCACTCACACCTGCCTGCTGCCATTCCTGAGCAAGCTCTGCACTGCTGGTAGCCCGATCCCGCAGCTGAAACACTATTAAGGACGGTCCTGGCGCTTGCTGGTCTTTCTTGGGTGCCCTGAAGCCTTTTTGGCAACAATGGAACCTCTCTCCTTGAAGTTCTTGATGATGCGATAGATTGTTGACTGAGGTGCAATCTTTCTAGCTGCGATACTCTTCCCTGTTAGGCCATTTTTGTGCATTGCAATGATGACTGCACGTGTTTCTTTAGAGATAACCATGGTTAACAGAAGAGAAACAATGATGCCAAGCACCAGCCTCCTTTTAAAGTGTCCAGTGGTGTCATTCTTACTTAATCATGACAGATTGATCTCCAGCCATGTCCTCATCAACACCCACACCTGTGTTAATGGAGCAATAACTGAAAAGAGGTTAGCTGGTCCTTTTAAGGCATGGCTGCAATGATGTTGAAATGTGTTTTGGGGGATAAAGTTCATTTTCTAGCCAAATATTGACTTTGCAAGTAATTGCTGTTAAGCTGATCACTCTTTATAACATTCTGGAGTATATGCAAATTGCCATTAGAAAAAGTGAAGCAGTAGACTTTGTAAAAATTAATATTTGTGTCATTCTCAAAACTTTTGGCCATGACTGTACTACCTTCAGGTAAAAGGCACAGCCATGGGCTCGAACGTGGCGCCTCCCTATGCCAATGCATATATGGCCCACTTCGAAGATACCCTCATCTATCACAATGATCTCTTCCGCACCAACATTTTAGTGTGGAAGAGATACATAGATGATATCTTTTGCGTTTGGAGAGGCGACTTGACCTCCTTGGATATCTTCTTCAATTTTCTTAAAACATCGTGGCCAGGTCTTGATTTCACTATGACCTATGACTTACATCGACTCAGTTTTTTGGACACCTTGGTACTTAAAGATTCCCTTGGTAACCTATCTACCGACCTCTACTCTAAGCCAACAGACAGAAACAGCTTATTACATTTCACAAGTTTCCATCCTCAGTGGATGAAGGAATCCATTCCACAATCACAGAAACAACGTGTGACAAGAATAGTCTCCGATTCAGAAACCCGTCTCCTCCGTGTACAAGAGATGCAGTCTAAGTTCCTAAATAGGGGTTATCCACCCCATACCGTCATGAGCAATCCTACTCGAACTAGGAATATTAGCAATGACACCAACACCCGTATCCCCTTTGTACACGACTACCACCCTGCAGCATACAAAATCCACACGAGCATACGTAAATACTGGCACATTTTACAGACGGCACATCCTGATATTGAAGCATTCAAACAACCTTTTCTACCTTGTTTCAAGAGAGCACGTGACACATTAGTCCGTGCTGACCTTGGCTCCAAGAAACCTACAATCACACAAAGATTTCTGTCAACCCCTAAAATGGGCACTTTTCCCTGTCTCAATTGCAATCAATGCAATAATATCCTTAGAGGGAACACGGTATACCATCCTTACACAGGCAAACGTTACATCATCAACCAATACTTTACCTGCGATTCCAATTTCGTTGTGTATCTGATCAAGTGCCCGTGTGGTCTTCTATATATTGGGGAAACTACTCAGAGCATAAAAAACAGGATTTCGAAACATAAATCGACTATCCGATGTAAAGATTTACTTCTTCCTATTCCACAGCATTTCATCTCTAAGGGCCATAATGTATCCCAGTTGCGCTTTCAAGTGCTAGAATATGTCCCTATACCACGACGAGGAGGTGACCGTATTACCTTGCTTAAACGTAGAGAAGCATATTGGATACACGAGTTAGACACGTTACATCCCAAGGGTCTGAATAAAGATTATGATCTTTGTGCATTTCTGTGATATCCATAAACTGACAGTGCTATATGTGATATATGCTATTCATAATCTGACTGTATTTTGTTACTAAGGATTTTTACTAGTGTACAGTATTTCTATGAGTGGCTAATTCTATTTCTTTACTTTTCAGAATCATCCTCATTGAATTTTGGCCACCTCTCACTCTTTCATCTCCACCTCCGAACACTTCTTCCACTCCCTGAACAGTTATTCGCCTGTGACACGCAAGCTTACTCTCCCTGGAACGCAAACCAGGGACACTCCCACCTGTGGAACGCACTAACGTCCACACTGGTGGAACGCTTAGCTCACTTCCGGTCTAAGGCACTTCCTGTAACGCCGTGCACAACCCAGAGCTTACTACACGGCACTTCCTTATATATAGACGCACGCTGCACATCGGCCGCCTCTTTTGACATGCGGTGGATGCCGCGTCTGGAGCCACACAGTCCTCTGCTACCCACTTCCGGTATCGGTAAGTCCGTAATCGTTCACAATGTTAATAGAGGTTACAATAGTGACTCACTTCACAGCAATGATTTAGCTATAATTTCTTTGCAGCTCAAAGCGCCTAATTATTATTCTCTCTGGTATGTGATACTCCTCTCATAGCGAGACTATGTATCAAAATATACTCTCCACTAATTTTTCTATTTTACATCACAGCACAACTGTATCTCTACTACCTAACTCCTATGGTATGTTTCGTTGGGAATTTAAAGTACTATTTCACAACACTGTGCACATATTCGGTAGATTAAGAGAATATCATGTCAAATTTTTGTTTCTCAGATTTCAAACAGCTTAAATCTCGTATTATATTATATATTTACGACGACTGTCACTTTCACTGAGGTATGTCCATATAAGTCCTGAATTCTTCATTATCATATTTCTGATATGTTACTTTTGCTGAGGCATGATAATGGTGGTATCCTTAGGTTATTTCCTACTCGCTAGATATGACCCTCAATTTTTCATTGTATATACCTTATTTCTTTTAATGTCATTAGTTTCATTTCTTTGTTTTTGTAGTTCACTGATGAAGGTCTAAAAGACCGAAACGTTTGATGTTTGTGACTACTGTGCGTGCATCATTAAACTATTTTTCACCTAATTTCACCAATTAGAGTGTGCCCAGCTTTCATTTCAATATTCACGGCTTGGGAACCTACTGGTGCACCTCTATTATAAGGCTGTGCTAGTGTTTTACAAATTACTGCTCCTGTGTTGATCCAGACAGATGAGACCAAGCCTTTTCTGGTAGAGGTTCATGCCTCATCAGTTGGGGTGGGGGCAGTTCTGTCCCAGGAGGGAGAGGATGGGGTGCATCCCTGTGCTTTCTTTTCTAAAAAAATTTCGGAGACTGAGCTCAACTATGATGTTGGGAACCGAGAGTTACTGGCTATTAAGCTTGCATTTGAGCATTGGTGACATTTTTTGGAGGGGGCTAGACATCCGATTGTTATGTTTCGGTAGCTGAGGAGAACAGGAGCAAAAAAACGGCAAAGCAGCAAGACACCAGAGAGGCTGGGACCTAATGGGTTGCAGATCCCTAAACTAACCGCACAACTAGAAGTAGCCGTGGAGCGTACCTACGGTGATCCTAGACGTCTCGGCACAGCCGGAGAGTTAGCTACACCTGAAGATAGAAAGAGGAAAGCTAACTGCCCCCGAGTAGAGACCCCAAAGACATAGGAAGCCCCCAAACATGTAATGGCGGTTAGACAAGAGGAAAACCGAACACAGACAGAAAATAGAATAAGCAAATGTTGGGGCCCAAATCTGTCTAGAAAGCAAAGTACTGGAGAGAAATTTTGTCTGCAACCCAGAAAAACCCTAACAAAAATACCAGCACTAATGATTACAAAAAACCTGAGACCACACGATCTCGACCACCTACATCAGATCTCTAGTGTGACACACAGCTACCCAGCAGTAAAAAATATCACAGGAACAGACAATAAGTGCAAATACAAAATGAGAACAGGAGGCAGCGCAAGCCCCCAAAGGGGACCCGGCTGAAGTCCAAGGCAAGACTGCAAAAAGCAAGGGAAATCAAACCACAGGAAAAAAAACAGAACATCACTTATCTGAATGATAGCAGGAAAGCAAGCTGAAATTCCAACAAAGACCTGGAAGCAACAATTGATTACCGGCGAGGATCATGGGAGTTCAGCTCACTTATATCAAGCCAAGAAAAATATTTAGACTTGAGAGTCCTCAGTGGTTGATACCTTTTAATGGCTAACTGAAAAGATGGTAACAAATTGCAAGCTTTCGAGACTACTCAGGTCTCTTCATCAGGCATAGACTAATACAACATCTGAAGAATCACAATTATATCAAGCCAGTCATCCCCACCTGAGACCCATACCTTAATTGGTTCATTACCCTCAGCAACCACCGGAGGGAGCCTCTGCTCCAAAGTCGTCTCCAAAACATTCTCAGCAGTACCCCCCCTTGAGGAGGGGTCACCGAACCCTCACGTGCACAACCAGGCCGATCAGGATGAGCTCGGTGATAGGCACGGATAAGTCTCCTAGCATGGATGTCCGAAGCAAACACCCAAGAATGGTCCTCCTGACCATAACCTCTCCACTTAACCAAATACTGGAGTTTCCGCCTAGCAAAACGAGAATCCAATATTTTCTCAACCACATGCTCCGAATTGCCCTCAACCAAAACAGGGTTGGGAGACTCAGCCATAGGAACCACTGGCTCGACAAACCTCTTCAATAAGGATTTGTGGAATATGTTATGGATCTTAAATGTACCTGGAAGAAGCAAACGGAAGGAAACCGGATTAAGAATTTCCATGATCTTATAAGGTCCAATGAACCTTGGCTTAAATTTTGGAGACGCAACCTTCATAGGGATATTTCTTGAGGACAACCAAACCAAGTCCCCCACTTTAAAACGAGGACCATCAGTCCTATGCCGGTTGGCCAACCGCTGGGCCTTCTCCTGAGAGAGAGACAACCTCTCCACAACTTGGTCCCAAATCTGCTGCATTCGCTCCACAATAGAGTCAACACCCGGACAGACAGAAGCCTCCACTTGTCCTGAAGAAAATTGAGGATGAAACCCAGAATTGCAGAAAAAATGATACATCAAGGTGGCAGAGCTAGCCATATTATTAAGAGCAAACTCAGCCAAAGGCAAAAAAAAGAGACCCAGTCATCCTGATCAGCAGACACAAAACATCTCAAATAAGTCTCCAAGGTCTGATTTGTTCTCTCAGTTTGTACATTGGTCTGAGGGTGAAATGCAGAGGAGAAAGACAACTGAACTTCAAGTTTAGAACAAAATGTCCTCCAAAATCTGGAAACAAATTGGACTCCTCTGTCAGACACAATGTTCTCTGGAATGCCGTGCAACCAAACTACCTGCTGAAAGAATAAAGGCACCAATTCGGAGGAGGAAGGCAACTTAGGTCGTGGCACAAGATGTATCATCTTGGAAAATCTATCACAGATCACCCAAATAACGGTCATTATCTGATAGACAGGGAGGTCGGAAATAAAATCCATAGAGATATGGGTCCATGGCCTCTTGGGCACAGGTAATGGCATTAACAAACAACTAGAGCGAGAGCAAGGTTTGGAACGAGAGCAAGTCCCACAGGACTGCACAAAGTCCCTGACGTCACGAGACAAAGTAGGCCACCAAAAGGACCGACTCACCAAATCTCTGGTACCAAAAATACCGGGATGACCAGCCAATGCGGAACAATGAATCTCAGACATAACATTCTTCCTCCACTGGTCTGGGACAAACAATTTCCCAACAGGGCAGCGTTCAGGTTTATCCTCCTGACACCCCTCCAGAGCCAGTCTCAAATTGGGCGAGATAGCAGAAAGAAATACCCCATCTTTTAGAATAACAGCAGGCTCAGTTACCTCAGGAGAATCTGCAAAGAAACTCTCTCAAGAGGGCATCCGCCTTAACATTCTTAGTGCCCGGGAAAAAAGAAACCACAAAATTAAAACGTGTGAAAAACAAGGCCCACCTGGCCTGTTTAGGATTAAGTCGCTTGGTTGATTCTAGATAAACCAGTGTTGTGAATGAGCAGAGGCTCCCTCTGGTGGTTACAGACAGTACTGAACTTTCCAGCGAGGAATGGCAATCTTGGATCACTGACTGGACTAATATAAGGGAGGTTCCCTCCCATGATGGTCGCCGGTGATCAATTGTTCTGGTCTCAATTGTGGTTCCTGGTTCATTTGGAAGTTTGCTGGTGTCTTGCCTGCGTCTGCTGCTTTCAGATAAGATATTTTCTGCTTTTCTTTTTGTGCTTGCTATTTGCATAGTTTTCTGCATATTTGTGGAGGACAGCCGGGTCCCCTCCTAGGGCCTGTGCTCCTCACAGTTTGTCTGTAGCCACTGTTGTTTTTTCATTTGCTTTTTCCTGCTTTTTCAGCGGCTGCGGCTTGGTTTTGTTCACACTGAGATCTGATTTAGTGGGTGGCGAGATCGTGTGATCTCAGTATTTTTGTAATCAGAATTGTTGGATTTTTGTAGGGTTTTCTGGGTTGCAGAAAGTAATCTCTCCTGTCCTATCCTATTTAGTCAGCTTGTGGCCCCAGCGTTTGCTCATTCTATTTTCTGTCTGTGTCCGTGCTTTCTTCTTGTCTAACCGCCATTACATTTTTGGGGGCTTCCTATTTTCTTTGGGGATCTGCTCCGGGGCAGGTGTAGTTATCTCTTAGGCAGTGACGAGGCGTCTAGGATCAACGTAGGAACGCTCCACGGCTACCTCTAGTTGTGTGGTTAGTTTAGGAATCTGCAACCCATTAGTTACCAACATCTCAGGTGTTCGGCTGCCCGGCTGTTGTTCCTGTCCTCCTCAGCTACCTAACATAACAAACCAGGTTCTTATGGTCCGTGAGGACCACCACCTGATGTTTGGTTCCTTCCAGCCAATGTCTCCACTCTTCAAAGGCCCACTTCATAGCCAATAACTCCTGATTTCCCACGTCATAATTACATTCAACTGTGGAAAATTTTCGAGAGAAGGCGGCACAAGGGTTACTCTTAGAGGTCTCTGGATCCCTTTGGGACAAAACGGCACCTGCCCCAATCTCAGAAGCATCAACCTCCACCTGAAATGGTAGAGAAACATCAGGCTGCCGCAGAACAGGAGCAGAAGTGAATCTCTGCTTAAGTTCCTGAAACGCAGAAACTGCCTCAGGAGGCCAATTCACCACATCAGAACCATTTTTGGTCAAATCGGTCAGTGGTTTCACAATACCGGAGAAATTACCAATAAATTTACGATAAAAATTAGCAAAACCCAAAAATCTCTGAAGAGCCTTCAATGTAGTAGGTTGAACCCAATCACAAATGGCCTGAACTTTGACCGGGTCCATTTCAATAACAGACGGAGACAAATGAATCCCAGAAATGAAACCTTCTGTATGCCAAAAAGACATTTTGTTCCCTTCACATACAGTGCACTTTCTCTCAAAATCCGGAACACCGTCTGAACATGTTCCACATGAGAGTCCCAGTCATTGGAAAAAATCAAGATATCGTCCAAATAAACAATTACAAATTTATCCACGAAATCCCTGAAAATATCATTCATAAAGGACTGGAAGACGGAAGGGGCATTAGTGAGCCCAAAAGGCATGACTAGGTACTCAAAATGCCCCTCTGGGGTATTAAACGCCGTCTTCCATTCATCCCCGTGCTTGATGCGAATAAGATTATACGCCCCCATGAGGTCAAGCTTGGTAAACCAACTAGCACTTTTCACTCTGGAAAATAGGTCAAAAATCAAGGGTAACGGATATTGATATTTAGCAGTGATTTTATTCAGGAGACGATAGTCAATACACGGCCTCAATGAACCATCCTTTTTGGCCACTTCTGCAAAGACTCCTTGATATAAGAACACATAGCATCATGTTCAGGTACAGATAAATTAAAAAGTCGACCCTTAGGAAATTTACCACCAGGCACTAACTCAATAGCGCAATCATAACTCCTGTGAGGAGGCAAGGATGCAGACTTACTCTCACTAAACACATCAGAAAATTCGGTCAAATAGTCAGGGACATCTTGAGACTGGGGGGGCAGAAAAAGCAGGAGTGTCAGTACTAACACATTGGCAACCCCAACTGGTCACAGACACAGATTTCCAATCCAAAACAGGATTATGAGTCTGTAACCAAGGGAAACCCAGTACAATAATGTCATGCAAATTATGCAACACCAAAAATCTTGCAACTCTCCTGATGGTCCGGGTCGACCCGCATTATCACCTGGGTAGAAAACTGGGGTTTATTCTCCGCCAAAGGGGTAGAATCAATGCCCAGCAAAGGAATAGACTTCCGAAGGGGTATCATGGGAAACCCACAACGTTTGGCAAAGTCAAAATCCATCAGGTTAATAGCTGCTACTGAATCAACAAAAGCCTGAGCCGAAAATGTGGACATGGAGCAAATCAGGGTAACAGTCAACAGAAATTTAGTCTGAACACTACCCAAAACACCTGAGCGCCCAAAACGTCTTCCCTGCTTGGGGCAGACGGAAATAGCATGAGAAGCATCACCACAGTAGAAACACAACCTATTACGCTTTCGAAACTCATGACTCTGTGCCCCAGAAGTCACTCCACACTGCATGGGCTCAGGAGCTGACTCACAAGGCAACACAATCTCACGCATACCTCTGCGCTCACGCAAACGTCTGTCAATTTGAAAAGCTAATGACAAAGAGTCATTGAGACCAGAGGGAACAGGGAATCCCACCATAACATCCTTTACAGTCTCTGCCAGACCCTTCCGAAAAAGAGCTGCCAGAGCCTCATCATTCCATTTAGTAAGGACTGCCCATTTTCAAAATTTCTGACAGTACAGTTCAGCAGCTTCATGACCCTGATTCAATGCCAACAAGGTTTTTTCCGCTTGATCAGTGACATTAGGTTCATCGTATAATAAGAGCCTGAAAAAGCACATTAACATCATTCAAAACAGGATCCCCAGGTGACAGGGAAAACGCTCAATCCTGAGGGTCGCCGCGCAACAGGGAAATGACAATTTGAACCTGCTGTGCAGCGCTTCCTGAGGACTTAAGCTTCAGGGCAAAAAACAACTTACAGTTATTTTTAAAATTCTGAAATTTAGACCGATCCCCCCAAAATAAATCTGGCATGGGGATCCTAGGTTCCACAACCGGCAACCCAGCGATACAGGCAGCAATATTCTGAACCTCAGCCGAGAGCCCCTCAACACGACCTGACAACTGCACAATCTCCATTGAGGACAAAGAAAAATTCCTCCTCAGCACCCAGGGAGAAAGAGGGAAAAAAATGTAACAAGCAGAAAAAAGGAAGAAAAAAAATTTCTGACAACTCCCTCTTTTTTTTTCCTTTATGCTCACTATCCTTCCCTTCTGTTGAGTACCAGAAGCTGAGCTGAGGATGTCTTGGCCCCAAGGCTGATTTAGGCTTTTCACAGGAGATTTCCGAATAAGGCTCGGCCAAGAGGATCCGGAGGATCCTGTTAGAACCCTCTTGTTAGATTTTGTTTCAGTTTGCTGGTCACATGACCTTTTTTCCCTATTTAGTCTGGCTCCGCCCTTCTGGCTTTGCTGGACTTCATTGTATTATCTACTCTTAAGCTAGCCGGGTGCTTAGGTGCCTTACTCTGTCAGTTTTGCTTAATCTTAGGATCTCGTAGTAATTTGTTTTCTGTTTAATTTTCCCTGCTACAATTTCTGTTAGGAGGTGTCCACCTTTTCTCCCAGTCCCTAGATCTTGTAGGGATTCCTCCCTCGCAACTATAGGTCTTCGTTCAGACTAGCTGAGGACTTTAGCGGGTCTGGTCGCAGGATCAGGTTCCCCGTTACATCGTAGGGATCAAGCTCAGTTTTATTGTAGGGACAGAGTTCCCATCTTTCCTTAGTGCTTGTAGCAGTTCATAACAGTAAGTCCAGCCAAGAAATAAAAAAAAAAAAAAAATCTCTAAGGAAAGATTTTCTGTTTTCATCATGGTGTCGGTTCGGGATTTGGCTGAACACCTGCAGGGTCTCTCTCTGGAGGTGGCTGAAATCCAGCAACACGTGAGTAGTTGTTCTGGAGCACATTTCGTGGAGCCAAAGGTACGTTTGCCTGATTTATTTTTTGGTGAACAACATGATTTTTTTTCTTTTAAAAATGCTTGCTTGTTGTATTTTCGTTTGAGACCCAGATCCTCTGGTGATGAATCACAGCGCATAGGGTTTATAATGTCACTTTTGCGCAAAGAACCTCAGGACTGGGCCTTTTCTCTGCAGCCTAGTGATCCATGCTTTGGATCAGTGGATGGTTTTTTTTTCTGCTTTGGGGTTGTTGTATGACGATCCGGATCGTGTTTCATCAGCTGAGACAGAGTTGAGACGTTTGAGACAGGGATCGGGTAATGTGGAAAAATATTGTACTCACTTCCGTAGGTGGTCCACCCAGGTGGGCTGGAACGATTCAGCTTTGAAAAGTTTATTTCTTGCAGGATTAAGTGAAAGGGTTAAAGATTTGCTGATTGCTTATCCTATACCTGGTAACTTGCAAGAGGCTATGCAATTGGCCATACGGGTGGATAGAAGACTGCGTGCAAGGGTTAATGAGAGTAAGTCTGCTTTGTCAGCTCCAGGTTTGGAGAGGGACTGTACTGACATTGCAGAGCCGATGGAAATTGGAGCAATGACACCTCACTCTCGAGAAAAAGAACGCAGATTTGCTCAAGGTTTGTGTTACTACTGTGGTAAATCTGAGCATTTCATTAAGAACTGTGCGCTTCGAATGAATAAAGAGAAAAAAAAAAATGAGGTCAGTGTCGCCCGCATAGCTTGTTTAAACAATAAAGGTGTCTTTCTTTCTGCTACCACTGCTGGTGAGGAGGAATTAATGGAGTTTCGGGTATTTGTGGATTGTGGTTCAACTCTCAATGTGATTGATGGGAAATTTTTGGAAAAACTAAGATTAAACCCAAACTTCTGTCTTCTCCTATTAATGTGGTGTCTGTGGATGGTTCTCACTTGAAAAATGTTACTCACCATATCTGTGAATTTCCTCTTACTATTAATGGTGTTTCAAGAGAATTTGGATTTGGTAGTTTTGAATAATTTGCCCTCACCGGTGATTTTGGGGTTACCCTGGTTAAAATTGCACAATCCGGTACTGGATTGGTCTACCAATGAAATTAAGTCCTGGAGTCCTAAGTGTTATGACAAGTGTTGTAACGGGCGTATTGCTGCTGTAGTTAAGGGGGAGTTACCTGTACCTATTCAGGATTTTTGGAAAGTTTTTTCTGATAAAGAATCGCAGGTATTGCCTCCTCATAGAGAATATGATTGTGCAATTGAATTTGTCCCTGGAGCGACTCTTCCTAAAAGTCGTTTATTTAATTTGACTATTCCTGAGAGAGGCTTTGGAGGAATACATACAGACAAGCTTGGCCACCGGTCACATTAGGCCTTCCAAATCTCCTGTGGCGGTTGGATTTTTTTTACAGCCTTGTCTAGACTTTCGTGAGATTAATAAGATTACTGTACGCAATCCTTACCCACTGCCATTGATTACTGATTTGTTTAATCAGTTAGTGGGGGTCAAGTGGTTCTCGAAAATTGATCTTCGAGGGGCATACAATTTGTTGCGCATGAAGGAGGGGGATGAATGGAAGACTGCGTTTAACACTCCTCTGGGTCATTTTGAGAATCTGGTCATGCCTTTTGGACTTTCCAGTGCTCCGGCATTTTTTCAGAATCTTATTAATGACATCCTTAGACCTTTGATTGGCAGAAGTGTGGTTGTGTATTTGGATGACATTTTGATTTATTCACCGGATTTGGAGTCTCATTGGAGGAGTGTGCGTGAAGTATTACAGTTACTGAGTGATAATTCACTTTTTGCCAAACTAGAAAAATGTGAGTTCGCTGTACAGAGACTTCGTTTTTTGGGCTACATTGTCTCCAGTGAAGGTTTTGAGATGGACCCTGTGAAAGTGCAAGCTGTGCAGGATTGGCCTAGACCTATTGGTGTGAAATCAATACAGAGGTTTTTGGGGTTCGCCAATTATTATAGAAAATTCATAAAAAAATTTTCTGTGATTGCCAAACCTCTGACCGATCTCACCAGGAAAGGTGCTGATGCGGTTCAGTGGACTACTGAGGCCATTGAGGCTTTTGTGTTACTAAAGGAGAGGTTCAGCTCTGCTCCCATCCTTACGCAGCCTGATGTGACTAAACCATTTTTGGTTGAGATTGATGCTTCTTCTGTGGGGGTCGGCGCGGTGTTGTCTCAGGAAAAGACGGATGGAGTACATCCCTGTGCTTTTTTTTCAAAGAAATTTTCTGAGTCTAAACTAAATTATGATATCGGTAATCGGGAATTGTTGGCAATTAAACTCGCATTTGAACACTGGCGTCATTTTTTGGAGGGAGCGGAATTTCCAGTTCAAGTCTTCACCGATCATAAAAATCTGATCTACCTTGATGCTGCCAAACGCTTGAATGCCCGTCAGGCTAGGTGGGCACTGTTTTTCTCACGCTTTAATTTTACCGTTACTTACATCCCAGGTACTAAAAATGTTAAAGCTGATGCTTTGTCTCGCAGCTTTTCTCCTATGGTAGGTACTGAGGAGGAGGAAAACATTTTGCAAGAGGGGGTTGTTATTGCGGTTTTGGACTCCGTGTTGGAAGATGAGATTCTTAAAGCACAGGAGAATGCCCCATCTAACACGCCGCATGGGAGGTTGTTTGTGCCTGGTAGCCTGAGGAGAGATTTGTTTGTTGAATGTCATGACTCTCGGTTGGCAGGTCATCCTGGAATCTCTGAGACCAAGAGACTTGTGGGTCGCAGCTTTTGGTGGCCTGGATGGCAGAAGGAAGTCATTAAGTGGGTGCGTCAATGCACTGTGTGTGCTAGATCTAAGTCTTCTCATACTCCTGCTGCAGGGTTGCTTTGCCCTCTGGAGGTCCCTAGTGCACCTTGGACACATTTGACTATGGACTTTATTACTGACCTTCCCCCCTCTGAGGGTTTCACTGTCATCTGGGTGGTCGTGGACCGTTTTAGCAAGTTGTGTCACTTGGTTCCTTTCATCAAATTGCCCTGCGCCAAGACTCTCGCTAAGGCCTTTGTCAAGGAAATAGTCAGACTACATGGTGTTCCTACTGACATTGTTTCTGATAGGGGACCTCAGTTTGTGGCTCGTTTTTGACGCGCCTTTTGTGACAGGTTGGGAGTTCATTTGTCGTTTTCATCCGGATATCATCCTGAGTCTAATGGCCAGACAGAAAGGAAAAACCAGGATGTTGAGCAGTTCTTGCGTTGTTTTGTGACTGATAATCAAGAGGGGTGGTCTGAGTTTCTGCCACTTGTTGAGTTTGCTCTTAACAATCATACATCCGCTTCTGCTGGTTGTTCGCCTTTTTTTTGTTGTACTGGGAGACATCCGTCTTTTGGGTCATTTTCCAAGTTGGGATCGGCTGTACCTGAAGAGGAGAATTTTTCTGGTGTGTTGGAGAGAGTTTGGACTGATGTGCGTGGTAATCTTCAGGAGGCTAACAAAAGATCCAAAGTGTATTTTGATAGAAAACGACAAGAGGTTTTGTTTGCTATTGGTGACATGGTCTGGTTGTCCTCTAAGAATCTGCGCTTGAGGATTCCGTCTAAGAAATTGGGTCCCAAGTTTGTAGGGCCCTTTAAGGTGCTTCAGGTTATTAACCAATCTGCTGTTAAGTTGGAGCTTCCTACCTCCTGGAAGATTAATCCGGTGTTTCATGTTTCTCTCTTGAAAAAAGCTGAGGTCTCAGATGGAGACGTCTCGGCCACTGTTCCCCTGGTGGTGGAGGACGGGCAATATGAGATTTCCCGCAGCCTAAATTCTAGACGGTATAGAGGGAGTTTGCAGTACCTCGTCGCTTGGAAGGGTTATGGACCCGAGAATAACTCATGGGTGAGGGCGGATGATGTTTCTGCGTCTAGACTTGTCAGAGCATTTCACAAGAGGTTTCTGGATAAGCCTAAATCCTAGGGGATCCGGAGGATCCTCTTAGAAGGGAGGGTACTGTTAGAACCCTCTTGTTAGATTTTGTTTCAGTTTGCTGGTCACATGACCTTTTTTCCCTATTTAGTCTGGCTCCGCCCTTCTGGCTTTGCTGGACTTCATTGTATTATCTACTCTTAAGCTAGCCGGATGCTTAGGTGCCTTACTCTGTCAGTTTTGCTTAATCATAGGATCTCGTAGTAATTTGTTTTCTGTTTAATTTTCCCTGCTACAATTTCTGTTAGGAGGTGTCCACCTTTTCTCCCAGTCCCTAGATCTTGTAGGGATTCCTCCCTCGCAACTATAGGTCTTCGTTCAGACTAGCTGAGGACTTTAGCGGGTCTGGTCGCAGGATCAGGTTCCCCGTTACATCGTAGGGATCAAGCTCAGTTTTATTGTAGGGACAGAGTTCCCATCTTTCCTTAGTGCTTGTAGCAGTTCATAACAGATCCTCGTAAAAGGGGAGATACTGTTAGTATACATTCAGTTTGACCATGAGCCATCTTGTTGTGGTTTCTGGCTTCTGGTCTGTTTTCCCCTGGTGCTGGGATTGTCGTTGGTCAGGTGATTGTATCACCCTTTATTACCCTGCACCTGTCTCCCAGTCCTTGCTGGACATCAGTGTTAATCCGCTTGAGTTCTGGCTAGGAGTCTTGATAGCTGTGTGCTATACTTAGTGCAGTTCTGGGATCTCTAGTTCTGCTTGCTTAATCATTTGTTTTTCCTTTTGTTTCTGCAGCTTCCTCTATTTTCCTGCTAGTAGGTTACCAGTGTTTTGTTCCCAGTCCCTAGATCTTTCAGGGATCCCCTTCCCCCTCCTGCAGGTCTTCGCTTGAGTTTAGACTAGGATCGTCGGTGGGTCTGTTCGCAAGGAATAGGTCGCCTGCTCCATCGTAGGGATCGAGCCTAGTCCTAGAGCAGGGTCAGATTCCCCCCGCTCTATTCCTGAGTTGCAGAGCCATAACAGTATGACTATCTGAATTAAAGGCAGTATCATTCTGAAGTTTGAAAATTGCTATTTTTTTTTCATTTTTGTCAAATTTGATATGTTTTATATTTATTTATAAAAACTATCAACCTAAATTTACCATTAACATAAAGATAATGTGTCACGAAAAAACATTCTCAAAATCACTGGAATTTGTTGATGCGTTCCAGAGTTATTACCATATAAAGGGACACTGGTCAGATTTTCAAAATTTGGCTCTGTCACTAAGAGGTTACAAACTAATAAAGCAATCTCATATAAAGATATAGACTACAGACCAAAAGTTTGGACACACCTTCTCATTCAAAGATTTTTCTGTATTTTCATTACTATGAAAATTGTACATTCACACTGAAGGCATCAAAACTATGAATTAACACACGTGGAATTATATACTTAACAAAAAAGTGTGAAACTACTGAAAATATGTCTTATATTCTAGGTTCTTCAAAGTAGCCACCTTTTGCTTTGATGACTGCTTTGCACACTCTTGGCATTCTCTTGATGAGCTTCAAGAGGTAGTCACCGGAAATGGTTTTCACTTCACAGGTGTGCCCTCTTAGGTTTAATAAGTGTGATTTCTTGCCTTATAAATGGGGTTGGGACCATCAGTTGTGTTGTGCAGAAGTTTGGTGGATGTACAGCTGATAGTCCTACTGAATAGACTGTTAGAATGTGTATTATGGCAAGAAAAAAGCAGCTAAGTAAAGAAAAACGAGTGGCCATCATTACTTTAAGAAATGAAGGTCAGTCAGTCCAAAAAATTGAGAAAACTTTGAAAGTGTCCCCAAGGCCAGTTGCAAAAACCATCAAGCGCTACAAAGAAACTGGCTCACATGAGGACCGCCCCAGGAAAGGAAGACCAAGAGTCACCTCTGCTTCTGAGGATAAGTTTATCCGAGTCACCAGCCTCAGAAATCACACGTTAACAGCAGCTTAGATTAGAGACCAGGTCAATGCCACACAGAGTTCTAGCAGCAGACATATCTCTACAACAACTGTTAAGAGGAGACTTTGTGCAGCAGGTCTTCATGGTAAAATACCTGCTAGGAAACCACTGCTAAGGACAGGCAACAAGCAGAAGAGATTTGTTTGGGCTAAAGAACACAAGGAATGGACATTAGACCAGTGGCAATCTGTGCTTTGGTCTGATGAGTCCAAATTTGAGATCTTTGGTTCCAACCACCATGTCTTTGTGCGAATCAGAAGAGGTGAACGGATGGACTCTACATGCCTGGTTCCCACCGTGAAGCATGGAGGAGGAGGTGTAATGGTGTGGGAGTGCTTTGCTGGTGACACTGTTGGGGATTTATTCAAAATTGAAGGCATACTGAACCAGCATGGCTACCACAGCATCTTGCAGCGGCATGCTATTCCTTCCGGTTTGCGTTTAGTAGGACCATCATTTCTTTTTCAACAGGACAATGACCCCAAACACACCTCCAGGCTGTGTAAGGGCTATTTGACCAAGAAGGAGAGTGATGGGGTGCTACGCCAGATGACCTGGCCTCCACAGTCACCAGACCTGAACCCAATCGAGATGGTTTGGGGTGAGCTGGAGCGCAGAGTTAAGGCAAAAGGACCAACAAGTGCTAAGAATCTCTGGGAACTCCTTCAAGACTGTTGGAAGACCATTTCCGGTGACAACCTCGTGAAGCTCATCAAGAGTATGCCAAGAGTGTGCAAAGCAGTCATCAAAGCAAAAGGTGGCTACATTGTAGAATGACTTATTTTCAGTTGTTTCACACTTTTTTGTTAAGTATATAATTCCACATGTGTTAATTCATAGTTTTGATGTCTTCAGTGTGAATGTACAATTTTCATAGTCATGAAAATACAGAAAAATCTTTGAATGAGAAGATGTGTCCAAACTTTTGGTCTGTACTGTAGATATATATATATATCATAGGTTATAGAAAGATATTAGATAGATAGATTGATGTCCTGTAGATATATAATTTCACAAGCCCCCTACATATAATAAATTTGCACCCTTTAGTGCCTTTCATGTGACACTAAAGTGTTTCAGCCTTGTTTAAACTATTAAATAAATAATTAAAAAAAAATAAGGTGGGTTCACCCTATTTTCATAACCAAAGATAAAGCAAACAGCTGTGAGCTGATATGATCAGGCTGTGAAGGTCCATGGTTATGGGGCCCTTCACTGCCTAAAAATATCATCCCGCAGCCATCCCGGTAGAGACGCATCACATTAGATGTGCTAAATATGGGACTTTGCCCGTCTCTTCCCAATTGCCCTGGTGCTGTTGTAAGGGGCACAGGGCGGTAGTCATGGGCGAGGGGTTCTGCTGTTTTCCAATGGCCTAGCCCCTACTAACAAATAGTGTCCTGTTGTTGAGTGTAGTGTATAACACTCACTTTTATGCTTGAAGTCTCTGCTGGTTCCACGATCCCGGATCCGGATGCCACCACACATTTAACAGACTCTGTATTCATTTTTAACAGTCCAACTTTACTTAACATCAGATGTTCCATAGCAGTTACAATACGGCACGTTTCCACTCTGTAGATTTTCCAGCCTCAAATCTCCCTTTCATTCCCGCCACTTCAGGCCCCTGAGACGCTCTTTCCGACTCTGCAGTTCCCATGCTTTCTAACCCACTTCTCTGACTTGGTTTCCCATCCGATTCCCTTTCTGGGAGGTGAAAGAGGCACTCTCTTCCATATCTATTTCTGGCTGTTGGCCCTGGATATCCTGGCACAGACCGCTGAAATTAGTGGTGGCCGTCCGCATTCTGTTCCCCAAAAAGTCCTGTGCTTTTCTGTACTATTGGTCCCACTGTCCTAACCTGCCTTTCTTCTGATCTGTCACCATCTTATCTCCAACTCTATCTAATCTATATCTCTTTCGAACTAGCTAAACCAGGAAGTGTACTACTCTTTTAACTACCCATGCCCCACCCTATCTGGGGCTGTTCTTAACTATCTTAATTACTTTACTGTAACTAACTACTTCCTGAACTACAGTGCCCTCCACTGTACATCCCAATTACCAACTATCCTTATTCTATTTTACCCTTATATCTATGTCCTAATTCCTTACCCTAATACTTTCCCTATGCTTAACACATTAATACACTACTATAAAGCTACATTTAATTAACATGAATCATCCACATTAAACCGTTATTAAACTATGTAAGCATTCCACAACATTCAGGTTGCTATAAAAGCATACCCATTTTATTAGGAAGGGACGAAGACGAAGAGTATGGTTTCCCCTGACATACTCTTACACTGTGGCAATTGGGGTAATGGTAGTTGGGGTTGATGTCAGCTGCAATTTGTAAAAAATCACAACTGGCCTCAAGCCTTGGTGTTAGTAATGGAGAGATGTCTATTAGACACCTCCATTACTAGCACCGTAATGAAAAATAAAAACACACAAACAAAATATGTCATTGGAAAATGCACTTCCCCCACTTTCCCTGGTTTCTTCAATATAATAAGAAAAAAAAATCCCTTAGGTCTGCCGTAGTCCACAAATAGATAAACCTGAAAAACATAAAAAGAGAAAAAACTGGGCCTGGCGACTGGGATAGCATAACGGTTTCATGAAGCACACCAGGACACAGAGTGGCTGCGCTACAACCTATGGAGCTTCGGTCTCGATCGAGGCTCCATAGCCTTGTACTTCAAGGATCATCAAAGGAAACAACATGGACTAATGTCTGACCATGTTGGAACTTTTTGTTTTCTAATAAAAATTTGGGAACGTGGGGCAGTGGGCTTTTCTTTAATTTTTCCCCTTTTTATGTTTATGTTTTCAGGTTTCCTTTTGTGACTACGGTGGATATTCGGTTTACTATGGGGGATTCCCTGGGCTACGGCGCACATGCATTGCTTTTTTTCCATTTTATTTTTTATTGTTGAACCAGGGAAAGGCGGGAGTTTTCTTCAAATGAAGTATTTTTTTTTTTGTGTGTTTGAATTTATTGATTATGGGTCAGTAATGGGGGTGTTCTGATAAGACGCCTCTCCATTACTAACCCAGGGCTTGGGGGCCAGCTGTGATTTTTATACAAATCGCAGCTGGCATCAATCCCACTACCAGGGCTCTTAGGAATTAAAAACATTAATTCTGACTTTCATCTTTAAATTAAAAAGGAGTATCAAGTGCAACACAAGGGGTTTGTGAAAATAGAAATTTTCTTACCGTTAATTCGGTTTCTAGGAACCTTCCACGACAGCCAAGGGAACCCCCCCCTAATAGGGGACAGGAACACACAAGAGGGTTTAAAAAACCCCCCCTTCCTGCACCCCGTGTTTTTTCT
>JARQOD010000003.1:133977616-133994691 GCA_033576555.1 Oophaga sylvatica
CCGCAGCGGATTTTCCGCTCGGAATCGCAGATCCGCAAGTGTTTAACAGTACAATGTTAAGCAATGGAGAAAAAAAATTGCTGTGCACATGCTGCATTAAAGTGGTTTATTTTCCACAGCATGTCATTTTTTTGTGCGGATTCCGCAGCGTTTCTACACCCATTTCATTATTGAAAACCCCGAAGGTAAAAACTAAGGAAAATCCGCATTAAAGCCACACAAAAAACGCGCGGATTTTTACCTGCGGATTCTGCCAAGAGATGCAGAATCCGCTCAGGAAATTCCAGAGCCCAATCCGCAACGTGTGCACATACCCTAAGTATTTAGGCAAATTTATTCTTTGGGTCGGTGCGATTACAGCGATACCAGATTTATATCAGGTTTTTATGTTTGGCAGCTGTCACACACTAAAAGACGCTTTTTATTGCAAAAACTAGTTTTTGCATCACCACATTTTGAGAGCTATAATTTTTCCATATTCTAGCCCACAGAGCCATGTGAGGTCTTGTTTTTGCAATACGAGTTGACATTTTTATTTGTACCATTTTCGGGCACATGACATTTTTTGATTACTTTCCATTCTGATTTTTAGGAAGCAGAATGAACAAAAAAACAGCAATTCAGGAATTTCTTTTTTTGGGGGGGGTCTATGCAGTTCGGCGTGTGGTAAAATTGATAAGGCAGTTTTATTCTTCGGGTCAGTACGATTACAGCGATATCTCATTTACATAGGTTTTTTTCATGTTTTGGCACTTTTATACAATAAAAACTATTTTATAGAAAAAAATATTTATTTTTGCTTCATTTTATTCTAAGAGCTATAACTTTTTTATTTTTCCACAGATGGAGCTGTATGGCTGTTTGTTTTTTGCAATACAAGATGACATTTTCAGCGGTACCATGTTTATTTATATCCGACTTTTTGATTGCGTGTTATTCCACTTTCTACAGTTTGATGATAAAGTATTGTTTTTTGCCTTTTTTTATATATGGAGCTCACTAAAGGGATTAACTAGTGGGACAGTTTTTTAGGTTGGGTCGTTGTGGATGCGGCGATTGCAAATACTTGTACTTTTAATTGTTTTTATATTTTTTTTCATTGAAATATTTACTTATAGATACAATATCTTTTGATATTTTTATTATTATTTTTGATATTTTTAAAAATATTTTTTACAATTATTACTTTTTTAAAAATTTTTTTTACTTAGTCCCACTATGGGACAATCATTTTTTGCACGCTGATCGCTTCTACAGCATGGAGATGCAGCATCATCCCCATGCTGTAGAAACTGTCAGCTCTGCACTGACAGACAAACTTGCTGTTATGGGTCTGCAACTCAGGAATGGAGCGGAGGGTGAATCTGACCCTGCACTAGGACTAGACTCTATCCCTACGATGGGGCGGGCGACCTATTCCTTGCGAATAGACCCACTGACGATCCTAGTCTAGAGTCAAGCGAAGACCTGAAGGTGGGGGAAGGGGATCCCTGAAAGATCTAGGGACTGGGAACAAAACACTGGTAACCTCCTAGCAGGGAAATAAAGGAAGCTGCAGAAACAAAAGGAAAAAACAAAAAGACTAAGCAAGCAGAACTAGAGATCCCAGAACTGCACAAAGTATAGCACAAAGCTATCAAGGCTCCTAGCCAGAACTCAAGCGGATTAACACTAATGTCCAGCAAGGACTGGGAGGCAGGTGCAGGGTAATAAAGGGTGATACAATCACCTGACCAATGACAAGCGCAGCACCAGGGGAAAACAGACCAGCAGCAAGAAACCACAACAAGATGGCGGATGGTCAAACTGAATAGATTCTAACAGTACCTCCCCTTTTACGAGGATCCTCTGGATCCTCTTGGCCGAGCCTTATTCGGAAATCTCCTGTGAAAAGCCTTAATCAGCCTTGAGGCTGAGACATCCTCAGCTTTCACCCAGGAATTATCCTCAGGACCAAAACCCTTCCAGGACACGAGATACTGCAACCTTCCTCTGTGCCACCTGGAATCCAATATGCGAGAAATCTCAATCTCGCCAATTGGAGGAACAGTCAGCATCGCCTTCTTATCTGGCGTGTCAACTTTCGTTTGTAAAAATACATGAAAAACTGAATTAATTCTCCAGGACAAGGGTATGTCTAATCTCACAGCTGCAGAGTTGACAACCTGAACCACTTTGAAGGGTCCTACAAATGTGGGCCCCAGTTTTTTAGAAGGGATCTTCAAACGCAGATTCCTAGAGGACAACCAGACCATGTCCCCAACTCTGAACAACGTCTCCCTTCTTTTCCTGTCAAAATATTTCTTAGACCTCCTATTCGCCTATTTCAGATTATGGCGTACATTGGTCCAAACTCTTTCCAAACTTCCAGAAAAACTCTCCTCCTCAGGCACAGCCGCCCCAATCTTTGAAAATGGACCGAAAGATGGATGTCTCCCTGTACAGCAAAAAAAAGGAGAACACCCAGCCGAGGCAGACATATGATTATTAAGAGCAAACTCAGCTAGTGGTAGATATTCCGACCACATTTCCTGATTGACTGCTACAAAACATCTCAAAAACTGCTCAACGTCCTGGTTCTTCCTTTCGGTCTGTCCATTGGACTTCGGAGATAACCTGATGAAAATGACAAATGAACCTTTAATCTGTCACAAGAAGCACGCCAGAAGCGAGCCACAAACTGTGGTCCTCTGTCGGAAACAATGTCCGTGGGAACACCATGGAGCCTGACAATCTCTTTCACAAATGCCTTAGCTAGAGTCTTGGCGCAGTGCAATTTATTGAACGGGACCAGATGACACATTTTACTAAACCGGTCCACAACAACCCAGATGACAGAAAATCCTTCAGAAACCGGCAGATCGGTGATAAAATCCATAGCAAGATGCGTCCATGGCGAGCTAGGAACCTCCACAGGGCACAGCAATCCTGCAGCCGAGGCATGAGAGGCCTTCGACCTGGCACACACGGTACACTGATGCACCCACTTGATGATTTCTCTATGCCACCCTGGCCACCAGAAACGTCGACCGATTGACTTTCTAGTTTCCAAAATCCTTGGATGACCCGCCAACCGAGACTCATGACATTCAGCAAACAAAGCTCTCCTCAAGGCTTTGGGCACAAATAATTTACCATACGGAGTGTTTGTTGGTGCGGAATTCTGGGCTTCTAGGATGTTATTCTCCAACTCAGAACCCAATGCTGACATCACCACCCCTCTCTGCAAAATACATTCCTCCTTCTCAGTATTAACTGCTGGAGAGAAACTATGGGACAAAGCATCCACTTTAACATTCTTTGTGCCAAGGATATATGTTACGGAGAAATGGAACTGGGCAAAAAACAGTGCCCACCTGGCATTCAAATGTTTAGCAGCATCCAGATCAATCAGATTTTTATGATCAGTAAAAACCTGTATCAGATGTCTAGCCCCCTACAGAAAATGTCGCCAATGCTCAAACGCGAGCTTAATAGCCAGTAACTCTCGGTTCCCAACAACATAGTTGAGCTCATGAGCTCAGTGTCCGAAAATTTTTTAGAAAAGAAAGCACAGGGATGCACCCCATCCTCTCCCTCCTGGGACAGAACTGCCCCCACCCCAACTGATGAGGCATCAACCTCTACCAGAAAAGGCTTGATCTCATCTGTCTGGATCAACACAGGAGCAGAGCTAAACCTCTCCTTGAGATGCTCAAAAGCCTCCACTGCCTCAGTGGACCATTGGACAGTATTAGAACCCTTCTTGGTGAGATCAGATATGGGTTTAGCCATAACAGAAAAATTCTTTATGAATTTTCTATAATAATTGGCAAACCCTAAAAATCTTTGGACAGATTTTAAACATTCAGGCCTAGGCCAATCCAGTACTGCCTGAACCTGCACCAGGTCCATCTCAAACCCATCACTGGAGACCGAGTACCCCAAAAAACTCATTTTCTGTACCGCAAACTCGCACTTCTCCAATTTAGCAAAGAGGTTGTTTTCGCTTAAAATCTGAAGAACTTCACGGACTCTCTGCCAATGCAACTCCAGATCAGGTGAATAGATCAAAATATCATCCAAATAAACAATAACACTCCTACCGATCAATGGCCTCAGAATGTCATTAATGAAATTTTGAAAAATGCAGGCGCATTAGTAAGGTCAAAAGGCATCACCAGACACTCAAAATGACCCTCCGGGGTATTAAAGGCTGTCTTCCATTCATCGCCCTCCTTTACCCGCAGCAAATTATATGCCCCACGAAGGTCATTTTTTTTTTAAACCAACTTTTTATTTATTTTCTTGCATACAATATACAAATTGTATAATAGAAAGGATAAGTATTAGTATATAAAAATATATAAAACCTCGTAATAACTATCAAGGAATCTCACTAAATTCACAAAATCCTTCCAGTTTGCCTCTATCACCTTCTCCTCCTTATATAGTCTTCCTTCCTATTTTCCTCCTCCCAACCTTCAAGAGTTTCCTATGTCTTAAATCCAACCTTACTTAACAACCCTAACCCTTCCCCCCATTCGACTCGGCCTCGGAACCTCCCCTATATTTTCAGCTTACCTAGGGATCCTAACAGATCTTCCTTCATGTACCATTCAGTAGATACAAATGTTAACATTATTTGTCTTATTTCATCTCCTGAGCATATACCACTTATGAACTTTCTCCATTTACTGAAAAAAATTTCTGTCGATCTTTCCTTGCTCCTCTCCACCACTACTTTCTCTAGCATGAGCTTTTTTTTTCATCTGGTTTATTACCTCTTCTCTCGAGGGAATTTCTCTCACCAACCATTTCTGGAGAATTGCCCTTTTACTTACCATGATTTATCATGGAAGAGAGATGGTATTGTACCCCCTTCTTTATCCCCTCCCTCCTGATGATGATAATGGAATAGCCAAGCCATTGGTTCCAGCTCCATGTTCCTATTCCAGATTGGAAGGTCAATTTTAGAGAACCACTTAGCTCCGGTTAGTTGGTTAAACAAATTGGGAATTAGCGGCAACGGGTAAGGATTACGCACAGTGATCTTATTATTCTCCTGAAAATCCAGACACGGTCTAAGGCCCCCATCCTTTTTGACAAAAAAAATCCTACCGCCACAGGATACTTAGAGGGTCTTATATGACCTGCAGCCAAACTAGTCTGTAGGTATTCCTTTAAGGCCTCCCTCTCGGGAATCGTCAGATTAAATAAACAACTCTTAGGGAGTGTAGCACCTGGAACAAACTCAATAGCGCATTCGTAATCTCTATCGGGTGGTGGAGCTTGCGACTTTACTTCTGAAAATACCTTCCAGAAATCCTGAATGGGTTCAGGTAGCTCTTAACAACAGCAGCAATGTGAACATTACAACATTTACCATAAGGCTGGGGTCACACACACCGACTAAAAAAGCTGACCGTTTTAGTCAGTCGATTATCGCAGCAAAATGTTATGAACAGTCATCCGTCTGGCATCCGATTTTCCTGGAAAGATGCGATTTAGTCGCATCTGACCGTAGTTGTAACATCTGATTTATATCCGACTTGCGAAATTTTCTCGCAGGCTTGCAAAACCGACATATAATGGATCCAAATGAATAGTATTTAAATCACAAAAGAAAGAATAGATATATACACATAGAACACATATATATATATATATATTGTGACAGTGTCACTGGTTTTATATGTGAGGGGAGGTATGTGTCACACAGGATGCTCTCCTGTGTGAACTAAGACCTACTTTATTTATCTGCCAGCATGTTATATGTTAAAAGGGTTTGGCTGAGCAATGTATAAAAGCTCAGTCCTGTTTTTTTTTCTCTGGTGTGGTCTGGAGAGGAAAGTCTCCAGACAGTATAGTGGAAGCTGCCAAGCTTTCCACAAGGACTTTAGCAGTGCAGTTTATGCTACCGAGAGCGGGCGGAACCCATCTATGGACTGAGTTATTGTTTTTTTTTTTTTATGTTTTCCCGTTTAACCCAGAGGGGTCATGTTTACTTTTCCTGCGAAAACCTGCATGAGTTTATGGCTGATAATAAACCAGCAGAAAGAAAACCCAGAGAACGTGTGTCCTGAGTCTGCCTTCAGGAGAGCCGAGCGAGTCGTCTTGCCACAGTTGGTGTGAGAGTGCGTGCAGGATTCCAGGAACACGTGTACCTGCCACAAAGACCGGTGGATGTCCTGGGTGAAGGCTGCCAGCCAGTTAGAGAAGTCCGGCAGCATGGAGGAGTTCATTAAGCACCTGGTCCAGGCCCAGCAGAGTATACAGCAGCAACACCTACAGAGCCAGCAGAGCATACAGCAGGCCCAGCAGAGCATGCAGCAGCAGCACCAGGAGACGACCAAACTGTTGCTTCAACAGATCCAGTTGCAGCAAAAGTCACAGCAGCAGCACCAGCAGGAGGCGCAACGGCAGATACAGCTTTTGGCAGACGCCATCCAGAGCAGGGTGGCCACCCCAACCCCAGGGCCGACTGATGATTCTCACGTCAGGAAGGCGGTAAGGCGGGCCATGCAGAAGATGACCCCTGGGGATGATGTGGAAGCATTTCTGACTGTTTTTGAGAGGGTGGCTGATCGGGAGAGACTTCCACCAGCACAGTGGGCAGAGGTTCTGGCGCCATATTTATCGGGTGAACCCCAAAAAGCGTATTTTGACTTGGCGCTGCAAGATGCTAAGGAGTATCCCAAACTAAAGACAGAGATCTTAGCACGTCTGGGAGTAAATATGGCAGTAAGAGCCCAGCGAGTTCATCACTGGGTGTATGCTAGCAACAAACCCCCTCGTTCGCAGATGTTTGACCTATTGCATCTTGTTCAGAAGTGGCTACAACCGGAGTCCTCCACTCAGGCCCAGATGGTTGAGCGGGTGGTGATTGATAGATTCATGCATTCCCTTCCCAAGTCAGTACAGACCTGGGTTGCCCAGGGTGATCCCCAGAACGCAGATGACTTTATCGGCCTGGTAGAGAGGTACCAGGTAGTTGAGAGATCTCTTGGGAAACCGGATGCAGTCATTTCTCCCTACTGGGATACCCAAAAGGGGGTGGGTTCACCACGGAAGGGGTCTAGAGCCACCACTGGGGGCGTCCCACTCCTATTGAAGGGGCCTTTAGAACAGTTGGGAAAAATATAGTTTGCTGGCGATGTCACAACCCTGGACATGTAGCCGCCAAGTGTCAAATATCCCCTGAGCCCATGGACTGCAGCCTAGGCAGACGGGTCTCCTATTATGCCTATCCAGCCTGTAGCGTGGACTGTCGACCCGGCAAGGGACCGCAGGCGTGTGCAGTATCCATTAATGGAATAAAAGTACTTGGGCTGTTGGACTCCGGGAGTCTGGTGACCTTGATCAGAGCATCCCTTCCCCACCAGTTGATCCCTTCCAAAACACTGGGTGTTCGGTGCATCCATGGTGACGCCAAGGACTATCCCGTGGTCACAGTAACAGTGGGGACAGACTGTGGTGCCCAGTCCCATGAAGTCGGGGTGGTAAAGGACCTGATACATCCCGTCATATTGGGCCGTGATTTTTCCTTATTCTGGGACTTGTGGGGGAAGGGAACTGGACTAAGTAGCATGGGGAAAAGCGAGATCCTTGAAGAAGAACCCCCGACAGAGTCTCAGAGAGAGGAGTTCCCACTGTGCGTCCTTGTCGGTGATGAGGGTGAGACGGTGACCGAGGAGGCCGACCTACCTGCGTTAGATATGTCCAGAGAGAACTTTGGGACTGCTCAAATTCGAGACCTGACCTTAAACGGGGCGTTCGACCAGGTTACTGTATGTAATGGGGTTGCCCAAGAGCCGGGGGCCGACACCAGATTCCCCCACTTTGCAGTACAGGGGGAGTTGCTATATCGGGTGGCCAAACTGAGGGCGGTGAGATAGTGGAACAGCTGTTAGTGCCGGGGCCATACAGACGGCGGGTGCTAGACATGGCCCATTCACATGTTCTGGGGGACACCTAGGGGTCGAGAAAACTCAGGAGAGGATACTGAGGAGGTTTTATTGGCCAGGGTGTTATCGAGAAATTCAAAACTTTTGTAGGTCCTGTCCCACCTGCCAAATAACCGCTCCCTCCTCCCACTTCCGTAGCCCTTTAGTTCCACTACCTGTGATAGAGGTTCCCTTTGAGAGGATTGCCATGGACCTCATGGGCCCCATAGTCAAATCAGCTCGGGGCCACCAATATATCCTGGTGTTATGAACTGCTACAAGCACTAAGGAAAGATGTCCCTACAATAGGACTGAGCTGGATCCCTACGATGTAACGGGGAACCTGATCCTGCGACCAGACCCGCTAAAGTCCTCAGCTAGTCTGAACGAAGACCTATAGTTGCGAGGGAGGAATCCCTACAAGATCTAGGGACTGGGAGAAAAGGTGGACACCTCCTAACAGAAATTGTAGCAGGGAAAATTAAACAGAAAACAAATTACTACGAGATCCTAAGATTAAGCAAAACTGACAGAGTAAGGCACCTAAGCACCCGGCTAGCTTAAGAGTAGATGATACAGTGAAGTCCAGCAAAGCCAGAAGGGCGGAGCCAGACTAAATAGGGAAAAAAGGTCATGTGACCAGCAAACTGAAACAAAATCTAACAAGAGGGTTCTAACACCTGGTCGTCATGGACTATGCGACTCGGTATCCAGAAGCGGTTCCCCTAAGGAACATGTCCAGTAAAAGTATAGCCCGAGAGTTAGTCCATATTTTTGCTCGGACAGGTCTACCAAAAGAGATCCTAACAGACCAAGGAACCCCCTTCATGAGCAAGGTGATGAAGGAGCTTTGCAGAGTCCTTCAGATAACTCAGCTGCGGACCTCGGTTTATCATCCACAAACGGACGGCCTAGTGGAACGCTTCAACAAGACCTTAAAGGCGATGCTCAAGAAGGTCGTTGAAAAGGATGGGAGAGACTGGGACTACCTGCTCCCATTTCTGCTTTTCTCGGTCAGAGAAGTTCCTCAAGCCTCCACGGGCTTCTCTCCATTTGAGCTCCTATATGGGCGGCATCCAAGAGGTCTCCTAGACATCGCCAAGGAAACTTTGGAGGCTGAAGTCACGCCACACCGGAGTATCATCGAACATGTCACCCAGTTACAGGAGAGAATGTCAAAGGTGATGCCTATCGTAAAGGAACATCTCCTCCAGGCGCAGGAAGCCCAGGCGAGGGTCTATAACCGGTCGGCGAGACTAAGACAGTTCCAGCCCGGAGACCGTGTTTTGGTGCTGATCCCTACCGTCGAGAGCAAGTTCCTCGCCAAATGGCAAGGTCCATACGAGGTGGTGGAGAAAGTCAGCGAGGTTAATTATAAAGTCCACCAGCCTGGCCGAAGGAAGGCACATCAAATATATCATATAAACTTGCTCAAGCCGTGGCGGGACCGTGAACCTGTGGAAACTCCTTGCCTGGGAGCCGCACCGGAAGGCAAGGTGGAGGAGGTCACTATTGCAGAGACTCTATCACCGGCCCAGAAGCAACAGTGTCGAGAATTACTACAGCGGAATCGGGACCTGTTCTCAGAGTTGCCGGGGCATACACAAGTGATAGAGCATGACGTGCTGACAGAACCGCATGTACGAGTGAATTTGAAGCCGTATCGGATTCCGGAAGCACGCCGGGAGGTGATCTCGGCTGAGGTGAAGAGGATGTTAGACCTCGGGGTAATAGAGGAGTCAAAGAGTGGGTGGTCGAGCCCAATCGTCCTCGTGCCGAAGCCCAATGGAGAGTGGAGGTTTTGTAATTACTACCGTCGGCTAAATGAGGTATCCAAGTGTGACGCGTACCCGATGCCCCGCGTCGACGAACTCATCGAGAGGCTTGGACCGGCGAGGTACATCACCACTCTTGACCTGACGAAGGGCTACTGGCAGATCCCCATGTCCCAGATGGCTAAAGAGAAGACGGCTTTCTCAACACCGGATGGCTGTTTTCAATACACGCGGATGCCGTTCGGACTACAGGGGGCCCCAGCCACTTTCCAGAGGGCTATGGATCGGATCCTAGCCCCACATAAGAAGTATGCCGCAGCCTACCTCGACGACATTGTGGTCTTTAGCTCAGACTGGGCTAGTCACCTACCTAAACTACAGGCCGTTTTGGATGCGCTAAGGAAAGCAGGATTTACCATAAATCCGAAAAAGTGTGCCATCGGAAAAGAGGAGGCCAAGTACCTGGGATATATTGTTGGGAGAGGCGAAATAAAGCCGCAGATCAAGAAAGTGGAGGCAATTCAAACCTGGCCGCAACCGCTCTCAAAGAAGCAGGTGAAAGCATTTCTGGGAATGGTGGGATACTACCGGCGGTTTATCCCGAATTTCGCCACGATTGCCGCCCCACTAACAGATCTTCTAAAAGGCACCAAATCAACCATGGTGAAATGGACGGAAGAAACGGAGACCGCGTTTCAAAAGCTGAAGCTAACACTGTGCAAGCAGCCTGTCCTGGTCACGCCAGACTTTAAGAAAGAATTTGTGGTCCAGACTGACGCATCAGAGGTTGGTCTAGGGGCCGTAGTCTCCCAAGAAATAAATGGGGAAGAACATCCCATTCTCTATCTAAGCCGAAAGCTGTCCTCCTGCGAGAAGAACTACGCCATAGTAGAGAAAGAGTGTTTAGCCATAAAATGGGCCGTGGATACACTGAAATATTACCTACTAGGCCGGAAGTTTAAATTAGTATCAGACCATGCCCCGTTGAGATGGTTGAGGGAAAAGAGGGGAAAAAATGCTAGGCTAACTAGATGGTTCCTAGAGCTTCAAGAGTTTAACTTTCACGTGGAGCATAGGCCAGGGAATACATGGGAATGCAGATGCCCTCTCTAGGATTCCCTGTCTGGTGTCAGAAGGTGCCCAAACCCCCGGCTTTGGGCAGAGGGGGGGAATATGTGACAGTGTCACTGGTTTTATATGTGAGGGGAGGTATGTGTCACACAGGATGCTCTCCTGTGTGAACTAAGACCTACTTTATTTATCTGCCAGCATGTTATATGTTAAAAGGGTGTGGCTGAGCAATGTATAAAAGCTCAGTCCTGTTTTTTTTTCTCTGGTGTGGTCTGGAGAGGAAAGTCTCCAGACAGTATAGTGGAAGCTGCCAAGCTTTCCACAAGGACTTTAGCAGTGCAGTTTATGCTACCGAGAGCTGGCGGAACCCACTCATCTATGGACTGAATTATTGTTTTTTTTTTTATGTTTTCCCGTTTAACCCAGAGGGGTCATGTTTACTTTTCCTGCAAAAACCTGAATGAGTTTATGGCTGATAATAAACCAGCAGAAAGAAAACCCAGAGAACGTGTGTCCTGAGTCTGCCTTCAGGAGAGCCGAGCGAGTCGTCTTGCCACAATATTATATATATATATATACACACACACATGTCAGTGACATATATATATATATATATATATGTATTTTATGTGTGTATATGTATTCTTTACATTCATTATTAAAGCTGTCAGTGTGCTTTTACAGTATAGCCGGGGATGAATTTGCCGGCTTTTCTAAAGGACAACCCGTGCGGTCCGTTTGTAATCCGATTTTTCAGCGCTCCCATTGACTTGCATTGGCGATAGTCGACCCACAATCGGTGACAATCGCAGCATGCTGCGATTGCACTCGCACGTTTAAAACGGACCACAAAAAATCTGATACTGGGAGCTGCTCCATAGATTAACATTGATCCAACTGTAAAGGGGATATTTCATCGCATTGCAGTCGTCCTATTTTGTCGCCAGTGTGACCCCGGCCTAACACCTCTGACCCCAGGACCTTATAATACCAGATGACCAGTCCAGCAAAGGATTGTGCATTTTTAACCAGGGTAAACCCAGGATGACTGGAACAGGCAATTTATCCAGTGCAAACAAGTCAATGCACTCCTGATGTTCCATATTGACAGTAAGCGGGAACCCAGTGACCTTTCGAGACACGCACCCATGCTCCAGGGGAGTGTTAACAATAGCCACAAGAGGGAAAGAAGATGACAATGGTTCAGAATCAAATTTACATTTGTCTAGAAATTGTTGATCAATCAAATTCAGTGCAGAACAACAATCCACCATGACCTGAAAATCAATGGAATGACCACGATAGGTGGAATTACCAGAAAAAAAAACTGCGGACCGTAAAAATACAATACGAACGGGGGTGTTGCTCCTACTGACCTTTTTTTTTTCTTTTCTTTCTTTATGTGAACCTCACATTGCTTAATCAAATGGTCAGCCTTACCACAATACAAGCATAACCCCTCAGAGAACCTCCTCTCCCTCTCCTGGGAATGAGAGGACATCGCCCCAAGTTGCATAGGTTCCCCACTGTCGACAGGGCTATCCTGAGAGACTGGGTCCAGCATTATAGGAGGCTTCTCATTATTCTGCCTGTCTCTTAATCTTCTATCCACACGGATCGCTAACTGCATAGCAGATTCCAAAGAATCAGGTGCAGGATAAGCAATGAGCAAATCTTTAACCCTTTCACTCAAACCTGCTAAAAACTGACTCTTGAGCGCTGGATCATTTCACCTGACCTCTGCGACCATTGTCTGAACAGGGTGCAATACCTCTCAGCATCACCAGAACCCTGTTTATGCAATCTGAGCTCTGCCTCAGCTGATGTGACCCTATCCGGATCATCATATAACAACCTCATAGCAGTAAAAAATGCTTCTACTAATGTCAAACAAGGATCATTAGGTGGTAACGAAAATGCCCAGATTTGGGGGATCACTTCGCAACAAAGACATAATAATCCCCACACGCTGTGATTCACTCCCTGAGGGTCCAGGTCTAAGCCAAAAATATAGTAAACATGCATTTTTAAACGTAAAAAATTCCTGACGTTTACCAGAAAAAAACTCAGGCAGTCCTACCTTAGGCTCTTCACAGCGTACTCCAGGACAATTACTCACGTGCTGTTGCAGGCTGGCTACCTTCAAAGTTAACCCTTGCAAGTGTTGAGTAAGTTCTTGGACGCTGTTCATATTGAAGGACTCCGGGAGAGAAAAAAAAAAGATATCCTTTTCCCTTTTTTTTTTTTTTTATATATATATGTGCTGGCTGGACATACTGCTATGGGTCTGCAACTCAGGAATAGAGCGGGGGGGGGGGAAACGACCCTGCACTAGGACTAGACTCGATCCCACTGACTATCCTACTCTAGACTCAAACGAAGACCTGAAGGTGGGGAAGGGGATCCCTGAAAGATCTAGGGACTGGGAACAAAACACTGGTAACCTCCTAGCAGGGAAATAGAGGAAGCTGCAGAAACAAAAGGAAAAAACAAAAAGACCAAGCAGAACTAGAGGTCCCAGAACTGCACAAAGTATAGCACAAAGCTATCAAGGCTCCTAGCCAGAACTCAAGCAGATTAACACTGATGTCCAGCAAGGACATGGGAGGCAGGTGCAGGGTAATAAAGGGTGATACAATCACCTGACCAACAACAAGCCCAGCACCAGGGGAAAACAGACCAGCAGCCAGAAACCACAAGATGGCGAATGGTCAAACTGAATAGATACTAACACTTGCTCATCATGCACTGGGCATGGTCAGCAAGTTTTCCTTGTCTGGTGACCTGGATGTTGTCATGACAATATCAGGTCACCATGGCAACGATCAGGACCCCGTGTCACACCGTGGGGTCTCCAATCCAAAGGCAGAGGGGCTGTCAGCCCTCTGCCAGATCCCAGAATGATGCAATCTCGTTCAATCGCAGCATTTCTGGGTTAAAGTGCCAGTAAAAGTGCATGTAATTCGAGATTGGTTAAATCCTCATTAAATAATGAGTTACACTCGCGTATAAAAGATATACGAAGCATGGAATATGTTACAGCCTTAAAAAATAATACGGTTGAGCGCTTTGATTATTAATGAACACAGCTATGAAAAGTAATTCAGGAAGTTTATGCGGAGTAAGAAATTCTCTGTAATTCCCTTCCACCCTCCCTTTTGTGTCAATGTTCTCTCCTGTTATTGTCCTTGTCTAGATATAAGAATTAGGCCACATTCACACGTTCAGTATTTGGTCAGTATTTTACATCAGTACTGTATGTGTAAGCCAAAACCAGGAGTGGAACAATCAGAGGAAAAGTATAATAGAAACACGTCACCACTTCTGTATTTCTGTTTTCCTCCCCTATAGGCTATGTGCACACGTTGCACAAATGCTCCGCAATTTTACGGATCATTTGCGCAACTCCCTGCCACGGGTAAAACGCATACGTAATTAGTATGCGTTTTCCCGCAAAAAGCAAGCATTTTGCAACAGTAATTAGCTTACAGTATGCTAGCGTTTTCCAAGCGATCTGTAGCATCGCTTGGAAAACTGATTGACAGGTTGTGCTTGATAAGTGTGAGCAACTTAAATAATAAAAAAAAAAAAAAAAAAAAATATTGATGTTCTCACCTTCCGGCGGCCCCCGCAGCCTTCCCTCTCTTCAGCGACTCTCCCAGCAAGTTCAGTTCCCAGAGATGCATTGCGAGAATGACTTATGTGACGTCGCAGTCACTCGACCGAAACGTCACAAAGATCATTCTCGCAATGCATCCCTGGGAACGGAACTTGCCGGTAGCGTCGCTGAAGAGAGGGAAGGCTGCGGGGCCGCCGGTAGGTGAGAATATCAATATTTATTATTTTAGTTCTATTTTTAACAGGAATATGGTACCCAGGGCCTGGAGGAGAAGTGAAGTGAGCGTTTCAATGCATTCCTATGGCGGCGTATTCGCCGCGATTACGCAAAAAGAATGAACATGCTGCGTATTTTAACGCAAAGCGATTACATCCGCAGAAATACGCAGCATGTGCACAGCAATGCGTAATCCCATAGGACTGAATGGGATGCGTTTTCTAAGCGTTTTTTAATTGATTACGCCGCGTAAAAACGCTTAAACGCTACGTGTGCACATAGCCTGACATGTAACCCTCCCTATCCTTTATTTACCCTTTTAAAATGTAAAATTTAATAAATACATTTGAAATACAAATACTGATGTAAAATCCTGACCAAATACTGAACGTGTTCATGTGGTCTTAGATACTGACTATTTGGTGTTGAGTCCATTCATTGTTGGTGACAGTTTTCTATGTTGAATTGATATGTATCGAATGCTACAACTTTGAGTTTTATGTTTTTTATTCTGTAACTCTATTTTGAAAGTTCAATAAAAATCCAGTTATAAAAAAAAAAAAAAATCATTCCTGACAGGGACCAGAGCACGAATTTTTACAGCTTTTTGAAAAGTAAAAAATGATGAATTAGCCAAAACTTATAGAAACCATAAACTAAAATTATTATTTATTTCTATAGCACCATTGATTCCATGGTGCTGTACATGAGAAGGGGTCACTTATAAATTACAGATATCACTTACAGTAAACAAACTACAGAGAGGAGAGGACCCTGCCCTTGAGGGTTTACATTCTACAGGATGGAGGGGAAGGAGACAGTAGTTTGGGGGGTTGCAGCCCATAGTGGCGAAAAAACAGACACATATAAAAAGTGACTTTCAGAGTTCGCTAATACTGGCATATAAACTGGACCAGTGTAGTGCGAGAAGAAAAAGGGATTGCACTCAGACCAACGTTATTCAATATGAGAGTGCAGATCTGCATATTTTTTCTCAGCTGTATTGGGCATCAGAAAAAAAATCACAGCATGCTATGATTTCACGCCGAAGTTTGATGGGTGTGAGAGAGCGGATGGCATCCGATTTTTACGGACACGTTACAATTCTATAGCATAGGAAACTGTAAATAGTCTTGTTAATGATTAGTAACTGCTGAGTAAAAAAAAAAAAATGACTGTACACAGACAGCACATCAGTGACAAGTGAGAGTAAATCATCCCACTCTCCTGGATCAGAATGGGGCCGATTTTTTTTATACACCAGTGCTAGGGAACCATAAAAAAATGTGCAAATGGAAAGATGAATATGGCATATACAAAAAAGGTGGAAAACACTAAAAACTCAACAAAAAACATGGGCAAATGCTACAATGAATAGGGATCTCAGACTTTTTGTTGAATGTGTGCGCTCACTCAGGCTGCAATTGTGTGCTCCTTTCCAAATTGTTTCGTCCTCTGCCGTCTTTTCGGAGAACAGGCAATTAAAGTGCACTTAAAAAAAATAAAAAATAAATGTTTAGTTACTCTATAAAATGGAAGTGTACACCATTTAACACCATGTTATCATCTTCACCCTATTTAGGTCCAAATTCGACGATCATTTTCATAGTATATGTTTATAGTCTCCAGAGCTCAGTTTTTCTTATACACAGCAAATTCAGTATGATATATGTGGTTGGTGTTATAAAAGTGCCAACCACTTGGGGCAGAAATTTTTGCTTGGTAAAATGAACACGCTGCAGAAATGCATGAGCTTTCATCACATATCTTCTGTCTAGAAGGGGTGAAATCCGCACCAATATCTGTATGTAACAAATGCAAACTTAGCTGTAGAAATGATGCAAGTTTACAGCTACATTCATGGTGAAAGTATCAGCTATATAAAATATATTAGTAGACCAAATACAGTTTTCTAATTTAACTATTGCATTGGATTTGGAAATAAAGGATGCCTGATAGTTGGCATCTGTTTTTTTAATGAACTCATAAATGGGCGAGTTTTGTTCAGAAAAATGGATCCAAGTAGAGCATACTGTGATTTTTTTTTACATGCAGACAACCAGGCTATTTGTAAGAACATTCACGTGAACTACACTATTGAGTAGCATTAGTCTTTATGATGGCCATATATTATCCATTTTTCGTATGGACAGCACAGGGATGTATAATCTACTCGTCTGAATGAGCCCTAAGGCCGGGATCACACATGCGAGTAAGTCGTCCGACACTCGCATGTGAAATCCCAGCTCTGGCGCCGGCACTCAGGAGTGGAGCGCGCGGCTGCATGTAGTTCTATGCAGCCGCGCGCTCCCGGCGCCAGAGCTGGGATTTCACATGCGAGTGTCGGACGACTTACTTGCATGTGTGATCCCGGCCTTAGGGCTCATACTCACTGGGCTGGAAAAAAATCGGTCCGTTTTCGGCAGGAAAAAAACGGTACAATTGTTGTAAAAAGACATGCGATTTTTA
>JARQOD010000003.1:133994791-134150640 GCA_033576555.1 Oophaga sylvatica
GACTTGTTTAAGATTGCCAAGATTCATCATAATTTCCGGGGGGTAAATATTCACAACCTTGTCCAGGGGGGTGTGTGCTGGGGATACTCCCATCGGGGCAGGGGTGCTCTTTTTCAACGGACCCAAAGGGGCGAAGGACCTAAAATCTCTTTTTTCCCCTTTTGAACCCGTCCAAACCCGTAGCTGACCTTTTTTCTTCCCGGGAAACAAAAATTTTTCAAATGGGTAGGCCTGGATTGGGCGCTGAGACTGTATTCTCCAAACCCGGGGGTTGGGCTGCGTCTATAAAAGGAGGGGGTTGGGTTTGTCAAGCCACAACTGCATTGGGCGACATCAGGATCCGGGGTCTGAAATTTAAACAGACCGGGAAAGCCTCCTTTCTTGGGGGTTTTTTGGGGACCATTTCCCCTTTCTTCCTCTTTTGACAGTGTTTCGTCTGGGGGGCAATACAGTGCCCCCAAATTTAACTTCTTCTGGCATCACTGACTTTGTTTTTCTAGACCTTGTGTTGCGTTTTTCCAGGACAGAAAGATAAAAGACTGTGCAGGTTCGATTCAACCACAAAAGAAAAGTCACCACTGTTGTAAAAGTCTTTTTCAATTCCAATCCATTTTGACGAGGAGGGGGAACATGTTTTGGTGAAACTTGAAGGCTTTTTTTGAGCTTTTGAGACAACACGTCTTTGCACTGCACGGGTGGGGAAACAGGCCTCCAGTGGAGGGGAAACACTGAAGAAGGTACTGGCCAGGTTGATCACCGTGAATACCGTTGCGGTGACTGGGACTCTTGAGAGCAGAGTGTGATGGTTCAGCACTGTTGGGGTTTCAAATACCGTAGCCTCTTTCGCGGCCTCCAGGCCTTGCACCATTCTGAACTCAGTGGGGTTTACAGTCTTTTTCTTCACTGTGGAAAGCTGGGATTGATTCCGATGAGCGAGGCAGCCCAGTTTGGCCTTGTCCTTCAGTATGCGGCAGGGGACTCCCATCTGCTGGTGCAGAGCTGGCGGGAAAACAAGCCGTCTACTAGGATCCACATCATGAGAGATGACGACCAGCTGGCTTTCTTGTTCTCCACCAAGACAGTCACTGTGTTAGCACCTGCTCTGGTCACAGGGGGTCTTCTTGTTGGGACGTCTCCTTAAACGGCTGCTTTTCTCTCAGCACGGGCCATCAGTAGTTTCTTTTTCTCCAGCTCGGTCTCAGGTCAGTATTTGTGCACAAGTTTGAAGAGCTGAGTGGCCTTTTTCCAGTCTAGGGCCTGGGTGAACTGGTTGATTGCAGGGGGCACCTCCTGGTGCTTGCAAAAGATGAACCTCTGGCGTTAGAGCTGGATGAGGTGTTGCCATTCCATGAAGCGAGTAGAGTCCTTCTTGAGTTGAATATCCTGGCCAATGTCAAAGTTCTCAGGCCGTCTTCTTAGGCGAGTTCACTTAGACCTTCAGTTGGTCAGAGACATCTTGACTCTGGGTGATGGAGTGGCTTTTCTGGTACTATGTCCAGCACCTCCTGTGATAGGTCTGCAGTGTGGTTGTTTGAGGTTCCTGTTTCTTCTTGGGTCAGGGGTGAAGAAAGTGTCATGGTCCCATCTTCCTGGAACACTCTGGTCGCTTTCAGCTTCTGCAGTAGGTCCACTCCAATAGGTTGAGGGTTCAGGTTTTTTACACAACAAACTGGGACATGATGGAGTGTTCTGGCTGAGTCCACACGCTCAGGGGCTTCATAATCTGGAAATATCTGACTTGACCATCAATTCCCATGCAGGAAGCAGAAAATTCTGATAGGTAGGTGAGGTTGCGGAGTTCCACAAGAAAAGATCTGACTACGCCATCCACTCTCAGGATATTGGTCCCACTGGTGGGGTTCCCTGTGGACTTGGTGTGCTCTTGTCCTATGCACGGGGTTCTTCACTGCTTTCTTTGTTTTCTCCTTGGCTTGCTTCTCTAGACAAAGTGGTGGGTCGTGGGGGTTCTCTGCAGCGGTTCCGGTAATGGCCAAGCTTGCCACAGTTGTAACACTTGACATTCCTTCTGTCCCGGCGGGACTCAATCCTTTTTGCTACTGTGAGCAGGGTATCCATTGCTATTGACGTGTACTCAGGCCTGGCTGCTACCAGTGGTTTCCTGATTGGTTCTCTCAGTCCATGCACAAAAGCCTGTGCCAACATCCGTCTGTGTGTCTGATCATGGGTAATGAGGCCCAAATCTTGAAACACTTGCATTACTCTGTCATGGAACTTCTCCACAGACTCTGTCTTGTCTTGACTCGTGACAAGTAGGCTGAGAGTTTGTCCTGTCAGTCTGCTTTTGGTCCATTCTCTGAGTTGCTCAATTAGCTTTGGTCCTGTCTCCCAGGCATACGAATCTAACTCTGTTGGAAGCTTGAAGTGTTCTCTCATGATTGGCCAGAATGCATCACCTGCTTTTATTTCCATTACGGTCCAGAGATCAGTCCAGGCTGCTGCATACGTTCGCTGGATCTGCTGCATTTTTTGGCAAAATGGCATGGGGTGTATCCCTGGGTCTGGCAGCATACTGATCACCTGGCTTGGGATGAAGGGCTCATAGGATGGTGCCTCTACCTGTCCCTGCTCTATTGGTGCTTGTGTGTTTTCTTCCCTAGTATTGGGCAGCATGTGTGACGTTGCATCTTCATCAGATAAGAAGTGACATGGTGTACTTGGTGCATACACTGGGTGAGATTTGGGCTTTAAAGTTGTCTTGCTGCATGGGGATTTCCCACTTCCTTGCTGAGGCTGCGGTAGATCAGTGTCATGGTTCCATGCTAGCAGCACTGTAGCTATACCACCCCCCTGTGAAGCCCTAGCTGTGGACTGTTGTGTCTGGGGGCTACATGTAGCGTTTTGTGTAGGGAGATCTGCACTTTCTTCTCCTGATATAATGACTGGCAATGTTTGTACTGTGCTTGGGATAGACAAGGTGCCCTGTGCTGGAAACACTGAATACAGGGACACCACATTGCTTGGATTGGGCATTGACCCAGTTGATGACGAAGTAGAAAAAAGAGGAAGAGAAGGGAGGTGTGAGGGAGGAGCGAGAGAAAGAGGAGGGGAGGGAGAGAAGAGTGAAAGGGGGAAAAGAGAGAAAGATGGAGGAGAGAGAGAGAAGAAAGATGGAGGGGGAGAAGTAGAAGAAGATGAAGAACAAGATTTGAGAGTTGGAGAGGAAGAGATAGAAGAAGAGGAAGATGAAGAAAATGGATGTGTCAGAGATGTGATGGAGGGAAAAGAAGGAATGAGAGGGATGGCAGCGAGGAAAGAGGAGAAAAGTCTGAAAAAGAAAGAGAAAGGGACTGAGAGAAGAAAAAGGAGAGGGTGTCCCCCCTGTGACTCTTGAGAGGGGATGGTTGAAACAAAAATGCCTTCTCCCTGTGGAGAGAGGCAGGGAGCGTTTTTCCCTGTACAAGGCTCCTTACTCAATGAGAGCAGCCTACACCTGTCCCGTGTCTCCACATGATGGACATGTGATGTGTGTGACTCTGAATTCTGCTCTTGTGACATGTCAGTGATCTTTTTCTCACAGATGATTTAACACCTTTTCAAACTTATTCACATAAAAAAAAATCACTTCCTGGTCCGATCAAATTAACTTGCTGTATCTTTTACACGATGCACCGCTGCTCTTTTATAGCAGATGGTAATCTATTAATAAACTTTCCCGTTACCTTTCAAATAACAAAAAACAAGAAAAAAACATTTCATTATGCAGCGTAAAGGCTGCCTGTCTATTTGCTTCTCACGTACTCTGACATTCTATTCACATGCCTAGCCCTTCGATTCTTACGTACTGTGTCTATTCCAAAAACCTATTCAACAAAGGTGATTTAAAAATCTGAAAACTTCTGCACTCTGGTTCTGTTTGTTCTCGCCGAATGCCCGACGGGAGGGGCTACTCAGACCACTGCGTAGTTTGTGTCTGCTCTCTCCTCAGCCTGTAATTCTCCTTATCTATGTGACCTTGTTCTAAAACAAGCTTGTAGAAAAAAAAAAAAAAATGGCTGGAGAAATAAAGCTCTAAAATAAATTGCTTAGAGAAAAAATCTCTCCAAAATCATTTAAAAATGTACTTAAAAGAAAAATTTTAAAAAACAAAAAGTTAGATTTAGTAAAAAACTCTAGAAAAAGAAAACAAAATAAAAAATAAATTCACCAAAAAGGGGAGAAAAGAAAAACCGTATTAATCATAAAACTCTGAAAAACAACCCTTGTTACTAAAACAGCTAATTAAAAATCTCTGGAATGTCAGCTGGCTGCTTCCCCCCTCCCTTCCTTATATCTCTGTCTCTATAGGCACTGAAATCACGTATCAAAAAAAAAAAAAATTATTATTCCTCAGAATAGCAAAAAGTGAATGTAGTTCAGTCTGAATGCCTGATAATTCTCACGTTAAAACCTGTAGCCAAAAAACTAGCTTAAAAAATAAAAATCAAAGCCAAGAAACAGAATGCCTGATAACGTGATTAGCAGAGGAGGGGGGGTCAAAGGGTTTTCTCGCTGCTGCAGCCAGCACACTGCTCTGAATGAGATACTGACAGAGCGCACGGAGATGTGATTTAAAGCGACAGTACCTGATACAGACAGTGAGACAGACACCCGGGAGAATACGAATCCCTCTTTTGATGATCTGTGACACATACAAGCTGCTCTGGTAACTGATAACTCACCAATTGCACTGAGCGCGGTGAGGCTCAAGGTTCTATCGCTCTGTACCGTACCGTACGCCCTGGCTGGTGCGCCGGTCACAGTAATCTGCAATAGCCTTCATCAAAATTCTCACTATCCACGTCTGATTTGACTGGGATGGCCTCCCGGTGCGTGGACGATTATTGTGAGAACTTATCCAAACAAAGCTTCTGCCCTTCACGTCTGATTTGACTGGGATGGCCTCCCAGTGCGTGAAAGTTTACTGCAGAAACTTAACCGAACAAAGCCCTCGCTTCCACAACTGGATTGTTTGGGATAACCTCCCTCCAATGTGTGAAGAATATCTGCGTGGACTTATCCAAAACAAAGCTCCCGCCCTCCACGTCTGATTTGACTGGGATGGCCTCCCGGTGCGTGAAAGTTTACTGCGGGAACTTATGCAGCAATTGTCTTTTGCTATACAGCCCCAGAGATCAGCAAGCAAAAACACAGTCACCGTTCCAACTTTCTCCCGGTTCACATAAAACATGAAACATATACAGCACAGCAGCAAACAATTCGGCTTATATCCCAGGGCTTTTGGATAAGGGTATGGACTTTTTACACAACCTGGGAATGCGGTGATGACCACGTCCGACCGGCTGGAAGTGTAGGCTAGGACTAGGCACAGGGAACATTCAGGTAAGATGACAAAGTTTTCTTACCTTACTGATGGAGCTGCAGTCTCCGTCCCGTGTGCCAAGGCCAGGGCCAACACCCCCGTCTCTTCGGTCGGCCGGGTCCTCGTGCGTTTCGTCCAATGCCCCACGTTGGGCGCCAACTGATATGGAAATTTAATTAGGATAAAAATATCCTTCTGTGTTTGCTGCTTGCTTCTCCAAATCTCTATTTAATGTCTTCTTGAGCGCTCAGAACGAAATGAGGACTGTCCACACGAAAGTGTCAGTATAACAGTTCGTCAAAGACATACATTTATTATTCATTCAAGGTTTTATACGTTTACAAAAAGGGGCTGGTTAGTCAATTAACATACAATTAAAAGCTGCTAGATTATTGGCTGTTCTAGTGTAAATATGATAATTATGATAATCATGATTAAAAGAGCTGAAGTTGCAGAATTATTGTTTATATTCTTGTGACCTAGTTGTCTTGCATAACTATAATGTAAACAACAGATATCTAATAGGACTTTTTGTACTTCATGCATTTGTTCCTTTACGAAGGCCTTATGCAGGCCTTATGAAGGCCAGATTTCTTTAAAACGACTGATTATAACTGGCCTAGAAATATGTGAGCACAAGGTTTTTTAGCAAGTGAGATCTATCTAACTGTGAACTGTGAATACATATATGTGAATATACTTTGAATATATGGAATACATATATATTTCCATGACAGTACTTCTCAACAACTTTATCCCTGACTTGTTTGGAGATATCCTTGGTCTCCATGGGGGTGTTTGGTTAGTGGTGCTTCTTCCTTAACCTCTTAATGACCGCCGCTACGCCTTTTAACGGCGGCAGTTAAGGGTACTCATGCCTCAGTGCCACTTTTTAACGGCGCTTAGAAATAAGTGTATAGCACCCCCCAGAGTCAGAATTTCTCTGGGGTCTCGGCTACCTTGTGTAGCCGAGACCCCAGAGAACATGATTCGGGTTGGTTTTTACCAACCTCAGTGTTGCGGACAACATCGGGGTCACCAGAGTTAGGAAAGTTGCTTGATCATGCGCAGTGCATGATCAGCAGCTTTCTCTGTCAGTACAGAGCAGACAGTTTGCATAGTATAGGGATGCTGCTGCATCCCCATGCTATATGAGGGGCTGCTGATAAGTCTTTGACTTTGTGATCTTCTTTTGTTTCTATGGTAATGAATGTTACATCATATGAAAGCCTTATGTGTCTAATATATGTTTTCAAAATGTTGTGTTTTTAGCTTATGGCAACAGTGTTCTACGCACACGGGAAAACAAAATGGTGGAATCTAATGCGATATTCACAGCAAATGAGAGCAGAGGAGTGATAAAATTCTTCTTTCTGCAAGGAAAGTCCGCGAAGGATATTCATTGTAATATGTCGCAGACATTGGGGGATCAATGCCCTTCATATTCTACAGTTAAGAACTGGGTTGCCAAATTTATAACGGGCCACTTCAGCACCAATGATGAGGAACGTCCTGGATGACCTAGAGTGGTTGTTGTTCCGGAGATCGTCGATGTGTGACAGAGTCCAGGGCTGTAGTCGTGGCCCAAAATGACCTGGATTTATTTGTATGACCCTGAAACCAAGGAGCAGTCAAAAGAGTGGAGGCACAGTGGTTCTCCTCGTCCAAAGAAGTTCAGGGTGCAAAAATCAGCCACCAAGGTGATGGCTTCTGTGTTTTGGGATAAGGAGGGCATGCTGCTAGTGGACTACCTTCAAAAGGGTTCCACCATCAATGCAAGGTATGACATTGAACTTTTGGACCAATTGAAGGCAGCGCTGAAGGCCAAAAGGCGCGGCAAGCTGTCCAAAGGAATCTTGTTCCTGCAAGACAATGCCTCTGCTCACACTGCACAAGAGAGCAAGGCAAAACTGGCGGAGCTGGGCTTCCAGCTGGTTGACCACCCACCTTATTCATCAGATCTAGTTCCCTCCCACTATCATCTGTTTCCAAACCTGAAGAAACACCTCAAGGGAACTAAATTTCACACATTTCTGATGCCATGGCTGTTACGGATGCCTGATTTGAGACACAACCGAAATCCTTCTTTTTGCAAGGCTTACAGAACTTGGAATACCGATGTAAGAAGTGTGATGTAAATTTTCATCTTCCTATCTCGTTTCGTTCTGGGTAAAGCCAAAGACTTATCAGCAACTCCTCGTACAAGTGATCAGCCTGTAAAAAATGATAGTCCCATAGTGGGACAAAGTAAAAAATTAAGAAAAAAAGTTTAATAATTGTAAAAATATAAAAAAATAATGATAATAAAAAAATCAAAAGATATTGTACCCATAAATAAATATTTGTATGAAAAAAAAATTGGTATTGATGCGTCTGGAAGACCTGACCTATAAAACTGTCCCACAGTGAACACGATAAAATAAAAATAATAAACAAGGCAAAAAATAATGCTTTATTATCATACCGCTGAACAAAAAAATAGAATAAAACGCGATCAAAGAGAAGGATATAAATGAACATGGTACCACTGAAAATGTCATTTTGTCCCGCAAAAAAACAAGCCACCATACAGCTCTATCAGCGGAAAAGTAAAAAAGTTATATCTCTCAGAATAAAGCGATGCAAAAATAATAATTTTTCCTATAAATTAGTTTTTATTGTGTAAAAGTGCCAAAACATAAAAAGAGATATACATGAGGTATCGCTTTAATAGTACTGACCCAAAGAATAAAACTGCCTTATCAATTTTACCACATGCAGAATGACATAACCCTCCCCAAAAAAAATCCTGAATTTCTGGTTTTTGTTCATTCTGCCTCCCAAAAATCAGAATAGAAAGCATTCAAAAAATGTCTTGTCTCTGAAAATGGTACCAATAAAAACATCAACTCGTCCCACAAAAAACAAGTCTTCACATAACTCTGTGGGCCAAAATATGGAAAAATTATAGCTCTCAAATATGGTAATGCAAAAAACAATTTTTTGCAATAAAAAGTGTCTTTTAGTGTGTGACAGCTTCCAAACATAAAAACGCGATATAAATTTGGTATCGCTGTAATCGCACCGACCCGAAGAATAAAGTTGCCTAATCACTTATACTACACAAAAAACGGTGTAGAAATTAATTAAAACTAATTCTTCACCTGCTGTTGATATTTTCATTCTGCCTCCCAAAGATTGCAGTAAGGCTATGTGCGCACGTTGCAGATTTGCTGTTGTAAAAATCTGCGCGGATTCTTCCTTTCTTGGCAGAAAACGTAGTTGAAAATCCACGCGGATTTGATGCGGATTTTCATGCGGATTTGTATGAGTTTTTGTAAGCTAAATAAAGGTATATTATTTAACAAAAATAAAAAAAGAATTGTGATGTAATTTCCTTGTCCAACCTCTTCTTTTACATTCTCCATTGTAGACCATAATATCATTATATACCATGTCAAATCTAATGTTTACACACACTAAACAAATATAAGTGAATAATATATATATATATATATATATATATATATACACAGTACAGACCAAAAGTTTGGACACACCTTCTCATTTAAAGATTTTTCTGTATTTTCATGACTATGAAAATTGTACATTCACACTGAAGGCATCAAAACTATGAATTAACACATATGTGGAATTATATACTTAACAAAAAAGTGTGTAACAACTGAAATTATGTCTTATATTCTAGGTTCTTCAAAGTAGCCACCTTTTGCTTTGATTACTGCTTTGCACACTCTTGGCATTCTCTTGATGAGCTTCAAGAGGTAGTCACCGGGAATGGTTTTCACTTCACTGGTGTGCCCTGTCAGGTTTAATAAGTGTGATTTCTGGCCTTATAAATGGGGTTGGGACCATCAGTTGTGTTGTGCAGAAGTCTGGTGGATACACAGCTGATAGTCCTACTGAATAGACTGTTAGAATTTGTATTATGGCAAGAAAAAAGCAGCTAAGTAAAGAAAAACGAGTGGCCATCATTATTTTAAGAAATGAAGGTCAGTCAGTCCGAAAAATTGGGAAAACTTTGAAAGTGTCCCCAAGGTCAGTTGCAAAAACCATCAAGCGCTACAAAGAAACTAGCTCACCTGAGGACCGCCCAAGGAAAGGAAGACCAAGAGTCACCCCTGCTTCTGAGGATAAGTTTATCTGAGTCACCAGCCTCAGAAATCGCAGGTTTACAGCAGCTCAGATTAGAGACCAGATCAATGCCACACAGAGTTCTAGCAGCAGACACATCTCTACAACTGTTAAGAGGAGACTTTGTGCAGCAGGCCTTCATGGTAAAATAGCTGCTAGGAAACCACTGCTAAGGACAGGCAACAAGCAGAAGAGACTTGTTTGGGCTAAAGAACACAAGGAATGGACATTAGACCAGTGGAAATCTGTGCTTTGGTCTGATGAGTCCAAATTTGAGATCTTTGGTTCCAACCACCGTGTCTTTGTGCGACGCAGAAAAGGTGAATGGATGGACTCTACATGCCTGATTCCCACCGTGAAGCATTGAGGAGGAGGTGTGATGGTGTGGGGGTGCTTTGCTGGTGACACTGTTGGGGATTTATTCAAAATTGAAGGCATACTGAACCAGTATTGCTACCACAGCATCTTGCAGCAGCATGCTATTCCATCCGGTTTGCGTTTAGTTGGACCATCATTTATTTTTCAACAGGACAATGACCCCAGACACACCTCCAGGCTGTGTAAGGGCTTTTTGACCAAGAAGGAGAGTGATGGAGTGCTACGCCAGATGACCTGGCCTCTACAGTCACTAGACCTGAACCCAATCGAGATGGTTTGGGGTGAGCTGGACCGCAGAGTGAAGGCAAAGGGGCCAACAAGTGCTAAGCATCTCTGGGAACTCCTTCAAGATTGTTGGAAGACCATTTCCGGTGACTATCTCTTGAAGCTCATCAAGAGAATACCAAGAATGTGCAAAGCAGTCATCAAAGCAAAAGATGGCTACTTTGAAGAACCTAGAATATAAGATGTATTTTCAGTTGTTTCACACTTTTTTGTTAAGTATATAATTCCACATGTGTTAATTCATAGTTTTGATGCCTTCAGTGTGAATTTACAATTTTCATAGTCATGAAAATACAAAAAACTCTTTAAATGAGAAGGTGTGTCCAAACTTTTGGTCTGTACTGTATATATACACATATATATATATATATATATATATTTTACACACACACATATATATATATATATATATATATATATATATATATATATATGTTGTGGTGTAGTGACCCATGCTGCGGCTAGGGGCGCTGTATATGCTCTTCAAGATATGCATGGAGGCATGATTTGGATGGTAAAACAGGCCCTGGCATTGTTGTGAATGGCAGGTATGTGTCTCAGAGCTCCTCTGCGCTGTAAGCCAAAGTAATGTTGTTCTGGGACTTCTAGTCCCATAAGAGTTGTGTTTATTTTCTAGGGTGGCTTACAGGGTTAGCTGGTGAGCTGGGTGGGACTGGCTAACCACACCTACACCACCCACTTGTGGTGGTGTGATTTTTGAGGACCTGTGATGAGGTCATGTGCATGTAACCAGACCATGTGCTCCATACCTCACCTGGTGGGAGTGGCTACAGGCAGGGGTGGGATTCAAATGTTTAACAACAGGTTCTGTGTTTGTGCGTCGGAAACCACACCCATTTTAAGGCACACCCATTTTAAGCCACGCCCATTTTTAAAGCCACACCCATTCACACACAGACACACCTTTTCCTCAAAAAAAAAAAGTAGGGGTGCAGTCAGTTGAAAAACAATAAATTGGAATGGGATCAGAACAGTGCACATTCTGGCCAGTGGCTCTCCTGACCCGAGTGTGACAGCTGCATATATTTCTATATATATATTTCTATGCAGCTGTCTCACTTGACTGACCGGCTGGCCAGGCTGTGCACTACATTCTGATTAAGAAGTCTCTTTCTAGTCTCATACTGAACTGAAGATTAAACTATAGTATTATGTAGCTGGGACTTACAGTTCTACCTTCTATCGAGAAATACAATATACAATAATTAGTGATGAGTGAACGTACTCGGATAAGGTGTTATCTGAGCATGCTCGGGTTCTAACCGAATGTCTTCTGCATGCTCGAAAAATATGTTCCAGTCCCCGCGGTTGCATGTCTCATGGCTGTTCGACACCCGCAACACATGCAGGGATTGCCTAACAAACAAGCACATTTGCTCATCAATAATAATAATAATGTATTTGTTTCTCTAAGGATAGGGTCACACGACCGTATTTTGTCTCATCCGAGAAAATCGTTCCGATTAAGCTAATCACACTCTGATCGGAGTTTGATCAGAGTGTGCTCACAGCGTGCTCCGATTTTCGCGGATGTGGAGAAGGTGGAAATAAAAAGTTCCCATCTTCTTCATTCTGTAAAGCTGTGAAAATTAGACTGCATTCAGATGTCATCTGAGTGCAGTCTGATTTTTTTTTTCACGGACTCACTGATTTGCCTGGCTGAGTGCGATCCCATAATCGGATGCAACTCGTGCGTGCTGCCATTTTTTCTTCTGACCAAAAATACGATTGTTTGGATCAGCCTAAAGTCGATACTACATAATATCTGAATAATAAACGTGTGTCTAATATCTAGACAAATGGGGAGATGCTGGGACTTATACTAGTGATTGTAATAATAGAACATATTTATTGTATTACCTGCAGTAATCTCTATAGATCAGATGCCAATATGCAATGCTGGGACTTACAGTTCCCCCACCACCACTGCATGTACAGTACCTAAGGTACGATATAGGTATTACTGTCATCTTTATAAAGTAGACCGTATAAAAAGCCGCAGGATGTAAATGTGACTCTATACACCTGGGTACATACAAGTGGATTGCAAGCTTCTCGGTAATAATGTCTAAGAAGGCACCAGGATCTGGGAGCTGGTGGTCTGTCTCCAGCTGGGGGGCTTTCTACAGCTGTGCCCTACAGACAGCTCTGAGCATAGACCTCAAGCTCTCCAGAGAAGAAGACAACGCAGGGGGCTAGAAGAACTGCTCTTCCATTGAGGCCTTACTACTCTGACCGGCGTCTATCTATCATAGATAGACGCCGGTTAGACCACCTCAGTCCACACAGACACACTCCTCCAGCTCCACTCCAGGGCCCAGGCAGCGCCGCAGCTCAGCTCACACAGTACCTCTCTCCTCTCCGGCTCCGCCTCGTGACTAAAGAAGATGGCCGCGCTGCTACCCAATCACCGCACTGCAGAGATCAGTCCGCGGGGGCTGGGGCTGGCGGTGTGTGCGGCGCTGCAAGCTGGCTGCAAAATAGTACCGGACATGGGCGTACCCAGGATCAAAACTAAGGGGGGGCAAGGCAATGTCGCATCTTATACAGGTTACATCATATACACTGTGCATTATACTGCATATTAGGTATGGAGCATTAGAACTGTTGTATATTGTATAATACAGCAGTGTATGCGACACTACGCTGTATATACCATATATTATACATGGCAGTCGCGCTCATGTCAGGAGCGGTACCAGCAAGTCCCAGGATTGCAGTGCGATCCTCGCATGAGTTATACGGCCGTCTGTCTATGCCCTTGTTATAATAATACTGAAATATTAGTCTATTATTAAAGTATTAAGGAGCTCACAAGTAAAAAAAAGCCCCTTACCTCCCCTGTCCCCCACCCACACCCCAACAGCCCATCGTCTCACATGCACCCCTTAGTGTTCTGTCCCACTGACCCCACAATACCCCCATCCTCTTACATTCAACCCCAGTGACCTGTCCACTCTCCCTCACAATACCCCATCCTCTCACATCAACCCCTGTGCGCCAGCCCCCAAAATATCCCCATCCTCTCACATTAACCCCCCAGTGCCCTGTACCCCTGCCCCACTGTACCCCCATCCTCTCACATCCCCCCACAGTGACCATGACATGCCTGAGCAGAATGAATTTAATACATTCCGTCCCCTCTTACCATGAAGCTGCAGGCAGTGGCTGAGGCAGGAGCAGGAAGTGTCCAGTGTCTGCACACAGAGGGCACTAGGACCCAGTGTGGCTGAGACAACCAGAGCCTGCACGTGCACAGCAGAAAGTGAAACTACAGCTGCTGCCGACCAGGAAGGAAGGAAGAAGCTCCTCTCTGGTGAGACAGCAGCTCCATGCACTGCGCACATTACTGCCATGGTACCGGATCGCCGCTCTGATTCTCCCCGGTTCGGGGAACCGGCTGCTTTTTGAACAACCGATTCCATCGAACCGGGGAGAACTGGCTGAATCCCACCCCTGGCTACAGGTATGTAAGGAAGTGTTTGGCACATGGGGAGAGTGTGTAGTCTGAGACTGTGAAGAGTCTGTGAGTGTGCTGGGAGTCTGTCAGCCTGGACAGAGCTCCCTGACATCCAGGCTGGATGTTGCACAGACTGGGGAAGCAAGGCTGGCGAGCTTGAGCCAGCGGAGTGGACGGTCTTGAAAACCGTGAGTGACACTGACCTGGGTCAGAGTGAAGTGAGAAATGATTATTGGATACCTCTGAGGTTGAGGGATCCAGGAACCTGCGTGGCCAACAGGTGACAGACAGGAGTCTGTGGTATGGTGACCGGGGTCAGGAAGACTGTGTTCAAGCCGTGAGATGTATTGGTGAGAAAGAGACTGTTTTGATGTTGGGATACCTCTGAGGACAAGAGGCGTCCAGGAACCTGTGTGGCGATCCAACAGGTAACGGTGTTGACAACCGTGTTATGCTGATCGGGATCAGAGAGAAGTATTCGTGAGAGAAAGACTGTGGTTGATGTTAATTGGATACCTTTGAGGCTAAGAGGACTCCGGGAACCTGTGTGGCCGACGCCAACAGATAACGGACAGGGATCCGTGTTGTGCTGATTGGGATCAGTGAAAGACTGTATTTTGTGTCAAGTTTGCTGTAATAAACTAAATGGACTATTGTTTTAACCCTGAGCGTGCCAGTGTTTACCTCTAAGACCAGCAAAGCGAGTTATCCCCCCCACACACAGTGTGGAACTTCACAATATATATATAATATATATATATATATATATATATATATATTGTAGGGATTTGCTTCGGTAGGCAGTGGCAGGGCCGCAGTAATGAGGCAACACACAGGCTTAGAGTCCAACTTCAGTGGTTTAAAGATACTTTAAACAGTGGGTAGCAGAAAGTAAGGAAAAAACACATACTCCAGCTTGGAGAACCACTGGTCTCAGACTCACCCTTGCACAGGACCGGCTTAACTAAGCGGCTGCCTGGTCAGCGGCGTCCGCCAGGTGCCATTCCCAGGGTTGCTATAAGGCTGTGTGCACACGTTCAGGATTTTTGCGTTATTTTTGCGTTTTTGCGGCAGTTTTCCACTGCAAAAAACACTTAAAAAATGCATACATTAAGCATCCTATGATTAGAATGCATTCTGCAATTTTTGTGCACATGGTGAGTTTTTTCGCGAAAAAACGCATCACAGTAAAAAACGCAGCATGTTGATTAATTTTGCGGTAAATTTGCATATTTCCAGCTATATTATTGACCTAGAATGTTCAGGGAAAAAACGCGGTAAAAACCGCAATAAAAACGCATCCGGATTTCCTGGGAAAAAGTCTGGGTTTTCTCAGGAAATTTCTGCAAAGAATCATGAACGTGTGCACATAGCCTGAGTCTTGTCGTAAAACCTTTGCAGCACGTGTAGTCCAACAGAACAAGTTCAGGCTAACTCCAGCTTAGTTCCTCACACCTTGCACACAGACCATGTGCCAAACAACAATCTCCATTACAAAGCCCATAACCACACCCACAGGTGAGGTACACATCACATGGTATGATCACGTGATCGTGACATCATTGCAGGTCCTCAACTTTAGGGAAAATACAGGCCAAATTTTATCCTGCTGGGAGAAATATATCTTCCATCCAGCACTACACCCTTTGCTGCACCACAATATATATACACTGCTCAAAAAAATAAAGGGAACACTTAAACAACAGAATATAACTCCAAGTAAATCAAATTTCTGTGAAATCAAACTGCCCACTTAGGAAGCAACAGTGAGTGACAATCAATTTCACATGCTGTTGTGCAAAATGGAATAGACAACAGATGGAAATTATTGGCAATTATCAAGACACACTCAATAAAGGAGTGGTTCTGCAGGTGGGGACCACAGACCACATCTCAGTACCAATGCTGATGTTAGGCTGATGTTTTGGTCACTTTTGAATGTTGGTTGTGCTGTCACACTCATGGTAGCATGAGATGGACTCTACAACCCACATAAGTGGCTCAGGTAGTGCAAGCTCATCCAGGATGGCACATCAATGCGAGCTGTGGCAAGAAGGTTTGCTGTGTCTGTCAGCGTAGTGTCCAGAGGCTGGAGGCGCTACCAGGAGACAGGCCAGTACACCAGGAGACGTGGAGGGGGCCGTAGGAGGGCAACAACCGAGCAGCAGGATCGCTACCTCCGCCTTTGTACAAGGAGGAACTGGAGGAGCACTGCCAGAGTCCTGAAAAATGACCTCCAGCAGGCCACAAATGTGCATGTGTCTGCACAAATGGATAGAAACTGACTCCATGAGGATGGACTGAGTGCCCGACGTCCACAGATGGGGGGTTGTGCTCACAACCCAACACCGTGCAGGATGCTTGGCATTTACCACAGAACACCAGGATTGGCAAATTCGCCACTGGCGCCCTATGCTCTTCACAGATGAAAGCAGGTTCTCACTGAGCACATGTGACAGAGTCTGGAGACACCGTGGAGTGCGATCTGCTTCCTGCATGAGCGGTTTGGCAGTGGGTCAGTAATGGTGTGGGATGGCATTTATTTGGAGGGCCGCACAGCCCTCCTTGTTCTCGCCAAAGGTAGCCTGACTGCCATTAGGTACCGAGATGAGATCCTCAGACACCTTGTGAGACCATATGTTGGTGCGGTGGGGCCCTGGGTACCTCCTAATACAGGACAATGCCAGACCTCATGTGGCTGAAGTGTGTCAGCAGTTCCTGCAAGATGAAGGCATTGAAGCTAGGGACTGGCACGCCCGTTCCCCAGACCTGAATCCGATTGAGCACATCTGGGACATCATGTCTCGCTCCATCCACCAATAGCCTCAGACTGTCCAGGAGTTGGCGGATGCTTTAGTCCAGTTCAGGGAGGAGATCCCTCCGAAGACCATCCACCACCTCATCAGGAGCATGCCCATGCGTTGTAGGGAGGTCATACAGGCACAAGGAGATCACACAGGCACATGGAGGCCACACACACTACTGAGCATCATTTTGACTTGTTTTAACCCCTTAACGACCACCGATACGCCTTTTAACGGCGGTCATTAAGGGTACTTAAACCACAGCGCCGTTAATTAACGGCGCTGTGGAAAAAGTGAATAGCGCCCCCCAGAGGCGCATTTTCTCCGGGGTCTCGGCTGCCGGGGGTAGCCGAGACCCCAGAGAACATGAATCGGGTCGGTTTTTACCGACACCGATGTTGCGATCGCCGTTATTAACCCTATAACGGCGACCGCAACAAAAAAAAAAAAAAAATGTGCCATTTAATTTCTCTGTCCTCTGATGTCATCGGACATCAGAGGACAGAGAAAAAGGGTCCCCGGGACCCCCACTGTGGCCCCCGAACCCTCCTCATGGCCCCAGGGCCCTCCGGTGTCCCCCGGTGCCGGCGCCATGCTTTAAAATGGCGGGCGCACGAGTGCTGCGCCCGCCGCGAGGTGACGGGGGGGATGGGCGATTTTCTCTGGGGTCTCGGCTGCCTGGGGTAGCCGAGACCCCAGAGAACATAATAGGGGCCCCCCCAATCACCACTCTTTTGCGATCGCCATATACTGGCGATCGCAAAAGAGAAATCAATGCTGCGATCCCTGCCTGTAAATTTCTCTCCCCTCTGATGTGATCGCACATCAGAGGGGAGAGAAATAGTGTCCCGGGACCCCCGATCTCACCCCCCCCCTGTACCTGGAGGGGTCCCGTGTCCTCCGATCCCCCCCCGGTGCTGTCCGATCCTCCCCCTCGCCTCCGGTCCTCCCCCTGGCCTCCGTTCAGCCGGCGTCGTCTTCCAGTAAAAAAAAAATGGCGGGCGCATGCGCAGTGCGCCCGCCGAATCTGCCTGGCGGCAAATTCAAAAAAATATTCATTCATTCTAGAAAAGTACATTTTGATCACTGTGATAAACTATCACAGTGATCAAAATAAAAAAAACAGTACATAAACCCCCCTTATATCACCCCCTTGGTTAGGTACATATAATAAAATAAAGAAATTTTATTTATTTTCATTTTTCCATTAGGGTTAGGGTTATAATTAGGGTTATAATTAGGGTTAGGGTTATAATTAGGGTTAGGGGTATAATTAGGGTTATAATTAGGGTTAGGGTTATAATTAGGGTTAGGGTTGGAATTAGGGTTGGTATTAGGGTTAGGGTTGAGATTAGGGTTAGGGGTGTGTTGGGGTTAGGGTTGGAGCTAGAATTGAGGGGTTTCCACTATTTAGGCACATGAGGGGGTCTCCAAAAACGCAGTGGCATTCAAAAAGTCAAATGGCGCTCCCTCCCTTCCGAGTCCTGCCGTGCGCCCAAACAGTGGTTTACCCCCACATATGGGGTATCAGCGTACTCAGGACAAATTGGACAACAACTTTTGTGGTCTAATTTCTCCTGTTACCCTTGGGAAAATAAAAAATTAGGGACTAAACGATCAGGTTTGTGGAAAAAATATGATTTTTTATTTTCACGCCCGGGCGTTATAAACTTCTGTGAAGCACTTGGAGGTTCAAAGTGCTCACCACACATCTAGATAAGTTCCTTAGGGGGTCTAGTTTCCAAAATGGGGTCACTTGTGGGGGGTTTCCACTGTTTAGACACATCAGGGCCACTATAAACGCGACATGGCGTCCAGCCAATTCTGCATTGAAAAAGTCAAACGGCGCTCGTTCCCTTGCGACCTCTGCCGTGCGCCCAAAAAGTGGTTTACCCCCACATATGGGGTATCGGCGTATTCAGGAGAAATTGCACAACAAATTTTGTTGTTCATTTTTTCTTTGAACAGTTGTGAAAATAGAAAAAATTGGTTCCGAAGTAAAGCTTTTGCAAAAAAAGTTAAATGTTAATTTTTTTCCTTCCACATTGCTTCAGTTCCTGTGAAGCACGTAAAGGGTTAATAAACTTCTTGAATGTGGTTTTGAGCACCATGAGGGGTGCAGTTTTTAGAATGGTGTCCATTTTGGGTATTTTCTATCATATAGACCCCTCAAAGTGACTTCAAATGTGAGGTGGTCCCTAAAAAAAAATGGTGTTGTAAAAATGAGAAATTGCTGGTCAACTTTTAACCCTTATAACTTCGTAACAAAAAAAAATTTTGTTCCCAAAATTGTGCTGATGTAAAGTAGACATGTGGGAAATGTTATTTATTAAGAAATTTGTGTGACATATCTCTCTGATTTTAGGGCAAAAAAGTTGAAAATTTGAAAATTGCTAAATTTTCAAAATTTTCGCCATGTTTCCGTTTTTTTCATAAATAAGCGCAAGTCAGATAAAAAATTTTTTACCACTAACGTGAAGTACAATATGTCACGAAAAAACAATCTCAGAATCAGCGGGATTCGTTAAAGCGTTCCAGAGTTATAACCTCATAAAGTGACAGTGGTCAGAATTGTAAAAATTGGCCCGGTCATTAAGCTGCAAAATGGCTCTGTCACTAAGGGGTTAAGGACATTACATTCCACTTTAATTTTGTGGGTGACTCCAAATCCAGGCCTCCTTTGGTTAATAAATTTAATTTCCATTGATGATTTTTGTGTGATTTTGTTGTCAGCACATTCAACTTTGTACAGAACAAAGTATTCAATGAGAATATTTCATTCATTCAGATCTAGGATGTTATTTGAGTGTTCCCTTTATTTTTTTGAGCAGTGTATATATATATATATATACATATTTATATATGTATATATATATATATATATATATCAGCCAGATACCCTCATTAATAAGGTACATAAAGAGTTAAAGAAAAGACACAGGGAAGCTTACAGGGGAACCCCAGAAAAAAATTGACATGGGGTCCCCCTATAAAATCAAAGCTGAGTGCTGATATTAATAGCCTGGGAAGGGGCCATGTATATTGGCACCCCAGGCTAAAAACATCAGCTCTCAGCCGCCCCAAAAATGGCGCATCTTATAGATGCGCCAATTCTGGCACTTAGCCTCACTCTTCCCACTTGCCCTGTAGCGGTGGCAAGTGGGGTAATATTTGTGGGGTTGATGTCACCTTTGTATTGTGTGGTGACATCAAGCCAGTGGCTTAGTAATGGACAATCGTCTATAAGATACCTATCCATTACTAATCCTATAGTTGTATGGTAAATAAAGACACAGCCAGAATAAAGTCCTTTATTTGAAATAAGACTAAAAACAGTTTTCCATTTTTATTTAAACGCCTAATTCCAGCAAAGTCCTCAATCACCTGCAACAGAAATAAAATAATAAACCAACACAAATACTCCCTGTCTGCCGTAGTCCATTTACCGAGTGTCCCACGATGATCTTATGTGTAGAACAGTCACAGTCCTCCCGTAGTGTATCACTGCGCCGCCGTCAGAGGTCACCGGAGTTCGTGTTGTCACTTGCGGCACCTCTGCGTTAGAAAATTCTTACACATCGGTAGTGCAGTAAAGTGAGAGCATAAACTCCGGTGAACTCTCAATGATGCACTACAGGAGCTATTATCTCCTGTCAGTGTGTCACCGTAGCCGTGTAGAGCAGTCACATCTCCTAATGTGACTGTTCTACACGTGAGATCCCCATGGGACACTCGTTATTAAATGTACTACGGCAGAAAGGTAAGTATATGTTGGTTTATTATTTTATTTTTGTTGCAGGAGACCGAGGATGTCGTGATTAGGTGTTTGGTGAGTAAGAATGTGTTTTTCTTCTTGTTTTATACTTTAACAATCTCCGGATGATGGGACTACTGTCCCATCATCGGCTTATGATGGGAGTAGTAGTCCCATCAGACGATGCCTGGCTACACCCAGACACCCGCAGACAGACACACACACAGACACGCGCACACAGACACACATGCACATTCTCCGCTCACACATATTCTCCGCCCACACACTCTTCCTCCTTCCTTTCCGCAGTGTTTTTGGCACGCAAATCCGCAGCTAATCTGCAAACCTTTTTACACTTGCGGTTTAGCTTTAGATTTGATAGACTCAATGTTATGAGCTGCTACAAGCACTAAGGAAAGATGGGAACTCTGTCCCTACAATAAAACTGAGCTTGATCCCTACGATGTAACGGGGAACCTGATCCTGCGACCAGACCCGCTAAAGTCCTCAGCTAGTCTGAACGAAGACCTATAGTTGCGAGGGAGGAATCCCTACAAGATCTAGGGACTGGGAGAAAAGGTGGACACCTCCTAACAGAAATTGTAGCAGGGAAAATTAAACAGAAAACAAATTACTACGAGATCCTAAGATTAAGCAAAACTGACAGAGTAAGGCACCAAAGCACCCGGCTAGCTTAAGAGTAGATAATACAATGAAGTCCAGCAAAGCCAGAAGGGCGGAGCCAGACTAAATAGGGAAAAAAGGTCATGTGACCAGCAAACTGAAACAAAATCTAACAAGAGGGTTCTAACAGTACCCTCCCTTCTAAGAGGATCCTCCGGATCCCCTAGGACTTAGGCTTATCCGGAAACCTCTTGTGAAACGCTCTGACAAGTCTAGATGCAGAAACATCATCCGCCCTCACCCATGAGTTATCCTCGGGTCCATAACCCTTCCAAGCGACGAGGTACTGCAAACCCCCTCTATACCGTCTAGAATTTAGTTTTTTCCAAAAATTTCCCATCAATCACATTGAGAGTTGAACCACAATCCACAAATACCCGAAACTCCATTAATTCCTCCTCACCAGCAGTGGTAGCAGAAAGAAAGACACCTTTATTGTTTAAACAAGCTATGCGGGCGACACTGACCTCATTTTTTTTTTTCTCTTTATTCATTCGAAGCGCACAGTTCTTAATGAAATGCTCAGATTTACCACAGTAGAAACACAAACCTTGAGCAAATCTGCATTCTTTTTCCCGAGAGTGAGGTGCCATTGCTCCAATTTCCATCGGCTCTGCAATGTCAGTACATTCCTTCTCCAAACCTGGAGCTGACAAAGCAGACTTACTCTCATTAACCCTTGCACGCAGTCTCCTATCCACCCGTATGGCCAATTGCATAGCCTCTTGCAAGTTACCAGGTATAGGATAAGCAATCAGCAAATCTTTAACCCTTTCACTTAATCCTGCAAGAAATAAACTTTTCAAAGCTGAATCGTTCCAGCCCACCTGGGTGGACCACCTACGGAAGTGAGTACAATATTTTTCCACATTACCCGATCCCTGTCTCAAACGTCTCAACTCTGTCTCAGTTGATGAAACACGATCCGGATACTCATACAACAACCCCAAAGCAGAAAAAAAAACATCCACTGATCCAAAGCATGGATCACTAGGTTGCAGAGAAAAGGCCCAGTCCTGAGGTTCTTTGCGCAAAAGTGACATTATAAACCCTATGCGCTGTGATTCATCACCAGAGGATCTGGGTCTCAAACGAAAATACAACAAGCAAGCATTTTTAAAAGAAAAAAAATCTTGTTGTTCACCAAAAAATAAATCAGGCAAACATACCTTTGGCTCCACGAAATGTGCTCCAGAACAACTACTCATGTGTTGCTGGATTTCAGCCACCTCCAGAGAGAGACCCTGCAGGCGTTCAGCCAAATCCCGAACCAACACCATGATGAAAACAGAAAATCTTTCCTTAGAGATTTTTTTTTTTATTTCTTGGCTGGACTTACTGTTATGAACTGCTACAAGCACTAAGGAAAGATGGGAACTCTGTCCCTACAATAAAACTGAGCTTGATCCCTACGATGTAACGGGGAACCTGATCCTGCGACCAGACCCGCTAAAGTCCTCAGCTAGTCTGAACGAAGACCTATAGTTGCGAGGGAGGAATCCCTACAAGATCTAGGGACTGGGAGAAAAGGTGGACACCTCCTAACAGAAATTGTTGCAGGTAAAATTAAACAGAAAACAAATTACTACGAGATCCTAAGATTAAGCAAAACTGACAGAGTAAGGCACCTAAGCACCCGGCTAGCTTAAGAGCAGATAATAAATGAAGTCCAGCAAAGCCAGAAGGGCGGAGCCAGACTAAATAGGGAAAAAAGGTCATGTGACCAGCAAACTGAAACAAAATCTAACAAGAGGGTTCTAACACTCAATGTAAGTCAATGGGTGCAGAAATGCTGCAGATCCGCAAAAAGAATTGACATGCTGCGGAAAATAAAACGCTGCGAATCCACGCGGAATTTTCCGCAGCATGTGCACAACAATTCTGGATTCCTATTGATTAACATTGCTTAAGCTACCCTTTGCAGATTTGGTGCAAACCGCATGGAAAAAACAATGTGGATCCGCAACAAAATCTGCAATGTGTGCACATAGCTTAAGACTCGGCGCACATTTATCCTGAGCTCTACGTTGAGGGCTTACAACGGGGTTTCCATGAAAATCTATGAAATACGTGATTCATATGGAACCCTCAACGGAAGATTTCCTATAATGAGGCAGATGGAGGCACTGTGGACGCCATCTGACCTGTGACCGGTGGTGTCCATCTTTTTATGATTGCATAAAAGTGCCGTTGGCCACAGTTTTGTGCACTTCTAAAAATAAGGACACCACTGAAAATAGGCCAGATGGAGTCCTAGACTAATTCTGCTGCCTCATTATAGTGAATGGATCCCTCAGGCGTTTTCATCACTCAGAGATTTACATGGAAACCCCAAAGCAAGTGCTCTGATTTGTTAAAAATGTAGCTATTTATTCTTCACTACCCAATGGTATAAAATTCTCTGACACACTCGTGGTGTCAATATGATTACTGCACATCTAGATGAATTCATTGAGAGGTTTAGTTTGTAAAGTGGCATCACTTATGGGGGTTCTGCTGTTCTGGCATCTCATGGGCTCTCCCAGTGGGTCATGGCACCTGCAAACTATAACCGTAAAATCTGGCTCTTCTGGCTTTCTGAGCTTTGCACTGTGTCTGAAAAATATTTCCCCATTACATGTAGGGTATTGGTGCACGCAGGAAAAAATGGACCTCAGTTTGTTGTAAAAAAAAAAAATCCTATAAGCCTATAACCCCTTAACCCCCAATGGTGGTTTGCACATTTCTACTTTACATCAGCATAATTTTGGAACCAAAAATTTTTTTTCTCATAAGGATTAAAAGTTGACCAGTAATTTCTCATTTTTACAACAAAATGTACAAAACCATTTTTTTTAGAGACCACCTCACATTTGAAGTCATTTTGGGGGATCTATATGGCAGAAAATACCCAAAAGTGACACCATTCTAAAAACTGCACCCCTCAAGGTACTCAAAACCACATTCAAGAAGTTTATTAACCCTTCAGGTGCTTCACGGGAGCTGAAGCAACGTGGAAGGAAAAAATTAACATTTAACTTTTTAGTCACAAAAATGATCTTTTACAAACAATTTTTTATTTTAACAAGTGTAAAAGGAGAAAATGGACAGATAAAGTTGTTGTGCAATGTCTCCCGAGTATGCCGATACCCCATATGTGGGGGAAAACCACTGTCTGGGCGCACGCCAGGGCTTGGAAGGGAAGGAGCGCCCTTTGACTTTTTCAAACCAAAATTGGCTGGAATGGAGATTGGACACCATGTCGCGTTTGGAGAGCCCCTGATGTGCCTAAACAGTGGAAACCCCCCACAAATGACACCATTTTGGAAACTAGACCCCCTAAGGAACTTATCTAGATCTGTTGTGAGAACTTTGAACACACAAGTGTTTCACTAAAGTTTATAATGCCTGTGTGTGAAAAAAAAAAATTCCCACAAAAATGATTTTTTAGTCCCCAATTTTTGATTTTTCCCAAGGAAATTGGACCCTAAAAGTTGTTGTCCAATTTGTCCTGAGTACGCTGATACCCCATATGTGGGGGGGAGAAACTGTTTGGGCGGATGGCAGGGCTCAGAAAGGAAGTAATGACGTTTTGGAATGCAGACTTTGATGGGTGTCATGTCATGTTCAGTTTGCAGAGCCCCTGATGTGCCTAAACAGTGGAAACCCCCCACAAGTGACCCCATTTTGGAAACTAGACCCCCTAAGGAACTTATCTAGATCTGTGGTGAGCACTTTGAATACCCAAGTGCTTCACACAAGTTTATAATGCCGTGGCATGAAAATAAAAAATCCTATTTTTTCCCACAAAAATGATCTTTTAGTCACAAATTTTTTTATTTTCCAAGGGTAAGAGGAGAAAATGGACCTCAGCAGTTGTTGTCCAATTTGTCCTGAGTACGCTTATACCTCATATGTGGAGGGGGAACTACTGTTTGGGTGCACGGCAGAGCTCGGAAGGGAAGGAGCTCCATTTGACTTTTTCAAACCAAAATTGGCTGGAATCGAGATTGGACCCTATGTCACGTTTGGATAGCCCCTGATGTGCCTAAACAGTGGAAACCCCCCACAAGTGACACCATTTTGGAAACTAGACCCCCTAAGGAACTTATCTAGATCTGTTGTGAGCACTTTGAACCCCAAAGTGTTTCACTAAAGTTTATAATGCCTGGGTGTGAAAAAAATTTTTTTTACACAAAAATGATTTTTTTAGTTCCCAATTTTTGATTTTTCCCAAGGTAATTGGACCCCAAAAGTTATTGTCCAATTTGTCCTGAGTACGCTGATACCCCATAAGTGGGGGGAAATACTGTTTGGGCGCACAGCAGGTGTAACGGGTCCGGGAGGCGGAACCTCTGAGCTACTATACAAAGGGGCGGACCTTGTAAGGGAGCAGGTGGCGACCAGGGTGGACGGGCAGGTAGTCACAGCAGATAACCGGGGTAGTCTCTGGATGAACGGGCAGGAAGTCGCAGCAAGTGACCGAGGCAGTCTCTGGATGAGCGGACAGAAGGTCACGACAAGTGACCGGGGCAGTCTCTGGATGAGTGGGCAGGAGGTCACGGCAAGTGACCGGGGCAGTCTCTGGAAGAGTGGGCAGGAAGTCACGGCAAGTGACCAGGGCAGTCTCTGGATGAGTGGGCAGGAGATCACAGCAAGTGACCGGGGCAGTCTCTGGATGAGCGGACAGAAGGTCACGACAAGTGACCAGGGCAGTCTCTGGATGAGTGGGCAGGAGGTCACGGCAAGTGACCGGGGCAGTCTCTGGATGAGTGGGCAGGAGATCACGGCAAGTGACCGGGGCAGTCTCTGGATGAATGGGCAGGAGGTCACGGCAAGTGACCGGGACAGTCTCTGGAAGAAGGTAGATACGACCTGTGATGGCTGAGCCTCCCGGTAGGCTAGCAGGAAGATAGAAGATGAGCGCTCCCAGGTGAGCGAACGAGAGTCACTGGAATAGCGGAAGATCACGGTACGTGACGGCAGAGCCTCCAGGTAGGCTAGCAGGCAGGTAACAGACGAGCGCTCCCAGGTGAGCTAGCAGGCAGGTAACAGATGAGCGCTCCCAGGTGAGCTAGCAGGCAGGTAACAGATGAGCGCTCCCAGGTGAGCTAGCAGGCAGGTAACAGATGAGCGCTCCCAGGTGAGCTAGCAGGCAGGTAACAGATGAGCGCTCCCAGGTGAGCTAGCAGGCAGGTAACAGACAGCAACCTGGCAGGGATCAGACAGGTATCTGGCAAGGACCCTGAGGACTGAAGCAGAGTAGTGAACAGTGCAACAACATTGCTCGGGCACCTCCATTTTGGAGGAGGGGCCTTATATAAGGTGAAGTCCTCCAGCCATTGGCCGGGGACTCCTTAGGACGACGCGCGCGGCCCCTTTAAGAGGGAGGGCAGCGCACGCGCGCGCGCCCTAAGCACCGTGGCAGGAAAGGAGCGCGCGCCGCCAGCAGAGCGGGAGAAGGACGCCGGACCTGGCGCAGAGAGGTGAGGGGAACAGCGTCCCTGCCTGGCAGAGGGCAGGGACGCCGACGCCGGCGCTACAGCAGGGCTCGGAAAATAAGTAATGACGTTTTGGAATGCAGACTTTGATGGGTGTCATGTTCAGTTTGCAGAGCCCTTGATGTGCCTAAACAGTGGAAACCCCCCACAAGTGACCCCATTTTGGAAACTAGACCCCCAAGCAACTTATCTAGATTTGTGGTGAGCACTTTGAACCCCAAGTGCTTCACACAAGTTTATAATGCCCGGGCATGAAAATAAAAAATCCTATTTTTTTCCCACAAAAATGATCTTTTAGTCACCCATTTTTTATTTTCCCAAGGGTAACAGGAGAAATTGGACCCCAAAAGTTGTTGACGAATTTGTCCTGAGTACATTGATACCCCATATGTGGGAGAAAACTACTGTGTGGGCACATGTCAGGACTCAGAATAGAAGTAGTGATGTTTTGTAATGCAGACTTTGATGGAATGGTCTGCGGGTGTCATGTCGCGTTTGGAGAGCCCCTGATGTGCCTAAACAGTGGAAACCCCCACAAGTGACCCCATTTTTGAAACTAGACCCCCAAAGAAACTTATCTAGATGAGTGGTGAGCACTTTGAACCCCCAGGTGCTTCACAGATGTTTATAACGCCCGTGCGTGAAAATAAAAAATCATATTTTTTCCCACAAAAATATTTTTGCCCCCAATTTTTATTTTCCCAAGGGTAACAGAAGAAATTGGACCCCAAGAGTTATTGTGCAATTTGTCCTGAGTACGCTGATACCCCATATGTGGGTGTAAACTACTGTTTGGGCGCATGGCAGAGCTCAGAAGGGAAGGAGCACCGTTTGACTTTTTCAAAGCAGGTAAAATTGATAAAGCAGTTTTATTCTTCGGGTTAGTACGATTACATCGATACCTCACTTATATCATTTTTTTATGTTTTGGCGCTTTTATACAATAAAAACAATTATATATAAAAAATAATTATTTTTGCATCGCTTTATTCTGCGAGCTATAACTTTTTTATTTTTTCGCTGATGATGCTGAATGGCAGCTCGTTTTTTGCGAGACAAGATGACATTTTCAGCAGTACCATGTTTATTTATATCCGTCTTTTTGATAGCGTGTTATTCTACTTTTTGTTCCGCAGTATGATGATAAAGCATTGTTTTTTTGCTGTTTTTTTTTTAAGGGGTTCACTAAAGGGGTTAACTAGTGGGACAGTTTTATAGGAAGGTCGTTACGGACTAAATATGTGTACTTTTATTGTTTTTTCTTTTTTTTTATTTACATAAAGAAATGAATTTATTGGGGAATATTTTTTTTCTATTTTTAGGAATTTTTTTTTTTACACATGTTAATTTTTATTTTTTTACTTTTTTACTTTTTCCCAGGATGACATCACTGTATAGTGTCAGATCGCAGATCTGACACTGTGCACAGTACTGTGTCAGATCTGCGATCTGACAGGCACTGCAGGAGTCTTTCTCAGCGCCTACTCTCAGCAGGCACTGAGAAGCCACCTCCCTGCAGGACCCAGAAGGACCTCGCGGCCATCTTGGATCTGGGGTCCTGCAGGGAGGATGCCCTCGGAACAGCGCGATCACATCGCGCTGTTCTGAGGGTTTCAGGGAAGCATGCAGGGAGCCCCCTCTCTGCGTGATTCTTCCCTAAACCGCCAGAACACTGCGATCATGTGCCGGGTGTCAGCTGTGATAATCGGCTGACACCCGGCCGCAATCAGCTGATCGAGCATGACGTACTATTCCGTCCTTAGGAATTAAGTCCCAGGGCACATGGACGGAATAGTGCGTCAGATGGAAGAAAGGGGTTAAAACTTGTGTTTAAAACAACGTTTTAGTGGTAAAAATGTAATTTATTCTTTCTTCACTACTCAATGGTATAAAATTCTGTGAGGCACATGTGGTTTCAATATGATCACTGCACCCATAGATAAATTCATTGGGAAGTGTAGTTTGTAAAATGAGGGGGTTTCTGTTGTTCTGGCACATCAGGGGCTCTACAATGTGACATGGCACCCTCAAACCATTCCAGCAAAATCTGAACTCCAGTATGACGCCTTTTCCCTTCTGAGATTTGCACTGTGCCTCAAAAGTAGTATTCCCCAACATATGGGGTATCAGTGTACTCAGAAGACATTGCACAACAAATTGTATGGTGCAATTTCTCCTGTTACCCTTATGAAAATGCAAAATTTGGGTCCAAAATAAATTTTTTGTGGGTAAAATGTGATTTTTTTTTATTTTCATGGCTCAACTTTATAAACTTCTGTGAAGCACTTGGGGGTTCAAGGTGCTCACCACACATATAAATACATTCCTTGAAGGGTCTAGTTTCCGAAATGGGGTCACTTCTGGAGGATTTCCACTGTTTAGGCACATCAGGGGCTCTCCAAACGGGACAAGATGTCCGCTAATGATTCCAGGAAATTTAACATTCAAAAAGATAAATGATGCTCCTTCCTTTCCAAGTCCTGCCGTGCGCACAAACAGTACTTTTCTCCCTCATACAGGGTATCGGCTTACTCAGGAGAAATTGCACTACAAATTGTATGGTGCAATTTGTCCTGTATATTTTTTCCTGTTACCCTTGTGAAAATAAAAAAAATTGTTGTTAAAAAACATTTTTGTGGGGAAAATGTGATCTTTTGTTTTTTTAAGGCTCAACGTCATAAAGTTCTGTGAAGCACCTGAGGGTTCAATATGCTCACCACACATCTAGATCAGTTCCCTGATGGGTCTAGTTTCCAAAATGGTGTCACTTCTGGATGATTTCCACAGTTTAGGCACATCAGAGGTTCCCAAAACGTGACATGGTGTACACGAATTGTTCCAGCAAATTTTGCATTCAAAAAGTCAAATGGCACTGTCAAAAAATTGGATCTGAAGTAAATTTTTTTGTGAAAAAAAGTTAAATGTTCACTTTTTTCCCACATTCCAAAAATTCCTTTGAAGCACCTGAAGGGTTAATAAACTTCTTGAATGTGTTTTTTTAAGGGGTGCAGTTTTTAGAATGGTGTAAATTTTGGGTATTTTCTGTCATATAGACCCCTCAGGCTAAGTGCACATGTTCAGGATTATTTGCAATTTTTTCGCGTTTTTTCGTGGGAAAAAACGCGTCAAAAATGCGTGAATTAAGCATCCTATCATTTAGAATGAATTCCGCAATTTTTGTGCACATGGTGCGTTTTTTTCCGTGAAAAAAACGCATCGTGGAAAATCTAGCAACATGTTCATTAATTTTGCGGAATTCTAGCGTTTTTCCGGCTATATTATTGACCTAGAAAGTTCAGGAAAAAATCACGGTAAAAACGCGTCAAATCCGCGCAAAAAAAAAGCAACAAAACACGCAAAATCCGCGCAAAAAAACGCATTTTTACCACGAAAAAAGTCCGTTTTTGCTCAGGAATATTCTGCAAACATTCCTGAACGTGTGCACTTAGCCTCAACGTGACTTCAAATATGATTTGGGCTCTAAAAAATGGTTTTGTAAATTTTGTTGGAAAAATTTAATTTTTTTTAATCCTTATAACTTCCTAACAAAAAAAATGTGGGTTTCAAAATTGTGCTGATGTAAAGTAGACATGTGGCAAATGTTATTTTTTAACTATTTTGTATGACGTATCTCTGTGATTTATGGGCATGAAAATTAAAAGTTTGAAAATTGCGACATTTTGAACATTTTCGCCAAATTTCTGTTTTTTTTTCATAAATAGACGCAAGTCATATCGATGAAATTTTACCACTATCATGAAGTATAATATGCCACAAAAAAATATTCTCAGAATCACCAGGATCCGTTGAAGAGTTCCAGAGTTATTATTTCACTAGCTGAAGAGCCTGGCGTTGCCCAGGCATAGTAACTAACTGTGGTTAGTTATAACAAATTCTAATGATTATATTGCACATAAAAACATTTCACATCATATTTTCAACACTTGCACTAATTGCAATAAAGCGTATCGTATACACAGCCTACTTCTTCAGCAGCACCACATAGCAACTTCCTGTTATGAGCACAGCGGCGTAATCCACGAGGCTCCTCCTTTCCCTTGACGTCATGCCTCACAGGAGCATCTCCATTCTAGACACGATGGAGCTAGATGTGGCCTGTGCCTGCCGCGCACTGATACTCTGAAGGTGGCAGCCCTGATTGTAGCTCGCAGCGGCTGGGACGTCGTAGCCGGTGAGTTTTGCAGGGTGAATTTCGAGGTGATTGTGTCTCCGCCCGTGTGCGCTAACCTCGTGGGCCGTGTGGATGGGGCTTTGCGTATGGAGTGAGTGGGGCTATGTGGAGTGGGTGGGGTTTGATACATAGACACACACACACATACATACACTCAGCTTTATATATAAAGTGACAGTGATCAGAATTGATAAAATTGGCCCGGTCATTAATGTGCAAACCACCTTCACTGGTAAAGGGGTTAAATATCTGTTACATGGTCAAAAGTGGCCAGTTTTTACTCTTATTTTATTAGTAAGTTGCAATTTTTTGTTTGTTTTTTTTTTATTTTGCCATACGGTTCCAGAGATATGGGCCATTTTATTTAGTACTAATTTTATGTTTATTTATTTTACAAGGTGGTGTGGTTCACAGGACTTAGTGTATGTGTGTCTTTAGGCTGCTCTGTACTATTAGGCTGGCATCACACTCACCGTAGAAAAATACGGACCGTATTGTACGAGCGTAATACGCCAAAATGATGCTGGCACAACAATCCGTATTTCATCCGTTGTCAGGGTACGGCTGCGTATTTTGCGCATGTAAGCATCCGTATGCAATCTGTATGGCATCCATACAGCGTATTTTTCTCGGCACCTTGCAAAATGGACATTTAACGGTTTTTAGGCCTGAAACTCATTCAAATCATCATCAGCATGCCTATTTATTGGCTCTGCATCAGGTTGCAGCCCCCAATCTTGCAATTTTGGTGGTGTGCTTGAGTATTGCTGCTTGCTCGCCAACATGTCTGACAGTCTTCAGTTCACCCCAACTGATCGAGTGTTGTACAACTGGATTTGTCCCGCCGCTTTGGCCAGCCCTTACCCAGTGATCGTTGATCCGCGGAGGAGGAGGCGAATGTGGGTGCATCCGCATTTGAGGCAACGGCTCACTAAAGGCCATTTTCACCGCCTGTATGCATCTCTGCGGACTCATCCAGACAAGTTTTTTCTGTTTTGTCGGATGACCATTCCCACATTTGAGGTTTTGTTGGAGATTGTGCACCCTGGGATCACCTACCAGGATGCGCAAAGCTATCTCTGCAGAGGAGCGACTTCTCCTTACGCTACGGTATGTATTCCTCACCTACATACTGTCTGTTGATGTGTTTTCCCACAAGTGTCCCTTTACCCTTATTTCTGTAACGAAATATCCTCATAATATATCCCATATATCACCTAGAACTACCAGAACTATTATGTGGATGTAAAAATGACAGCAACCTTTGACTTGTGTTAAATTTAAATTAGGATTGTTTGTAAATGAAATGATTTAAGGGTTATCTATAGTGCGTTTGTTCTACCTTTGTGCATGTGTAATGATTGCTCTCTCTACATTTGGTTACTTGTAGGTTCCTAACTACTGGCATATCCTATGCCGCACTCCATTTGGAGTTTTTGATTGGAGGTCCACCATATCTGGCATTGTGCGTGATACCTGCTCACAACTCTGGGACAGACTTCATCAACTGGTGATGCCTGAGCCAAAGATGGAAGACTGGAAGAGGATTGCCAGGGGATTTGAGGAGCAATGCCAGTTCTCAAATTGTATAGGAGCCCTTGATGGGAAGCCGCCGAACTCAGGGTCCCAATTCTAAAATTCTAAACATTATTTTTCTGTTGTGCTGTTGGCTCTGGTTGACAGTAACTACAGGTTTATAATTGTAGACATTGGGGCCTATGGAAGAACTGGAGACTCTAGAGTCTTCAATTCTTCCATTATGGGTCAGCGGCTTCGCAATAACGAGTTGCACCTACCACCAGCACGCCAACTTCCTGGCTCCAATCTAGAACCTGTCCCATATGTTGTAGTTGGGGATGAGGCCTTCCAGCTATCAAGGAATGTGATGAGGCCATATCCACGACAACACCTTGACCACCGTCGTCGGATATTCAACTTGCGCCTATCACGGGCCAGGCGCCTGGTGGAGTGTGCATTTGGCATTCTGTGTGCAAAATGGCGGGTCCTCCAGTCTGCTATTCAGCTGAGTGAAGCCAACGTCAATGAGGTCATCAAAGCATGTGTTGTTCTACATAATTTCACCGAATGCATGATTGTTGCCCATCTGATGTTGGTGACAATGTGGTTACCAATGTGGATATGCCCACACCCCATGTCATCCCTTTACGTCGCCCACTCTCAGGGCTGAAAACCTGTGATATATTCACCCAATATTTTGTGTCACCTGAAGGTACAACTACATGGCAAGATGATGCTTTATCTATGGTGTAATGTATTTCTGTGTGTATACATAAATGTATAGTTTCTATGACATAGTCTGTGTCTGCTGTTACAGTTCATACCAGATATGTAGGTGATGTAGTAGACCTTACTTAAGCAACAAGACACCAAATTTTTTTAAAAAATATATATTTATATGTGCAAACTTGCACTTGAGGTAGTGACAACCATATTTTACGCATATGGTATATGTCTTCATAACACTATAGTGTAAGTGCGCATTATTACACAAGTAAAACAAAAATCAGAGAAAAATAACAAACATTTCCATAAATAATAATACATAAGCAAAATAACAAACTTTCACTATCATTAGTGAGCACCATATCTGCCCCATATGGTTGGGTTCTAAGACTAAAAATAACAAACATTGGTATAAATGATAAGATGTAAAGAAAAAAAAATAGGTTCACCTAGTCCAGTTCCCACCAGCTAAGTACCATATGCTGTTTGTAGGCATTCAGATGAGTGCAAATATGCATTACACAACATGGTGTAAAAATAAATATAAAAAAATAAACTTTTGTATAAATAATAAGAGCTAATGAAAAGACGGATTTTGGTAAGAACTTACCTGTAAAATCCTTTTCAGCGAAGGAAGGAAAGGAGACACACTAGTCATAACTAGTGGGTAGGCGGAGCCCAGATGGGATAGACACCTCAGATTAAAAAAGAGTGTTGACTGGCCCCTCCAGCTCGGGCTCCTCCTACTCAGCTCTCCAGTTGTACACAAGCTTAAGGAAGAGCAATATCACCAGCGGAAGCAACATAACCCCTTCTGAAGGACTTCAGAGACAAAAAACACAAGAGTACAGGTTATGCATGCATTTAGGTAAAAAACCACACAGTTCCAGGTACTACTCACTGGACCTGACCACTGCAATGAGCTGGCGATGCTGGAACAGAGCCGTAGCGCGTCGACCTCGACCCAGATAACTGCTATCAGAGAAGGGTCACGCCGCATCTGTAATACAACAACACACTTCTGCCAAGGGAGGGAGCTGTGTCTCCTTTCCTTCCTTCGCTGAAAAGGATTTTACAGGTAAGTTCTTACCAAAATCCGTCTTTCAGCAGCAGAACGGAAGGAAAGGAGACACACTAGTCATAACTAGTGGGACGTCCCAAAGCAGTCCAAAAATATAGGGTGGGAAAAAAAACAGAAACGGCAGAACCCAACAACCTAAGAAAACTGCGCAACTAGCGCTAAAAAATAGATTAAAGGAAACTTTAAACTACCGCCGCCTGTAGGACTCTACGTCCCAAGGCTGCATCAGCAGAAGCACTAACGTCCACCTTATAAAATTTCGTAAAAGTGTGGACAGAGCGCCAGGTAGCTGCCCTGCAGAGCTGAGCTGCCGAGGCCCCTTGATGGAAAGCCCATGACGAGCCCACAGCCCTCGTGGAGTGAGCTCGAACCTTAATCGGGCAAGGTTCGCCCTTAAGTCGGTACGCTTCCAAAATGGCCGACCGAATCCAACGAGCTATAGAGTCCTTGGAAGCTCGTTGACCACGTCGACGACCTGCTGGAATCACAAACAGAGAGTCCGACTTCCGAAAACCTTGAGTAACAGTCAAATAAAACTTCAAAGCCCGCACCAAATCCAATGCGTGCAAGGCCCGTTCCTTCGCATTCCTTGGACTCGGACAAAGAGAAGGCAACACAATATCCTGGTTAACATGAAATTGCGACACCACCTTAGGTAGGAAGTCGCTCCGTGTGCGTAGCACTACATGATCCGGGTGAAACTCCAGGAAGGGAGGCGAGCAAGAAAGAGCCGCCAACTCAGAAACCCTTCTCAAAGAAGTGACCGCTACTAGGAAGGCAACCTTCCAAGAGAGCAAAGAAAGACTAACAGAGTCCATAGGCTCAAAAGGCCCGTGTTGAAGAGCCTCCAAAACAAGATTGAGACGCCAAGGAGACACAGGCGCCCTACACGGTGGAAACTGGTGGGCTACTCCGCGAAAAAAGGAACGCACGTCCCTACGCGAGGCGATAGCCTTTCGGAACAGCAAGGACAGAGCAGAAACCTGACCCCTCAGGGTGCTAACTGCCAAACCTTTGTCCAGTCCAAATTGCAGGAAAGCCAACAAATTGGGAATGGAAAAAATCCTCGGATTCCTTGAGGAACCCGAACACCACGAAAAGAAGGCTTCCCAAGTCTTGTGGTAAATTCTAGTAGTAGCCGGACCTCTGGCCGCTCGTAAAGTGGCAATGACTTCGGCTGAAAAACCTCGACGGGTCAATATTTCGGTCTCAAGAGCCACGCCGTCAAACGCAGAGACTTCAGGTCCGGATGACGAACGGGCCCTTGGGTTAACAGGTCCGGGCGAAGAGGAAGTGGAACCGGCGGTGCCGCCAGGAGTGACACCAGAGTCGAGAACCACGTTCTCCTTGGCCAATCTGGGGCTATCACTATAGCCGAGATTCTCTCCAGTCTGATCCGACGGAGAACCAGAGGCAGTAAGGATATCGGCGGAAACACATAGATCAGCTCGAATTGGTCCAACGGAGCCACCAGAGCATCCACCGCCACAGCCTTCGGATCCTTGTACCTGGACATGAATGTCGGCAACTTGGCATTGAACCTGGATGCCATCAGATCCACTTGGGAAGTTCCCCAACGGGAGCACAGCAGTGCAAAAATCTCCGGATGAAGACTCCATTCTCCGGGATCCATCTTCTCGCGACTTAGAAAGTCCGCCGTGATATTCTGAACTCCTGGAATGTGGATCGCAGAGATAGCTGGCACTCTGGTCTCTGCCCATATCAGGATCCGAGATACCTCCACCATGAGTCTGGAACTCCTTGTCCCGCCTTGGTGATTGATATATGCGACCGCCGTTGCATTGTCTGTCTGCACTCGGACAGGCAGACCGCTTAAAGGGACCATCCAGTGTTGGAGGCAAAGGAAAAATTGCCCTCAATTCGAGGATGTTGATCGGCAAAACAGACTCTTCCGACGACCATACTCCCTGAGTCCAGAGATCGTTCCAAACACCCCCCCAGCCTGTCAGGCTGGCATCGGTGGTTATGACAGACCACTTTGGAGGAAGGAAAGACCTCCCCAGGGATAACTCTTTCGGACGGATCCACCATCCTAGAGACTCTCGTACTTTGTGAGAGATGATAACACTGCAATCCAGTGAGGTCTGCGACCGATCCCAGTGGTTCAGAATGAACTTTTGGAGAGCCCTGGAATGAAATTGGGCAAACGGAAGTGCTTCCATTGAAGCCACCATCAACCCCAGAAGGCGCATACATCTCCGAAGGGACATTGTCTTTGAAGACTTCATCACCCGTACATGCCGAAGGAGACATGCTTGCTTGTCTGGAGGCAGGGACACCACTGCTCGTACCGTGTCGAAATGCATCCCCAAAAACAGGATTGATTGTGACGGTTCCAGAGACGACTTCTCCCAATTGACCAGCCACCCGAAGTCCTCCAGGAGCTGAAGTGATAGGTCGCGAGCCGTCACCGCCTCCTCCTTTGAGGGCGCCACAATCAAAAGGTCGTCCAGATAAGGAAGGACCATGACTCCCTGTCTTCGTAGAATCGCCATGAGAGGCGCCAGAATTTTTGTAAAAACTCTGGGCGCTGAGGCCAAACCGAAAGGCAGGGCCACAAATTGGTAATGATCTTCCCCTATGGCAAAACGAAGGTAACGTTGGTGAGCCCTTCCGATTGGAACGTGTAAATAGGCGTCGCGAATGTCGATTGACACCAAAAAGTCGTTCTGCGACAAGGCTGCCACCACGGAACGAAGCGATTCCATGCGAAACTTTCGGGTGTGGACATGCCGATTCAATCTTTTGAGATCCAGGATGGGGCGAAACTTGTCCTCCTTTTTGGGGACCACAAAAAGATTGGAATAAAATCCTCTTCCCCTGTCCTCTGGTGGAACCGATACCACCACACCCTTCTGCAGAAGAAATTCGACTTTTTGCAGTAAAGCGGCACATAGCTCGAGCTCTGACGGGATGCGAGATTGGCAATAACTGTTCGGGGGTCGGGAAGAAAACTCTATGAAATAGCCTGCCGACGCAACCCGCGTCACCCAGGAGTCTGGGACACTGGAAACCCAGGTCAATTTGAATTGGAGCAGGCGACCCCCCACTCGAGAGCCCTCGAGCGGGACCCTGGCGTCAATCCGCCTTAGCGGGCTTTTTGTCAGATTCCCTCTTGTCATGACGGAAACTTTGTTTCCAGGGAGTGCGGGATTTCTGAGTGGTCTTTTTTCCCGAAAAAGAGGGACGACCCGACCCCCAAGAGGGCTGACCGAATCGTCCCCTGGACCGAAAGGACCGTCGACCATTACTGGCACCAGGTCTGCCAGGCGTAGAAGTCACAGTTCTTCGCTGTGGTAAAGCTGCTTCTTTTGCCTTTGCTTTGGCAATCAGCTCCGTGAGGTCAGATCTAAATAGCTGACCGCCCTTGTAAGCTAAAGATAGCAAACCTTGCTTGGAAACCGCATCACCGGTCCACTGTCTAAGCCACAGAGCTCTCCTGACTGAGACCGCCGAGGATTGTGTCCTGGATAGCAATGACACAGTATCCAGGTTTGCATCATGACCATATTGGAATGCACTTTCTAACAATTCGAACAGTTCGTCCACCTCAGGTACTTGAGGTTCACATTTCCTCCGCAAATGGTCCAACCAGACCAGGGAAGCTTTATAAGCACACATGGAGCCTAGCACTGCTCTGAAACCATGATCCGCGGCCTCGTAAATGGATTTTGCCGCCGACTCCGCTTTTCTGTCCAGTGGGTCTTGTAGACTCGCCTTCCCTTTAATAGGAAGTAAAGAAGATTTGCTAAGCTGAGATAAAGGGACATCCACTTCAGGAGAAGGGATCCAATTGTCAATCGATTCCGTAGTACACGGATAGAGTGACTCAAATAGACGTGTCCCCTGAAAACGTTTGTCTGGACACAGACGCTCCTTCTCCACTGCTTGATTAAACTCACTCAGGGATGGCAAAGTCGAAAGTGACTTATGCGACTCCTGAAACATCCGGGCCGACTTACCAGGGCGAGTAGTTACTTCCTCCTGTAACTGTAACGCCTCTCTCATAGCTTCAATTAAAGCTTCTACACGGCCCGAAAAAGAGGCAGAGTGCCTTTGCTGATCTTCTTTATCCGAATCGGATATTCCCCCTGAAATTAAAGGGGAACCCTCCATATCAGAACTCTCTGAGTCGCTATATGTGAAAGAAGTCACCGGCCTGTGTCGCTTCCTGCCATGAGGGGGTTTGGCTGACACCCAATAACCTATAAGGTTAGATAGGCTATCAATCGAACGAGTGAGAGCCTCCATCTTTACATCACTGGGTCCTCCGACCGCTGCGCTTGACGCGGTCGATGTCTGTGTGTCAGATACACGAGACCGATCTTGTAGCGGAGTCGGGACATGGTCCGCACCTGGGTTCTGATCTGACATGTCTTACCCAGTACAATGGCAGGTTAAACCTGACAGTAACAAGAAACAGTGTGGTTTCTAGAAAAAAATAAGACGAACGCTGAAGGGTTAACTCTTAAAGAAAGCGTTACCCCAGCTGTCCCACCATTAAGGGTTAACCGCCTGATAAGGGGTTAAAGTCACAAGCTCTCCACAACCTGTATTAATGTGACAGATGTGTGAGCCCCAGGTGCCTCTTATGAGGAAGCAGGTGCTGACAGAAACTTCCTCAAGGAATGCCACACTAAACGAAAAAAATCGCTAAAATATTGCGTCTTTTTTCGCATCTCATAAAAATCCTGCGACTTAAAAAGCGTCGCTAACTTTAGCGACGTTCAGTGTGGCAGAGCCCTGCGCTGCGGGGGAGAGCAGTCTTTAAGCTTCTGCCCTGATAGGCAGAAGCGACTCACAGTTAAACTTCGCGGTGCTGTCTTCTTAATCTTGTGCGGGAGGAACGGAGAGTGAGGAGCCCGGAGCGCTGCAATGGCCGCCGCACTGAGGAGGCAGCCGGAAGAGAAGGCAGAGGAAAATCGCGCTCAGTGAGCGCTTCCTGCCCTGGAAGCGTGAAGCCACGCCCCCGCCTTAAAAAAAAATGCGCGGGACTCCTCCATTCTCCGGTCCCGCGATCCCCGTCCTGCAGGCATCCACCTGCGGACAAAATATAACAGTCACCACATATACTGTAACAGCGGCTGCCGCAGCAGCCGCTGAATCACTCATACACATTATAAAAATGTGGAGTACTCACCCCGCCATGCGCCACAGGGACCCCCAGGGGTTTCTGGCGCGTGCCCATGCTTCCCCCCAGGGCGGGGATCGCAGTGACCCCTGCAGCGCGGTTTGCGTCCCCGCCAGGGAAGCCATCCTCATCCCCCCGGGCCGGCAGGGTTCTGCAGGGACCACCATATAGGGTAATACAGATCCGCCAAGGGAGAGGTTGGGGTCCAGCAGCGCTGAGACCCCTGAGACCTCTAGACCACATTAGGTGATCCAAGTCTCTTGTCCGATAAAAAATAATAAAATCTTCTGAGGAGCTGCTTCCAGCAGCGACTATCCTCTGAGACCTCAAATTGAAAACTGGAGAGCTGAGTAGGAGGAGCCCGAGCTGGAGGGGCCAGTCAACACTCTTTTAATCTGAGGTGTCTATCCCATCTGGGCTCCGCCTACCCACTAGTTATGACTAGTGTGTCTCCTTTCCTTCCGTTCTGCTGCTGAAATAACAAACGTTGACTATGCCTACTGAAGAGCATATTGGTATCATATGTTTTTTACAGCCATCTAGATTAGTGCACATTTCTTTGGCACAACATGAGTCTAAACTAAATATAAAAAAATAACAAACAGGTTTTGAAATCATAATATATAAGTAAAATAAAAAATCACAGCTGGTGGTATGTGGGTGGTGGGGTTGGCGGGTTCCCAGCATCTCTGTGTGGTTGGCTTGGATGACCACCTTGACCATCACCCTGTTGGGGTGGATTTTCTGGGCCCTGAGCTAACATCTGCCCACGGTCAGGTTGGTGTGTGGGCACATTGCCATAAAGATAAGGGAGATTATGTTCCTGTGTAAGATGGTACCCACGAGAATCATACCCCCCAATATGACCATGTTGAGCACATCCAGGTTGGGACCAGCCTGCAACACTGGATCTGTACAAGTGGCCATATTGGGAAGTCGGATTATAGCCAGCCATTTGACCCTGTTGTTGCCAAGGTTGGTTCGGTGCGGGAATGGGTTAAGGTGTAGGCGCCCGTGCAGGAGGATCATCAGATCCTAATTGAGTATGCACATTTTGGTGGGGGGCAAGGCTCAGAAGGTTACGGGGTGAGAGCTGCCACCTCTCAAGGAATTCAAACACCTCATATGGTGTATTGGGGGGTGTGCATGCATCAATTAGGATGTGCATTGATCCTCGCACATGGAGCCTCAGCTCACAGGGTAGGGACGAAGGTAGCGGGCAAGGCTATGGGCATAGGCCTCCTCACCCTCATCCACAGCTGCCCTTGAAAGGTAATTGAGTACCCCAGTGTCCACATGCCTACGTGTGTCTGACCCAGTGATCTCTCGCCGTCTTCTCCCACGGCGGGATATTGCAGCAGGCTGGGGGAGCCCCCCCCAGAGGTACAGTGGGGCTGCTGCTGTTTCCTGCTTCATCCCCAATGGCGGATGCTGCTGCAGCTGGTGCCTCTGGTACAGGTAGAGGAGGAGGGGGTTGCTGAGGTCCTTGGGATTGTGAACCTTGAGGGATGCTGATGGGAGGTTCAGACGATGGGCCAGCCACCTCTTCACCTCCCCCAACCGGGTCAATAATGGCCTCTAAGTCGGAGCCTGTCTCTCTCTCAGTGAGGTTGGATTGAGTTCTGCTGGGAAATGAAAGGGGCTGTCCTCAAAGTGGGGAAACATCTGCCCACATATGCGCCTTCATGCCGCCTCTTTCCTTGCGCGGTCTGCATAATGTGCATCTCTTTGGTCGCAAATTTCAGGCCTCTCCTGTACCAACACAATGAGCATCTCTACATTGATTAGGGAGGACATCATGGCCGACTCCGTGGAGGCGTTCTTCCGGGATGTCTGGCGCTCTTTTTGAGCTAATTTACATGTGTCAGCTTCTTGCTGCATGTGTTGCACCATTTCCTGTGAGCTGCAGAAGTCTTGCGTATTTCTCGCAAGTCACACGTCTGGTCCGTGTGTAATCCGTTGTTTTCTCGCACCCATAGACTTTCATTGGCGTACAACGGGTGTAATACGCGTACAATCGCAGCATGCTGCGGGTGTCTCGCACCGTAAGATACGCCCGAGAAAAATACGCATGATCAGAGCTGCCCCATAGAGAAATATTGGTCCATGTGTAATGCGTGGTTTTCACGCCTCTCACTCGTCCGTATTCCTCCTTAGGTTACATACTCACTGGCGACGAAAACGTCCGACGCTCGCATGTAAAATCCCAGCTCTGGTGCCGGAACTCGGGAGTGAAGCGAGCGGCTGCATATAAATACATGCAGCCGTGCACTCCACTCCCGAGTACCAGCGCCAGAGCTGGGATTTTACATGCGAGCGTCGGACGTTTTTGTCGCCAGTGAGTATGTACCCTCAGTGTGACGCCGGCCTTACCCTGAGACCACCCTCTACTTGGTAAAGACAGTAAAAAATAGCACTAAATATAAAGGCCTATATCTCTGGATCCGTATGTCTGATTTAGAAAAAAAAAAAAGGAATATTCAAGGGACCAGCGGGAATAAAAAAAAAATAGAACAGGTGTACTTTATTTTTTGGGGCGCGTCCCAAAACATTTTGTGCGATTTTCTGTATCATTTCCTTTAGATGAGCCTATATGTTTAAGTAGTATAGCAAGAGACCATGAAGCAAACATCCAGTTTACATTTACGATCACTGACAACAGGTGTCTCATAGCAGAAAACAAAACCTTTCCCCTCAGGTCATCATAGAGCCAATGGAATCTACTGGAAATAAAGACATTTGTGTCTTTAATCGATCCAGGTGACTGTGTTACTGGCAACATCCACCTGAGGTAGGACAATAGAAAACAATCATGAAAAGGAGAAAGGGAGTCTAACAAGTCACACCCTCTCACTGATGGGCTATTCAGCTGCCTGTCATACCTACAACTCTACCCACATACAGGTCCTTCTCAAAAAATTAGCATATAGTGCTAAATTTCATTATTTTCCATAATGTAATGATTACAATTAAACTTTCATATATTTTAGATTCATTACACACCAACTGAAATTTGTCAGGTCTTTTATTGTTTTAATACTGATGATTTTGGCATACAACTCCTGATAACCCAAAAAACCTGTCTCAAAAAATTAACATATTTCAACCGTCCAATAAAATAAAAGTGTTTTTTAAAAACAAACAAAAAAACCCATCAAATAATAAAGTTCAGTTATGCACTCAATACTTGGTCGGGAATCCTTTTGCAGAAATGACTGCTTCAATGCGGCGTGGCATGGAGGCAATCAGCCTGTGACACTGCTGAGGTGTTATGGAGGCCCAGGATGCTTTGATAGCGGCCTTAAGCTCATCCAGAGTGTTGGGTCTTGCGTCTCTCAACTTTCTCTTCACAATATCCCACAGATTCTCTATGGGGTTCAGGTCAGGAGAGTTGGCAGGCCAATTGAGCACAGTAATACCATGGTCAGTAAACCATTTACCAGTGGTTTTGGCACTGTGAGCAGGTGCCAGGTCGTGCTGAAAAATGAAATCTTCATCTCCATAAAGCATTTCAGCCGATGGAAGCATGAAGTGCTCCAAAATCTCCTGATAGCTAGCTGCATTGACCCTGCCCTTGATGAAACACAGTGGACCAACACCAGCAGCTGACATGGCACCCCACACCATCACTGACTGTGGGTACTTGACACTGGACTTCAGGCATTTTGGCATTTCCTTCTCCCCAGTCTTCCTCCAGACTCTGGCACCTTGATTTCCGAATAACATGCAAAATTTGCTTTCATCAGAAAAAAGTACTTGGGACCACTTAGCAACAGTCCAGTGCTGCTTCTCTGTAGCCCAGGTCAGGCGCTTCTGCCGCTGTTTATGGTTCAAAAGTAGCTTTACCTGGGGAATGCGGCACCTGTAGCCCATTTCCTGCACACGCCTGTGCACGGTGGCTCTGGATGTTTCTACACCAGACTCAGTCCACTGCTTCCTCAGGTCCCCCAAGGTCTGGAATCGGTCCTTCTCCACAATCTTCCGCACTCTGGGAACAGCCTATTTGTTGACAAATTTCTTTCTGGGTCTTACCCTCTTGCTTGAGGGTGTCAGTGATGGCCTTCTTGACATCAGTCAGGTCGCTAGTTTTACTCATGATGGGGGTTTTGAGTAATGAACCAGGCAGGGAGTTTTTAAAAGCCTCAGGAATCTTTTGCATGTGTTTAGAGTTAATTAGTTGATTCAGAAGATTAGGGTAATAGGTCGTTTAGAGAACCTTTTCTTGATATGCTAATTTTTTGAGACAGGTTTTTTGGGTTATCAGGAGTTGTATGCCAAAATCATCAGTATTAAAACAATAAAAGAACTGACAAATTTCATTTGGTGTGTAATGAATCTAAAATATATGAAAGTTTAATTGTAATCATTACATTATGGTAAATAATCAAATTTAGCACTATATGCTAATTTTTTGAGAAGGACCTGTATATATATGTATTCTATGTGTATGTATCTAGTGTTTTGTGAGCTGTCAGTGTGATTTTACAGTAGCCGGGGATGAATTGCCGGCTTTTCAAAGGAGACTGGTGCGTATAAATCGGACAGCACTCGCATGGTGCGAGTGCTGTGCGATGATTTCTCGCACCCATTGACTTGCATTGATGATTATCATGCCAAAATTTCTCACACCAATTTCTGATGAGAAAAAAATCGCAAATGAGAACTCACCTATTGAATAACATTGGTCAGATTTGAATCCGATTTTTTTTTGGCTGAATATCATCCGTTTTCAGCGCCAGTGAGTATGAGCCCTTAGTCTCGTTGACTTTGACCTTGTATTTCGTACATTCAGGGTTGTACATTTTCCTAATCTGTTTCATAGTACAAGAGAAATGTTTTATGTAAGCTGAAGTTGGTGATTTGCTCTCTGTTTGATCCACAATTAGCAAACTTATTTTGGTTTGCAAGTTACTGTTGTTTTTTTTTCTCTTCTACATATGTGTCTATGGATCAGTAAGTGGCTAGAGAGAAAGGCGATGCTTTTCTGCTTCAGGTAACATGACTCATAGCAGCAGCCGGGCCCCAGTGTTTAGTGTCTCGGGAATCCTAATTCCATTCCAGTCACATGTCTGCTGAATTCTGAGCACAATGAACAAAGATACAGAGGCTTGAAATCCTGCTCTGGGTTTGATTTATTGTACAAGATTGTTTTTGGGTGCTAGGCAAAGGTACAGAACAAGAAAAAATAACCTGTAAACATTTTAAAGCAATGTACAGCATGTAGGCTTTTAGTTTTTTTTTGCAAATTCAACTGCAGAAATTCTGCAGATCTCGTCCTTAAGGCTGTGTGCACACGCTGAGTAAATGGATGCAGAAATTTCTACATCTCTTGGCACGAAAAACGCAGCTGCAAAAATGCACGTTTTTAATGCATGTTTTTCTCCATGTTTTTTTTTCTGATTTGATTTAGGACAATGGTGAAAAACACTGGCAAAAACACTCAGAATTGACATGCTGCAGATTATTTTCTGCACCAAGTCTGAAAGTCAAAATTGCTTAACGTGTGCATGACGTTTCAGGTTTCTCATTCACTTTGCTGGCATCAGGATTGCTTCAGATTTTTCTAGCAAATCTGCATGGCAAAAATGTACCAAAAACGCACCAAATCTGCAAAGTGTGCGCAAGGTCTACAATGAAAATCTGCAGCATGAATTGACATGCTCTAGATCATGGTTCCCCAACTCCAGTCCTCAAGGCCCACCAACAGGTCATGTATTCAGGATTTCCCTTGTATTGTACAGGTGATGCAATTATCACCTGGGTAATACTAAGGAAATCCTGAAAACATGACCTGTTGGTGGGCCTTGAGGACTGGAGTTGGGGAACCCTACTCTAGATTATACAACGTGAGTATGGGGTTTTCAAATTTCAGTTTTTGAAACATAATTATTTTTTATTACGAAGTTATAGGGTTAAAAGTTGACCAGCGATTTCTAATTTTTTCAACAAAATTTACAAAATAATTTTTTTAGAAACCACATCAAACTTGAAGTGACTTTGAGGGGTCTATATGACAGAAAATATCCAAAAGTGACACCATTCTAAAAACTGCACCCCTCAAGGTATTCAAAACCACATTAAAAAAGTTTATTAGCTCTTCAGGTGCTTCACAGGAATTAATGGAATGTGGAAGGAAAAAATGAACATTTAACTTTTTTTCACAAAAATGTTACTCAAGACCCAAATTTAGACCCAAATCACGGAACATATCTAGATCATCATGAACCCCCAGGTACTTAACAAAAGTTTATAACGTTGAGCCATGAAAATAAAAAAAAAATCACATTATTCACACAAATGTTTTTTCAACCCGAAATTTTGCATTTTTAATAATAATAATAATTTTATTTCTATAGCGCCAACATATTCCGCAGCACTTTACATTATAGAGGGGACTTTTACAGACAATAGACATTACAGCATAACTATAAATACAGATCAAAGTAGATACCAAGAGGAATGAGGGCCCTGCTCGCAAGCTTACAATCTATGAGACATACAATTTGTTGTGCAATTTATCCTGGAGTACGTCAATGTGGAGGAAAACTACTGTTTTGATGCACGGCAGGGCTTATAAGGGAAAGAGCGCCACTTGACTTTTTGAATGTAAAATTTTCTTGAATAATTAGCGGACGCCATGTCTCGTTTGGAGAGCCCCTGATGTGCCTAAACAGTGGAAACCACTCATAAGTGACCCCATTTTGGAAACTAGACTCCTCAGGGAACTTATCTAGATGTGTGGTGAGCTCCATGAACCACCAGGTGCTTCACAGAAGTTTATTATGTTGAGCCGTGAAAGTAAAAAAAAGCACATTTTTCCCACAAAAATATTTTTTAACCACAATTTTTTTACTTTTGCAAGATTAACAGTAAAAAATGGATTGGAAATTTGTTCTGCTCTTTATCCTGAGTATGGAGATATCCCATATGTGGGGGAAAACTACTGTTTGAGCTCATGGCAGGGCTCAGAAAGGATGGAGTGATGTTTTGGAATGCAGATTTTGATGGAATGTTCTGCAGGTGTCATGTTGTGTTTGGAGAGCCCCTGATATGCCTAAACAGTGGAAACCTTCCATAAGTGACCCTATTTTTGAAAGTAGACCCCTCAAGGTGCTTCACAGTAGTTAATAACATTGAGCCATGAAAAAAAAAAAAAAAAATCACATTTTTCTCCTTCCCCCATGACGGCACCACCGATAGGGGATCCGCTCTTCAAGGACAGGAAACCTACAGGTAAAAAGGGCAGTACCTCTCTTCCGCATCAGTTGGTTTCTTGTAATTGATGGGGAACCTACATACCTGCAAAGGAAGGCATACCTGAGTGCTAGAAGACAATTGTCGTGGGATACCAGGCCCAGCCAAGCCGATTCAGGTTACCTGGCTTGACTGGTGCGGTATCCTGAGGCTCCACAGCTAGGATCAGTGTGCCTCAAGGGTGTGCGGAGAGAGGCAGCAGAGAAGATGCATCACTGGGTATGCTGCTTCTCCTTGAATCCTCATTGTCTGCTCTGCTGGCAGCTGGGCTAGAGGCAAACGCGCACCAATACTTCTGGGGTCAAGTGCACATGTGCAGGGACATGGACACACTCCTTATGATGCGGCGCCGCAAGGCATGACTGGGAAATCCATTCGCCGCATGGGCACATCCTCACTGGCCATGTATGTGCCCGGATACTGTTCACCCTCCTGCTGCAACCTCTCCCCTCCCTTAGGGAATCCCTATGGAGGGCCTACGGGCATCTAGGCATAATAAGATACTGAAAGAGCACGGTGGTGCAGGGAGGAAAGGGGGAAGTGCCATGGCTTATTTACCACCAGAAAACACTAGGATAGTGTCTGATAGAGCTCTAAAAAATATTTAGAGTTGAGAGTCCTCAGTGGTTGATACCTTTTACACCTTTTGACACCGCATCTTGATAGAGCTCTGGCAGTCTTCCCCCCAGTCATGAGCGAGTAGGAGCACCAGGAGGTGCAGACTCTGCATTCCCAGTCACCACCCCAGCAGCAGTAGCTGCCGTTGCAGCGACAGCAAAAGAAAAAACAAGCGAGATATCAAGAGGACCACGAGTGGTAAGAGTGGGAGTGGGCGTTCTGACTGATCGTCCCAGCGCAGCAAGGACTCCAGTGTGGCGTCAAACTCAAGAGGGAGCCCATCTACAAGAATGGTTCCTCCTCCTAACCCGGTAGCCCTTTTTCTGTCAGAATAGTAAGTGATCTATGTGAAAGTTCACCTTATAATTAGGGTTCCCCCTTTTTTCTTCTCTTCTTCAGAAAAGGAAAGTGCAGGGCAAGACCAAATACAGGACCTGTGCACTTTGCATGGAGGAGTTATCCACTACTTGGGAAAAAAGACTCTGCGGCTCTTATATAGAACAAACAATCTGTGAAGAAACACCGAAGTTAATAATAATAATAATTTTATTTCTATAGCGCCAACATATTCCACAGCACTTTACATTATAGAGGGGACTTCTACAGACAATAGACATTACAGCATAACAATAAACACATAGATCTAAACAGATACCAAGAGGAATGAGGGCCCTGCTCGCAAGCTTACAATCTATGAGGAAAAAGGTGAGACATGAAAGGTGGATGGTAACAATTGCTTTTATTGTTTGGACCAGCCATAGTGTAAGAATCGGGTGTTCATGTAATTCTGCATGAACCAGTTAACAGTCTAAATATGTAACAGTACAGACACAGAGGGCTATTAAATGCATAAAGCATGTGAGAATATGATGTGAGGAACCTGGTTATGGTAAAAAATTTTGAATGAGCCACAAAGGGATATAATTTTGAATGAGCCACACAGGGATAAAATTTTGAATGGGCAACACAGGGATATTTAGGTTAATGCGTTGAGGCGATAGGCCAGTCTGAACAAATGCGTTTTTAGGGCACGCTTAACCCTTAACGACCGCCGATATGCCTTTTAACGGCGGTCATTAAGGGTACTTAAGCCAGAGCGCCGTTAGTTAACGGCGCTGTGGAAAAAGTGAATAGCGCCCCCCAGAGACGCATTTTCTCCGGGGTCTCGGCTACCGGGGGTAGCCGAGACCCCAGAGAACATGAATCGGGTCGGTTTTTATCGACCCCGATGTTGCGATCGCCGTTATTAACCCTATAACGGCAATCGCAACAAAAAAAAATGGTGTGCATTTAATTTCTCTCTCCTCTGATGTGATCGGACATCAGAGGAGAGAGAAAAAGGTTCCCCGATCCCCCCCTTGTGGCCCCCGATGCCCACCATGTGGCCCCCGGGCCCTCCGGTGTTTCCCGGTGGGCGCCGCCATCTTTGAGGCCTACTAAATGGCGGGCGCATGCTCAGTGCGGTTGCCGCGATCTGCCGGGGGGGTAGGCAATTTTCTCTGGGGTCTCGGCTGCTGAAGGTAGCCGAGACTACAGAGAACATGATCCGGGTCGGTATTTACCGACCCCGGTGTCGCAAAAAAAAAAAAAAAAAAACATTTCTCTCCCCTCTGATGTGATCGCACATCAGAGGGGAGAGAATTAGGGTCCCCAGTACCCCCGATCCCACCCTGTACCTCCCGGTGTCCCCCGTCCTCCGGCAGGTCCCAGGCTCCCGGGTCTTCTTCCTGGCGGCAGATTCAAAAAAATTTTCATTCATTCTCCTAAAAGTACATTTTGATCACTGTGATAAACTATCACAGTGATCAAAATAAAAAAAAAAACAGTACATAACCCCCCCTTTATCACCCCCTTAGTTAGGGACATATAATAAAATATAGAAATTATATTTATTTTCATTTTTCGTTAGGGCTAGGGTTAGGGCTAGGGTTATAATTAGGGTTAGGGTTAGGCTGGGTTCATACTGCGTTATGGCAGTCCGTTAGATGGAGTGCGTTACACCGCGGTATAACGCGGTGTAACGCAGTCCGTTAACGCTGCCATTCACCCCATTTGAGGGCGCATCGCGACGCATGCCGTAAAGGGTTACAATTAGGGTTAGGGTTACAATTAGGGTTACAATTAGGGTTAGGGTTACAATTAGTGTTGGAATTAGGGTTGGGATTAGGGTTGGGATTAGGGTTAGGGGTGTGTTGGGGTTAGGGTTAGAGCTAGAATTGAGGGGTTTCCACTGTTTAGGCACATCAGGGGGTCTCCAAACACGACGTGGCGTTCACAAAGTCAAATGGCGCTCCCTCCCTTCCGAGCCCTGCCGTGCGCCCAAACAGTGGTTTACCCCAACATATGGGGTACTCAGGACAAATTGCACACCAATTTTGGGGTTCTAATTTCTCTTGTTACCCTTGGGAAAATAAAAAATAGCTGGCTAAAAAAATCATTTTTGAGGAAAAAAATATTTTTTTATTTTCACAGCTCTGCGTTTATAAATTTCTGTGAAGCACTTTGGGGTTCAAAGTGCTCACCACACATCTAGATAAGTTACTTAGGGGGTCTAGTTTCCAAAATGGGGTCACTTGTGTGGGGTTTCCACTGTTTAGACACATCAGGGCCTCTACAAATGCGATATGGTGTCCAGCCAATTCTGCGTTGAAAATGTCAAACGGCGCTCCTTCCCTTGCGACCTCTGTCATGCGCCCAAAAAGTGGTTTACCCCCACATATGGGGCATCGGCATGCTCAGGACAAATTGCACAAAAACTTTTGCGGTCTTGTTACCCTTGGGAAAATAATAATTTGGGTGAAAAGATCATTTTTGTGGGAAAAATATGATTTTTTATTTTCACGGCTCTACGTTATAAACTTGTGTGAAGCACTTGGAGGTTCAAAGTGCTCACCACACATCTAGATAAGTTCCTTAAGGGGTCTAGTTTTCAAAATGGGGTCACTTGTTGGGGGTTTCCACTGTTTAGGCACATCAGGGGCTCTCTAAATGCAACATGGCATCCAGCCAATTCTGCGTTGAAAAAGTCAAACGGCGCTCCTTCCCTTGCGACATCTGCCGTGCGCCCAAAAGTGGTTTACCCCCACATATGGGGTATCGGCATGCTCAGGACAAATTGCACAAAAACTTTTGCTGTCTTGTTACCCTTGGAAAATAAAAATTGGGGTGAAAAGATCATTTTTGTGGAAAAAAAATGATTTTTTTTTCACGGCTCTACGTTATAAACTTGTGTGAAGCACTCGGAGGTTCAAAGTGCTCACCACACATCTAGATAAGTTCCTTAAGGGGTCTTGTTTCCAAAATGGGGTCACTTGTTGGGGGTTTCCACTGTTTAGGCACATCAGGGGCTCTCTAAACGCGACATGGCATCCAGCCAATTCTGCGTTGAAAAAGTCAAATGGCGCTCCTTCCCTTGCGACCTCTGCCGTGCGCCCAAAAAGTGGTTTACCCCCACATATGGGGTATCGACGTATTCAGGAGAAATTGCACAACAAATTTTGTGGTTCATTTTTTCTTTTAACACTTGTGAAAATAAAAAAAATTGGCTCCGAAGTAAAGCTTTTTCAAAAAAAGTTAAATGTCAATTTTTTCCTAACACATTGCTTCAGCTCCTGTGAAGCACCTGAAGGGTTAATAAACTTCTTGAATGTGGTTTTGAGCACCTTGAGGGGTGCAGTTTTAAGAATGGTGTCACTTTTGGGTATTTTCTATCATATAGACCCTCAAAGTGACTTCAAATGTGATGTGGTCCCTAAAAAAAAATGGTGTTGTAAAAATGAGAAATCGCTGGTCAACTTTTAACCCTTATAACTTCGTAACAAAAAAAAATTTTGCTCCCAAAATTGTGGTGATGTAAAGTAGACATGTGGGAAATGTTATTTATTAAGAAATTTGTGTGACATATCTCTCTGATTTAAGGGCATAAAAATTTCAATTTGAAAATTGCGAAATATTCTAAATTTTCGCCATATTTCCATTTTTTTCATAAATAAAAGCAAGTCATATAAAAATTTTTTTACCACTAACGTGAAGTACAATATGTCACGAAAAAACATTCTCAGAATCAGCTGGATTCGTTAAAGCGTTCCAGAGTTATAACCTCATAAAGTGACAGTGGTCAGAATTGTAAAAATTGGCCCGGTCATTAAACTGCAAAGTGGCTCTGTCACTAAGGGGTTAAAACTGTGGGGATTGGGGATTAATCGTATTAACCTGGGTAGTGCATTCCAAAGAATTGGCGCATCACGTGAAAAGTCTTGGAGACGGGAGTGGGAGGTTCTGATTAATGAGGATGTTAGCCTCAGGTCATTAGCAGACTGGAGGACACGGGTAGGTGTTATGTTACGGTAGCTGAGGAGTGCAGGTAAAAAAGGCAATACACCAGAGCAGTTGGAATCTATGAGATTGCAGTACCCTGACTAACCACCACAACTAGAGGCAGCCGTGGAGCGTTCCTACGATGGTCCTAGACGCCTCGTCACAGCCTGAGGAACTAACTATACCTAAAGATAGAAATAGGAAAGCTATCTGCCCCGGAGCAGAACCCCAAAGATAATAGAAAGCCCCCAAACATGTAATGGCGGTTAGACAAGAGGAAATACTGACACAGAAAGAAAATAGTATGAGCAAACGCTGGGGCCCAAACTATCTAAATAGAAAAGGACAGGAAGGGTACTTACTGCAATCCCAGAAAACCCTGAAAAACACCAACTCTACTAATTTCAAAATCACCTGAGATCACACGACCTCTACCACCTAAATTAGTTCTCTGGTGTAACAAAAACAGCAGCCACTGAAAAAACTGCAAAAAGCAAAAGTACAAAACACAGTGGCTGGACAAAACTGAGAGGGCAAAAGCCCCCGGAGGGGACCCAGAAGGCCCCCACAGAAGTGCAGGACAAAATGCAAAAATATAGCAAAAACACAAAATAAGAAATTGTCTTATCTGATAGCAGGAGATGCAGACACGACACAGCAGGCTACAAGGGAAACTGGAAAGAAGGATTCAGACCAGAACAATTGATCACCGGCAACCCTGATGGGAAAATGATTCCCTTAAATAAGACCAATCAGTAACACCTGATTCCCAATCCTCACTAGTACCGCTTGTAACCACCAGAGGGAGCCTCTGCTCAGAACTCATCTCAAACCCATTCACAACAGTACCCCCCCCTTGAGGAGGGGTCACCGAACCCTCATTTGTGCAACCAGGTCGGTCAGGATGAGTTCTATGATACGCACGGATAAGTCTCCTAGCATGGATGTCCGAAGCAAACACCCAAGAATTATCCTCCTGACCATAACCTCTCCATTTAACCAAATACTGGAGTCTTCGTCTAGAAAAACGAGAATCCAATATTTTCTCAACCACATACTCCAGATTGCCCTCAACCAAAACAGGGTCAGGAGGCACAGCAGCAGGAACCACTGGCTCAACAAACCTCTTCAACAAGGACTTGTGGAACACGTTATGGATCTTAAATGTCCCTGGAAGAAGCAAACGAAAAGAAACAGGATTAATAATCTCCATGATCTTATAAGGTCCAATGAACCTAGGCTTAAATTTAGGAGATGCTACTCTCATAGGAATATTCTTTGAGGACAACCAGACCAAGTCCCCCACTTCAAACCGAGGACCATCAGTCCTATGCCGGTTAGCAAACCGCTGGGCCTTCTCCTGAGAGAGGGACAACCTCTCCACTACCTGGTCCCAAATCTGCTGCATACGCTCAACAACAGAGTCAACACCTGGACAGACAGAAGCCTCCGTCTGTCCTGAAGAAAATCGAGGGTGAAACCCAGAATTACAGAAAAACGGAGACATCAAAGTGGCAGAGCTAGCCCTATTATTAAGAGCAAACTCAGCCAAAGGCAAAAAAGAGACCCAGTCATCCTGATCAGCAGACACAAAGCATCTTAGATAAGTCTCCAATGTCTGGTTTGTTCTCTCAGTTTGACCATTGGTCTGAGGATGAAATGCCGAGGAGAAAGACAATTGAACACCCAGTTTAGAACAAAAAGTCCTCCAAAATCTGGAAACAAACTGGACTCCTCTGTCAGACACAATGTTCTCAGGAATGCCGTGTAAACGAACCACGTGCTGAAGGAACAACGGCACCAATTCAGAGGAGGAAGGCAACTTAGGTAATGGCACAAGATGTATCATTTTGGAAAACCTATCACAAATTACCCAGATGGTGGTCATTCTCTGAGAAACAGGAAGATCGGAAATGAAATCCATAGAGATATGGGTCCATGGTCTCTTGGGCACAGGCAATGGCATCAACAAACCACTAGAGCGAGAGCAAGGCTTGAAGCGAAAGCAAGTCCCGCAGGACTGCACAAATTCCCTGACATCGCGAGACAAGGTAGGCCACCAAAAGGACCGACTAACCAAGTCTCTGGTACCAAAAATTCCGGGATGCCCAGCCAGTGCGGAACAATGAATCTCAGACATCACACTCTTTTTCCATTGGTCCGGGACAAACAATTTTCCAACAGGGCAGCGCTCGGGCCTATCCTCCTGACACCCCTCCAGAGCAAGTCTCAAATTAGGCGAGATGGCGGAAAGAACTACACCCTCCTTCAAAATAACAGAGGGATCAGATAGCTCAGGAGAGTCCGCAAGGAAACTCCTCGAGAGGGCATCCGCCTTAACATTCTTAGTGCCAGGAAGAAAGGAAACCACAAAATTAAAACGTGTGAAAAACAAGGCCCACCTGGCCTGTCTAGGATTGAGTCGCTTGGCAGATTCCAGATAGACCAGATTCTTATGGTCCGTAAGGACCACCACCTGATGTTTGGCTCCCTCCAGCCAATGTCTCCACTCTTCAAAAGCCCACTTCATGGCCAATAACTCCCGATTACCCACGTCATAATTACGTTCAGTAGGAGAAAATTTTCGAGAGAAAAAGGCACAAGGGTTACTTTTAGAGGTCTCTGGATCTTTTTGGGACAAAACGGCACCTGCCCCAATTTCAGAGGCATCAACCTCCACCTGAAATGGCAGAGAAACATCAGGCTGCCGTAGAACAGGAGCAGAAGTGAATCTCTGCTTAAGTTCCTGAAACGCAGAGACTGCCTCAGGAGGCCAATTCACCACATCAGAACCCTTTCTGGTCAAATCAGTTAATGGTTTAACAATAACAGAGAAATTACCAATAAATTTACGATAAAAATTGGCAAAACCCAAAAATCTCTGAAGAGCCTTTAATGAAGTAGGTTGGACCCAATCACAGATGGCCTGAACCTTGACCGGGTCCATTTCAATAACAGATGGGGACAAAATGAATCCCAGAAATGAGATCTTCTGTACGCCAAAAAGACACTTTGATCCCTTCACATACAGAGCATTCTCTCTCAAAATCTGGAATACAGTTCGAACATGTTTCACATGAGAGTCCCAGTCATTAGAAAAAATCAAGATATCATCCAAATATACAATCAGAAACTTGTCCACAAAATCCCTGAAAATGTCATTCATGAAGGACTGGAAGACGGAAGGAGCATTAGTGAGCCCAAAGGGCATCACAAGGTACTCAAAATGCCCTTCAGGGGTGTTAAATGCCGTCTTCCATTCATCCCCGTGCTTAATGCGAATAAGGTTATACGCCCCCCTGAGGTCAAGCTTGGTAAACCAAGTAGCGTTTTTCACCCTGGAAAACAGGTCAGAAATCAAGGGTAACGGGTATTGATATTTCACAGTAATATTGTTCAAGAGACGATAATCAATACACGGCCTTAATGAACCATCTTTTTTGGCCACAAAGAAAAAAACCGGCACCTAAGGGTGAAGAGGATGGTCTGATATGACCCTTCTCCAATGATTCCTTGATATAAGACCGCATAGCGTCATGTTCAGGTACAGACAAGTTAAAAAGGCGACCCTTAGGGAATTTACTACCTGGCACTAATTCAATAGCGCAGTCATAGCTCCTATGGGGAGGTAAGGATGCAGATTTACTTTCGCTAAACACATCAGAAAAATCAAACAAAAAGTCAGGAACATCCTCAGCCTGGGGGGAGGCAGAAAAAACAGGAGTGTTGGTATTAACACATTGGCAGCCCCAACTGGTTACAGACACAGATTTCCAATCCAAAACAGGATTATGAGACTGTAACCAAGGGAAACCCAGCACGATAATGTCATGCAGATTATATAGAACCAAAAATTTGCAGCACTCCTGGTGATCAGGTTCAACCCTCATTATCACCTGAGTAGAAAACTGGGGTTTATTCTCAGCCAAAGGGGTAGAATCGATCCCCAGTAGGGGAATAGACTTCTGTAGGGGTATCAAGGGAAATCCACAACGTTTAGCAAAATCATAATCCATCAGGTTAATAGCTGCTCCAGAATCAACGAAAGCCTGAGCAGAAAATGAGGACAGAGAGCATATCAGAGTGACAGTTAATAAAAACTTAGTCTGAACACTACCCAAGACAACTGAGCGTGCAAAACGTCTTCCCCGCTTAGGGCAGACTGAAATAGCATGAGAGGCATCACCACAGTAGAAACATAACCCATTGCGCTTTCGAAACTCATGACGCTGTGCCCCAGACACCACTCCATCACACTGCATGGGCTCAGCAGCTGGCTCACAAGGCAACACCACTCCACGCATACTTCTCCGCTCACGCAAACGTCTGTCAATTTGAATCGCTAATGACATAGAATCATTGAGACCAGAGGGGACAGGGAATCCCACCATAACATCCTTTACATTATCCGACAGACCCTTCTGGAAAAGGGCCGCCAAAGCGTCGTCATTCCATTTGGTCAGGACTGCCCACCTACGGAATCTCTGACAGTATAACTCAGCGTCATCAAGCCCCTGATTTAATGCCAACAAGGCTTTTTCAGCTTGATCAGTGACATTAGGCTCATCGTACAATAACCCCAAAGCCTGAAAAAATGCATCAACATCACTCAAAACAGGATCCCCAGGTGTGAGGGAAAAAGCCCAATCCTGAGGATCGCCGCGCAGGAGAGAGATGACAATTTGAACCTGCTGCGCTGCGTTTCCTGAGGACTTAGATTTTAAGGCAAGAAACAATTTACAATTATTTTTGAAATTCTGAAACTTAGCTCGATCCCCTGAAAACAAATCTGGCATGGGAATCCTAGGTTCCACAACAGGCAACCTAGCAAGATAGGCAGCAATACTCCGAACCTCAGTGGCAAGCTGATCCACACGGCCAGACAACTGTGCAAACTCCATTGGGAGAAAAGATCCTCCCCAGCACCCAGAGATACAGAGGGAAAAAAAATGCAACAAACAGAAAAATATCTCTGACAACTTTTCTTCCTTCAAAATATTTTTTCCCTTCTGTGAGTACCATACAATTTTTATGGCCGGTGATACTGTTATGTTACGGTAGCTGAGGAGTGCAGGTAAAAAAGGCAATACACCAGAGCAGTTGGAATCTATGAGATTGCAGTACCCTGACTAACCACCACAACTAGAGGCAGCCGTGGAGCGTTCCTACGATGGTCCTAGACGCCTCGTCACAGCCTGAGGAACTAACTATACCTAAAGATAGAAATAGGAAAGCTATCTGCCCCGGAGCAGAACCCCAAAGATAATAGAAAGCCCCCAAACATGTAATGGCGGTTAGACAAGAGGAAATACTGACACAGAAAGAAAATAGTATGAGCAAACGCTGGGGCCCAAACTATCTAAATAGAAAAGGACAGGAAGGGTACTTACTGCAATCCCAGAAAACCCTGAAAAACACCAACTCTACTAATTTCAAAATCACCTGAGATCACACGACCTCTACCACCTAAATTAGTTCTCTGGTGTAACAAAAACAGCAGCCACTGAAAAAACTGCAAAAAGCAAAAGTACAAAACACAGTGGCTGGACAAAACTGAGAGGGCAAAAGCCCCCGGAGGGGACCCAGAAGGCCCCCACAGAAGTGCAGGACAAAATGCAAAAATATAGCAAAAACACAAAATAAGAAATTGTCTTATCTGATAGCAGGAGATGCAGACACGACACAGCAGGCTACAAGGGAAACTGGAAAGAAGGATTCAGACCAGAACAATTGATCACCGGCAACCCTGATGGGAAAATGATTCCCTTAAATAAGACCAATCAGTAACACCTGATTCCCAATCCTCACTAGTACCGCTTGTAACCATCAGAGGGAGCCTCTGCTCAGAACTCATCTCAAACCCATTCACAACAGGTAGGGTGGTAGGCTGAGATGAGGGAGGAGAAGGTGGTGCTGAGCCATGGAGTGCTTTGTGGGTGAGGGTAATAAGTTTATACTGAATTCCAGTGTAACCAGTGTAAGGACTAGTACAAGGTAGAGGCATTGGTATAACGATTGGTGAGGAATATGATCCTAGCTGCAGCTGTTAGGTTTAGGTAGCTGAGGAGAAAAAGCAAAAACGGCAATACACCAGAGAGGCTGGAACCTATTGGATTGCAGTAACCTGAACTAACCACACAACTAGAGGTAGCCGTGGAGCGTTCCTACGTTGATCCTAGAAGCCTCGTCACAGCCTGAGAGATAACTACACCTAAAGGCAGAAAGATGAAAGCTATCTGCCCCGGAGCAGATCCCCAAAGAAAATAGGAAGCCCCCAAACATGTAATGGCGGTTAGACAAGAAGAAGCACGGACACAGACAGAAAATAGAATGAGCAAACGCTGGGGCCCAATCTGTCTAGACAGAAAAGTACAGGAAAGAATTCTGACTGCAATCCAACAAAAAACCCTAAAAAATACCAACTCTTCTGATTGCAAAAACACCTGAGATCACACGATCTCCACCACCTAAATCAGATCTCTGATGTAACAAAACTAAGCCGCAGCCACTGAAAAAACAGGAAAAAGCAAATGAACAAATAACAGTGGCTACAGATAAACTGAGAGGAGCACAGGCCCCAGGAGGGGACCCGGCTGACCTCCACAAAAGTGCAGAAAATTATGCAAAAAGCAAGCACAAAAAGAAAAGCAGAAAATATCTTATCTGAAAGCAGCAGATGAATGCAAGACTCCAGCAAACTTCCAAATGAACCAGGAACCACAATTGAGACAAGAACAATTGATCACCGGCGACCATCATGGGAGGGAACCTCCCTTATATCAGTCCAGTCAGCGATCCCAGATTGCCATTCCTCGCTGCAAGGTTCAGTACTGTCTGTAACCACCAGAGGGAGCCTCTGCTCAGAAACCATCTCTAGCACATTCATAACATGCAGCATTCTGGACGGATTGGAGAGGGGAGAGTTTGGTAAGAGGGAGACCGATTAGTAGAGAGTTACAATAGTCCAGACGAGAATGAATAAGAGAAACAGTAAGTTTTTTGCAGAGTCGAAAGTTAGAAAAGGTCGAATTCTAGAAATGTTTTTGAGGTGCAGATAACAAGAGCAAGCCATTGATCGGATGTCTGGGGTGAATGAAAGCTCAGAATCAAGTATGACCCCAAGACAGCGTGCATGTTGCTGGGGAGTAATGGTGGAACCACACACGGAAATGGCAATGTTGGGCATAGGTAGGTTAGTAGAGGGAGGAAACACGAGGAGTTCAGTTTTTGACAGATTCAGTTTCAGATAGAGGAAGGACATGATGTTAGAGACAGTGTTAAGACAATCACTGGTGTTTTCCAAAAAGGCAGGCGAAGAAGTGTATAATTGGGTGTCATCAGCATAGAGATGGTACTGGAACCCAAATCTACTGATTGCTTGACCAATAGGGACAGTATACAAAGAGAAGAGGAGGGGGCCTAGAACCAATCCTTGAGGAACCCCAACAGTAAGGGGAAGATGAGAGGAGGAGGAGCCAGCAAAAGATACAGAGAGGGAGAACGGTGTCCTTGAGGCCAATGGAGCGGACCATAGTGAGGAGGAGCTGATGACCCACAGTGTCAAATGCTGCGGAGAGATCCAAGAGAATTAGCATGGAGTAGTGACCATTAGATTTAGCTGTTAGAAGATCATTAGAGACTTTAGTGAGGGCAGTTTCAGTAGAGTGTAGAGAGCGGAAACCGGATTGTAGAGGGTCGAGGAGAGAATTATCTGAGAGATAGCGGAATAGTCGGGCGTGAACCAGGCGTTCCAGGGGTTTAGAGATGAAGGGAAGATTAGAGACAGGTCTATAGTTTGCGGCACAGTTTTGGTAGAGGGATGGTTTTTTAAATAATGGCTGTATGATGGCATGCTTAAATGAGGAAGGAAAGATACCTGAAGAAAGAGAGAGGCTAAATATTTTAGTTAGGTGAGTGGTGACAGCAGGGGAAAGGGACTGGAGGAGATGTGATGGAATGGGGTCACTGGTGCAAGTGGTAGGGCGAGAAGATGCAAGGAGCCTGATTAATTCTTCTTTTGTTACTGGTTCAAAATCAGAGAGTGAGCTAGATGCAGTGGGGGAGGGAGGACAGTGCATGGTATGAGGTGATTGGGAGATAATTTCCTGTCAGATATGGTCAATTTTTTCTTTGAAATAATTAGCCAGATCGTCAGCGTGGAGATCCGTGGTTGGGGCCTGCACTCTTGGGTTGAGTAGGGAATGAAAAGTGTCAAAGAGACGTTTCGGGTTATTGGATAGTGAGGTGATGAGGGTGTTGAAATAGGTTTGTTTTGAGAGGTGAAGGGCAATGTTGTATGTTTTAAGCATAAACTTATAATGGATGAAATCATCGGGTAGATGCACCTGGAGCACCGATATAGGAAGCGTGTTTTCAGCGTGTGTCAGGGTTGTCACCGTCTGTGCCTAGTTGTTCTATGTATAGGAGGTGCATTTTCATCCAGGGCACTTTGTAGTGTTTCATTGTAATGCTTCAGTGCAGAATCAGGAAATGAGAGGGAGGAGATAGGGGCCAATGATGACTGCAAGTTCTTCATAAGTTTGTGGGTGTTAATGGCCTGTATGTTTCTAAAAGTGTGGAAAGTGGGGGTGACCTGGGCGGGATGGCAGTTCTTAATAGAGACTGATAGAAGGTTGTGGTCAGAGAGCGGGAGAGGGGAGTTTGTGAAATCATCCACTGAGCAAAGTCGGGAGAAGACCAAGTCGAGGCAGTTTCCGTCTTCATGCGTGGGGAAGTTAGTATGCTGCGAGAGGCCGAAAGAGGAGGTTAGAGATAAAAGGTGAGCAGCAGATGGTGAGAGGGGAAGGGTATTGGGAATGTTGAAGTCTCCCATCATGAGGGTGGGGATGTCACAGGAGAGATAGTGTGGAAGGCAGGTGGCAAAGTGATCCAGAAATTGATGGGAGGGGCCCAGAGGACGATACACCACTGCCATTCGCATGGAGAATGGGACGTAGAGTCTGACAGCATGGATCTCGAAAAAAGGGAAGACAAGTGACTGTACTTGAGGGATAACCTGAAAGGTACATTTGAGTGATAGGAGCAGACCAATGCCTCCACCTACTCTGTTGTCCGATCTTGGGGTATGAGAGAAGTGTAGTCCATCATATGAAAGAGCAGCAGCAGCGGCGGTGTCTGACTGCTGGATCCAGGTTTCTAAGATGAACAACATAGGTAGGATACAAGCAGGATTCAGTGACGTAGCTTGAAATAGTTAAATACCATTATATATGCTGCTAAGATGATTAACATAGGTAGGACACATGCAGGATTCAGTGACATAGCTTGAAATAGTTAAATACCATTATATATGCTGCTAAGATGAATAACATAGGTAGGACACATGCAGGATTCAGTGAAGTAGCTTGAAATAGTTTAATACCTGTATGAAGAGACTAGAGATGTCTTTCTGCAGCTCTTGCCCTCAGTTAATATGGAGTTTCCAGTTTTCATGTTCCCGCCCTGATTCTTCCCTCTTGCTTCTTAAGCAGCCTCAGCTGAACAATCAGTGCTCCTGAATCAAGCCTCAGTCAGTCTGTGACCTGACTCCTGGAAACCTTGGACTTGTACTCCAGCTATTCCCTACTGAGGAACCTTAGAACACTTTTGGACTCTGGAAACCTGCTGTTTGGTGAATCCATGTTTGCAGAGGGATTACGGTACAGAGAAGAGATCCTGAACCTGCTTTGGAGATTTATTGTAGTGCTTGAAGTTACTCTGGCCTGCTGTGTCTCCTGTCGCTGTTCCTGCAAACTGTGTGAACTTTTCAGCATGCTTGTATGAAGTAATACAAGTCATTTCATTTCAACCTATGTCTCCTGTGTTTTCCTCGCACCCAAGCACAAGACGCTATAGGAACTGTACACTATACATGACAAGATTCAGGAGCCAATGTTTAGTGTCTGCTGGGTCTGGGAAAGCCGTGTCTGCTGTGACTGTGGATATCAGATGTCCGTTTAATACCTTATGTGATGACAGTGGTTGTGACTTCTCACAACCATTCCAGGTGAGCGCATTCCCTTAAAATTTTACTCTGGAGTGTTACCACAGGTAAACACTATTGTTTTTTTTTTTTTTTCCTTTCCTCTTCCAGCACTTCTGCCTTAAAAGATCTGGAAGATGGAGGCCCGCATAAAGGAACTTTGCGGAGTGACTGATACAATCCTTTCAGATGTACAGACTTTAAAAACCCGTTTTGCAAGCCTACAGGACCTCACTAATCATAATTTTCAAGTGTTTGGACAGACTACCCAGGAATTGCGAGCCAGGATTGAGGCTCTAGAGGAACGAGCCCAGGCTCCTGCCATAACCCCGAGTTCTGGGATCCCCAAATTACCTCCTTTTCGTTTTGGCGGTGAACGTGAGAAATTCAGGGGATTTATTAATCAATGCAATTTATTTTTCTCTGCACATGCTTCACAATTTCCCACTGAACGATCCAAAGTGCTTACTATAATCATGTTGCTTACCAATAAGGCTTTGATGTGGGCAAACCCTCTGATTGAGACTGAGGATGATTGTTTGAATCACCTTGATGCTTTTATTTCAGCCATGGGGCAGGTGTTTGATGACCCCAATCGAGGTGCAACAGCTGAAGCAGCCATGTTAACTTTGCGCCAAGGTAAGCGTTCAGTAGCCGAATATGCCCTGGATTTCAGGAGATGGGCTCTTGATACCACTTGGGACACTTCCGCTAAAAAATCTATTTTTCGGAAAGGGTTGTCTCCACTGATTAAGGATGAACTTGCTCGTGCCGACCCTCCCACTGCGTTAGGTGACTTTATTAACTATTGTATCCGTATTGATGCTCGTCTGACTGAACGCAGACAAGAGAGATGGTTCGAAAATAATCGCACTAACCTTTTACTACCTCCCTCCTCAGCTAAGGAACCTTTGAGTAGGATCACAAGGGAACCAGAACCTGAACCCATGCAGGTGGACTCTTTACAAAGACGGGTTAGTGATGCACGCAAAGAACATCGTATAAAGGAAAATCTATGTTTCTACTGTGGTAAGTCAGGGCACTTCATTATAAACTGCCCCAGCCGTTCTCGTAAGACTACTGCAGCAGTCATTCACTGTGAGTGTTGCGAGAGGAGCTCTGTCATGTCCGAGCCTCAGGCTCCAGAGAGATCTGCTGCAAGAGATCTTGATTTCTCGGACTTAAACTCTGTTAGTTCTGGGGACGATGACGGTATAAACGCTGCAATTTTTCAAGTTTCCTCAGCGGTGTCCCAGCTGAGTTGTAAAAGAAACAATTCTCATTGCTACCTTTCCATAAAACTCTGGGTTGACTCAGTCTGGGTGTCTAGCTCTGCTATGATCGACTCAGGAGCAAGTGGAAATTTTATGGATATCTCCTTTGCTCTGAAACAGGGGATACGTTCAGTGAAGAAGGCTACTCCAGTACAGATGGAGACTGTGGATGGCTCTCTACTGACTTCTGGACCAGTGGATCAAGAAACAGAGCCTTTGAGGGTCCTTATGGGTAAAGATCATCAGGAGAAAATGTCTTTTTTGCTTATCTCTTCTCCCCACTTTCCCATGATTCTAGGGCTACCATGGCTGCAGGCGCAGAATCCTACGATTAACTGGGAGACCAAGGAATTACACTTTCCGGAGAAACAGATGAGTCAAGGAGTTTCAGCTTGCTCTGTTCCTAAAGGAACCATGTCAGTCCCTGAACTACCAGCTGTATACCAGGACTATGTGGATTTATGTGACAAGAAGAACGCTGATCAGCTTCCTCCTCACCGTCCATATGATTGTCCAATTGAATTATTGCCTGGAGCCGAGATACCTTTTGGTAAGATCTACCCCCTAGCAGGGCCCAAGCTAAAAGCTTTGAAGGATTATATAGACGAAAATTTAGCCAAGGGCTTCATACGCCCCTCTTCATCTCCGCAGGTGCACCCATCTTCTTTGTGAAGAAGAAAGATGGATCTCTGAGACCCTGCATAGACTATAGGGAACTCAATAAGGTTACTATTAGAAACCGTTATCCATTGCCTTTAATTCCTGAGTTGTTGGAGAGAGTGCGGCATGCCAAAATTTTCTCTAAACTGGATCTCCGTGGGGCCTATAACTTGGTCCGTATTAGACCTGGGGATGAATGGAAGACTGCTTTCAGGTCACGCTATGGACACTTTGAATATCTAGTTATGCCTTTTGGTCTGAGTACCGCCCCAGCCACTTTCCAACACTTCGTGAATGATATCTTCAGGGATCTCCTAGATACATTTGTGGTGATTTATTTGGATAATATTCTAATTTTTTCTAACTCCACAGAGGAACATCATGGACATGTGAGAATGGTCTTAGAACGCCTAAGACAAAACCATCTCTACATCAAACTTGAAAAATGTGAATTCCATAGGACCGAAATTCAATTTCTGGGGTATGTACTATCTACGCAAGGGATTAGTATGGATGGAAGCAAGACCCAAGCCATCAAGGATTGGCCAATTCCTAGAAATGTGAAGGAGGTGCAGCGTTTCATCGGGTTTGCCAACTTCTATAGATGTTTCATTAAGAATTTTTCTGAGGTAGTGTCACCTATCACCCAACTTACCCGGAAACAGTCTAGGTTCTCCTGGACCCCGCAAGCTCAGGAAGCATTTTCCTGTTTAAAGGATAAATTTACCACCGCACCTATCTTAGTACATCCCAACCCCGAGCTTGCCTTCATAATAGAGGTGGATGCTTCAGACTGTGCCGTTGGAGCTATACTCTCTCAGAGAACAGGTGAGAAGAATGTCTTGCATCCCTGTGCCTTCTTTTCCCAGCAGTTGTCTTCGGCTGAGAGGAACTACGATGTGGGCAATAGAGAATTGTTGGCCATTATTGCCGCCTTCAAGGAATGGAGACACCTTCTTCAGGGAGCTGCACAGCAAATAGTCGTCCTGACAGACCATCGTAACCTTGAATTTATCAGGTCGGCTAAGTGCCTGACTCCTCGCCAGGCTCGCTGGAATCTTTTCCTAAACCAATTTAATTTTGTCATTTCTTATAGACCAGGATCGCGCAATGGAAAGGCTGATGCACTCTCTAGGATTCATTCAGCAGAGACACGTCCACTTACTCCTCCTAAGACTATTCTTCCTGACTCTAGATTCCTGGGAGTGATTCATAATCAAGACCTACTTAAGGACATCAAGGAAGCATACCATGCGGATTCTTTGTTGGCTCAACCCCCAAGGGACGTAAGTCTTGTCTTTAAGAATGGTGTGTGGATTCAGGGACAACGTCTGTATATACCTGAAACAGTCAGATTGAGAGTATTGCAACTCATCCACGATTCCAAGATAGCCGGGCATAGGGGAATTCTAAAGACACAAGAATTTCTTTCTCGTTTCTTTTGGTGGCCCACTTACAGGAAAGATGTCTTAAACTATGTCACTTCATGTGAAGTCTGTGCAAGATGCAAAACACCTCGCTCCTCACCAACTGGTCTGTTGCAACCTCTTCCCACCCCGTCCCGCCCATGGGGATCCATTTCTATGGACTTCATTGTGGAGTTACCAACCTCTCAAGGGAAGAACACCATTCTAGCGGTGGTTGACCGTCTAACAAAGGCAGCTCATTTTATCCCTTGTGTCGGCTTACCTACTGCAAAACAGACATCAGACTTGATGATTAAGAATGTGTTTCGCTTACATGGAGTACCGGATGAGGTCATTTCGGATCGAGGGGTGCAATTCACTTCAAGGTTTTGGCAAAATTTCTGTGCAGCATTGGACATTAAAGTAAACCTTTCTTCTGCTTTTCATCCCCAGACTAATGGACAGACAGAACGAACCAATCAGACCCTGGAGCAGTATCTCCGCTGTTTTATCTGCCACCTACAGGATGATTGGGTGGATCTACTTCCACTGGCTGAGTTCTCTTATAACAACTCTCAGAGCGCCTCCACTAAGCAGTCTCCTTTTTACTCCAATCTAGGTTATCATCCTAACATTCTTCCTCGATTTCCCATAGATACGCCCTTGCCGGCAGTGGCTGAAAGAATCACTTCTTTACAAAAGAATATGGATCTTCTAAAGGAAAATCTAGAATTGGCTCAGGAAAGGTACAAGAAAGCAGCAGATAAATTTCGTAAACCTGCACCAGCTTTCAAGGTAGGAGATTTGGTCTGGCTGTCAACCAGAAATCTTAAATTAAAGATTCCATCGTCTAAATTGGGACATAAGTACATTGGACCTTATAAGATCAATAAGATTATAAGTGCTGTTGCTTGTCGTCTTCAACTGCCCAGAACTATGAGAATCCACCCTGTCTTTCATGTATCCCTACTAAAGGCTGCAACACCCAATACGTTTCCTGAACGTTCTTCTCCTTGCCCTGACCCAGTGCTGGTCGATGGTCAGGAAGAATTTATGGTGGAAAGGATTCTAGATTCCAGGTTGTACAGAAATCAGTTGCAATATTTGATTAAATGGCAGGGCTACCCAGTGGAGGACAACTCATGGGAACCAGTCAATAATGTAAATGCTCCTCGCCTGCTCCGCCAGTTTCATCAGAGGTACCCTGACAAGCCTGGTCTGAGGTCATCCGGAGGTTGTCCCTAAGGGGGGAGTAATGTAAGGTTCTTTGTCTCTGTTGACATGTTCCTTGAAACTCAGTTTTCCGTCGGCCATTTTGCTTTCTGTCTTTCTGCAGCTCTTGCCCTCAGTTAATATGGAGTTTCCAGTTTTCATGTTCCCGCCCTGATTCTTCCCTCTTGCTTCTTAAGCAGCCTCAGCTGAACAATCAGTGCTCCTGAATCAAGCCTCAGTCAGTCTGTGACCTGACTCCTGGAAACCTTGGACTTGTACTCCAGCTATTCCCTACTGAGGAACCTTGGAACACTTTTGGACTCTGGAAACCTGCTGTTTGGTGAATCCATGTTTGCAGAAGGATTACGGTACAGAGAAGAGATCCTGAACCTGCTTTGGAGATTTATTGTAGTGCTTGAAGTTACTCTGGCCTGCTGTGTCTCCTGTCGCTGTTCCTGCAAACTGTGTGAACTTTTCAGCATGCTTGTATGAAGTAATACAAGTCATTTCATTTCAACCTATGTCTCCTGTGTTTTCCTCGCACCCAAGCACAAGACGCTATAGGAACTGTACACTATACATGACAAGATGCTTGTTAGATTCAGCCATGTTATAACTGCGCGTACTTTGATAAATGTACTTCGATTAAATGTACATAAATGCCCCCCTGCATGTTAGCCTCAGAGCTTAGGTCCTTAATAAAGTCACAGGTAGAAAATACCTTTAGGTCCCTTCAGAATAAGGGAAAAAAACAGCAAAAGTCCAGAAACAGGTCCCCAGAGTCCAGATCTAGCAGATCAGAGGATGAAGAGAGGGACTCAGATACGTCCGATTTATCATCCTTATCTGGGGGCAGGGGCTTTCATAGCTGTTTCCCCTTAGGGGAAACAGATAGCCTCGTCAAAGTAGTCAGAGCCACCATGGGGCTGGTAGACCCTCGTTCAAAAAGATCAGTTCAGGACATAATATTCGGCGGACTAGAACAAAAAAAAGTGATCTTTCCCCCAAAATAAGAAAATCCAGTTCCTAATGAAAAAGAGTGGAAGAAACCAACAGAGATAGGGCCTTTTATCCCTAAAGAGGAAATATCTATTTGATGCCCTGGCATGTTCATTTTGGGAGAAGACGCCAAAATTAGACGTGGCAATTGCTAAGGCTTCCAAAAAGTCCTCTCTCTCTCGTAAGCGCTAAGCGTAGGATAAATGTGTGCCGAGCCTTACTGTGATCTTTGGGAGGCAGAATTAAAAAATCAACAGCAGGTGAATAATTGGTTTTATTTATTTTTTACGCCGTTCCTTGTGCGGTATAAGTGATTAGACGACTTTATTCTTTGGGTCGGTGCAATTACAGCGATACCAGATTTATATTTTTTTTTCTGTTTTGGCTGCTGTCACACACTAAAAAATGCTTTTTATTGCAGAAACTAGTTTTGCATCGCCATATTTTGATAGCTATAATTTTTCCATATTTCGTCCGACAGTGTCATGTGAGGGCTTGTTTTTTCTAGGACGAGTTGATGTTTTTATATGCTATAATTATCGAGCACATAACATTTTATGATCGCTTTCTATTCAGATTTTTGGGAGACAAAATGACAAAAAAACAGCAATTCAGGAATTATTTTATTTTTTAATGCCGTTCCGCGTGTTGTTAAATTGATAAGGCAGCTTAATTCTTAGGTCAGTATGATTACAGCGATACTACATTTATATAATTTTTTTATGTTTTGGCACATTTACACAATAAAAACTATAGAAAAAATAATTATTTTTGCATCGCTTTATTCTGAGAGCTATAACTTTTATTTTTCCACTGACGAGCTGTATGATGGCTTGATTTTTCATGGGAAAAGATGACGTTTTCAGAGATACCATTTTTATTTACCGTACATTTATCTTTTTGATCACGTTATATTCCACTTTTTGTTCGGTGATATGATGATAAAGCATAGTTCTTTGCCTCTTTCTTTCTTTCTTTCTTTTTTTAACAAAGGGGTTAAGTAGTGGGACAGTTTTATAGGTCGGGTCGTTCAAGACACGGCTATACCAAATATGTGTATTTTTTTTTCCTTTTTTTTTACATAAATTTATTGGATTAATATTTTTTTTCTTTTTTCTATATTTTTACAATTTGTATTCACTTTTTTTAAACTTTTTAACATTGTCCCAGGATGGGACACCAACTTAACACTAACAGATTGCTGATCTAAGGCTGGAGTCACACACAACGTCTAAAAAATCGGACCGTTTTAGTCGGTCGATAATCGGATTAAAATTTCATGAACATTGCTGCGACTGGCATCCGATTTTTAGTAGTTGATGCGATTTTGTAGCATGTACGCTTAAGTTTCACATCCGATTACCCAGCGACTACCGTTTTTTAGTGCCATCATAGCAAAATGGACATTTAACGGTTTTGAGGCCTGCAAATCATTTGAATAATGAGCCAGAGCCATATTTAAGCGTGGTTTGACTGTTCTTACCCTCCCAAACGTTGCCGTGGAGTGTTTGGCTTCTTAGTGGTTCCTGTTGTGTTGCTGCAAAGTCAAAATTATGAGTGACAGACTAATGTTTAATAGAACTGAGCGTCTGCTGTACTATTGGCTGCTATCCAGAAGTTTTGGGGAGCCATACCCTGTAGTTGTTTCGCACAGAATATGCAGAAGGATGTGGGTGCATCCCCTTGTGATGCGAAGGATCAGCAAAGGGCATTTTGAGCGCCTGTATGCCACATTGCGTAGGAATCCAGACAAGTTTTTTGCCTATTGTCGCATGAGTGTTGCCACCTTTGATATTTTGCTTGACATATTGCGCCCTGGAATCACCTTTCAGAACACCAGGATGCGTCCTTCAATTTGTGCTGAGGAAAGGCTTCTTCTAACATTAAGGTATGTGTGTCAACGATATGTTGATGATGTTTTGCATAATGTAACAACTTTCACATTCTTCTTACTTTGTACATCTTAACATACTGTACCCCATGTCATTATAAAATGTTTAAGTTTGCCCTATATGGTTGTGTGTAGCAGTCAGAAGGGTTTATAAGTCATTACATTAAGTGAATGGGTGAGTAATCAAATGTCCACTGTTTACATTTGGTTAATGCAGTGTTTTTGTATTTTTTGTCTGATGTGTACACGTTTGTTGTTGTTTGTGTATTGCAGGTTCCTTTCCACTGGGCTCTCATACGCTGCTCTGCATTTAGAGTTTTTAATTGGAAAATCCACCATTTCCGGAATAGTCAGCTCTACTTGTGGACAAATTTGGTCCAGACTAAATAAAGAGGTGATGCCAGAGCCCAAAATGGAAGATTGGTTGAGGATTGCACGTGGATTTCAAGAAAGCAGTAATTTTCCACACTGTATTGGAGCCCTGGACGGGAAGCACATACGTGTGCGTAAGCCGCCGAACTCAGGGACCCAATTCTACAATTATAAACAATATTTTTCTATAGTTTTGTTGGGCTTGGTCGACAGTAACTACCGCTTCATAATTGTAGACATTGGGGCCTATGGAAGGACTGGAGACTCCAGAGTCTTCAATTCTTCCATTATGGGTCGGCGGCTACGCAATAACCAATTGGACTTACCACCAGCATGTCAACTTCCACACTCCAATATGGATGCAGTGCCATATGTTGTAGTAGCGGATGAGGCCTTCCAATTAACTCGTCATGTTATGAGGCCATATCCTCGGCGCAATCTGAACCATCAGCGACGCATATTTAATTATCGCCTTTCTCGTGCACGACGCCTGGTGGAGTGCACATTTGGTATTCTTACAGCCAAATGGGTTGTCCTACAATCAGCCATTCAGCTAAGTGATTCAAATGTTAATCTTGTAGTGCAAGCATGTGTGGTACTACATAATTTTACCAGAATGCATGAATGCTCATCAGCTGATATGCCTGAACTTCAGTCTGATAATATGACGAGGCCTATGAGACCAGTCATCCATCCTCGTCGTCCCCCTTCTGGTCTCAAAGTCCGTGACTTATTGACCAATTATTTTGTTTCTCCTGCGGGTGCTATTCCTTGGCAAGATGAGGCCATAGCTATGTAGTGTGTTTTATGTTATCTGATACCATAAACTTACTTTACATTCATCAATTAATGGAAGACTGTAATTATTTTATGTACACTTTTTCATACTTAACACAGGTCACAACATATAAGAAGAATCACAGACAACCAATGGCACTTCGCTAATTTTAATGATTAGTGTATTTAGTTTGAAAGCCTTTTAGAGGCTGATATATTTAGAAAACAGGACCAACATGTCCAAACATAAATAAAAAATATGTATAACATTCTGAATATGCAAAAATAAATATATATAACTTCCATACAACCAAAAAATACTTTCAGCTACAATTGATGGTAGCTTGGTGGTGGTGGTGGTGGTGATGGATGGCCAGGTTGCGTATTAGGCCTTCCACTATCTTGAACCTGTGATTGAGCCTGAGGTGCTGCAGAAACTAATGTAGCAGCTGGGTTACTGGCTGCATCCTGAAGGGCTTGTGTGTAGGGGTACATAGGGAATTGATGCTCATAGTCATATTGATATGACTGAGCACTAGCAGAATGACCCCCAATATGCCCATGTCTAACATATCCATGTTGTGGCCAGCCAACAACATTGGGTATGTTAGAGTGGGCATATTGTGCATGGCCACTCTGTCCCATGGCTTGGAGCTGGGTAGCTCCAAAGAAAGAAGGAGCTGCAGTAGGATGAGGAGAGGAGGAGTTGGGTTCTGTTGGACACAAGGAGGAGGTGGAGGAGGAGGATGATGATGATGAGGAGGAGGATCAGAGGCAGAAGCAGATTGTGATGGATTTGGTCCAAACAACCTTAACACATTTTCAGGACCAACCACCCATCTATCTAGATAATCTAGTAGGTTGCTTGGATCATTAGGCGGTGTTCCAGCATCCAAAACAATCTGCAGTCCGCTTCTGATCCGCAGTCTGTGCTGTCTTGGAATAGCCCGGAGGTAACGGGCCAGACTGCGGCAAAATCCCTCCTCACCATCATCATTAGCTACACTGGACAAATAGTCCAGAACTCCTCGGTCCACCTGCTTCCTTGTCACAGAACCCACTCCTTCTCGTCGCCGCCTACCTCGCCTTGTGCGTTGGGAATGAGGAGGAGACACATCCTGACCCCTATTAGGGCTGCTGCTCTGAGGTAGGTCCTCATGTTCCTGATGCTGGCTTTGTGAATCCTCAGCTCCAGCAGCTGCTGTTGGTGCTGCTTGGGTGGACCCACATGCTGCAGAGGAAGGGCCTGCCTCCTCTGCTCCATCACCAACGGGGTCGATAAGCACTTCTGAGTCAGACCCCGTCTCCCTCTCAGGTTTGACTCCGTCCTAGAAATGAAATAATTTTTGACAATTAAAACCCAGAAAATTAGAAAGTTTGACATGAAAGTGTTTGAACACACATGCACTTACGGTCGCACATCCATCACTGGCGCAAGGAAGTTTGGTCTATCAAAATAGAGGTACTTCCTCTTCTTAGAGGCTGAAGCCCCACTCCGATCCCTAATCTGCCTCCCCCTCCGGTAGCAGTCCCGACAGCTGCGCTACCGCCTTGTCACATCAGTCACTACAAATGTAAGAACACTATAACGGTTATAATGACTGATATCTATTTATTCATCAAAAAATTACATTATGCAACACTGAACATTTAAATAGTGTTCATGTGTGATGTGATTTACAATATTAAAACACATAAACATACAACCAGAAGTATAGATGTTATAAGCTGTAACATACATTTCAAAAAATGCTTGGCCCTTAACAAAACGCCTCAATCATTTAGCATTTTAGTACCTACAAACTACATCTGAGGTGAAGGGGAGTACTAAATGTTAGAGTGAATAAATGACAAAGCATCGATGATATGTTAAAAGACATGGATATTGTTGGTGAACACACACATCAATGTGTTGTTATAAATAGGCAGAGTTCGATAATGCTGCTTTTTCAATATCATTTAAACACATAAGCATACATTATTATTTTCTTAATAACATTTTTTTACAAAAAAAAAAAACCGTTACATGTGGTACTTACTAAGACGCTCTTGGTCCTCCCTGGATCTCTGAAGATAGTCTGGAAAAATGTGTTCACATATTGTTTTCCATGCCGCCTCTTTGCGCGTCCGATTGCTGTAATTGGGATCGCGCTGGTCCCACAATTCAGGCTCTCTCCTGCACCAATACATGAGGAGTTCCACATTGATGAGGGTAGATGCCATGTTTCTGGACTCCGTGTAGGCGTTCTTCCTGTTTTTTTTTTAAGATGCGCTTAGCTAATTAGCATGTAAAGGCTTCCTGAGAATTTCAAAGGCAGTTTCCTGTCACCTGGAAAAGTTGTGCGATTTCATCGCAACTCACACGTGCGGTCCGTTTGTAATCCCACTTTTCATCGCTCCCATAGACTTGCATTGGCGATAGTCGACCCACAATCGGTGACAATCGCAGCATGCTGCGATTGCACTCGCACGTTTAAATCGGACCACAAAAAATCGGATGCTGGGAGCTACTACATTGATTAATATTGGGTCGACTGCAAAGCGATATTTCATCGCTTTCTAGTGGTACGATTTAGTCGCCAGTGTGACTCCAGCCTAATACTCTGCAATGCGTCTGACTGGCAGGGAAGGAGGTGTGTCAGCTTGTGCTCTGAGTATGAGCTTACAGGCCACCATCCCTGGGAGATCTTGCACTATCTTTTGACCAAGGGCATTGCGTTATGCCAGTTGAGCACAGAAGCTCCCTCCCTCTGCGATGCCCGGCGATGTCGCTGTCACTATTGACAGCGGCATCAGAGGGGTTTAACGCCCATGATCAGTGCTAGAACCAACCAAGAGGGTCGCTGCAGGGTGTCAGCTCTCACATAGAGCTGACACCTGCACTCGGTCGCCGCAGCGATCAGCGTGGGCCGGCGCAATCACGGTGCCGTATATATACACAGCAGTTTGCAGGAACGCAGCTCTAGCGGCGCCGTATATGCATGTCAGGAAGGGGTTAAAAAACAACTTGTTTATGGCCTCTAAGATATCTGGAGCATCCACAGGGCTCGCTCACACTGGCGTTTAATAGTATGTATGTTACTATGTTAATGCGAGAGAGAAAATCTTACTTTGCACTCTAGCCTGTGTGATTCAATGAGGCGGAGCAGATCTGCGATTTTTTTTCTCATGTTAATTCGACTCATGCACGCAGCAGAGTTTGAGCCGAGTGTCAGTAGCATATCGCATCAGATCTTTACGCCTTAAGAGAGTGAAGCAATGTCCGTGTACTCTCCGAAGCTTGTAGGCTGCTCTTAAACAGAAACATAAAAGCCTTGAAAATAACATATTATACAGTATATTCTAGATATCACTGTATCGTACTATGAGAGCTTATAGTCAGGTACAGCAATCTCCATAGGGCTTGGTGCCTGAAGCCATTGACAGGGTCAGCGTCAGCACCCGGCGCACCCGGGCAAGTGCCGGCAGGCGGGGGGGCCCACTCACACTCGAGCAGAGCAGCGGCCAGTGAGGAGAGGTGAGTATTAACCCCTTCATGACCCAGCCTATTTTGACCTTAAAGACCTTGCCATTTTTTGCAATTCTGACCAGTGTCCCTTTATGAGGTAATAACTCAGGAACGCTTCAACGGATCCTGGCGATTCTGAGATTGTTTTTTTCGTGACATATTGGGCTTCATGTTAGTGGTAAATTTAGGTCGATAATTTTTGCGTTTATTTGTGAAAAAAATGGAAATTTGGAGAAAATGTTGAAAATTTCGTAATTTTCAAATTTTGAATTTTTATTCTGTTAAACCAGAGAGTTATGTGACACAAAATAGTTAATACATGACATTTCCCACATGTCTACTTTACATCAACACAATTTTGGGAACAACATTTTTTTTGTTAGGAAGTTATAAGGGTTAAAAGTTGACCAGCGATTTCTCATTTTTACAGCAAAATTTACAAAACCATTTTTTTTAGGGACCACCTCACATTTGAAGTCACTTTGAGGGGTCTATATGGCAGAAAATACCCAAAAGTGACACCATTCTAAAAACTGCACCCCTCAAGCTACTCAAAACTACATTCAAAAAGATTATTAACCCATCAGGTGTTTCACAGGAACTAAAGAAACGTGGAAGGAAAAAATGGACATTTTAATTTTTCCAACAAAATTTTTCTTTTAGCATCAATTTTTTCATTTTTACATAGGCAACAGGATAAAATAGATCCTAAAATTTGTTGGGCAATTTCTCCTGAGTAAACAGATACCTCATATGTGGTCATAAACCACTGTATGGGCGCACAGCAGGGCTCAGAAGGGAAGGAGCGCCATTTGACTTTTTGAATGGAAAATATGCTAGAATATTTAGCGGTTGCCGTGTCGAATTTGGAGAGTCCCTGTGTGCCTAAACATTGGAGCTCCCCCACAAGTGACCCCATTTTGGAAACTAGACCCCCTAAGGAACTTATCTAGATGCATAGTGAGCACTTTGAACCCCCAGGTGCTTCACAAATTGATCCGTAAAAAAAAGAAAGTACTTTTTTTTCACAAAAATTTTCTTTTAGCCTCAGTTTTTTCATTTTCACATGGGCAACAGTATAAATTGGATCCTAAAATTTGTTGGGCAATTTCTCCTGAGTACACAGATACCTCATATGTGGTCATAAACCACTGTTTGGGCGCACAGCAGGGCTCAGAAGGGAAGGAGCGCCATTTGACTTTTTGAATGGAAAATATGCTGGAATATTTAGCGGTTGCCATGTCGCATTTGGAGAGTCCCTGTGTACCTAAACATTGGAGCTCCCCCACAAATGACCCCATTTTGGAAACTAGACCCCCTAAGGATCTTATCTAGATGCATAGTGAGCACTTTGAACCCCCAGGTGCTTCACAAATTGATCCGTAAAAAAAAGAAAGTACTTTTTTTTCACAAAAATTTTCTTTTAGACTCAGTTTTTTCATTTTCACATGGGCAACAGGATAAATTGGATCCTAAAATTTACTGGGCAATTTCTCCTGAGTACACAGATACCTCATATGTGGTCATAAACCACTGTTTGGGCGCACAGCAGGGCTCAGAAGGGAAGGAGCGCCATTTGACTTTTTGAATGGAAAATATGCTGGAATATTTAGCGGTTGCCATGTCGCATTTGGAGAGTCCCTGTGTGCCTAAACATTGGAGCTCCCCCACAAGTGACCCCATTTTGGAAACTAGACCCCCTAAGGATCTTATCTAGATGCATAGTGAGCACTTTGAACCCCCAGGTGCTCCACAAATTGATCCGTAAATAAAAGAAAGTACTTTTTTTTTCACAAAAATGTTCTTTTAGCCTCAGTTTTTTCATTTTCACATGGGCAACAGGATAAATTGGATCCTAAGATTTGTTGGGCAATTTCTCCTGAGTACACAGATACCTCATATGTGGTCATAAACCACTGTTTGGGCGCACAGCAGGGCTCAGAAGGGAAGGAGCGCCATTTGACTTTTTGAATGGAAAATATGCTGGAATATTTAGTGGTTGCCATGTCGCATTTGGAGAGTCCCTGTGTACCTAAACATTGGAGCTCCCCCACAAATGACCCCATTTTGGAAACTAGACCCCCTAAGGATCTTATCTAGATGCATAGTGAGCACTTTGAACCCCCAGGTGCTTCACAAATTGATCCGTAAAAAAAAGAAAGTACTTTTTTTTCACAAAAATTTTCTTTTAGACTCAGTTTTTTCATTTTCACATGGGCAACAGGATAAATTGGATCCTAAAATTTATTGGGCAATTTCTCCTGAGTACACAGATACCTCATATGTGGTCATAAACCACTGTTTGGGCGCACAGCAGGGCTCAGAAGGGAAGGAGCGCCATTTGACTTTTTGAATGGAAAATATGCTGGAATATTTAGCGGTTGCCATGTCGCATTTGGAGAGTCCCTGTGTGCCTAAACATTGGAGCTCCCCCACAAGTGACCCCATTTTGGAAACTAGACCCCCAAGGAACTTATCTAGATGCATATTGAGCACTTTGAACCCCCAGGTGCTTCACAGAAGTTTATAACGCAGAGCCGTGAAAATAAAAAATCATTTTTTTTTCTCAAAAATGATATTTTGGCCCTCTATTTTTTATTTTCACAATGGTTACAGGAGAAATTGGACCCCAAAAGTTGTTGTCCAGTTTGTCCTGAGTACGCTAGTACCCCATATGTGGGGGGAACCACTGTTCGGACACACATTGGGGCTCGGAAGGGAAGTAGTAACGTTTTGAAATGCCGACTTTGATGGAATGGTCTGCGGGCGTCATGTTACGTTTGCAGAGCCCCTGATGTGCCTAAACAGTAGAAACTCCCCACAAGTGACCCCATTTTGGAAACTAGACCAAGCAAAGAACTTATCTAGATGTGTGGTGAGCACTTTGAACCCCCGAGGGATACACAGAAGTTTATAACGCCCGGGCATGAAAATAAAAAAATCATATTTTTTCCACAAACATGATCTTTAGTCCCCAATTTTTTTATTTTCCCAAGGGTAACAGGAGAAATTAGACCCCAAAAGTTGTTGTCCAATTTGTCCTGAGCACGCTGATATCCCATATATGGGAGAAAACTACTGTATGGGCACACGTCGAGGCTCGGAAGGGAAGTAGTGACGTTTTGAAATGCCGACTTGATAGAAAGGTCTGCTGGCGTCATGTTACGTTTGCAGAGCCCATGATGTGCCTAAACAGTAGAAACCCCCCCAAGTGACCCCATTTTGAAAACTAGATCCCCCAAGGAACTCCTCTAGATGTGTGGTAAGCACTTTGAATCTCCAAGTTCTTCAGAGAAGTTTATAACGCAGAGCCGTGAAAATAAAAAATATTTTTTTTCCACAAAAATAATTTTTTAGTCCCCAATTTTTTTTCCCCAATGTTAACAGGAGAAATTAGACCCCCAAAGTTGTTGTGCAATTTTTCCCGAGTACGCTGATACCCCATATGTGGGGGTAAACCACGGGGCTTGGAATAAAGGGAGTACTGTTTGACTTTTTGAACGCAAAAATTGCAGGAATCAATGGTGGCGCCATGTCGCGTATGGAGACCCCCTGATGTGCCTAAATAGTGGAAACCCCTCAATTCTAACTCCAACCCTAACCCCAACACACCCCTAACCCCAACCCTAACCCCAACACACCCCTAACCCTAATACAAACCTTAACCATAACTCTAACCCCAACAAACCCTAACCCTAATCCCAACTCTAACCATAAACCTAACCACAAGCCTAACCCTAATCCCAACCCTAAACCCAAAACACCCCTAACACTTATCCTAACTCTAACCCTAACCACAAACCTAACCCTAATCCCAACCCTAACCCAAATTCCAACCCTAACCCAAATTCCAACCCTAACCCAAATTCCAACCCTAACCCAAATTCTAACCATAACCCTAATTCTAACCCTAATGCTAACCCTAACCCTAGTTCTAACCCTAACCCTAAGGCTGGGTTCATATTGTGATTTACCAGCCCGTTCAACACGTAGCGTTGACGGGCTGGTAACGGTATAGCATAACGCGATCGCGTTATGCTATACCCGCTAGCGCAGATGAATCAGCAGATGATTCATCTGTGCTAGCGGTGACGGAGCCCAGACGCTGCAGCCCGTGTCCAAGGCTCCGTCACTGAATGACGGCACGTCGCGAACGCATGCCGCTTATCAGCATGCGTTGCGATGCGCACACAAATGGGGTGAATGGCAGCGTTAACGGACTGCGTTACACCGCGTTATACCGTGGTGAAATGCAGTCCATCTAACGGACTGCCATAATGCAATATGAACCCAGCCTAACCCTAACGCCCCGTGCACACGTTGCAGATTTTTCTAAAATCCGCAGGTAAAATGACCTGCGTTTTACCTGCGTATTTAGCGCGGATTTTTACCTGCGGTTTTACACCTATAATGGAATAGGTGTAAAACTGCTGCGGAATCCGCACAAAGAATTGACATGCTGCGGATTTAAAACCGCAGCAAATCCGCGCCGAAAAATCCGCAGCATGTGCACAGCGGTTTTTTTTTTACCATTTATTTGCATTGTACTGTACATGGTTTCTGGATCTGCTGTGGATCCGCAATGCCAAATCTGCTGCGGATCAGCAGCAAAATCCGCTGCGGATCAGCAGCAAATTCCGCTGCGGATCAGCAGCAAATTCTGCTGCGGATCCGCAGCAAGATCCGCTGCGGATCAGCAGCAAATTCCGCTGCTGATCCGCAGCAAAATCCGCTGCGGATCAGCAACAAAATCCGCAGCGGATCAGCAGCAAATTCCGCCGCGGATCCGCAGCAAAATCCGCCGTGGATCAGCAGCAAAATCCGCCGCGGATCCGCAGCAAAATCCGCCGCGGATCAGCAGCAAAATCCGCCGCGGATCCGCAGCAAAGTCCGCCGCGGATCCGCAGCAAAATCCGCCGCGGATCCGCAGCAAAATCCGCCGCGGATCAGCAGCAAAATCCGCCGCGGATCAGCGGCAACATCCTCTGCGGATCCGCGGCAAAATCCGCCGCGGATCCGCAGCAAAATACGCCGCGGATCCGCAGCAAAATACGCCGCGGATCCGCAGCAAAATACGCCGTGGATCCGCAGCAAAATACGCAACGTGTGCACAGGGCCTAATAGGAAAAAAAAATAAAAATCTTTATTTTTTTTTATTTGTCCCTACCTATGATAAAGGGGGGATTCATTTACTTTTTTTTATTTTGATCACTGTGACAGTTTATCACAGTGATCAAAATAAATTTTTGGACACTGGGGGGCGCACTGCGCATGCCGGCCGGCGGGCGCACTGCGCATGCGCCCGCCATTTTCCAAGATGGCGACGCCCATGAAGAGGCCCGGGCGGACGCCGGGACCGATCCAGGGACATCGGTGGATCGGAGAGGTGAGTAGGGTGGTCGGAAGGTTAGGGGGGGGGATCGGAAGGTGGGGGCACCGGAGCAAAGGAGGAGGGGAGCTGTTAGTGACGGCGGTGACCGATCGCTGCCATCTTTCGGTGGCGGCGGCCGATCGCTGCCGTGACTACGTGTGGGGGGGTCAGGGCTCGTGTCCGCCATGGCAGATGCTATTGCAGCATCGGCCATGGCTGGATTGTAATATTTCACCAATTAAATTGGTGAAATATTACAGATTGCTCTGATTGGCTGTTTCACTTTTAACAGCCAATCAGAGCGATCGTGGCCACGGGGGGATTAAGCCAACCCCCTGTGGTGAAGCACAAAGGGTCCTGTGCCGGCGGGTCGGGTGACCTTTGAGTGACCCCGGTCTCCCGGCCCGCAGGAACGGGATCCTTTCATGACACAGGGTATGTGTCATAGGTCGGATTGGCACCGACTTTCATGACGCATACGCTGTGTCAAAGGTCGGGAAGGGGTTAAATTTTTTTTTTTTTTTTTTTTTATGTTTGGCGCAATATATGGAGACCATCATATGGGGCCCATGATACACTGGAGTATCATATATGGGGCCCATCATACACTGGAGCATCATATATGGGGCCCATCATACACTGGAGCATCATAAATGGGGCCCATTATATATGGAGCATCATATGGGGCCAATCATACACTGGAGCATCATATATGGGGCCAATCATACACTGGAGCATCATATATGGGGCCCATCATACACTGGAGCATTATATATGGGGCCCATCATACACTGGAGCATCATATATGGAGCATTACATGGGGCCTATCATACACTGGAGCATCATATATGGGGCCCATCATATAGTGGAGCATCGTATGGGGCCCATTATATATGGAACATCATATGGGGCCAATTATATATCGAACATCATATAGGGCCCATTATATATGGAGTATCATTTGGGGCCTATTATTTATGGAGAATCTTAGAGGGTCCATTATATATGGAGCATTATATGGGGTTCATTATATATGGAGCATTATATGGGGCTCATTATTCTGTATGGAGCTCTATGTGGTGACCATAATACTGCATGGAGCAATATATAGGGCTCATTATTCTGTATGGAACACTATGTGGTGCCCATAATACTGTATGAAGCAATATATGGAGCTCATTATACTGTATGGAGCAATATATGAGGCTCATTATTCTGTATGGAACACTATGTGGTGCCCATAATACTGTATGAAGCAATATATGGAGCTCATTATACTGTATGGAGCAATATATGAGGCTCATTATTCTGTATGGAACACTATGTGGTGCCCATAATACTGTATGAAGCAATATATGGAGCTCATTATACTGTATGGAGCAATATATGAGGCTCATTATTCTGTATGGAACACTATGTGGTGCCCATAATACTGTATGAAGCAATATATGGAGCTCATTATTCTGTATGGAGCAATATATGAGGCTCATTATTCTATATGGAGCACTATGTGGTGCCCATAATAATATATGTATGACAATACTGTTTGTCTTTTGAGCTATTGTAGAATTTACAATAGATATCACTCATGTAATGTATGAAGTGAAATGTTTGGCATTGTACTACACCTATATTTCTGTGCCGTATCTGTGCATCATGAATCGTGGTATGTGTTAAAGGGGCCCATTGAGACTCTTTCGCCCGGGGCCCATGAAAACCTGGAGCCGACCCTGGTCATTAATATATACCAGCTGTGAGACAGTGAAGGAATATGTGGTGAATGAGGTGTATATTTCACCTAAGTACCTTGCTGACTGGTATGAGCGAAATGTGTGGCTTTGTAAACCTGGTGGTAAAGAAAGGTCACTACACCTGCCATTCAGTACACGCTTGCAGCTCAGACCTGAATCCACTCAGGTGTTGATTAGGAAGCCAGAAGTAGGTGCTTGGGAGCACAGTCAGAGAGCTCATTCAGTCTGGACAAGGGGTCCAGACACAGAAGGTGTCTCCAAGAGTGTGGGAGCTGTCTTTAGCCCGGACACAGGGAGGTGTCCTGGCACAAGGAAGCAGTCTCTAAGAGTGTGAGCTATCTCAGTCTGGGTGCAGGAAGTACCCCGGACACAGGAGTAGTCGCAGTGAGAATCCGTGCGAATAGCGACTGAATAGGAGGTGACCTCTCTCAAGTCTGGACATTGGAGTTGCCTTCGGACATAAAGAGGAGTGTCTGTGAAACTCCATACTGGTAACATATGTGATATGTGTTGTTTTGGGCACAGACTGGTAGAGTCTGGGTCCCGGATAGAGAGGGCCATCTATCTAAGTGTAATTTAGTGGCTAGACAAGCCCAGGTTTTCTGTTTATGATTTGTTTTTATCTGTGTGCTGTGGACTTTAATAAAACTGGTTGCGGCCAGTTTTCACCAAGCTGCTGTCTGAATGAACTGTTTCCGTGCCATTCTGTCTACCCAGACAGCGATCCTAGAGCTAAACCCCCCGGAAGGCTACAATTGGCGGAGAATGCTGGGGCAGCGCAGGGCCTGGTACAGTTAGTGCTGGAGTGTGCATGCAGCACAGTGGCGAGAGACAGCATTAAAGGTGAAGTCTATTGAAATAGCAACAGAAAAAAAAAAAAAAAGTGTGTGTCAGCAGAAACGTCTGTTTGGAGCAGTCTTGGAGAGACAGTGGCCCTGATAGGGTCTGCAGAGAGAAAATGTATGCACAGCAAAGCTAAACTTGTTGTGAAAATGACTGTGGAATGTGCAGCAGCAAAAGAAAAGTTTGTGGAGCAGTCTTAAAGAGACAGTAGCCCTAATAGACTTTGCAAAGGAAAAAAAAAAAAAAAAAGTGGTTGCACAGCAAGGCTGAATTTTCTGTGGAAAAAAAGCTGTGTAGTGTGTATGTCTTGAGTGAAGACTGCCGTTGTTAAGACAGAGAAGTCTGACAGCATGGATGACAGCATGGAGGCGCTGTTTGAACAAATGGCACAAGTTAATGTGCAACATAAAACTACCGTGGTTGAGACAGATAAGTCCGGCAGTATGGAGGAACTCGTTGAGTACCTGGTGCAGGCCCAGCGAAGCATGGAGCAGCAGCGCCTGCAGCACCAGCAGCACATGCAGCAGGCCCAGCAGCAATTCCTGCAGCAGCAGCAGGAGAATAACCGGTTATTTGTTGAGCAGATGACAGCACCAAAAAAGGATTTCGGTGCCGCGTCCCGAAGTAATGTTGTGAAGGCACCGGCGTTGTCCGCTATAAAGAAGGCGGTAAGACGGTCCTTGAGAAAAATGACACCTCGTGATGATGTGGAGGTATATCTTACTAGGTTTGAGAGACTGGCAGAGAAGGAGAATCTGCCACTATCTGAATGGGCCATGGCGGTCGTACCCTATCTGATTGGGGAACCCCAAAAAGTCTGGGCTGACCTGAGCAAGCAGGACAGCGAAGACTATGCCAAGTTGAAAGCGGCGATTCTTACCCGGCTGGGTGTTACGGTTGCAGCCCGTGCCAGGAGAGTCCATGACTGGAGATACAGTTGGGAGTCTGCAGTCAGCAGGCCTGATTATGGAGTTGAAAAGGTGATAGTGGACCGCTACACCCAAGCACGTCCTCCTGAGGTACAGCCGTCTGAGAGGTCATCACTTCGGAGTTCCCGGACGCTGAACTCTCACGGTAAGAGCGTTCCAGCTGTTGGGGACATGGGGTATGCTGATAAGCGGGTTCAGGCCCGAGGGGACATGTGGGTGGGAGAGTGTGATGGACAGTGTTGGAGCTGGCGTGAAATTGCAGCCAACTGTCCAATAGAGGGGGAGCCTATGTGTTGTGATGATGGCAGATCCCTCTCTCTCTGCGCAGAACCTGTGTGTGTGTCCACCTCAGCCGAAGAGACTGGACCACAGGGGTCCCCGGTGGTTGTAAGTGACTGCCCAGCACAGGCCCTCTTGGACTCAGAGAGTCCAGTGACTTCCGTATGTGACAGCCTGAGTGATAGGGACTTCATCCCTGATAAGCACCTGAGTGTGGTGTACATCCATGAAGACACCAAAGTCTACCCAGAGACTGCCGTGGACTTGGTTCCCAAACTCGGGGAGGTTTCATATGAAGTGGGGGTAGTGAAGACCCTGGTGCACCCCGTTATATTGGGTAATGACTTTCCCCGGTCTAAGGATCTCTGGGGGAAAAATGTTTCTGATGGACAGTGTGATGAAGCTCCTACTGAGGGTGCGCAGTCCCGAGGGGCGGAACACAATGCTAGTGGGCCGTTAAACTTATGTGATAATGATGATGACCATGATAATATTGATAATGATAATGATGCTAATCATAATAGTGATGATACTGATGATGACCGTGATAAAGATGAAATTTCTTTGCAGGTGATGTTGGGAGACGAGGATGGTGGTTCTCGGGAACCGAGTGTCCCTGACTTGCCTGTGTCCTGTGACGGTTTTGAGAGTGAGCAGTGGCGAGAACCCTCTCTTAAAACAGCACAGGAAAATATGATTGTTCTAAATGAGGTTTCCCAGGAGCCTGACTCTGAGGAGAGGTTCTCTCATGTTGCCATAAACACTGAAGTCCAGGAGAGGTTGTGAGTCAGCTCCTAGTGCCTGAACTATATAGAAGTATAGTGCTGGGGTTGTCACATAGTCACATACTTGAGGGACCAGATGGTGAAGTTAATGTTGTGGATGACATGTTAACTAAGGTTCCAGATCAAGATGTGAATGAAAATGAATTGTATAACCCTGACAGTGAGCAGGATGTGAATGAAAATGAATTGTATAACCCTAACAGTGAGCAGGATATGAATGAAAATGAATTGTATAACCCTGACAGTGAGCAGGATGTGAATGAAAATGAAGTGTATAGCCCTGACAGTGAGCCAGATGTGGCTGAGAAAAAGGGGTCAGATAGTGATAGTGAATTATCTGATGACCATAAAGCAACCAGTGCAAATGAGGAAGGCATGGTAGCAGAGGAGGTTGAGAGTCCTGAGAAGAAAGCTGATGCTGACCTTACAGCCAGACAGAAGATGGCATCTGGAGATGTTTTACAGTTGGCCGGTTCCCTGGCGAAGACTAAGGTGAAAGGAGGAGAGCTGAGCTTTAAAGGCAGGACTCTGAAACTGAACACAGCACAAGTGGATGCTGTTGAAGATGAGAAGTTGTCAGTGTGTGGTGTGGATCTGCATCATGCCAAGGACTCGGAAGGTGATGCTGCAGAGGTGGAGAAAGCCATGGAAGTGGTGGACACCAGGCCAGGTGCCTCACCAGAGGCTGATGTCTCAAGTGAAGCTGTGAGGAACAAGACTGAAGATGTGGGGAATGACTCTGCCCCGGAATATGTTTCTGTTGGAGACAGCGGCGTGGACGGTGTACTGTCCGGATCCGTGGCTGCGACTCGCGAAGCTCGGGCCGGAAGTTCGGCGCCCGGTGCGCCATCGGAGTTCTCGAGCGACCCAAAGGATCTGGATAAATCCCAAGATGAGATTTTGAGCCCTCGGGTTGGCCTTGGTGAGCTCAGGCGCATTTTCATGGAGTCTACACTTGAACCACGTCCCAGTGAGTGGGAGGGGCGATGTGTCGCTCCGTTGCCGCTGCAGATACACGGGAGCTCAGATGGGATGCAGAACATGGTGGAAAAGAAGACTGATGGTAGGGCTTCTGAGCATGTCCTACCAGAAGAGCCTGAAGAAAGGGCCGAAGACGTAAAGGACGTCCAACAACTACAGGAGAAGATGCGTAGCCATGAGGATCTCCTGGAGAAAGAAGTAAGAGCTCTGAGTCTTATGCAAAGTGAGCCTGTACCAGAAGAGGATAAATTATGTGTACCGACCAAGAAAAACGATCAGCTCCCTCTACAGTGCCAATCGTTTGAACAGTGTGGCTCGGAATGGTCAGAGACCATGACAGAGGCGCTTGGGTTCTGTGAGGTAGAATTTATGAATCAACGGATATTTAAGAAAGTAGATGTGCTAAAGAAAGTTCAGGAGGAATTAGAGAAAACCCCTATACCTCCTGTAACAGTTGGTGACACAGGGTCAGTGCCCCAAAAACAGGAGGTACGAAAGTTTCTGAGGAAGAATCAGCAGAGCTGTTCTGACGTGCCTGGTCGTACTTATCTGGTGAGCCACTATACCGAGACTGAGGCTGGCACTAAAGTCAAGATGAAACAGTGCAGGATACCCGAGGCCCGCAGAGAGTATAGGCCTGGGAGGGTACAGGGTAGTGCGGATGCTTCAGATGAAGAGAAAACTGATGTTGGCTATGACAGTGGTGAGGATGAAGCTGATGAGGGCCATGACTGGTCCAGAGTTCACTGTCTCTGTTGGATTGTTGACCAGCCCTCCGGTCTGGATGACCAGCCCTCCGGTCTGGAGAAGAGGGAGGGGATATGTGAGACAGTGAAGGAATATGTGGTGAATGAGGTGTATATTTCACCTAAGTACCTTGCTGACTGGTATGAGCGAAATGTGTGGCTTTGTAAACCTGGTGGTAAAGAAAGGTCACTACACCTGCCATTCAGTACACGCTTGCAGCTCAGACCTGAATCCACTCAGGTGTTGATTAGGAAGCCAGAAGTAGGTGCTTGGGAGCACAGTCAGAGAGCTCATTCAGTCTGGACAAGGGTCCAGACACAGAAGGTGTCTCCAAGAGTGTGGGAGCTGTCTTTAGCCCGGACACAGGGAGGTGTCCTGGCACAAGGAAGCAGTCTCTAAGAGTGTGAGCTATCTCAGTCTGGGTGCAGGAAGTACCCCGGACACAGGAGTAGTCGCAGTGAGAATCCGTGCGAATAGCGACTGAATAGGAGGTGACCTCTCTCAAGTCTGGACATTGGAGTTGCCTTCGGACATAAAGAGGAGTGTCTGTGAAACTCCATACTGGTAACATATGTGATATGTGTTGTTTTGGGCACAGACTGGTAGAGTCTGGGTCCCGGATAGAGAGGGCCATCTATCTAAGTGTAATTTAGTGGCTAGACAAGCCCAGGTTTTCTGTTTATGATTTGTTTTTATCTGTGTGCTGTGGACTTTAATAAAACTGGTTGCGGCCAGTTTTCACCAAGCTGCTGTCTGAATGAACTGTTTCCGTGCCATTCTGTCTACCCAGACAGCGATCCTAGAGCTAAACCCCCCGGAAGGCTACACAGCACACGTCTCATACCTTCGGCACACATACACGATTTTTGGAGTTGGCTGCTGGAGACATAACCTGGAGCAGCACACTCCCATATGACTTTACAGACAGTATAGTGTCATTCCACAGAAGGGGACATATAAGTGAAAGCTGCAGAGAAAGTGTTTGCCATTAGGACAGTGTGAATGTTGCAGAATACAGACAGGCAGCAGTCATCCAGGAGGTGGAGACTTTCTTCCCAACTTGTGAAAAAAGCCTGGGAAAATATAAAGCAAAAAACAAGAAGACAACTGTAACCCCATCACCCATCCAGCCCATTTGTCTCTCAAGACAGCTGTTTAATTTCTCCCCTCTACTACTAAAACATTGAAGGCATTAAAAGACCTAGTCAGGATCAAGTTGTGCATATCACGAATGTGTTGTAGCCTCTAGCAACCAGTAAGACTGCTAACCCCTTAATGGCCAGGCATATTTCATCTTAAGGAGGATATCCACCAGAACCTTCGAATTACCATATTATAGCTAGTTAAATATTGAAGCAGAAGTATTTTTTTTTTAATTTTTAATCATTGTAATTTTTATCTAAAGATTTTTGTGTTCAACAAGTAACAAACTTGAAATAAGAAATAAAGATTAGTAGATTACAATGAAAACGGAGTAAATCAGCTTTGTGGTATAGATGCAACATATCATGGTGTTATTCAAATTACTTATATATAACAAACTAAACAAAAAAGGGGGATACATACGAGACATACAATAGACATAGGGGTAAGGGGAAGAGTAAAGATGTTAGGGGTTGGTGGGTGGAGGGAGATAGATGACCTAGTGAATAAAGTTTCTAAATATTCAACAGTATCCAAAAGGTGTCCCATGGGGACCAAATGAGGTTGAATCTCTCGACCGTTTCATCATTAAGAGCAGTGCGATATTCAAAGTTTCTTAGTGTATAAGTCATATAGGGAGCATGGTGGACATACAGCCCCTGTATCCAAAGCACTGCTACTTCTGGATCGTGGGCACCCGGCCTAAAGGGTTATTCACCAAATAATGAAGTTATCTCTGATCCATAAGATCCAACCAGTGTCCCCCAGAGATTCTGAGAACAGGGGTCTGCAGTATTATCCTGAATGGAGCAGAGTTGTGGTCTCTTGGCCTCTGCTCTCTTCATTATCCATAGAGCTGGTGAGTGCTGCGCTTGGCTATTTCCATCAGTTCCATACACAGTAAATAGAGCAGAAGTCAAGCATGCGCCCCTCCAGTCCATTCATGGCTGAGCTGCATTCCTGTTCTCAGTGATCAGTCGCCCAAAAGTCAATAAGTTAACCCTTATCATCAGGATTGGGGATAACTTGATTTATTTGGGGAATAGCCCTTTATCAGATACCAGATGGTTTAGATACCAGACATATAATGTAATATAATATATACATGACTGGGCTCAGCAGATCCGAATCCTAACAGAGATTAATATCTTCATCTCCATTAAAAAATGTTTAAATATATATGTTTTAGAGGTGTGGGGAGGACCAAATAGAACTTTTGCTATGGTGCCCTTTGAACTCTATGTACGACCCTGCTTGCAGGGCGGTGATAATGAGGGCAATCTGGCCTGTTGCTCAGAGTCCAAGGCACCTGGGGTCCCATGGACCGATTGTCCTCATCATAAGGAGCATGCCTGGCAGAGAGGGGGGCCCAGACATTTTTTGCACAGGGGCCACAAGCTGTCAATGTCCGCGCCGGTGGGGGGGGTTGTTTCAATTCGGAAGTTATCAAATATCTTGCAGTCGTCAATATGTGTAGAAGTCTAACGGATCCTTTAGATATATTTTTCTGGAAAATATTGAGTAAAAAGTGTTGAGGATATAATTGATTGGTCTAAATCAAAGACATGTTTAATCAAAGTTTGTACATTTGTCCAGAATGGTCTTATCAGGGAGCAGTTCCCGAATAGATGGAATATAGATCCTGTGAGCAAGGCACATCTCCGACACAAGGGGGAAATAAATGGATCAAATTAATGTAGAAGCTCAGGGGTGTGGTACCAGAAGTGGAGGATCTTGTATTGGTTCTCTTTATAAGTGATACAAGATGCCGAAATGGCTGCTCTCCACCATACAAATCATCATCACTTAGAGTTCTACCCAAATAACTTTCCCTTTTTCGCATATATGAATGCCTAGTCGACGAATTTCCATCAAAGTTTTAGATAATATTAGAGACATCAGAGATTAAGCCCTTTGTTGAGGGACCATTTCTACAAAGTCTTCCAGATGTCATCTGCTGGTACAGGTCCACTGTGTTTTATCAAGACCAAAGTCAGAGCAGCCGTCTACTAGGTAATTTTAGAGCACTTCATGCTTCCCTCTGCCGACAAGCTTTTTGGAGATGGAAATTTCATTCTCCAGCAGGACTTGGCACCTGTCCACACTGCCAAAAGTACCAATTCCTGGTTTAAAAACAGTATCACGGTGCTTTATTGGCGAGCAAACTCGTCTGACCTTAATCCCATAGAGAATCTATGGGGTATTGTAAAGAGAAAGATGAGAGACACCAGACCCAACAATGCAGACGAGCTGAAGGCTGCTATCAAAGCAACCTGGGCTTCCATAACACCTCAGCAGTGCCACAGGCTGATCGCCTCCATGCCACGCTGCATTGATGCAGTAATTGATGACAAAGGAGCCCCGACCAAGTATTGAGTGCATTTTCTGAACAAATATGCCAGTAGGCCAACATTTCGGATTTTAAAATCATTTTTCAAGCTGGTGTTATAAAGTATTCCACTTTACTGAGATAATGACTTTTGGGTTTTCATTGGCTGTAAGCCATAATCATCAACATTAACAGAAATAAACACTTGAAATACATCACTCTGTTTGTAATGACTATATAATATATGAGTTTCACTTTTTGTATTGAAGAACTGAAATCAATTAACTTTTTGATGATATTCTAATTTTGTGAGATGCACCTGTATGTCACATGGAAAGAGGATGAGATTACTTGTACCTAGCAATGATCCCGTCAGTCATTTCTCCACAGCATTGGAGGTCTGAGACTGTTCAAGGGTATTTTCAGAGAATATGTTGTAGCCTGTGCAGTCAATGCTCAATTATTCTTTAGATCAACTTGCCATTTTCGTTGGTACCTCTAGATTTTAGAGTACTCAGTGCGCAATGATTCTTTACGGCAGGACTTCCTACACTTGTTTTGGTTTTGGAGGCTTGTGGAGAAAAAGTTTGTTGAGGATGCACATAAGCAAGCGAGCGTATATAGCCTGGAAAACTGAGTGTTGTAAGATAATAAGGATATAGTCACTCTCAGAAGATTTGCTATAAAATGTATGCACTTCACCTTCATATTAAATGGTGCAGATTTCTTCTAGCAGTGCAGGGCTTAATCTGCTCAGTTGAGAGCTCTTGGAAGCTTTCCTACATTAAGGGTATATTCCCACGGTCAGTAAACGCTGCGGGTTGGACGCTGTGTACATCTGCAGCGTCCAACCCGCAGCAGCCAGATGTTACAGCATAGTGGATGGGATTTAAAGAAATCTCATGCCCACTATGCGTGCACCGTAGAGACGGACATGTGGAGCATCTTTCCAGACCGCAGCATGTCAATTTATGTAGCGGAGATGCTCAGTCTCCGCTGCGTAAATTACCCATACACTTTCATTAGATGCGGTAAAACCGCATTATCTTCCTAGTCACATGCGTATTAAGTGTGGGAACACAGCTTACTCCGCATGTGTACTAATTTAAATAATGGTGTACTGTTATGAATGTGCTAGAGATGGTTTCTGAGCAGAGGCTCCCTCTGGTGGTTACAGACAGTACTGAACCTTTCAGCGAGGTATGGCAATCTGGGATCACGGACTGGTCTGATATAAGGGAGGTTCCCTCCCATGATGGTTGCCGGTGATCAATTGTTCTTGTCTCAATTGTGGTTCCTGGTTCATTTTTAAGTTTGCTGAGTCTTGCCTGCATCTTCTGCTATCAGATAAGATATTTTCTGCTTTTATTTTTGTGCTTGCTTTTTGCATTGTTCCCTGCACTTCTGTGGAGCGAATGCAGCAGATTTGGGACCAGGTAGTGGAGAGGTTGTCTCTCTCTCAGGAGAAGGCCCAACGGTTTGCCAACCGGCATAGGACTGATGGTCCTCGGTTTAAAGTGGGGGACTTGGTTTGGTTGTCCACAAGAAATATCCCTATGAGGGTTGCATCTCCAAAGTTTAAGCCTAGGTTCATTGGACCTTATAAGATCATGGAGATTCTTAATCCTGTTTCCTTCCGTTTGCTTCTTCCAGGGACATTTAAGATCCATAACGTGTTCCACAAGTCTGTTATGTTTCGGTAGCTGAGGAGTGCAGGTAAAAAAGGCAATACACCAGAGCAGTTGGAATCTATGAGATTGCAGTACCCTGACTAACCACCACAACTAGAGGCAGCCGTGGAGCGTTCCTACGTTGGTCCTAGACGCCTCGTCACAGCCTGAGAAACTAACTACACCTAAAGATAGAAAGAGGAAAGCTATCTGCCCCGGAGCAGATCCCCAAAGAACATAGAAAGCCCCCAAACATGTAATGGCGGTTAGACAAGAAGAAATACTGACACAGACAGAAAATAGTATGAGCAAACGTTGGGGCCCAAACTACCTAAATAGAAAAGGATAGGAAGGGCACTTACTGCAATCCCAAAAAACCCTGAAAAGCACCAACTCTACTAATTTCAAAAACACCTGAGATCACACGACCTCTACCACCTAAATTAGTTCTCTGGTGTAACAAAATCAAAACAGCAGCCACTGAAAAAACTGGAAAAAGCAAATGTACAAACATCAGTGGCTGAACTAAACTGAGAGGGCAAAAGCCCCCGGGGGGGACCCTGAAGGCCCCCACAGAAGTGCAGGACAAAATGCAAAAATCAAGCACAAAACAAAAAGAAGAAAATGTCTTATCTGTTAGCAGGAGATGCAGACACGACACAGCAGGCTACAAAGGAAACAGGAATCAAGGATTGAGACCAGAACAATTGGTCACCGGCAACCCTGATGGGAAGGCGACTCCCTTATATAAGACCAGTCAGTAACACCTGATTCCCAATCCTCATAATCTTCACTGGACAGTCCAGTACCGCTTGTAACCACCAGAGGGAGCCTCTGCTCAGAACTCATTTCAAGTCCATTCACAACAGTACCCCCCCCTTGAGGAGGGGTCACCGAACCCTCACTTGAGCAACCAGGTCGGTCAGGATGAGTTCTATGATACGCACGGATGAGTCTGCTAGCATGGATGTCCGAAGCAAACACCCAAGAATTGTCTTCCTGACCATAACCTCTCCACTTAACCAAATACTGGAGTTTCCGTCTAGAAAAACGAGAATTCAATATTTTCTCAACCACAAACTCCATATTGCCCTCAACCAGAACAGGGTCAGGAGGCAAAGCAGTAGGAACCACTGGCTCAACAAACCTCTTCAACAAGGACTTGTGGAACACGTTATGGATCTTAAATGTCCCTGGAAGAAGCAAACGAAAAGAAACAGGATTAAGAATCTCCATGATCTTATAAGGTCCAATGAACCTGGGCTTAAATTTAGGAGATGCCACTCTCATAGGAATATTTTTTGAGGACAACCAGACCAAGTCCCCCACTTTAAACCGAGGACCATCAGTCCTATGCCGGTTAGCAAACCGCTGGGCCCTCTCCTGAGAGAGGGACAACCTCTCCACTACCTGGTCCCAAATCTGTTGCATACGCTCCACAACAGAGTCAACACCTGGACAGACAGAAGCCTCCGTCTGTCCTGAAGAAAATCGAGGGTGAAACCCAGAATTACAGAAAAATGGAGACATCAAAGTGGCAGAGCTAGCCCTATTATTAAGAGCAAACTCAGCCAAAGGCAAAAAAGAGACCCAGTCATCCTGATCAGCAGACACAAAGCATCTTAGATAAGTCTCCAATGTCTGGTTTGTTCTCTCAGTTTGACCATTGGTCTGAGGATGAAACGCCGAGGAGAAAGACAATTGAACACCAAGTTTAGAACAAAAGGTCCTCCAAAATCTGGAAACAAACTGGACTCCTCTGTCAGACACAATGTTCTCAGGAATGCCGTGTAAACGAACCACGTGCTGAAGGAACAAAGGCACCAATTAAGAGGAGGAAGGCAACTTAGGTAATGGCACAAGATGTATCATCTTGGAAAACCTATCACAAATCACCCAGATGACGGTCATTCTCTGAGAAACAGGGAGGTCGGAAATGAAATCCATAGAGATATGGGTCCATGGTCTCTTGGGCACAGGCAATGGCATCAACAAACCACCAGAGCGAGAGCAAGGCTTGGAGCGAGAGCAAGTCCCGCAGGACTGCACAAATTCCCTGACATCACGAGACAAGGTAGGCCACCAAAAGGACCGACTAACCAAGTCTCTGGTACCAAAAATTCCGGGATGACCGGCCAACGCGGAACAATGAATCTCAGACATCACACTCTTTTTCCAGTGGTCCGGGACAAACAATTTCCCAACAGAGCAGCGCTCGGGCTTATCCTCCTGACACCCCTCCAGAGCCAGTCTCAAATTGGGCGAGATGGCGGAAAGAACTACCCCTTCTTTCAAAATAACAGAAGGATCAGATAACTCAGGAGAGTCCACAAGGAAACTCCTCGAAAGGGCATCCGCCTTAACATTCTTAGTGCCAGGAAGAAAGGAAACCACAAAATTAAAACGTGTGAAAAACAAGACCCACCTGGCCTGTCTAGGATTAAGTCGCTTGGCAGATTCCAGATAAACCAGATTCTTATGGTCAGTAAGGACCACCACCTGATGTTTGGCTCCCTCCAGCCAATGTCTCCACTCTTCAAAAGCCCACTTCATGGCCAATAACTCCCGATTACCCACGTCATAATTACGTTCAGTAGGAGAAAATTTTCGAGAGAAAAAGGCACAAGGGTTACTTTTAGAGGTCTCAGGATCTCTTTGGGACAAAACGGCACCTGCCCCAATTTCAGAGGCATCAACCTCCACCTGAAATGGCAGAGAAACATCAGGCTGCCGTAGAACAGGAGCAGAAGTGAATCTCTGCTTAAGTTCCTGAAATGCAGAGACTGCCTCAGGAGGCCAATTCACCACATCAGAACCCTTTTTGGTCAAATCAGTTAATGTTTAACAATAACGAGAAATTACCAATAAATTTACGATAAAAATTGGCAAAACCCAAAAATCTTTGAAGAGCCTTTAATGAAGTAGGTTGGACCCAATCACAGATGGCCTGAACCTTGACCGGGTCCATTTCAATAACAGATGGGGACAAAATGAATCCCAAAAATGAGATCCTCTGTACGCCAAAAAGACACTTTGATCCCTTCACATACAGAGCATTCTCTCTCAAAATCTGGAATACAGTTCGAACATGTTTCACATGAGAGTCCCAGTCATTGGAAAAAATCAAGATATCATCTAAATAAACAATCAGAAATTTATCCACAAAATCCCTGAAAATGTCATTCATGAAGGACTGGAAGACAGAAGGAGCATTAGTGAGCCCAAAGGGCATCACAAGGTACTCAAAATGCCCCTCAGTGGTGTTAAATGCCGTCTTCCATTCATCCCCGTGCTTAATGCGAATAAGGTTATATGCCCCCCTGAGGTCAAGCTTGGTAAACCAAGTAGCGTTTTTCACCCTGGAAAACAGGTCGGAAATCAAGGGTAAAGGGTATTGATATTTCACAGTAATATTGTTCAAAAGACGATAATCAATACACGGCCTTAATGAACCATCCTTTTTGGCCACAAAGAAAAAACCGGCACCTAAGGGTGAAGAGGATGGTCTGATATGACCCTTCTCCAATGACTCCTTGATATAAGACCGCATAGCGTCATGTTCAGGTACAGACAAGTTAAAAAGGCCACCTTTAGGGAATTTACTACCAGGCACTAATTCAATAGCGCAGTCATAGCTCCTATGGGGAGGCAAGGATGCAGATTTACTTTCGCTAAACACATCAGAAAAATCAATCAAAAAGTCAGGCACATCCTGAGCCTGGGGGGAGGCAGAAAAAACAGGAGTGTTGGTATTAACACATTGGCAGCCCCAACTGGTTACAGACACAGATTTTCCAATCCAAAACAGGATTATGAGACTGTAACCAAGGGAAACCCAGCACGATAATGTCATGCAGATTATACAGAACCAAAAATTTGCAGCTCTCCTGATGATCAGGTTCAACCCTCATTATCACCTGAGTAGAGAACTGAGGTTTATTCTCAGCCAAAGGGGTAGAATCGATCCCCAGTAGGGGAATAGACTTCTGTAGGGGTATCAAGGGAAACCCACAACGTTTAGCAAAATCAAAATCCATCAGGTTAATAGCTGCTCCCGAATCAACGAAAGCCTGAGCAGAAAATGAGGACAGAGAGCATATCAGGGTAACAGTTAATAAAAACTTAGTCTGAACACTACCCAAGACAACTGAGCATGCAAAACGTCTTCCCCGCTTAGGGCAGACTGAAATAGCATGAGAGGCATCACCACAGTAGAAACACAACCCATTGCGCCTTCGAAACTCATGACGCTGTGCCCCAGAAACCACTCTATCACACTGCATGGATTCAGAAGCAGGTTCACAAGGCAACACTATTCCACGCATACTTCTGCGCTCACGCAAACGTCTGTCAATTTGAATCGCTAATGACATAGAATCATTAAGACCAGAGGGGACAGGGAATCCCACCATAACATCCTTTACATTATCTGACAGACCCTTCCAAAAAAGGGCTGCCAAAGCATCGTCATTCCATTTGGTCAGGACTGCCCACCTACGGAATCTCTGACAGTATAACTCAGCGTCATCAAGCCTCTGATTTAATGCCAACAAGGCTTTTTCAGCTTGATCAGTGACATTAGGCTCATCGTACAATAACCCCAAGGCCTGAAAAAATGCATCAACATCACTCAAAACAGGATCCCCAGGTGTCAGGGAAAAAGCCCAATCCTGAGGATCGCCGAGCAGGAGAGAGATGACAATTTGAACCTGCTGCGCTGCGTTCCCTGAGGACTTAGATTTTAAGGCAAAAAACAATTTACAATTATTTTTGAAATTCAGAAACTTGGCTCGATCCCCCAAAAACAAATCTGGCATGGGAATCCTAGGTTCCACAACAGGCAACCTAGCAAGATAGGTAGCAATACTCTGAACCTCAGTGGCAAGCTGATCCACACGGCCAGACAACTGTGCAAACTCCATTGAGAGAAAAAATCCTCCCCAGCACCCAGAGATACAGAGGGAAAAAAAAAAAAATGCAACTAACCGAAAAATATCTCTGACAACTCTGACAACCTTTTTTCTTTCACAATATTTTTTCCCTTCTGTGAGTACCATACAATTTTCAATTTTTAGGCCGGTGATACTGTTATGTTTCGGTAGCTGAGGAGTGCAGGTAAAAAAGGCAATACACCAGAGCAGTTGGAATCTATGAGATTGCGGTACCCTGACTAACCACCACAACTAGAGGCAGCCGTGGAGCGTTCCTACGTTGGTCCTAGACACCTCGTCACAGCCTGAGAAACTAACTACACCTAAAGATAGAAAGAGGAAAGCTATCTGCCCCGGAGCAGATCCCCAAAGAACATAGAAAGCCCCCAAACATGTAATGGCGTTAGACAAGAAGAAATACTGACACAGACAGAAAATAGTATGAGCAAACGTTGGGGCCCAAACTACCTAAATAGAAAAGGATAGGAAGGGCACTTACTGCAATCCCAAAAAACCCTGAAAAGCACCAACTCTACTAATTTCAAAAACACCTGAGATCACACGACCTCTACCACCTAAATTAGTTCTCTGGTGTAACAAAATCAAAACAGCAGCCACTGAAAAAACTGGAAAAAGCAAATGTACAAACATCAGTGGCTGAACTAAACTGAGAGGGCAAAAGCCCCCGGAGGGGACCCTGAAGGCCCCCACAGAAGTGCAGGACAAAATGCAAAAATCAAGCACAAAAACAAAAAAAAGAAAATGTCTTATCTGTTAGCAGGAGATGCAGAAACGACACAGCAGGTTACAAAGGAAACAGGAATCAAGGATTGAGACCAGAACAATTGGTCACCGGCCACCCTGATGAGAAGGCGACTCCCTTATATAAGACCAGTCAGTAACACCTGATTCCCAATCCTCACAATCTTCACTGGACAGTCCAGTACCGCTTGTAACCACCAGAGGGAGCCTCTGCTCAGAACTCATTTCAAGTCCATTCACAACACAAGTCCCTATTGAAGAGGTTTGTCGAGCCAGTGGTTCCTATGGCTGCGCCTCCTGACCGTGTTTTGGTTGAGGGCAATCTGGAGTATGTGGTTGAGAAAATATTGGATTCTCGTTTTTCTAGACAGAAACTCCAGTATTTGGTTAAGTGGAGAGGTTATGGTCAGGAGGACAATTCTTGGGTATTTGCTTCGGACATCCATGCTAGGAGACTGATCCGTGCCTATCACCGAGCTCATCCTGATCGACCTGGTTGCGCAAGTGAGGGTTCGATGACCCCTCTTCAGGGGGGGGTACTGTTATGAATGTGCTAGAGATGGTTTCTGAGCAGAGGCTCCCTCTGGTGGTTACAGACAGTACTGAACCTTTCAGCGAGGAATGGCAATCTGGGATCACGGACTGGTCTGATATAAGGGAGGTTCCCTCCCATGATGGTTGCCGGTGATCAATTGTTCTTGTCTCAATTGTGATTCCTGGTTCATTTGGAAGCTTGCTGAGTCTTGCCTGGATCTTCTGCTATCAGATAAGATATTTTCTGCTTTTATTTTTGTGCTTGCTTTTTGCATTGTTCCCTGCACTTCTGTGGAGGTCAGCCAGGTCCCCTCCGGGGGCTTGTGCTCCTCTCAATTTATCTGGAGCCACTGTTATTTGTTCTTTTGCTTTTTCCTGTTTTTTCAGTGGCTGCGGCTTAGTTTTGTTACACCAGAGAACTGATTTAGGTGGTAGAGATCGTGTGATCTCAGGTGTTTTTGCAATCAGAAGAGTTGGTATTTTTTAGGGTTTTTTTTTATTGCAGTGAGTATTCTTTCTTGTACTTTTCTGTCTAGTCAGATTGGGCCCCAGCGTTTGCTCATTCTATTTTCTGTCTGAGTCCGTGCTTCTTCTTGTCTAACCACCATTACATGTTTGGGGGCTTCCTATTTTCTTTGGGGATCTGCTCCGTTGCAGATAGCTTTCATCTTTCTGCCTTTAGGTGTAATTATCTCTCAGGCTGTGACGAGGCGTCTAGGATCAACGTAGGAACGCTCCACGGCTACCTCTAGTTGTGTGGTTAGTTCAGGTTACTGCAATCCAATAGCTTCCAGCCTCTCTGGTGTATTGCCGTTTTTGCTTATTCTCCTCAGCTACCGAAACATAACAGTGTACCTTGCTTTAGCCTGAAGTACACATACACTGCAGTTCTCGCGATCAGCTGATCCCGAGTACTGCAGTGCACGTGACCGCTGGAGAAGGGGTTACCTCCGGTAACTAGCCAAGTTCTCACGATCAGCTGACCCCGAGACCTGCAGTGCACGTGACTGCCGGGAACGGGGTTATCGCCGGTCACTAGCCATGTTCTCACGGTCAGCTGATCGCAAGAACTGCAATACGCATGACCGCTGGGGACCGAGTTATCTCCGGTCATCAGCTTTAAGCTCAGCTGTATTCTGGATGTCAGGCTGAATGGTGGCATAATGCTACCGTTCAGCCAAAGGCATCCACATGTAGCAGAGCTGGACTCGTCATGGGACAGATTGTATATCTTCTTGGCGGACAGGTAAGGAATATTGTTACTTTTTTTTTTAATTCTCTTCCAGGAGACAAGGGCGTCGATGGAATAGGCGATGCAGTAAGTATGGTTTAATTAAGATTAGTGTTGAGCGATACGATACTGCAAATATCGGGTATCGGCCGATATTGGCTGTATCGGAATTCCGATTCCGAGTTCCGATATTTTCGTCATATCGGATACCGGAATCGGAATTGTCACTGTCACTGTCAGTGTCCGTCGGTCGGGTCTGTCAGGAGTCAGCGGCACTTACCCGGCAGAAGATCTCCGGCGGTCACATCCCGGACTGCTTCATGGCCGCCATCCTCTTCTCCCGGCGGTCACATGCAGTATCTCGCGATAACTGCAGTGACTGCTGGGTAATCGCGGCCGTAAAGCAGTCAGTCCGATGACGTCACCGCCGGGGAAGCTGGTAAGCAGCTGTGCTGCGCCGGGATGTCAGGCTCTGCCTGTCATTCCGATGTAGCAGAGCTGGATCGTCGTGGGACAATCGTTACTATGGACTGCGTCGGACAGGTGGTATACTGTTGGTTTGTTTTTTTTATTTATTTACAGGAGATCGATGGCGTCGCAGGAATGAGAGAGTAATAAAAAAATGAAAACTGTGTTGTCTCTTTTATTTCATTAAAAGACTTTTTTCTTGCTGTGTCTTTTTTTTAAACATTTAATAACTTTGGGATTAATAATGGATCGGTGTCTTATTGATGCCTCTCCATTATTAACCGGGCTTATTGTCACCGTGCAATCAACGGTGACAATAACCCCTTATTTACCCCGCTTGCCACCGCTACAGGGCAAGTGGGAAGAGCCGGGTAAAGTGCCACAATTGGCACATCTTTTGATGCGCCAAATGTGGGGCTGCTGTAGCCTGGTATTATCAGGCTGTTGAGGGCCAAAATCCATGGGCCTTGACAGTCTTTTAATACCAGGCCACAGCAGTCTGCATTTTACTTGGCTGGTTAACAAAAATAGGGGGACCCCTACGCCGTTTTTTTTTCGAGGGGATCCCCTATTTTTGTTAACCAGCCAAGCTAAGCAGACTGCTGTGGCCTGGTATTATCAGGCTTGCAAGGTCCATGGATATTGGATCCTTACCAGCCTGAAAAATCAGGCCTCAGCGGTCTGCTTCATCTGGCTGGTTAACAAAAATAGGGGGGACCCCACGCTAATTTTTTTCGAGGGGATCCCCTATTTTTGTTAATCAGCCAAGATATGCAGACTGCTGTGGCCTGGTATTATCAGGCTGGCAAGGTCCATGGATCTTGGCTCCTTAACAGCCTGAAAATCCAGGCCTCAGCGGTCTGCTTCATCTGGCTGGTTAACAAAAATAGGGGGGACCCCACGCCATTTTTTTTTCGAAGGGAACCCCTATTTTTGTTAATCAGTTCCCTCTGACGTCACTGATGGTGTCCCTGGCTGACCTGAAGTGAAAGTGGAAAGCAATCAATTAAGCTTTCCACTTCCTCTCCTGTCAGCCAGGAGAGGAACTCATTCATTTGGGGGTTTACTGTGAGGCTGCAGCATTAGCTGCGGTCCCTGCAGTAAACATTAACCCTTTCTGAAGGATTACACCGTGGGACCTGACTGTACATCGGATTGGTAAGAATAATTTTGCTTTATTATTTTATTTTTATTACAGGAAATGGTTTTAGCAGGTAAATAAAATATGGTCAAAAACTGTGTGATTATTTCATTAAACTTCTTTTTTATTAAAGTGTGTGTGTTTGATTATTCTTTCATACAATAGGATTAATAATTGATAGTTGTCTAATTGACAGCTCTCAATTATTAACCTGGCTTAAAGTGACCTTTCAATTGCAAGGTCATTTTAACCCCTTATTAACCCATTCGCCACTGCTACAGGGCAATGGGAATAGACGGGCAAAGTGCCAGAAAGGGCAAATCTAATTAGAGATTTGCCCTTTCTGGGGTGTCTGGGGGCAGATGTTAGTAGCCGGGGGGGGGGCCAAAAATAATGGTCCCTCTCTGGGCTATTATTATCTGCCCCCACTCACTGGCTTTGTCTGTCTGGTTGCGAAAATAGGGCGGGAGCCCACGCATTTTTTTTCAGCAATTTTACACCTCATATATATATATACATGTCATTGAGTTTGTGACACATATATATATATATATATTTATAGTTCATACACTTCTACATAGTATAATAGCCGCTAATTCAATTGCCGGCTTTTGTGAAAATGCAGAACCCGACATGAAATGACACTTGGTGTACATAGGGTTAACCATGTCCTTTGCTATCTGATTTGCACAAACAATTAAATCAGTCTATGTGTGCAAAATTTCACACCTGTAGGGGTTAATTAAAGGTGTAAATTCGTAGCAAAAAAGTCCGTTTTTTTTACAACGAATTTACACCTTTAATTAACCCCTACAGGTGTGAAATTTTGCACACATAGACTGATTTAATTGTTTGTGCAAATCAGATAGCAAAGGACATGAAAAGACATGGTTAACCCTATGTACACCAAGTGTCATTTCATGTCGGGTGCTTCTGTCTTTTCACTGAAGCCGGCTTTACCCGGCAATTGAATCAGAGGATATTTTACTATGTAGAAGTGTATAAACTATACATATATGTATATATATATGTCACAATGACATGTATATATATATATATATATATATATATGTATTCTATGTGTGTATATTTAGTATTTACAAGGAAAGAATGGGGTTTTTTTAGTTCCGATATTTTGTTCCCATAGACTTACATGGGACTTCCGGTATCGGTATCGGGTATCACCGATATTTTAATGGTATCGGCGATATCATTCCGATTCCGATACTTAGGGATATCGGAAAGTATCGCTCAACACTAATTAAGATCTATTAAAGAAGTCTGTCATTATTTCAATTAAAAGACTTTATTCTGGGTGTTTGTGTATTTATTTACCATGTAACTATAGGATTAGTAATGGATAGGTGTCTTATAGACGCCTCTCCATTAGTAATCCGTGGGCTTGATGTCACCTGACAATACAAAGGTGACATCAACCCCACAAATATGAACCCCATCTGCCACCACTACAGGACAAGTGGGAAGAGCCGGGTAAAGTTCCACAACTGGCGTATCTTTGGATGTGCCAATTGTGGGGCGGCTGCGGGCTGCTATTTTTAGGCTGGTGAGGGACAAAATCCATGGGCCTTGCCAGCCTCAGAATACTAGCCCCCAGCTGTCTGCTTTTTCCTTGGCTGGTTAAACAAAATAGGGGACCCTAAGCTATTTTTTTTTTGGAGGGGATCCCACTTTTTTTTGCTAACCATCCAAGGTAAGCAGACTGCTGCGGCCTAGTATTATCAGGCTGGTAAGGTTCATGGATATTGATTCCATACCAGCCTGAAATACCAGTCCCAGTAGTCTGCTTTACTCTGGCTGGTTAACAAAGAAAGGGGGACCCCACGCTATTTTTTTAAATTATTATTTATCAAAAAAGGAGGGGACCTCTCTCTGTGCTTTCCTCCACTTCCTGGCTGTGTCACAAGATTCACCATTATGTAAATTAGTACACATGCGTAGTAAGCTGTGTTCCTGCACTTAATACGCATGTGACTAGGAAGATAATGCGGTTTTACCGCATCTAATGAAAGTCTATTGGTAATTTACACAGCAGAGACTGAGCGTCTCTGCTGCATAAATTGACATGCTGCAGTCTGGAAAGACGCGCCGCATGTCCGTCTCTGCGGGTGAGCTGCGGGCATCGGTGCACGCATAGTGGGCATGGGATTTCTATAAAATCCCATCCACTATGCTGTAACAGCTGGAAGCAGAAGGTTGAATGCTGCCGATGAATGTAGCGTCCAACCCACAGCGTTTACTATGTGAACATACCCCGATATATATGCAAACAGGAAATCACTTTTTTTCCTTCCCAGAAGCCAACTTTTAATTAGCTTTATTTCAATATTACAAGTGACAAAAAAATGCATGCATTGAAAAAACACATCAAAAACGCATGTAAAAACACATAAAAAATGCCGGTGACCTGTCAGTGACCGCAGATGCAGATTTGGTGCAGATTTCACCTGTGTCAAATCCTGAACAAACACTGAGCCATTCCTGATCGTGTGCACATACCCTATGGCTCTCAGCTGTTCACTGTTGGCCACTCCCCTCTCCTATATATACTGGACTCTGGCAAGTAGGCATTGCCATAGAGAGCTTCATTGCTGCATGTTTCAGGAGTTGGTGGAGAGCTGTTGTTTGAGAAGACGTTTGGTGGATTTATCTAAGACTTGTTTAGTTTTGGTTTCTATTCAAATCCTCTGCTTCTCCTCCTTCGGTTGTTCCCATCCTTCACTCCCTGGTGTCTCCCTCTGTAGTTTGTGAGTACATTTTTGTATGATTGTTATTTTTTTTTATCCCCGTTTGTATTACCTTGTCAGTCTGCTTGGTGTATAGCCATACACTACTACTCCCTCATCCCTGGGTGGGGTAAGGGAACAGACTGAGGGCGGATTCAGGAGCTAAGGCAAGGCACGTGGTTCTCGGCGTCTTCGTCATTAGAAGTAATCCGGGGAACAGGGATAGCTAGGGCGCCCCTAGCATTAGGGACAGGAAAGGAGCCCGTGGTCCTGGGATACTTCACAACAGAGTCGTGAAACCCTTTTTTATTTCATCTTAACAGAGTGGTCCTATAATTATTGGTGCATATAGAAATATGATTATTTAAGTGTATTGAATAGCTTATGGTACACATACAGGCAATCTGTTATTGCTTTGTACTGTAGTGAGTTGACTTTTTATTACATTGTCCTCACCCTGAATAGCACCTTATCACTAGTAACTGAGTTGACCATTTATTTCTCACTGTCATTAATCAGTGCAGTAATATCAGTTGTGAGTTCATCATCTATCCAATTACATTGTCCTCACAGTGATTAGTATTGTAGTACTATTGCTTATGAGTTGACTATCTATCCAATTTCCATTGCCCTCATTAGTGAATACAAATAGGAACATTTATGCACACAATTTATGTGATCTGCACTTCTAGCACTTCATCAGATGATTTGACTACTTTTCCAATCTCATTGTCCTCTTCTGTGAACTCTTTGACCCACGTTATTGTGTATGCAATCAAATATATACTCTGTAGGTTCCGTCCATATGTTTTCTATTTACCGTAGTTCGTTTCCTCTGTTTTAATATTCTGTGTGCGCCTGTCTCCTATTTAGCCCCCACATAATACCTTGAGTGTGGTGTGCTTAATAAAGTTTTGATATTTTTCATTGGATTTTTGTCTTCTTGACCTATCATTTGGATTTGTTTGTTGTTTTTTTGTTCATTCCCGATTAGGTGTATATAGCTATGAAATATGTGTTTATCAATCACTATTTAGCTGTAGTATTGGACATACACATTGTAAGATAGCACTTACTGTGTGTTGTGTTGGGGGACACTCGCTTGGAAACGGGATTAAAACACACAGGACCGGTTTTCTCACATAAAACAGTCTATTTCGGTTTATTCAAGCATCATAAACCGCACTGTAGGCCATGTTACTCATCACAGACCTCTCATAGTCCATAGCACTCCATAATACATGACATTATATTGCAGTCTCTAAACACGCTGGACTTCTCACTTTGTCCAGTTACCATGGGTGGCCGCACGCCGAACAGTTCAGTAACGTCCACGAAACAACACAAGCACCAACAGTCTGTGGAGTTACCGTACAGGAGCTCCTGCTCCACACCCTGACTCCTTTTCAGTCCTCTCTCCCAGGGAAGCTGCCTAACTGGGATCACCATCCCAGACAATGCCTTGCTGATCAGGCCACCCAACAGCCCAGACCATCAGAAGGACGGTAGCAACCCCCAACGCAGTGCCGTTACAGGCTCTGCAGACACATGGCCTCTCTGTGCGCTATTCAGGACGTCCATCCCCTCCTGGGACCGCCCAACACACAGGACTCCAGGTCCATAGCCTCTCCATGTGCTCCAGGAATCCAATCCCAACACAGAGACCTTCAGGACCTTACAACTCTCCGATCATTCAGGTCCATACACACAGCCCATGTGACCCAAACCATGATCACATTAAGTAGCTTAACCACCCCCACAATTGGGGTGTATGTGTGGTTAGTCAGTCACGCCCAGCTCTCTGACTAACCCTGTAAGCCCCCCTTACAAAATAAACAAACACTCATGGAACTACAAGTCCCAGCACAACAACATAACTTTGGGCTTACAGCGCAGAGGACATTCTCTGTCTCTGCGACACATACCGGCCATTCACGATCATGCCGGTCAATGTCTCACCATCATAATCACGCCTCCGTGCGTATCCTGAGGAGCACATACAGCGCCCCCTAGCTGTAACAGGAGTCACTGCCTCACAGCATATAATGCTTTAACTTTTTTAATACACATATACTATTCGTTTGTTTAACAAATTCTGGTGTGTATATACAGTTGTGCTCAAAAGTTTACATACCCCGGCAGAATTTTTGCTGTTTTGGCCTTTTTCAGAGAATATGAATGATAACACCAAAAATATTTCTCCACTCATGGTTAGTGGTTGGGTGAAGCCATTTATTGTCAAACTATTGTGTTTTCTCTTTTTATATCATGACAACCCAAAACAGCCAAATGACCCTGATCAAAAGTTTACATACCCCATTTGTTAATACTGTGTATTGCCTCTTCTAACATAAATGACAGCTTGAAGTCTTTTGTTGTAATTGTGGAAGAGGTTCTTTATTTTCTCAGATGGTAAACCTGCCCACTCTTCTTGGCAAAAAGCCTCCAGTTCCTGTAAATTCCTGGGCTGTCTAGCATGAACTGCGCGCTTGAGATCTCCCCTTAGTGGCTCAATGATATTGAGGTCAGGAGACTGAGATGGCCACTCCAGAACCTTCACTTTGTTCTGCTGTAGCCAATGACAGGTCAACTTGGCCTTTTGCTTTGGATCGTTGTCATGTTGGAGCATCCAAGTATGTCCCATGTGCAGGTTCCGGGCTGATTGTAAATTTGCCTCCAGTATTTGCTGAGAATGTGCTGCATTCATCTTTCCTTCAACTTTGACCAAGTGTCCTGTGCCTTTGTAGCTCACACATCAGCGATCCACATCCGTGCTTTACAGTAGGAATGGTGTTCCTTTCATCAGGCCTTGTTGACCTGTCTCCAAGTGTAACATTTATGGTTATGGGCAAAAAATGTTGGTCTCATCACTCCAAATTACCTTGTTTCAGAAGTTTTGAGGCTTGTCTCTGTGCTGTTTTGCGTATTGTAGGTGAGATACTTTGTGGCATTTGCGCAGTAATGGCTTTCTTCTGGTGACTCGACCATGCAGCCCATTTTTCTTCAAGTGCCTCCTTATTGTCGATCTTGGAACAGCCACACCGCTAGTTTTCAGAGTCCAGTATTTCAGCTGAAGTTATTTGTGGGTTTTTCTTTGCATCCCGAACAATTTTCCAGGCAGTTGTGGATGAAATTTTTGTTGGTCTACCTGACCGTAGTTTTGTTTTTACAGAGCCCCTAATTTTCCATTTGTTAATCATAGTTTGAACGCTGCTGACTGGCATTTTCAATTCCTTGGATATCTTTTTGCATCTATTTCCTGTTTTCTGTTTTATACAGTTCAACAACCTTTTCCCGTAGATCTGTTGACAATTCTTTAGTTTTCCTCGTGACTCACAATCCAGAAACATCAGTGGCTGGATGAAAGATGCAAGAGTCTGTCTGGATCTCAGAAACTCAACTCAGCTTTTATGCACACACACTGATTACAAGCAAACAGGTCACAGGTGTGGATGTTACCTTTAGTAGCCAGTCAAACCCATTTGCGTCAACTTCTGTGCATGGTATCAGGCCAAAATCATGAGGGTATGTAATCTTTTGATCAGGGTCATTTGGATGTTTGGGGTTGTCATTGTGACATAAAAAGAGAAAACATAGTAGTTTGACAATAAATGGCTTCACCCAACCTCTAACCATGAGTGGAGAAAAAGTTTTGGTGTTATCATTCATATTCTCTGAAAAAAGGCCAAGAAAACAAAAATTCTGTAAACTTTTGAGCACAACTGTACTCTGAGGGTATGTGCACACGATCACTAAATGCTGCTTTTGGACGCTGCGTACTTGCGTAACGTCCAACCCGCAGCATACAGTTGTTATAGCATAGTGGACGGGATTTCAAGAAATCCCACATCCACTATGCGTCCACAAACGCCTGCGGCTCACCCGCAGGGATGGACATGTGGGGCGTCTTTCCAGACCGCAGCATCTATATTTATCTTGTGGAGACGCGAGCCTCCGCATGATAAATTTCACCAATACGGATATGTCCACATGTCCGCTGCGTCCAAAGCGCTGTCGGCTATTGAACACAGGTGAATCCGCATGTGTTCATTGAACCGTGCGGAATCACTGCGTCCAAAACATTGTACGGGTGAAATTTATTTTGCGGAGGCTCGCGTCTCCGCAAGACAAATAGACATGCTGCTGTCTGGAAAGATGCGCCGCATGTCCATTGCCGCGAGCGTCTCTGGACGCATAGTGGACATGGGATTTCTTGAAATCCCATCCACTATGCTGTAACATCTGGATGCTGCGGGTTGGACACTGAGCAAGTACACAACATCCAACCCGCAGCATTTACTGACCGTGTGCACCTATCCTACAATGTATTGGACACAGTGAATCCACACAGTTCAGTGAACACATGCGGATTCACTTGCGTTCAATAGCCGGCAGCGCTTTGAATGCACGGACATGTGCTGCATCCAAAGCGCTGCCAATTCCTGAACGTCTGCACATACCCTAAGAAAGAGTGCAGAAGAAAACATGTTGCTCCAACATTCGCCAAGATTTGCATGATTAAAAACAATTATTTATTCAAAAAGCATGAAAATCCATTGTTACATGGAGCTTTTCACATGTTTCGAACTCCAGAGTTCTTTGTCATAAGTAGTAAATAAAGTAGGGCCTTCTGGTCCAACTAAATAACCTTAATGCCATTTATGTGGTACATGCAAAATGATCCTCATCTATAAGGTGCTATGTCAGAAGGCGATAATCTTTGATAATGCTTTACTGGATTGGATGGAAGAATCATCTAATTTATATAGCTAATTTTTCAGTGAATTTACATAAATCAGACAAATAAACATGTGCTGTAATGCGTGAGAGTAGACAAAATTTGGTTCTTTTAAAAATGTTATATGTAGGTTTTATTTTTTCCTTTTTCTCTCTTTTTTCCATTTGAAGTTTTACATATCTGAAAATTGCTTTAACAAAAAAAATACTATCGCCTTCTAGTTAAAAATGTAATTCCTTAAAGCTTTGTCAATATCATTAACCCTTACAACTTTCGAGATTATCAAATGAAATGCAATTTTACAGTCATATTGTGGTTAACCATTCCAACGCTAACTGTGTTTTCAAACTACCGTATATACTCATGTATAAGCCGACCCCCCTAATTTTGCCACAAAAAACTGGGAAAACTTATTGACTCGCGTATAAGCCTAGGGTGAAAAATGATTATGCCCCCATATGATGCTCCACAGATTATGCCCCCATATGCTGCACAGATTATGCCCAATATGCTCCACAGATTATGCCTCCATATGCTCCAGATTATGCCCAATATGCTTCAGAGATTATGCCCCCATATGCTCCAGATTATGCCCCATATATTCCACAGATTATGCCCCCGTATGATCCACAGATTATGCCCCCATATGCTCCAGATTATGCCCCCATATGTTCCACAGATTATGCCCCCATATGCTCCCATATGCTCCAGATTATGCCCCATATGTTCCACAGATTATGCCCCCATATGCTCCAGATTATGCCCCATATGTTCCACATCTTATGCCCCCATATGCTCCATATTATGCCCCCATATGCTCCAGATTATGCCCCCATATGCTCCAGATTATGCCCCATATGTTCCACAGCTTATGCCCCGAAATATGCTGCACAGATTATGCCCCATATGTTCCACAGTTTATGCCCCATATGTTCCACAGCTTATGCCCCCATATGCTCCATATTATGCCCCCATATGCTCCAGATTATGCCCCCATATGCTGCACAATTATGCCCCATAGTATAGGCCTCATATGCTGCTGCTGCAAAAAAAAATGACATACTCACCTCTCGTCGCTGGGGGCCAGGTGCCGGTGTCCTGAGCAGGCGGTGACAGCGGCGCGCTATGGGGGACAGGTGCCGGTGTCACCGCTCGCTCAGGACCCCGGCACCTGAGATATTTACCTGTCCTCTCTGCACCGCTGCACGCTGCGTCCTCGTCTGACTCCTCTGGCTGTGAATGATCTGGCAGGGGGCGGGGCGCGCACTAACGACGTCATCGCGCTCTCTGCCTGATCATTCACAGCCAGAGGAGTCGGATGAGGGAGCAGCGCAGCGGTGGACCGGGGACAGGTAAATATCGCTATACTCACCCCTCCACCGCGCGTCTCTGCAGCCTCTCCTCTTCTCCCGGCGCTCTCCGCAGCGCTTCAGTCCTGCAGCGGTCACGTGCTACCGCTCATTAAAGTCATGAATATGTGCATATTCATGACTTTAATGAGCGGTGCCATGTGACCGCTGCAGGAAGGAGCCAGAGATCGTGGGAGAAGCAGGGGGCTGCAGAGACCGCGCCGGCGGAGGGGTGAGTATGATCCGACACCCCGCTCCCTCTCCCTCGCCGACCCCCGTATATGACCCGTGTCTAAGCCGAGAGGGGGACTTTCAGCCCTAAAAAATGGGCTGAAAATCTCGGCTTATACATGGGTATATACGGTATTACTATTACAAAAAAATGCAAAAATGTGAACCTGGATTTACAAAACTGAATGGAAAGCATTTAAATGTTATTAGAGCATATTACTACAGTGTGCCATTTAGTAAGTAAATGGCAAGGGTGTACAACCTGTGGCCTGAGGACCACTGTTGCTGTCTGCAATGATATACTGTTCATCCTGGCTCAGTGGTTAGCACTGTTGCTTTGCAGCTCTGGGGTCCTGGGTTCAAATCCCACCAAGGACAATGTCTGCAAAGAGTTTGCATGTTCTCCACTAATGTAAGCCCCAGCCCCTTGGGACAGAGAGATAAAGGGGAGGTCTCATGGCCTCACAGGCACAAAGGGTTTGTTTATTTTACAATCCTGTCAGAAATTGCAGGGTTATTTGGAGGTCACGGTGTGCTGTGGCAGCCTGTCACGAGCTACTTTATCTGGTTTGGACGGGTTCTTGGCGCCCGTTGTTAAGTGATTTCATTGGTGGGATTTGTTTTGGCGGGCGTGTTTGTTATTATTTATACCCCTGTTGCTGGTGTTTCTGGCCATTCTGGAGTTCTAAGAAGAAAGAAGATCCCACCCTCCCTCCCCCGTTTTGTGTTCCCCTTGTCGCGATGTTTTATTTGTGGGAAAATCGCCCTATAACAGGGTGGATTGGCTTTTTGGTGATTAAAAGTTATGTGGTGGATTACTAATGGTTTTAAGTTAACTTTGAGTAACCCAAAAATAAACCGCGGCCATTTTATTCCAATATTTGACTCTGATTTCTTTATTTATGTGCGATTGGGTCTTGTGATGCCATGTGTGTGGGTTTCCTGCAGGTTATCTGGTTTCCTCGCACACTCCAAAGATATCCTGGTCTGGAATTCAGATTGAAACAGCCAGGACACATGCAGCTGCAGCGCCGGCAGCAGGAACGATCCAGGAAGCCGGGTTCCCTCTGCAGCTATTCGGTAAGCGCTATAGCTTGCTGAATAAGGAGGGAGCCAAACAAATTTGCTCATCTCTAGTAGCAAGGGAGGAAAGACAACTAGTACTTATGGCGCATTATGTAGTCATCTCTGGGTCTCCCATATATAAGGAGAATGTATATCAGCACTTCAGTAAATGAATTCCAGGTGACCGTCTACAATCATATCACCTATAATCTTTAATGCTACATGGTCTCCTCCTCTATGAAGTGGTATTTGGGGGAGAAAGGTGCCCTAATTTTCTCGATAGGTGCAGATTCAATTGCAGGACTCACAACTATTAGGATATTTAGGGCATATACTGTTAAAACGCACTGTCTGGGGAGGTAATACCCCTTTCAGTTTTCTTTGCAGCCTCTGGGAGTAGTTCAGTATGACAATGTGGCCTTCAGATCAGAAAAGGTTGCACACCTCTGGTCTAAAGATAGCTATACTAGCAACATACAGTCTTGTGTGTATGATGATGTGCTGACTCTCCACCATCAGGTGTCAGGAAAAAGGAGTGGGTACGTAGGTTTTCAACATTCTCGATTCTTAAGGCTGGGTCTCACATAGCGATACACCAGCGATCCCGACAACGATCAGGATCGCTGGTGTATCGCTACATTATCGCTGCTGAGCTGCCAAACAGGCAGCTCAGGCAGCGATCAGTACAAGCGACACTGTGGGTAACATCGCTTAGTTACCCGCAGTGTACCTTGGATACCAGCGCCCTGATGCAGGGAGCTGGTAACCAAGGTACACAGCGGGTTTCCAGGCGCTGCGCGGTGCCTGGTAACCCGCTGTGTACCTTGGTTACCAGTTCCCTGCATCAGGGAGCTGGTATCCAAGATACACAGCGGGTTTCTAGGCACAGCCCCGCGCCTGGAAACCCGCTGTGTACCTTGGTTACCAGCGGATCGCTGGTCTCCCACCTGTCACACGCAGCGATGCGTGCCTGTCAGCGGGAGACCAGCGATCAAAAAAATGTCCTGACATTTCAGCGACGATCAGCGATACCCGGCAGGGGGGCTAATCGTCGCTAAATGTCACACACAGCGATGCGTGCCTGTCAGCGGGAGACCAGCAATCAAAAAAATGTCCAGACATTTCAGCGACGATCAGCGATACCCGGCAGGGGGGCTGATCGTCGCTGAATGTCACACACAGCGATATCGCTGGTGAGCTCGCTGCTGCGTCACAAAACTAGTGACTCAGCACCGATCTCGCTAGCGATATCGCTATGTGAGACGGGGGCTCTAGTCGATGCAGTAAATAAGATATTGTTTCAAGTGTCTCCCTGTAAAAAAACACATGCATACTCATTCGAGCGTGCATATGTCTAAGGAAGTAGGAAGTAGCTGTTAGCCGACTGCTATTGAAAATATACGGGTGTCTTTGGAGAGACCCCGGGGAAATGTATTAAGGCTGATGTTTCATGGCACTCTTAGTTTAAAGAGAGGTGGAGCAGCATATTTTGCTGCAAAAAAATGAAAACCACAAGGAAAACGCAGCAGAAATAACCCACTACATCTTAGCATGCATTTTAGTATCTAAGTCTACTTTCACACATCAGTTTTTTTGAATCAGGCATAATCCATCCTATGCCTGACAGGACGGATCCGGCGCTGATTTGAAAAAACTGATGCAACTGATCCGTTTTTTTGCCGTATCCGTCCTGACCTTTTCAACTCGGAAATCTAAAATTTCCAAGTTGAAAATGCAGTTATCAATGGAGAAGAGAGAGAGAGAGAGAGAGAGAGAAGAGAGAGAGACCTTGGATTCCGGATCAGTTTTCTGACGGATTTGTCAAAATACTGGTCCGGCTCCATAGGTTTGCATTGTTTCCGGCCGCCTGAAGTGCCGATTCAGGCACTATCAGGCGGCTCCGGAAAAAAAAAAAACGTTGCACCAACCGTCTTGTCCGGCCGCCGGAATGTACATTTCCGACGGATCCGGACAAAATCGGATGCAACGCAGTGACATCAGGCGCGATCCGGCGCTAATGTAAGTCAATGCTAAAAAAATGCATCCGGTACCGGATCCGTTTTTTAAAAAACACGCCGGATCGCGCCTGATTCAAAAAGCCTGAAGTGTGAAATTAGCCTTAGTGAAACCAACCTCGTGGGGCTCTGTGGCTGGCATGCCTATAGGGTACCTGAAAAATGTGCTGCTATGATGCAGCTGCAAAATTCAGTTTTGCATCTTCAAAAATTAAAAAGGATGTTAAGTCTGATTACAACACGCAGTGCAAAATACCATGGCACTCACTTTAATATGCAATTAAAAGTTTAATTAGTAAGTCAGCATGTGGAAATGGAAAGGACTGCCAACTCTGTCCCAGGCTTTGATCACGGCCTGTGTCCTCTGTCTCAGATACAGGTTCTAAGAATGAATCATAGGAAATAGGTTATTATGATCAAGCTCTGAGACAGCGAAACGTTGGCCGTCCTATTTCCATATGCCGTGGTATTGTGGACCAATGTTTGGAGGGTAGTCTCCAACAACAGCGCATCCCTGTCTTCAAGCTTTGAGTGCCACTCGGAAATTTGGTTACAAGTAACATGTCAGCCAAAATAAATGTAGCATCTGTTTAGAGAAGCTCTGGGATTTGTGGTTTGGGATCTCTCTGTTCAATAAATGAAGATAAACCTCAAGTTGGGCTCCCACTGTGATGTTAATTTCAATGATAGGTTTAGCCTTAACACATGCTGATAGGCCCAATTCTGCTCAGCAACAATATGTGTGTGAGAATCCAATGAGAGTGTGAAGGTACTGCCACACTAAACAATCCCACTAACGACGCATACTAATGCGATCGCTAGCGGGATTGTTTCTATATCGCTAAGTGCGGCCACATTTAGCGATATAGTTAACGGCGCTATCGCCGTTAGCGATCTTCTTAACGACTTTAGCGGTACAAAAGTACCGCTAAATCGCTAAGAAAAGGTGCCACACTAGCGATATATACTTACCCAGCGGGAGCGCCGACGAGAAAATAGGGTCCGGAACGATTCCAGCGACGAGCGAGATCACAGCAGGAAGCTCGTCGCTGGCAGATGCCGCACTGAACAACATCGCTAACGGGATCGCTAAATAGTGACGTTTTTTAGCGATCCCGTTAGCGATATTGTTCAGTGTGGCATACCCTTTAGGAATGAGCCCCTCCAGATAATAATAATAATAATCTTTATTTATATAGCGCCATCATATTCCGTAGCGCTTTACAATTTAACAGTTTCAAAACACAAGTCATAAGTAACAACGTTAACAATACAATAATTAAAGCAAAATAAGCCGCCCCTGCTCGTGAGAGCTTACAATCTACAATGAGGTGGGGGAGATACAAAGTACAGGTGTGTATATACAATGGTGCATTTACAATGATGGTCCAGCCATCTTGAGGGAGTGAGGGATGGATGGAGATAGTGAATGGGCTACACACACACACTTACACATAGAATGACTTTGATTAGTGAATGTGATAGGCCGCTCTGAACAAATGTGTTTTGAGGGAGCGCCTGAAACCATGCAAATTGTGGATAGTCCTAATTTCTTGGGGTAGAGCATCCCAGAGGATTGGCGCAGCGCGGGAGAAGTCTTGGAGTCGGGAGTGGGAGGTACGGATTAGTGCAGAGGTTAGTCGAAAGTCGTTTGCAGAGCGCAGCAGTCGGTTAGGCCGATAGATAGAAATGAGGGAGGAGATGTAGGGGGGTGCTGCACTGTGGAGAGCTTTGTGGGTGAGAACAAGTACTTTGATTTGGATTCTATAATGAATGGGCAGCCAGTGTAAGGACTGGCGAAGAGCTGACGCGTCCGAGTACCGATTAGCCAGATGGATGACCCTGGCTGCTGCATTAAGGATGGACTGGAGAGGGGATAGTCGAGTAATGGGGAGGCTAAGTAATAGAGCGTTGCAGTAGTCCAGGCGGGAGTGGATCAATGCTACAGTGAGGGTTTTTGTTGTTTCCATGGTGAGAAAAGGGCGGATTCTAGAGATGTTCTTTAGGTGTAGGCGGCAAGAGCGGGCAAGAGATTGTATATGGGAGGTGAAGGAGAGATTGGTGTCAAACATAACACCCAGACAGCGAGCCTGCTGCCGGGGGGGTTATTATGGTGCCACCCACGGAGAGGGAAATGTCAGATTTAGGGAGGTTAGTAGATGGCGGGAGCAGAAGAAGTTCAGTTTTGGAGAGGTTGAGTTTCAGATAGAGAACGGACATGATGTTGGAGACTGCGGACAGACAGTCACTGGCGTTCTGTAGTACAGCGGGGGTAAGGTCGGGGATGACGTGTATAGTTGTGTGTCATCAGCATAAAGATGGTACTGAAAGCCAAATCTGCTGATGGTCTGTCCAATTGGGGCCGTGTAGAGAGAGAAGAGAAGGAGGACAAGGACTGAGCCCTGGGGTACACCGTCAGTGAGAGGAAGAGGAGATGACGTGGAGCCAGAGAACGAAACACTGAAAGAGCGGTCAGAAAGATAGGAGGAGAACCAGGAGAGAACAGTGTCCTTAATACCTAGTGACTGGAGCCTAGACAGTAGGAGACGGTGGTCAACCGTGTCGAAAGCTGCAGAGAGGTCGAGAAGAATGAGCAGAGAGTGGTCACCGTTACGTTTTGCTGTAAGAAGGTCATTGGTCACTTTGATGAGTGCAGTTTCGGTCGAATGTAGGGGGCGGAAGCCGGACTGTGAAGGGTCTAGGAGGGAGTGATTGGAGAGGTAACGGGTAAGGCGGGAGTAGACTAGGCGCTCCAAAAGTTTAGAGATGAAGGGGAGATTGGAGACCGGTCTGTAGTTGTTTGTGCAGGAAGGGTCGAGAGCGGGTTTCTTTAGTAGTGGAGTAATGATGGAGTGTTTGAAGGAGGATGGGAAAATGCCAGAGGAGAGTGAGAGATTAAAGATTTTAGTTAGGTGAGTTGTGACAACTGGAGAGAGAGACTGGAGGAGATGTGAGGGAATGGGGTCGGTAGTGCATGTAGTCGGACGAGAGGAAGAAAGGAGTCTGAAGACTTCTTCTTCTGTGATGAGATCAAATGTGGAAAGTGAGCCAGGGGAAATGCAGGGTGGGATGGGAGTCACAGCACTTGGTGGTTGAGAGCAGATTTCCTGATGGATAGTACCTATTTTTTCTATAAAATGGGAGGCCAGGTCGTCAGCACAAATGTCTGTGATAGGGGCTTGTGCTTTTGGCCTGAGGAGGGAGTGAAAAGTGTCAAAAAGTTTCTTGGGGTTGTTGGCTAGTGAGGAGATCAGGCAAGGTGAAGGGCAGCATTATAAGTTCTTAACATGAATTTAAAGTGGTTGAAGTCTTCTGGTGTGCGGGTTTTTCTCCAAAGGCGTTCAGCACTCCTAGAGCATCGCTGAAGAAGTTGAGTTTGCAATGTGAGCCAGGGCTGTTTTACTGTGTGTTTGGAAGTTCTGAGGGTGAGCGGTGCTACTTGGTCAAGGGTTCTTCTAAGAGTGTCATTGTAGTGATGAACAGCCAGATTAAGACAAGAAAAAGAGGAGATTGGGGACAGCGATGAGTGTAGGGAGTCTGAAAGTGTCTGAGGGTTAATGGCTTGTAGATTTCTGAATGTGTGGTAGGTAGGAGTGCTGTTATGATTTGGTAGCTGAGGAGTGCAGGTAAAAAAGGCAATACACCAGAGCAGTTGGAATCTATGAGATTGCAGTACCCTGACTAACCACCACAACTAGAGGCAGCCGTGGAGCGTTCCTACGTTGGTCCTAGACGCCTCGTCACAGCCTGAGAAACTAACTACACCTAAAGATAGAAATAGGAAAGCTATCTGCCCCGGAGCAGAACCCCAAAGATAATAGAAAGCCCCCAAACATGTAATGGCGGTTAGACAAGATGAAATACTGACACAGAAAGAAAATAGTATGAGCAAACGCTGGGGCCCAAACTAACTAAATAGAAAAGGATAGGAAGGGTACTTACTGCAATCCCAGAAAACCCTGAAAAGCACCAACTCTACTAATTTCAAAAACAACTGAGATCACACGACCTCTACCACCTAAATTAGTTCTCTGGTGTAACAAAATCAAAACAGCAGCCACTGAAAAAACTGGAAAAAGCAAAAGTACAAACATCAGTGGCTGAACTAAACTGAGAGGGCAAAAGCCCCCGGAGGGGACCCTGAAGGCCCCCACAGAAGTGCAGGACAAAATGCAAAAATATAGCACCAAAAACAAAAAGAAGAAAATGTCTTATCTGTTAGCAGGAGATGCAGGCACGACACAGCAGGCTACAAGGGAAACTGGAATCAAGGATTCAGACCAGAACAATTGATCACCGGCAACCCTGATGGGAAGGTGACTCCCTTATATAAGACCAGTCAGTAACACCTGATTCCCAGTCCTCACAATCTTCACTGGACAGACCAGCACCGCTTGTAACCACCAGAGGAAGCCTCTGCTCAGAACTCATCTCAAACCCATTCACAACAGTACCCCCCCTTGAGGAGGGGTCACCGAACCCTCATTTGAGCAACCAGGTCGGTCAGGATGAGTTCTATGATACGCACGAATAAGTCTCCTAGCATGGATGTCCGAAGCAAACACCCAAGAATTGTCTTCCTGACCATAACCTCTCCATTTAACCAAATACTGGAGTTTCCGTCTAGAAAAACGACAATCTAATATTTTCTCAACCACATACTCCAGATTGCCCTCAACCAAAACAGGGTCAGGAGGCACAGCAGCAGGAACCACTGGCTCAACAAACCTCTTCAACAAGGACTTGTGGAACACGTTATGGATCTTAAATGTCCCTGGAAGAAGCAAACGAAAAGAAACAGGATTAATAATCTCCATGATCTTATAAGGTCCAATGAACCTAGGCTTAAATTTAGGAGATGCTACTCTCATAGGAATATTCTTTGAGGACAACCAGACCAAGTCCCCCACTTTAAACCGAGGACCATCAGTCCTATGCCGGTTAGCAAACCGCTGGGCCTTCTCCTGAGAGAGGGACAACCTCTCCACTACCTGGTCCCAAATCTGTTGCATACGCTCCACAACAGAGTCAACACCTGGACAGACAGAAGCCTCCGTCTGTCCTGAAGAAAATCGAGGGTGAAACCCAGAATTACAGAAAAACGGAGACATCAAAGTGGCAGAGCTAGCCCTATTATTAAGAGCAAACTCAGCCAAAGGCAAAAAAGAGACCCAGTCATCCTGATCAGCAGACACAAAGCATCTTAGATAAGTCTCCAATGTCTGGTTTGTTCTCTCAGTTTGACCATTGGTCTGAGGATGAAATGCCGAGGAGAAAGACAATTGAACACCCAGTTTAGAACAAAAAGTGCTCCAAAATCTGGAAACAAACTGGACTCCTCTGTCAGACACAATGTTCTCAGGAATGCCGTGTAAACGAACCACGTGCTGAAGGAACAACGGCACCAATTCAGAGGAGAAAGGCAACTTAGGTAATGGCACAAGATGTATCATTTTGGAAAACCTATCACAAATTACCCAGATGGTGGTCATTCTCTGAGAAACAGGAAAGTCGGAAATGAAATCCATAGAGATATGGGTCCATGGTCTCTTGGGCACAGGCAATGGCACCAACAAACCACTAGAGCGAGAGCAAGGCTTGGAGCGAGAGCAAGTCCCGCAGGACTGCACAAATTCCCTGACATCACGAGACAAGGTAGGCCACCAAAAGGACCGACTAACCAAGTCTCTGGTACCAAAAATTCCGGGATGCCCAGCCAATGCGGAACAATGAATCTCAGACATCACACTCTTTTTCCATGGTCTGGGACAAACAATTTTCCAACAGGGCAGCACTCGGGCCTATCCTCCTGACACCCCTCCAGAGCAAGTCTCAAATTGGGCGAGATGGCGGAAAGAACTACACCCTCTTTCAAAATAACAGAAGGATCAGATAACTCAGGAGAGTCCGCAAGGAAACTCCTCGAGAGGGCATCCGCCTTAACATTCTTAGTGCCAGGAAGAAAGGAAACCACAAAATTAAAACGTGTGAAAAACAAGGCCCACCTGGCCTGTCTAGGATTGAGTCGCTTGGCAGATTCCAGATAGACCAGATTCTTATGGTCCGTAAGGACCACCACCTGATGTTTGGCTCCCTCCAGCCAATGTCTCCACTCTTCAAAAGCCCACTTCATGGCCAATAACTCCCGATTACCCACGTCATAATTACGTTCAGTAGGAGAAAATTTTCGAGAGAAAAGGGCACAAGGGTTACTTTTAGAGGTCTCTGGATCTTTTTGGGACAAAACGGCACCTGCCCCAATTTCAGAGGCATCAACCTCCACCTGAAATGGCAGAGAAACATCAGGCTGCCGTAGAACAGGAGCAGAAGTGAATCTCTGCTTAAGTTCCTGAAACGCAGAGACTGCCTCAGGAGGCCAATTCACCACATCAGAACCCTTTCTGGTCAAATCAGTTAATGGTTTAACAATAACCGAGAAATTACCAATAAATTTACGATAAAAATTGGCAAAACCCAAAAATCTCTGAAGAGCCTTTAATGAAGTAGGTTGGACCCAATCACAGATGGCCTGAACCTTGACCGGGTCCATTTCAATAACAGATGGGGACAAAAAGAATCCCAGAAATGAGATCCTCTGTACGCCAAAAAGACACTTTGATCCCTTCACATACAGAGCATTCTCTCTCAAAATCTGGAATACAGTTCGAACATGTTTCACATGAGAGTCCCAGTCATTAGAAAAAATCAAGATATCATCCAAATAAACAATCAGAAATTTGTCCACAAAATCCCTGAAAATGTCATTCATGAAGGACTGGAAGACGGAAGGAGCATTAGTGAGCCCAAAGGGCGTCACTAGGTACTCAAAATGCCCTTCAGGGGTATTGAATGCCGTCTTCCATTCATCCCCGTGCTTAATGCGAATAAGGTTATACGCCCCCCTGAGGTCAAGCTTGGTAAACCAAGTAGCGTTTTTCACCCTGGAAAACAGGTCAGAAATCAAGGGTAACGGGTATTGATATTTCACAGTAATATTGTTCAAGAGACGATAATCAATACACGGCCTTAATGAACCATCCTTTTTGGCCACAAAGAAAAAACCGGCACCTAAGGGTGAAGAGGATGGTCTGATATGACCCTTCTCCAATGATTCCTTGATATAAGACCGCATAGCGTCATGTTCAGGTACAGACAAGTTAAAAAGGCGACCTTTAGGGAATTTACTACCCGGCACTAATTCAATAGCGCAGTCATAGCTCCTATGGGGAGGCAAGGATGCAGATTTACTTTCGCTAAACACATCAGAAAAATCAATCAAAAAGTCAGGAACATCCTGAGCCTGGGGGGAGGCAGAAAAAACAGGAGTGTTGGTGTTAACACATTGGCAACCCCAACTGGTTACAGACACAGATTTCCAATCCAAAACAGGATTATGAGACTTTAACCAAGGGAAACACAGCACGATAATGTCATGCAGACTATACAGAACCAAAAATTTGCAGCACTCCTGGTGATCAGGTTCAACCCTCATTATCACCTGAGTAGAAAACTGGGGATTATTCTCAGCCAAAGGGGTAGAATCGATCCCCAGTAGGGGAATAGACTTCAGTAGGGGTATCAAGGGAAACCCACAACGTTTAGCAAAATCATAATCCATCAGGTTAATAGCTGCTCCAGAATCAACGAAAGCCTGAGCAGAAAATGAGGACAGAGAGCATATCAGAGTGACAGTTAATAAAAACTTAGTCTGAACACTACCCAAGACAACTGAGCGTGCAAAACGTCTTCCCCGCTTAGGGCAGACTGAAATAGCATGAGAGGCATCACCACAGTAGAAACATAACCCATTGCGCTTTCGAAACTCATTACTCTGTGCCCCAGACACCACTCTATCACACTGCATGGGTTCAGAAGCTGGTTCACAAGGCAACACCATTCCACGCATACTTCTCCGCTCACGCAAACGTCTGTCAATTTGAATCGCTAATGACATAGAATCATTGAGACCAGAGGGGACAGGGAATCCCACCATAACATCCTTTACATTATCTGACAGACCCTTCCGGAAAAGGGCTGCCAAAGCGTCGTCATTCCATTTGGTCAGGACTGCCCACCTACGGAATCTCTGACAGTATAACTCAGCGTCATAAAGTCCCTGATTTAATGCCAACAAGGCTTTTTCAGCTTGATCAGTGACATTAGGCTCATCGTACAATAACCCCAAAGCCTGAAAAAATGCATCAACATCACTCAAAACAGGATCCCCAGGTGTCAGGGAAAAAGCCCAATCCTGAGGATCGCCGTGCAGGAGAGAGATGATAATTTGAACCTGCTGCGCTGCGTTCCCTGAGGACTTAGATTTTAAGGCAAAAAACAGTTTACAATTATTTTTGAAATTCTGAAACTTAGCTCGATCCCCTAAAAACAAATCTGGCATGGGAATCCTAGGTTCCACAACAGGCAACCTAGCAAGATAGGTAGCAATACTCTGAACCTCAGTGGCAAGCTGATCCACACGGCCAGACAACTGCAAACTCCATTGAGAGAAAAGATCCTCCCCAGCACCCAGAGATACAGAGGGAAAAAAATGCAACAAACAGAAAAATATCTCTGACAACTTTTTTTTTTTCTTTTTTTTACAATATTTTTCCCTTCTGTGAGTACCATATAATTTTCAATTTAGGCCGGTGATACTGTTATGATTTGGTAGCTGAGGAGTGCAGGTAAAAAAGGCAATACACCAGAGCAGTTGGAATCTATGAGATTGCAGTACCCTGACTAACCACCACAACTAGAGGCAGCCGTGGAGCGTTCCAACGTTGGTCCTAGACGCCTCGTCGCAGCCTGAGAAACTAACTACACCTAAAGATAGAAATAGGAAAGCTATCTGCCCCGGAGCAGAACCCCAAAGATAATAGAAAGCCCCCAAACATGTAATGGCGGTTAGACAAGACGAAATACTGACACAGAAAGAAAATAGTATGAGCAAACGCTGGGGCCCAAACTAACTAAATAGAAAAGGATAGGAAGGGTACTTACTGCAATCCCAGAAAACCCTGAAAAGCACCAACTCTACTAATTTCAAAAACAACTGAGATCACACGACCTCTACCACCTAAATTAGTTCTCTGGTGTAACAAAATCAAAACAGCAGCCACTGAAAAAACTGGAAAAAGCAAAAGTACAAACATCAGTGGCTGAACTAAACTGAGAGGGCAAAAGCCCCCGGAGGGGACCCTGAAGGCCCCCACAGAAGTGCAGGACAAAATGCAAAAATATAGCACCAAAAACAAAAAGAAGAAAATGTCTTATCTGTTAGCAGGAGATGCAGACACGACACAGCAGGCTACAAGGGAAACTGGAATCAAGGATTCAGACCAGAACAATTGATCACCGGCAACCCTGATGGGAAGGTGACTCCCTTATATAAGACCAGTCAGTAACACCTGATTCCCAGTCCTCACAATCTTCACTGGACAGACCAGCACCGCTTGTAACCACCAGAGGAAGCCTCTGCTCAGAACTCATCTCAAACCCATTCACAACAGAGTGCACTTGGGTGGTCGAGGATTTGTGAGCGTGAAGGAGAGAATGTTGTGGTCAGAGAGTGGAAGCGGTGAGTTATTTAGGTGGGAGATTGAACAGAGCCGGACAAAGACCAGGTCAAGGGTGTTACCATCCTTGTGTGTCTCAGAGGTTGAAAGCTGTGAGAGGCCTAGAGAAGTGGTTAGTGATAGAAGCTGAGATGCAGATGTGGAAGTAGGGCTGTTAATGGGGATGTTGAAGTCTCCAAGGATAAGGGTTGGTAGTTCTGAGGACATGAAGTGCGGCAGCCAGGCTGAGAAGTGGTCAAGGAACCGGGTGGGCGAGCCTGGGGGCCGATATATGACCGCTACTCTGAGGGAGAGAGGACGAAAGAGCCTGATGGTGTGGACCTCAAAAGAAGGGAATGAGAGTGATGGAATTGGGGGGATGACCTGGAAAGTGCATTGTGGGGACAGGAGTATGCCAACTCCACCACCATGTCTGTTTGCGGGTCTCGGGGAATGGGAAAACTGTAAGCCATCATAGGAAATGGCAGCAGGGGAGACCATGTCAGAATCCTGAATCCAGGTTTCAGTGAGGGCCAACAGATGAAGAGAGTTGTTCAGAAAGTAGTTGTGCAGGAAGGATAGCTTGTTGCATGCAGACCGTGGATTCCAGAGGGCACAATTAAAAGAAGATGAGGGAGTGCAAGTAATATTAATAAGATTATTATGGTTTCGATATGAGGTAGGGTAGGGATTGAGGTTGGGGGATGGTGGACCAGGGTTGGGGGAGATGTCCCCTGAAATCAGTCGGAGTAGGAAGATAAAGAGCAGGTAGTTGTTGGAGTTGTAAGTAAGTTTTTTCTGTGATGTGTTTGGGCAAGATGGGCTGAGGTTTCTCAGGAAGGTGAGGAGTGCATCGGAACTGTACACGGGAGAGGGAAGTATAGAGGGGCTGATGTGTATGGGTCGTGATGGAGGGGGGATGGGGCGGTGAATGTGGATGGCAAGGGAACACAGGAGGATAGAGATAAAGTACATAATTTAAAAGAAAGCAAAGTGTGGGGTACCTGATTCCAGCCCTGATTAACTGTCATGGATAACTGCCGTTTACACGATGCTTATCTTCTGTGATGCTTTGCTTCTGGGATGACTGCGTGCACCCCACACATGCGTGCACCCCTTAGACTACTGCTAAATATATAGCCCACACTACAGGGTTAGGAGAGTGGGATTGTGGGAGCTGGGTTGGGATAATTTGGCAGCTGGGGCCAGCACACACAACATCTATATGCTTTAGCACCTTCCACCTGATAAGATCTAGAGAAGCCCAAGTCACAGGATATGAAGCAGTAAGTATTAAACAGTGCTAAAATGAATTATACTAAAGCTTTACCATGCACATTAAACTATGTTGCAAGATGGTTAAGCAGTGGTTGGCAGCAAGTAGAAGTATGGAGTGCATACCAATAGGATAGATAGCAGCATACAACACAGATAGCAGAGATGGGGATTGTATCATTCAGCTGTTTGCTTCCAATGAATAGAGTGCATACCAATAGGATATATAGCAGCCAATAGGATATATAGCAGCATACAACACAGATAGCAGAGATGGGGATTGTATCATTCAGCTGTTTGCTTCCAATGAATAAAATGCATACCAATAGGATATATAGCAGCATACAACACAGATAGCAGAGATGGGGATTGTATCATTCAGCTGTTTGCTTCCAATGAATAGAGTGCATACCACTAGTATATATAGCAGCATACAACACAGATAGCAGAGATGGGGATTGTATCATTCAGCTGTTTGCTTCCAATGAATAGAGTGCATACCACTAGGATATATAGCAGCATACAACACAGATAGCAGAGATGGGGATTGTATCATTCAGCTGTTTGCTTCCAATGAATAGAATGCATACCAATAGGATATATAGCAGCATACAACACAGATAGCAGAGATGGGGATTGTATCATTCAGCTGTTTGCTTCCAATGAATAGAGTGCATACCACTAGGATATATAGCAGCATACAACACAGATAGCAGAGATGGGGATTGTATCATTCAGCTGTTTGCTTCCAATGAATAGAGTGCATACCACTAGGATATATAGCAGCATACAACACAGATAGCAGAGATGGGGATTGTATCATTCAGCTGTTTGCTTCCAATGAATAGAGTGCATACCAATAGGATATATAGCAGCATACCACACAGATAGCAGAGATGTGGATTATATCATTCAGCTGTTTGCTTCCAATGAATAGAGTGCATACCAATAGGATAGATAGCAGCATACACCACAGATAGCAGAGATGGGGATTGTATTGTGTGGCCCAGCTGCGCTTGGTACACATGTCTCCAGGAGAGTGCACAGATAAGGTAATTGTGAAGCCTGATATTCATTCACATCACACACTTTCAACACTGCCACTAGAGGGCAACTTAGACTATTTAAGTTAGTGTGACGAGCAGTAGTCAGTAGTGAGAAGAGATTAGTTTCCTGTCTCAGGACAGAGCAGTTCAGTCTTGGAGGGAGAGGAGAGAAGACTGATTCCTGACAGAGCTCAGGTAGTTCATTTTGTACTGAAGTGGAGGCTAGTACGAGTGGGAAGGAATCACTCTAGCCTAGTCAGAGCTACATTTGAATCTGAAGCTGTTACTCAGAACAAGCTGCCTGTGTTCCCTATGAACGTGGAAAGTAACTCTCAGAGCGAGCATGAAATCAGTTTGACAGAAGCTCCTGATAGCCACTCTGGACAGAGTCTTTGAAGGAAAGAAGGAAAGGGATTACAGCAGTTGTAACATCGAGGCAACTGAGAACAGGTCAGTGAGCTTGGAAAAACAACTGACAACTACACCTACTGTTACCCGTGCTTATGTTAAGGGCAAGAGCAGGGCGACAGGCAAGTGGAGAAAGACGGATAAGTGACCAAGGTGACAGATCACTTTCACTTAATTAACCGGACACCGGGGTCCGAAGCATTGCTAGTACTTCACGTCTAGTAATAAGATACACCGGAATCCTTGCTGGACTTCAAGTCACAGAAGGTAGCCCTAAGCGTTGATACGTAACTGGAGTCAGGGAGAACAAGGACTTTTAGCTAGGCCAAGCTTAGAGGACTTCGTTCTTGCCAGCCTCTGAGCATCAGAGACAGAAAAGACTCTACCACAATGTCAGCCTGGCGAAGCTGCTATAGAAAGAGTTAAACTTGACTTCATGCAAGTTAGGACTCACATACACTTCAAGGAGAAAGGAGGCCTTAAACCTGCTCAGCAATCCCCTGAATGTGCATTCTCCAACCTGACCAGCTTCCCGGGACATACCTGCCAACAACATCAGTAAAGGTATGGAAAGAGACTGAATTGTGTGTGACTGACTTATTCTGCAACACCATTGACTTTGAGGGAATAGTCCCACCTGTGGGGGACTTAACATCTAGCTGCCTAATAACATCCCCTCAGAAGAATAACCCTGCAGCGCTGGTCTATCTGATCAGAAACCACAGGTGGCGTCACGAACTATTACTAAAATCCCCTGTAAATATCCCCCATTGTATGAGCGCCCAGGGCCACGGACCGAGCTCTGCTGCCAGTGACATCCCCCATAGACTTCCATGGGCTCGGTGCCGAGTACCCCATAGCCCTGGTACCCACTTGTGGTGCGCGTCAGTATCATTCAGCTGTTTGCTTCCAATGAATAGAGTGCATACCAATAGGATAGATAGGATGGACCCCTGCAGAGTAAAGGAATGCCATTTGGCTCCTAAATGGATCTTGTCACTTGTGTAGGAGGCATGTCATTGAGACAAGATACCAACTCCAAAAGGTGGGTGGGCAATGATAGCCAAAAAGTATCTACAGAATTGGAGGATATCATACATGTCTGCATGCTGTGCTTTTTCTTCCACTCTAAAAACAGATACATAACAGAACCAAGATGGATCCCTTAATAACTAGTGGGGACCTTCTATTTCTGTTTTGCATTAGATATGGAACCAACACATTTGTTTGCACGTGTTCCATATGTCTGTTCCTAAAAATAGAATAGACAAAAGGAACAAGAAAACACAGGTGTGAACATGGGCGTACCCAGGATCAAAACTAGGGGGGGGCAAGCCAATGTCGCATCTTATACAGGTTACATCATATACACTGTACATTATCCTGCATATTAGGTATGGAGCATTAGAACTGTTGTATATTGTATAATACAGCAGTGTATGCGACACTACGCTGTATATACCATATATTATACATGGCAGTCGCGCTCATGTCAGGAGCGGTACCAGCAAGTCCGAGGATTGCATGAGTTATACGGCCGTCTGTGTATGCCCTTGTTATAATAATACTGAAATATTAATCTATTATTAAAGTATTAACGAGCTCACAAGTAAAAAAAGCCCCCTACCTCCCCTGTCCCCCACCCACACCCCAACAGCCCATTGTCTCACATGCACCCCTTAGTGTTCTGTCCCACTGACCCCACAATACCCCCATCCTCTCACATGCACCCCTCAGTGCTCTGTTGCCCCTCCCCACTTCAGTCCCCACAATACCCCCATCCTCTCACAGTAAACCCCCAGTGCCCTAGCCCCACAATACCCCCATCCTCTTACATTCAACCCCAGTGACCTGTCCACCCTCCCTCACAATACCCCATCCTCTCACATCAACCCCTGTGCGCCAGCCCCCACAATATCCCCATCCTCTCACATTCACCAACCAGTGCCCTGTATCCCCTTCCCTACCATACCCCATCCTCTAACATTCACTCTCTGTGCCCTGTTGCCCCTCCCCCACTTCAGCCCCCACAATACCCCCATCCTCTCACATTAACCCCCCAGTGCCCTAGCCCCCACAATACCCCATCCTCTCACATTAACCCCCCAGTGCCCTAGCCCCCACAATACCCATACTCTTACATTCACCCCAGTGCCCTGTACCCCTCCCCACAATACCCCCATCCTCTCACATTAACCCCCCCAGTGCCCTAGCCCCCACAATACCCACATCCTCTTACATTCACCCCAGTGCCCTGTACCCCTCCCCCACAATACCCCCATCCTCTCACATTAACCCCCCCAGTGCCCTAGCCCCCACAATACCCCATCCTCTTACATTAACCCCCCAGTGCCCTAGCCCCCACAATACCCACATCTTCTTACATTCACCCCAGTGCCCTGTACCCCTCCCCCACAATACCCCTATCCTCTCACATTAACCCCCCCAGTGCCCTAGCCCCCACAATACCCACATCCTCTTACATTCACCCCAGTGCCCTGTACCCCACCCCCACAATACCCCATCCTCTCACATTAACCCCCCAGTGCCCTAGCCCCCACAATACCCCCATCCTCTTACATTAACCCCCCCAGTGCCCTAGCCCCCACAATACCCCCATCCTCTCACATTAACCCCCCCAGTGCCCTAGCCCCACAATACCCACATCCTCTTACATTCACCCCAGTGCCCTGTACCCCTCCCCCACAATACCCCATCCTCTCACATTAACCCCCCCAGTGCCCTAGCCCCCACAATACCCCCATCCTCTTACATTCACCCCAGTGCCCTGTACCCCTCCCCCACTGTACCCCCATCCTCTCACATTCCCCCACAGTGACCATGACATGCTTGAGCAGAATGAATTTAATAAATTCCATCCCCTCTTACCATGAAGCTTGCAGGCAGTGGCTGAGGCAGGAGCAGGAAGTGTCCAGTGTATGCACACAGAGGGCACTAGGACCCAGTGTGGCTGAGACAACCAGAGCCTGCAGGGCAGAAAGTGAAACTACAGCTGCTGCAGCAAGGAAGGAAGGAAGGAAGGAGCTCCTCTGGTGAGACAGCAGCTCGTGCACTGCGCACACAGACAGGCACTGCGTCCTGTGGCAGAGGGAGCCGGCATAGTGCTGCTCTCTCCGCTCTCTTTCATTGTGTGCCCTGCTTTTAGGGAGGGGCAGGTGCCCCCCCTGCCCCACGGTGGGTACGCCCATGGGTGTGAATGCAGCTTTAGTGACATGATCATCTCCAAGCAATAGACATCAATCTAAGAAATGATATTTGCAATGATTCAAACTACTTTTTTTCCTGCTGGTAAATTGTGATAAGGGACAAATTGACATGTGCATGGCTTTAAAGTGAAGGACACAAGGATGAACTCATTCCCATGCTTAAATCCACCATGCTTGAAAAAAATCAAGCACTAGGAGGTCATCCTTAGGGTATGTGCACACGTTCCTGCGTTTTACCTGCGGATTCATTGTGGATTTACTGCAGATTTTCTGCGGTTTTTGTGCGGATTTGCCCTGCGTTTTTACACCTGCGGATTCCTATAATGGAATAGGTGTAAAAACGCTGCGGAATCCGCACAAAGAATTAACATGCTGTGGAAAATAAACCGCTGCGTTTCCACGCTGAATTTTCCGCAGCATGTGCACAGCGTTTTTTGTTTTCCATAGGATAACATGGTACTGTACATCCCTTGGAAAACTGATGCGAGTTCGCAGGGCCAAATCCGCTTCGGATCCGCAGACGACTCCTCAACGTGTGGACATACCCTTATATCATCCAATTGAAGTCCGTTCTTCAATAACTATTGGGATTGCGAAAACTTTGAAAAAACTTTTCCAATTTTTTTTTATCCTAGAGAAACAGGTACAGACAAATTGTAAATAGAGACACAAACCAAAAATGGACCCAGCATAATTAGAAAAATGGTCATCTTTTTAGGGCAAAAAAGAAATAACATGTATACAACGTCTATACAACATGTCTATGAACATAAATTAAAGAGCACCTTTCACCAGAGGGAGTGTCACGACTTGTCGGGTGTCCCAGTACCAGGGGCTCCTTCCCTATCCCTAACGCTAGGGGTACCCTAGCTAGACCTGTTCCCAGGATTACTTCTGATGGTGAAGCTGCTGGGGCCACATACATTGCTTTAGCTCCTGAATCTACCCTCAGTCTGTATCCTTCCCCCACCAAGGAAGAGGGAGTAGTTGTGTATCGTAATACACCAACCAGACTAACAAGGTAATACGAACAAGGATAAAGGAAAATACAAATCATACGAATATACACACATAAATAACAGAGGTAAACACTGGGGAGTGAAGGATGGGGTTAAACCACAGTAGGAGTAGGAAGGGAATCATCACACTCTCAAAACCTAGCAACAGTCACAGATAAATCCACCAAACGCTTTCTCCAATAATAACCAACAACCTCCAGCCATTCAGCATAAACTATCCTCTGACAATGAGTGCTAGCATGGCTCAGATTATATATGAAATGGGATTGGCGAACTGTGCACAACTGATTCTTAAAGCAGTAACGCTTCCAAGATCTCCTCAACTGAGCAAATTAACCCCTGCAGTGCTAAAAAAAATTTTTTTTACCCTGTTTAATATGAAGGTGAAGTGCTTCTAATCAGTGCAGGAGTAAGCAGGAAAAAATCAGACGCTGCGGTCTTCTTACTCCTCTCTGTCATCGTAAACCTGTGACATGGAGCTTGTTAAATTGGCCACATCTTGGAATAGTGGCTGCAGAGCTTCACGTCTGTATAAAGCACGTGAAAATAAATGGTACCGGTGTCATCAGTGTGTCCTTTTTACCATCAGTGTACTCCTTCGCCTGTATGCGGTTGACCAATCATTGGCAGGCAGCTCACTTTGAAGAGGCCTTCATGAAGGACTTTTACATTGGTTCTACTCCCGGGATTATGATGTGAGTGGCACAATGTATGGTAGACAGACTCTTTGAAACAGAGCCAGGCTGCAAGTTGCTCATGCTACTGTGAGCAGCCTGTGTGGCCTAAACGTTCTTCTATGGCCTGCAGCCAGGGCCGGCGTCAGCACCCGGGCAAGTGCCGGGGCCCTGAGCAGGCGGGGGGCCCACTCACAGTCGGGGACACCGGCCTGCTATGGGGGCCCGGTGCCTGTGCCAGTACCGGGGGCCGGTGCCTCAAGCAGAGCAGCTGCCAGCGAGGAGAGGTGAGTAGTTCATTTTTTATTTTTTTATGTTTGGCACAATATATGGAGACCATCACATGGGGCCCATCATACACTGGGGTATCATATATGGGACCCATCATACATTGGAGCATCATATATGGGGCCCATCATACACTGGAGCATCATATATGGGGCCCATTATATATGGAGCATTATATGGGGCTCATTATTCTGTATGGAGCTCTATGTGGTACCCATAATTGGGTATGAAGCAATATATGGAGCTCATTATACTGTATGGAGCAATATATGGAGCTCATTATTCTGCATGGAGCACTATGGGGTGCCCATAATACTGTATGGAGCAATATATGGAGCACTATGTGGTGCCTATAATACTGTATGGAGGATTATGCTTTTTGTCTTTTGAGCTATTGTAGAATTTAGAACAGATATCACTCATGTAATGTATAAAGTAAATGAAATCTTTGGCATTGTACTATACCTATATTTCTCTGCCGTATCTGTGCATCATGAATTGTGGTATGTGTTAAAGGGACCCACTGAGACTCTTTCACCCGGGGCCCACAAAAACATGGAGCCGACCCTGCCTGCAGCGTCTCCAGACTTGTCTTTCATCGTACACTTTGGGACATCATTAGTCGGCAATTGCACAGAGAGCTGTCAGCGGATATAGATACTTTATGTGCCCAAGTGCATTCAGTGTGGCACAACTCCTCAAACAATCATTAATAAGCTTACTTATAGCAACCAAGGCATGTAAGTGTGTGTTTTGGGCCCTCATACTCAATACTAAACATATTAAGATGTTTTGAAAACTTTGCTTCCATTTTTTCATCATTTGCATATCAGTAACTTGTCTATCCATCTTGTGATTTCCATAACTCCATGACTTTGCCTTCTTGATATTGCTATTTCAATGTTGAAGAGAGTACATACAGTAAAAACACATCTATTATAGGCAAACGTAGAAATGGTCTAAGTAATCAAGAGAAGGCATGGAGATCTAGTGCCGTCAGAATACAAGTGCCACTTATGGTAGATAAGAGGGCCTTCTCTATCACTCTCAGTTGTCCAGAAAGTAATTCATGCAAAATAAGGGAGAGTTATTAAGATAGGCATTCTCCACAACAGTCTTAAACAGATGCATGTTGGGAGTTAGATATGCAAAATTTATTGAAAGATTGATACTCTTAAATGGGTTGTCCAAATATTATCAATCTTCATGATTCCCCCTTGTAAAATAATAACACTTAGGCCAGGATCACACATGTGAGGAATACGGCCGAGTCTTGCATGTTAATTCCCGGCACTGCCGCCGGCCTCGGGAGCGGAGCGTGCGGCTGCATAGCAAAACATGGAGCCACACGCTCCGCTCCCGAGGCCGGTGGCAGTGCCGGGATTACATGCGAGACTCGTCCGTATTCCTCGCATGTGTGATCCCGGCCTTATACCCACGTCCAATGCTACACCTTTCCAACAGTGTGGGCACTGTCTCTCCCGAGGCACGCGTGACATTGTTATGTCACATGATCACTGCGGCCAATCAGCTCTGGCTTCACTCTCCCCACCTTCGAATAGATAACACATACATTTAGAGGGAGTGAGAGCTCCAGCTCCCTCATTTTCTCTGGATTGTATGTGATCCATGTGAAGATGAGGAGAGTATCCACACAATTCACACGTGCCTTGGGAGAGTCAGTGCCTACAGTGGAGCGGGGTCACAGGAGGCAGATGCAATGCGGCAGAAGGCTTGCAGCGGCAGGAGTGAGGCGATGCGGGGAGGAAGGGGTAACGCTAGTCTGCGGGCCCTGGGCTTTCAGAAAATGTCGGCATTGAGCGGAATCCCCATACTTTCCCAAAGTGAGATACTCAGATCCCGTTAAGCATCCGTAAAATCGGACTATAAGACGTACCACTATTTTATTAAAAACATTTTTTTTCCTATTTTCCCCCCAAAAAAATTTGGGGTGCATCTTATGGTCTGGTGCGTCTTATAGTACACAAAATGCAGAAAACAACTTGCAAGACTTCTATACATTGGTAATTATGGCCAGCACACGTTGACCATTTTCGCGGACCCATAAACATTGGTAATTTTGATCCGTGATGCAGTCCAAAAACAGACCTGTTTACGCGTTTTTTTTTTTGTCAAGACAAGGTCTGCAAAGAAACACAAACATGTAAATAGCACCAAAAACTATAATGGGTACATGTTTTGTGAAAAACATGCATAGAAAACATATGTGAAAAACGGACGTCTGAATGAGGCCTTCCTTTGTGCCAGAAACGTAAGCAAAAATGTTAGTAAATTTCTTTGCACACAATGTTGTTACGCTGCTTTGTGTAGCAAGACAAGTGTAATTTCTGGTACAAGTTATGAAAGAGATTTTTTTGGCACAAATTATGTTAGAATTCTGATGGATTTAGTTTGATTACCGCAGTTTTCCATAAGTGTAATTCCTACATCCTTACCTTTAAGAAAAGCCACAACCACAAAAGCCATTTTTACTTGACAGTAGTGGTGCGGATCTGAGTCTCGCCACGACGAACGCAAAATGAGCCCTTTGGGGTGAGTTGCATTTGTATACCTACAGTGGTGGCCAAAAGTATTGGCACCCCGCAATTCTGTCATATAATCTCGTGTCTTCCTGAAAATGATTGCAATCACGAATTATTTGCTATTTTTATCTTCATTTAATTTGCTTGCAAGGAAAAAACACAAAAGAGAATGAAGCAAAAATCAAATCCTTGATCATTTCACACAAAACTCCTAAAATGGACCAGACAAAAGTATTGGCACCCTCAGCCTAATACTTGGTTGCACAACCTTTAGCCAAAATAACTGCGAACAACCGCTTCCGGTAACCATCAATGAGTTTCTTACAATGCTCTGCTGGAATTGTAGACCATTCTTCTTTGGCAAACTGCTCCAGGTCCCTGATATTTGAAGGGTGCCTTCTCCAAACTGCCATTTTGAGATCTCTTCACAGGTGTTCTATGGGATTCAGGTCTGGACTCATTGCTGGCCACCTTAGAAGTCTCCAGTGCTTTCTCTCAAACCATTTATAGTGCTTTTGGAAGTGTGTTTTGGTCATTGTCCTGCTGGAAGACCCATGACCTCTGAGGGAGACCCAGCTTTCTCACACTGGGCCCTACATTATGCTGCAAAATTTGTTAGTAGTCTTCAGACTTCATAATGCCATGCACACGGTCAAGCAGTCCAGTGCCAGAGGCAGCAAAGCAACCCCAAAACATCAGGGAACCTCCGCCATGTTTGACTGTAGGGACCGTGTTCTTTTCTTTGAATGCCTCTTTTTTTTTCCTGTACACTCTATGTTGATGGTTTTTCCCAAAAAGCTCGACTTTTGTCTCATCTGACCAGAGAACATTCTTCCAAAATGTTTTAGGCTTTCTCAGGTAAGTTTTGGCAAACTCCAGACTGGCTTTTTTATGTCTCAGGGTAAGAATTGGGGTCTTCCTGGGTTTCCTACCATACAGTCCCTTTTCATTCAGACGCCGATGGATAGTACGGGTTGACACTGTTGTACCATCGGACTGCAGGGCAGCTTGAACTTGTTTGGATGTTAGTCGAGGTTCTTTATCCACCATCCGCACAATCGTGCATTGAAATCTCTTGTCAATTTTTATTTTCCTTCCACATCTAGGGAGGTTAGCCACAGTGCCATGGGCTTTAAACTTCTTGATGACACTGTGCACGGAAGACACAGGAACATTCAAGTCTTTGGAGATGGACTTGTAGCCTTGAGATTGCTCATGCTTCCTCACAATTTGGTTTCTCAAGTCCTCAGACAGTTCTTTGGTCTTCTTTCTTTTCGCCATGCTCAATGTGGTACACACAAGGACACAGGACAGAGGTTGAGTCAACTTTAATCCATGTTAACTGGCTGCCAGTGTGATTTAGTTATTGCCAACACCTGTTAGGTGCCACAGGTAAGTTACAGGTGCTGGTGATTACACGAATTAGAGAAGCATCACATGATTTTTCAAACAGTGCCAATACTTTTGTCCACCCCCTTTTTTAGGTTTGGTGTGGAGTTATATCCAATTTGGCTTTAGGACAATTCTTTTTGTGTTTTTTCATTAAAGACAAATTAAATGAAGATAATAATACCAAAGAATTTGTGTTTGCAATCATTTTCAGGAAGAAACTGAGTATTAACTGACAGAATTGCAGGGGTGCCAATACTTTTGGCCACCACTGTATACACAGGCAAAGAGGTGAAGAAGTAGCCACTCGCACACTACACATTCCCGCACATGTAACTTGCGTTCTTAGCTCTTTTAATTGAGCACAGCTGCAACAACATAGCTTAATTTCAAGGCTCAATGACTAGGGTGGGGGCAGGGCCAGAATGGTGCCAGAAGGTGGGTATTAGGTGATTCAGCCTCGTGAATTAAGTCTTTACAATCTGTACAAAGGAAAAGATTATAAATGTGCAGAACTGCAGTAATGTGAGATATCACTATGGAACAAAAATACATCTAACATGTTAGAAAGACAAGAAACAGAATAACCTTACTTATGCGCTATTCCTGGCTGAAAACAGGGCAAGGACACAACTTTACAACTGGTTTCAGACATGTGTAGTGGTAACTACTAGTAGAACACTACTGCTGACGTTTCTTGTCATTTCATGAAGTAGAACTCCAGGACTTTACTTTTCAAGCTCATGTACTTTAGCATTTATATTTATTAAACTTTATTATATAGTATTTTCATTACTTGTTGTTTTACATGTACTTTACCAAAGAGAATATAGACTTTAAGTTTATTTTCTACTTATAATATACTGGTACAGTTCCCAGGCTGTGCAAAGATACTTCATTATATCTGCACATGTCAGGAATGGGCAGCAATTCCTCGTCAGGCGTGAGCTCGGCTTCCCCTTTGTCCGTTGCCTTGTGTACCACAGTAATCTTTGAGCAGCTTTCTTTTCATAATGTTAACAATGAGGCTATGTTTCCACTTGGCGTAATACATCAGTATTTGCTGCGGATTGGACGCTGCGTCCAGATGTTACAGCATAGTGGAGTGGATTTTATGAACTTGCATCTGGTGGCCCTGCATATCCGGACATGCGGCGCGTCTTTCCAGACCGCAGCATGTCTATTTATCTTGCAGAGACGCTCTGTCTCCGCAAGATAAATAACCCTGTCTATGAATACGATGCGGTGATTCCGGATGTGTTCAATGAACACATGCGGAATCACCACGCGTACAAAAGGGGGCGGCGCCTTTGGTGGAGCGGGGTTTCCACTGCGTCCAAGGCGCTGGGATTACGCCAAGTGGAAACATACCCTTAGAGTTGGTGTGAATTCATTCGCAGGACCCGGCCCACCAGACATGTCGGTAATCTGTGGCCACTGAGCTACCTCTTAGCTGACGGCATCTGTGACTCTTTTCTTGATTTGCTGGCTTGGTGCAACGATACACGTGCATCATGCCGCAATTATGACATCGTGCCAGGTTGGGTAATCAAAAAAAGAGCTGCAAATGCCATCAGGTAAGAGCCAGCCACAGATTACTCATGTGGCCGATGGAATGGCGCCTGCAAATCATTTTATACAAACTCTATTGACAACCATATAGAGAGTCTCATTGTGGTCATTACAACTAATACTTTTGTGTGTGTTTACGTCTTTGTAAAACATGGCCGCCTGCCTGGAAAACACAAGCAATATTGGCCTAGAGGCCACTTTTGCTATTGTCCAATTTTCTTTAATCCACTTATTCAGGTGTTCTTTATGCTAATATTAAGAAAACAGATATTTGGCAATATAAAGTATACAAGGGAAATCCACCAAATATGATTTTGTAAAGTCATGGAGACATGTTAGAGTATCACATAGATGTCCATAGGTGTCACTTCCAGCACTGCTCATACGTGGCCATCTCTGGTAAGCTTTCACAAAACATCCTAAACTAAGGCCTACTATACCCATTAGATAGCGGTCTGTAGAACTATCCACCCCTAAATAGTGCTACAGGGGAACAAGCTGCTGCCAGAACTACATTAGTGGAAGGAGGGGTGTCTGGTGTTTAAAGGACTGGACATACAGAAATTGCACATTTATCCTTACATGCATCCCAATATTGGCCAGAGACTACCATCCATCCCCATACACAATAGATTGCTGCCAAATCCATAAATATTGGACACAGACTGTAATGTAATGTGAATGGCCGGACTAAGAAATTTATAGTGTCAAAAACTGTGCAGTAGGCATTTAGGGTATTTTATTGTAGAAATTGAAAAGCTGAGCTCAGGGAAAGCTTGTCTAGTTTTTTTTAATTTGTTCACAGAGCAGTGAATTATATGGGCTGCATGAATAAGGCTAAACATGGCATCACTTATATGACACACCCAAAAATACAGGCCGGGTCAGCACACATCCACGGCACACAGGTTTAATGGTGGAGTAATCATTTTCAGTGTGCTTATTACAACAATTACTTTTGTGTGTGTACTTGCTTGTAAAACATGGCTGCCTGTCACTAGGTGAATTGCAGTAAGTTTCCTGTCCATAGATGAGGATGTCACTTTGCTAATTAATAGGGCTGTTAACTACTCAGACAACCCCTTTCCAATCTGTATGTTTGCCCCCCCAGTAAAATAATAGCACCTATACTCACCGTCGGTGCAGGCAGCGTTCCAGCCGTGCCAACACGGGAGGCGAGTATAAGTGTAAGGCTGGAGTCACACACAACGTCTAAAAAATCGGTCCGTTTTAGTCGGTCAATAATCGGATAAAAATTTCATGAACATTGATGCGACTGGCATCCGATTTTTTGTAGTTGATGCGATTTTGTAGCATGTACGCTTACGTTTCACATCCGATTACCCACCGACTACCGATTTTTAGTGGCATCATAGAAAAATGGACATTTAACGTTGTGCGATTTAATCGCAACTCACACGTGCGGTCCATTTGTAATCCGATTTTTCATCGCTCCCATAGACTTGCATTGGCGATAGTCGACCCACAATCGGTGACAATCGCAGCATGATGCGATTGCACTCGGACGTTTAAAACGGACCACAAAAAATCTGATACTGGGAGCTGCTCCATAGATTAACATAGGGCAGACTGCAATACGATATTTCATCGCATTCTAGTGGTACGATTTAGTCGCCAGTGTGACTCCAGCCTTATTATTTTACTGGGGGGCAAACATACAGATTGGGAAGGGCGTAGTCAGAGTAGTGAAAAATCCCTTTAAGGCTAGGTTCACATGTTGTGTTTTTCTTTCTGCCTGCAAAACCTATTCAAAGAAGCTGCTACAATAATCAGTTTTTGCTGCGTATTTGCTGCTTTTTTTTTTGTCTCTTGTGCATGCTGATAAGGTTTAGTGCCCCCCCCCCAAAAAAAATCATGATACATCTTTCCTTAAGCTTTTTACACAAAAAAACACAGCAAAACATATTACCTGCATTTTCTGCACTTACTCCTTGCTTTCTATGGGTGAAAAAACACTGCAAAAACGCTGAAAAGAAGTGACATGCTGCAGTTTTACAAAAAGGCATCAGTTTTCCAAATCAGTCAGGAAAAAAAAAACAAAGTGTGCGCGTGAGATTTCCGAAGTCTCATAGCCTTTGCTGGTACTGTAAAACGCAGCTGAAAATTTGCATTAAAAAACTCAGCAAAAAAAAAAACCATGCACTAAAAACGCAATATGTGAAATTAGCCTAACTATTAAAACACAGAGAAGAAACAGGAGTAACGAGGTAACTTCATTATGTATAGTCACTAAAGCTTTGCTTCAGATTTCATCCCGTTACATCGAAAAGGGAGAAAACTGGTGAAATTCTGCAACAGAAATTGAAGTGATGGGGATTTAGGAATTTGCATCAGAGGTCGAGAAAAAAAATCTGCAGTGTGTGGATGTGTACATATCTCATGCACACGAGTATATTGTAATATGCAGATGTCTGTAGCCCAAACTGGCACCAAATCTGCAGCATTTCCATTCTGTGTGGCCTACTAGTTTACCTGGCAGACACCTGAACCTTGTATTACTTGGATGCCACAGGTCACATAATGTGTGTGCTTCCAGCAGGTAAGAGTATAGTGGCCCAGGCTGCCCATGTGCTGCATTGGATTCATAGCTTAGCACAGAAGAGCAGACATGAGACCGAACTGCAGAGAAGCGAGTCCAATGTACATGAAGAGTCCAGCGTGTCCTACACTCACAGGAGGGGGTCTAGTGATAGAAATGTAGTTGATCTACAGACGTGAATCTATGACACATCAGAAGATTTCTAATTTAAGCCCCAGAAAAAATCTTTACTCATGTGCTTGCTGGTACAGTTATTTCCCACAACTAATAGGTGTGCTGGTGGCGTCTCACAGTCTAAGGCCAGTGTCACACTTGCGTGTGTGATGCGATAAACTCGCACGAGTCTCTTGCATCACTACACGGCACTGCCGCCGGCACTCGGACCAGAGTGTGCGGCTACTTGTATTTCTATGCAGCCGCATACTCCAGTCCGAGTACCGGGTGTTGATGTGAGAGTTGCGCATTACACATGCAAACGTGACACCGGCCTAAGACTGCATTCTTACCATGAGCGTTTGGTGCGTTTTTGATGTTGCAGAATTTCTCCACCACTTCTGCACCTATTGTGTAAACTAGGTTACTTGCGTTTTTGTGTGCGCTTTTTTAACATGCATTTTTATCACGTTTTTGGCTGTTTTTTTGTCTCGGTTTGTTGTGTCATACTTTAATCAAACCTGCCTTGTCCTTGAAATTTTCTAGTATTTTGATTTCACTGAACTATATTGACATACGTAGGTGCGGATTACAGGCGGAAACGCACTAAAAACAAGTGTGCATTTTTTTACCTGCAGATTTTCCGCATCTAATGCAAGTGTATGAGGAAAATCTGCACAGAAAACTCAGCATGGGCGTGGATTCTCTAGAAATCCCATCCACTTTGCTGGAATTGTATGCTGCGTTTTTGAAGCAGGGAAAATGCGCAGAGTCAAAAACGAGATAAAAGCTCATTGTGGGAACGTAGCCTTGAGTAAATTAAGATACTGGCGTTTTTCATTGCCCAAGGGTAAAAGAATCTGGTGCCAATCCCAGCACCGCTATTGACACTAAACTGAGCTACCACATTAACATTAGAATAGGCTTCTGTACAGGCATAGAAATTGTTCTAGGTAGTTTTAGAAGTTTTCACTAATACAGTAACATTACCACTTGGACAAAAGATTATTGGAAATCACTTGGAGGATCAGTGTGCGTGGCTGAAAATACTAAAATAATTTTAAAGTACATCAGGTATTTTTAGTTATAAACTTAGGAACCAAGCACAAGTTGTATTTGTCTCTAGTATATAACTGGTAAGAGGTGATTTCTAGTATAGTTGTTAATAAATCTAGAATGATCTCCTTTCAATAACATTAATCGTAATATTTTAAAATGTTGGTAACAGATTTTGTCCTAATGAAAATGGATATTTTACCCTTCCCCACAATTATACAAGTTTCCATAGCTCTCTATGAACATTTGTATGAGCCTCCAATCAGCTATCAGTTTCAGCAGTGGTGTACCAACAAAATGACACTTTAAGGGTATGTTCACACTGGGCAAATATTTCCATCCTGAACCCACAGGCGGATTTAATTGGAAATCAGTGGCAAACATCTGCAGGATTGCATGCAAATGTTGTTGCCGCTTTGCAGTAGATTTCACCATACATACTGCAGAAGATGAAATCCATAGTATAGGGTAAGGCCAGGATCACACATGTATTTCTATGCAGCCGCTCGCTCCACTCCCGAGTGCCGGCGCCAGAGCTGGGATTTCACGTGCGAGTGTCGGACGATTTCCTCGCATGTGTGATCTCGGCCTAAGGCCGGCGTCACACTGCCGAGTTTGATGCGAGTTAGTCGCACGACTTTCTCGCATCAACACACGGCACGGCCGCCCGCTCTCGGACCCGAGTGCGCGGCGGCATAGAAATACGGGTCCGAGAGCTGGCGGCCGTGCCGGGTGTTGATGTGAGAAAGTCGTGCGATTAACTCGCATCAAACTCGGCAGTGTGACGCCGGCCTAAAGGATAAAATCAGCAGTGAAAGTCGGCACCACTTTGAGGAGGATTCTTTTCCAGAAGCTGTGAATGAGATTTGTTAACATCTTGATTTTTTTTTTTTTTTTACCTCCAGGCTGGAAAGAAAATCCACAGCGTATCCAGCCCCTGTGAACATACCCACATGACTGATAATGACTAGCAGGGCCGGCGTCAGCACCCAGCGTACCCGGGCAAGTGCCGGTGCCCTGAGCAGATGGGGGGCCCACTCGCCATCTGGCACTCCGGCGCGCTTTGGGGGCCCGGTGCCTGTGCCCGCAAGTGGACCCCCTCGCTGCTTGCTCTGGGCCCCGACACTTGAAATATTTACCTCTCCCTGTTCCTGTGATGAGGCGTGTTCCGCATCTCCTGACTGTGACGTTTCAGGTCAGAGTGCACGATGACGTCACGTCTGTGTGCCCTCTGCCTGAGCAGTCACAGCGCAGAGATACGGAAGACGCAGACGCTAAGGAGTCCAGAGCAGCGGCCAGCGATGAGAGGTATTTCATTTTTTTTCTTTTTATGTTTTGAGCAGTGTATGTGGCCAGTTATATATGGAGCAGTATATGGGGGCCAATTACATATGGAGCAGTATATGTGGCCAATTATATATGGAGCAGTATATGTGGCCAATTATATATGGAGCAGTATATGGGGGCCAATTACATATGGAGCAGTATATGTGGCCAATTATATATGGAGCAGTATATGTGGCCAATTACATATGGAGCAGTATATGGGGCCAATTACATATGGAGAATCTAATGGGGGCAATTCCATATGAAGCAGTATATGAGGTCAATTATATATGGAGCATCTTATGAGGCCAATTATATATGGAACATCATATGGGGCCAATTATATATAGAGCAGTATATGTGGCCAATTATTTATGGAGCAGTATATGGGGCCAATTACATATGGAACATCTTATGGGGTTCATTATTCTGTACAGAGCATTATATGGGGTCCATTATTCTGTATGGAACACTATATGGGGCTCATTATTCTGTATGGAGCATTATATGGGGCTCATTATTCTGTATGGAGCACTATGTGGTGCCCATAATACTGTAGGGAGCAATAGATGGGGATCATTATTCTGTATGGAGCGCTATGTGGTGTCCGAAATACTGTATGAAGCAATATATGGGGCTCATTATTCTGTATGAAGCACTACGTGGTGCCCATAATACTGTATGGAGGACTACACTGTCTGATTTCTGAGCTACTGGTATCACTCATGTAATGTAAGAAGTGAAATCTTTGGCATCGTACTACACCTATATTTCTCTGCCATATCTGTGCATTATGAATTGTGGTATGCGTTAAAGGGGCCCAACCTATATTTCTCTGCCATATCTGTGCATTATGAATTGTGGTATGCGTTAAAGGGGCCCACTTAGACTCTTTCGCCCGGGGCCCATAAAAACCTGGAGCCAGCCCTGATGACTAGTAATGAGTGAATGTGCTCGGGTGTTATCCGAGTATCTTGGGCGTGCTCGGATAATATCCTCGAGTCCACGTGGCAGCATGTTTTGTGGCGGTAGACAGTCGCAACACATGCAGGGATGGCCTGTTTGTTTGGCAACCCCGTATGTGTTGCGGCTGTCTACCATCGCAAAACATGCTGCCGCGGGGACTTGAGGATATTATCCGAGCCCGCCCAAGATACTCAGATAACACGTTACCCGAGCACGTTCTCTCATTACTAGTAATGACTCCTAAAGGCTTTCTCAATGGATTTGGTGTAGGCACAAATATTTAGTATTGTTTAATCAGAATGCAATGGGGTTTAATGTGGAAATGCACCAAAGCGTTAGTCAACAGACAGCTGATCTAAGCAATAAAAAAGCCTCAGATTATATCAGAGGACACAGGCATTTGCTGAAACACTACTTCTCTGTTAGAGTACAAATACCCAGTTGTCAGAATGTCCCACATACCACCGACAACCCAATCACTATAATAAGACTAGGAAGTAGCAGACAGTTTACACTCACCCATCCACCACGGTTATGTAATACCCAACAGGTAGCTAGGAGGTCATTTTATCCTGAAATTTGAGTTGAGCAAAAAGGTTTGCAGGACCAGAATCCCATGATAATACTTCATGACTGTCAAACCAAAGCCCAGCGAACATCTTACCTGCCGGCATCACTGGTGCCTATTCTGCTAGATCGGTGCACACAGCAATTATCATATTGCGCCAGGCCTAAAAATAAGAATAGGTGCTGAGGATGCCAGGAGTTAGGTCAGGGTCACACTTGCGAGTGTGATGCAAGAAACTCACACAAGTCTCTCGCATGAACACCCGGCACTGCCGCCGACACTTGGACCGGATCGTGCGGCTGCATGTATTTCTGTGCAGCCGAACGCTCCGGTCCGAGTGCCGGCGGCAGTGCCAGGTATTGATGCGAGAAACTCGTGCGAGTTTCTCGCATCACACTGGCAAGTGTGACCTCGGCCTTAGGAAGAGATTCGCAGGACTCTGGTTCAGGCGCCACAGACTACCAATCCATGTTCTTCACACAGAATAATATGAAGTTTGGATAGTGTTAACAGAGATTGAACAAAGTCTGACTTTAAAGCTTATATATATGTAACTAAGGCCTATCTCACTAATGCAGCTTTTAGTGCAGCTTCTTTGAGCCAAAGCCACAAGCGTATCCAAATATATCAATGAAAGACTAAAGCGGTGGACCTCCAGCAATTTGGGCCACCCAGGTCTGAGCATCGGCTACTATTGTAGCCCCAGATCCGATAACAATTTCCAGGTTTCATTCACAGTGATGAATGTCCATTTAATTATTTGAATTTAGCAATATACAGGATAAAAGAGGAAACCACCAAAAGACTTTAGTTTTTGTTGTTTTTAACAAAAATATTTTTTGTCATTTTTAATTTCAAAATGAGTAAAAATCAACATATTTAATAACAAATCATGATGTATTCAGGTTGGAGGGAATGCTGGTTCTTACTGAAACCCAAGATAGTGAGCAAGGTTTACCAATGATACGTCCCTCTCAATGCTCGACACACATAAAAGTGATAGCTGTCGAATCTGTACCATAAAAACACTTGTATATCAACTAATTATCTCCAGCCAACTGGTATCTAGGTGTGCTGGACTGTCTGTCCTCTCATATATTGTACTTTACAAACACAAATAAAACCTAAAATTAAAAGGATAAAAAAAATGTTGTAATTCAGACAAAGAGCCAGGAATTAAAGTATTAGAAAAAAATCAATCGCCCTTCAATAATTCAGTTGTCGTACCAACAAACTACAGCAGCAGCACAGTGATCTGTGTAAAGGTGTTGATGTACCAACAGACGCACACATATACTAAGATGATCTCTAAAAGTTCTTTGGTTGGCTTATATGAAAAACTAATACAAACTCCGTGTTGGGCAGCATATAAAAAATAATAAAAATACTGTATATAATATCCAGGAAGAGCCAAAAACAAACAAAATGCAGTCTAAATATCTCCATTTCTCACAAGGCACAGTCAAGTCAATGAAAATGTTTGAGAAATGAAGAACAAGGGTCTTTTATTCCATGGAATCCTTTCTCTGATTCTCCAATTTTAACCTTATGTTTTAAATAGAAATATATAATTTACAAAAAAAATTCTATTTACAGTCGTAATTACAACTCCAGAGAGATGTGCATGAAGGTAACGTATGGAGATCTACATACACTGCATGGAGTAACAAGAAATTGGAGAATAGTCTTGAGAACATATAGTCCAAGTTGGTTCCAGGCCCCATAACGGACAGCTCAGTCCTCACACAGTTGTCTCTCCGTTTTTGCTGTTGGTAAACCTGTTGTATAACTTTTTCCATGAATGCAGAGTTTTGCCTGACCAAATCCAGAACCCAGAAGTGATGCCAACAATGAGGGTCATGAGATACTTTATCATATAGACTGTGAAGTCTGGAGTCATGCGTGGGGTGTATTGCAGTGGGCACGGGATGGCTAGGCTCTTGCAATTCTGGCTCACCCAGCTACGCTCCCAGTGCTCCCTAAAGGCCTGCTCATAGAAGTAGCATGCAATGACTATCGTGGCAGGTACTGTGTAAAGAACGCTGAAGACCCCAATCCGCACCATCAGTCGCTCTAGCTTCTCCGTCTTCGTGCCATCGTGTTTCATAATAGTCCTGATTCTGAAGAGAGATACAAAACCTGCAAGCAGAAATGAAGTTCCAATGAAGAGGTAGACAAATAGCGGACCAAGCACAAATCCCCTCAGTGGGTTAAGGCTGGTTAGTCCTACAAAGCAAACTCCACTGAGAAGGTCTCCATTGATTTGCCCAATGGCTAAAATGGAGATGGTCTTTACGGCTGGTACTGCCCATGCAGCCAAATGGAAGTACTGGGAATTGGCTTCGATTGCTTCATGTCCCCATTTCATGCCGGCGGCCAGGAACCATGTTAGAGAAAGAATGACCCACCAGATAGAGCTAGCCATGCTGAAAAAGTAAGCATCATGAAGAGAATTGTGCACCCTTCCTTCTTGGTACCTTGTACAACAGTTTTGTAGCCATCCTCTGAGAAACCCTCATTACAGACCACTTTATCTCCAAGCACAAAGCCTGCAATGTAAGCCACAGACACCATGGTGTAGCATCCCGACAAGAATATAATAGGCCTTTCAGGGTAGCGAAATCTCTGCATATCGACCAGGTAAGTGGTCACTGTGAACAACGTTGATGCACAGCAAAGTACTGACCAAATGAGAATCCAGACTCTGGCAAAGCGGATTTCTTCTTGACTGAAAAACATGAAGCCATCATTCTTGGACGGTTCACACGGAGCAGCACAGTCCTTCTCTCCTAAAAACCTGTAGTTGAGATAGGTTGGTACCTTCAACACCCGGGGACAATTGAAGGGATGATCAGGTGTGGCATAGATTGCTGGTCCAATGGTCCCATGAAGCGGTGGGCTAGTGGTCAACAATGCTGGTGCTCCATCTTCTGAGTGGTTCTGTCCAACACAGATCTGCTCGGCGCCATGGCGAGGAAAGTTTTCACACCTTAACCTCTCTGGCCACTGGAAGCCAAACTTGTTCATGAGGGCTTCACAACCTTGCCTTGCACGTTCACAAATGGAGCGGCAGGGAGGGATGGCCTGCTCCAGCACCGTGCACACCGGGGCGTACATGGAGCACAAGAAGAAGCGCAGTTCTGAAGAACACTGGACTTTTACTAAGGGGTAGAACTGATGAACCTCCAGCCCAGCGTCCTCCTGGTTAGTGTGTCCCAAAAGGTTAGGCATGATCGTCTGATTGTATGCAATGTCCGTGCACAGAGGAATGGAGATAGGCTGGCAGAAGCCGTGCTCGGGCACCGAGATGCCCTTTTCACCATGGAGTTGTGCATTGGCCAGGAAACACAAGGCAAGCCATGGGCAGAGGGTCTGGAGAAGGGTGGCTTTGGGCACACCCTGCATGGCTAGTGATGAGTGCAGAACAGAACTTGTCACCTGTGCAGAGGTCAAGTCCGAGGAGCAGCAGCAGAAGTCACACGTGTCTACTCCAGTCCTTGCGGGGACAAAGTTGTGCTTGTCTTCTCCAGCCGCCCCCTCCTCGGGCTCCGCTTGTCACCGCTCCTGCTGGATCACGGGGCTGCGTCCTTAGTCCTGAGCCCGGTCTGCAGGGCAGCGGTCTCCGGTCCCTCCTCAGCTGGCAGCGGTTCGGTGGTCTCCGCACTGGTCACCGGCAGCTCTGCGCTCTCCCTCCGGTTCTGATCCGGATCACTTTCCCTTTGTGCTCCGCTTCCCCAGTCACTTCTCAACAATCAGTTTCAAGGCGCCCTCTGTCCCGGGACCAGCTCCTTCTCTCCAAGCCTAAACTTAGGGGCTGCCTTGAAACCGCCCTGTCCCCCCTCCCCAGGTCCCAAAACCCTTCCCTAAAAATCCCACTTCACCAATCAGACTGCAGCGCTCAGTCTAGAGAGGGGAGACTACGCACCCCTTTAGGATAATCAGGAGCATGTCTATATGGGATCAGGGAACTTCGTCTCCAGCCCAACCCCCATCCCATAAAGTGCGAGGAGGCAGCAAGGATCCGATTTCGCGTTCTGCCATGTACTATGAGCGGCCTCCATCATAAAGCACGTTCACTATGAGGCGGGCAGAAGCCTGCACCCTGCTCCTCAATCCTAATCCTGCTCCTCAATCCCAATCCTGCTCCTCAATCTAATCCTGCTCCTCAATCCTGATCCTGCTCCTCAATCCTAATCCAGCACCCTGCTCCTCAATCCTAATCCTGCTCCTCAATCCCAATCCTGCTCCTCAATCTAATCCTGCTCCTCAATCCTGATCCTGATCCTCAATCCTAATCCAGCACCCTGCTCCTCAATCCTAATCCTGCTCCTCAATCCTAATCCCGCTCCTCATCTAATCCTGCTACTCAATCTAATCCTGCTCCTCAATCCTGATCCTGCTCCTCAATCCTAATCCTGTTCCTCAATCTAATCTGCTCCTCAATCCCAATCCTGCTCCTCAATCTAATCCTGCTCCTCAATCTAATCCTGCTCCTCATCCTGATCCTGCTCCTCAATCCTAATCCAGCACCCTGCTCCTCAATCCTAATCCTGCTCCTCAATCCCAATCCTGCTCCTCAATCTAATCCTGCTCCTCAATCCTGATCCTGCTCCTCATCCTAATCCAGCACCCTGCTCCTCAATCCTAATCCTGCTCCTCAATCCTAATCCCGCTCCTCAATCTAATCCTGCTACTCAATCTAATCCTGCTCCTCAATCCTGATCCTGCTCCTCAATCCTAATCCTGTTCCTCAATCTAATCCTGCTCCTCAATCCCAATCCTGCTCCTCAATCTAATCCTGCTCCTCAATCTAATCCTGCTCCTCAATCCTGATCCTGCTCCTCAATCCTAATCCAGCACCCTGCTCCTCAATCCTAATCCTGCTCCTCAATCCCAATCCTGCTCCTCAATCTAATCCTGCTCCTCAATCCTGATCCTGCTCCTCAATCCTAATCAGCACCCTGCTCCTCAATCCTAATCCTGCTCCTCAATCCCAATCCTGCTCCTCAATCTAATCCTGCTCCTCAATCCTGATCCTGCTCCTCAATCCTAATCCAGCACCCTGCTCCTCAATCCTAATCCTGCTCCTCAATCCCAATCCTGCTCCTCAATCTAATCCTGCTCCTCAATCCTGATCCTGCTCCTCAATCCTAATCCAGCACCCTGCTCCTCAATCCTAATCCTGCTCCTCAATCCTAATCCCGCTCCTCAATCTAATCCTGCTACTCAATCTAATCCTGCTCCTCAATCCTGATCCTGCTCCTCAATCCTAATCCTGTTCCTCAATCTAATCCTGCTCCTCAATCCCAATCCTGCTCCTCAATCTAATCCTGCTCCTCAATCCTGATCCTGCTCCTCAATCCTAATCCAGCACCCTGCTCAATCCTAATCTTGCTCCTCAATCCTAATCCTGCTCCTCAATCTAATCCTGCTCCTCAATCCTGATCCTGCTCCTCAATCCTAATCCTGCTCCTCAATCTAATCCTGTTCCTCAATCTAATCCTGCTCCTCAATCCTGATCATGCTCCTCAATCCTAATCCAGCACCCTGCTCCTCAATCCAGCACCCTGCTCCTCAATCCTAATCCTGCTCCTCAATCTAATCCTGCTCCTCAATCTAATCCTGCTCCTCAATCCTGATCCTGCTCCTCAATCCTAATCCAGTACCCTGCTCCTCAATCCTAATCCTGCTCCTCAATCCTAATCCTGCTCCTCAATCCCAATCCTGCTCCTCAATCTAATCCTGCTCCTCAATCTAATCCTGCTCCTCAATCCTGATCCTGCTCCTCAATCCCAATCCTGCTCCTCAATCTAATCCTGCTCCTCAATCTAATCCTGCTCCTCAATCCTGATCCTGCTCCTCAATCCTAATCCTGCTCCTCAATCTAATCCTGCTCCTCAATCCTAATCCTGCTCCTCAATCTAATCCTGCTCCTCAATCTAATTCTGCTCCTCAATCCTGATCCTGCTCCTCAATCCTAATCCAGCACCCTGCTCCTCAATTCTAATCCTGCTCCTCAATCCTAATCCTGCTCCTCAATCTAATCCTGCTCCTCAATCTAATCCTGCTCCTCAATCCTGATCCTGCTCCTCAATCCTAATCCAGCACCCTGCTCCTCAATCCTAATCCTGCTCCTCAATCCCAATCCTGCTCCTCAATCTAATCCTGCTCCTCAATCTAATCCTGCTCCTCAATCCTAATCCTGCGCCTCAATCCTGATCCTGCTCCTCATTCTTAATCTAGCACCCTGCTCCTCAATCCTAATCCTGCTCCTCAATCCTAATCCTGCTCCTCAATCCTAATCCAGCACCCTGCTCCTCAATCCTAATCCTGCTCCTCAATCCTAATCCTGCACCCTGCTCCTCAATCCTAATCCAGCACCCTGCTCCTCAATCCTAATCCAGTACCCTGCTGCTCAATCCTAATCCTGATCCTCAATCCTAATCCAGCAACCTGCTCCATAGTCCTAATCCTGCAGCCTGCACCATAGTCCTAATCCTGCAGCCTGCCCCATAGTCCTAATCCTGCAGCCTGCACCATAGTCCTAATCCTGCAGCCTGCTCCATAGTCCTAATCCTGCAGCCTGCACCATAGTCCTAATCCTGCTGCCTGCCCCATAGTCCTAATCTTGCAGCCTTCACCATAGTCCTAATCCTGCAGCCTGCCCCGCAGTCCTAATCCTGCAGCCTGCCCCATAGTCCTAATCCTGAAGCCTGCCCCATAGTCCTAATCCTGCTGCCTGCCCCATAGTTCTTAACCTGCAGCCTGCCCCATAGTCCTAATCCTGCTGCCTGCCCAATAGTTCTTAACCTGAAGTCTGCCCCATAGTCCTAATCCTGCAGCCTGCCCCATAGTCCTAATCCTGCAGCCTGCCCCATAGTCCTAATCCTGCAGTCTGCCCCATAGTCCTAATCCTGCAGCCTGCCCCATAGTCCTAATCCTGCAGTCTGCCTCATAGTCCTAATCCTGCAGCCTGCCCCATAGTCCTAATCCTGCAGTCTGCCTCATAGTCCTAATCCTGCAGCCTGCCCCATAGTCCTAATCCTGCAGTCTGCCTCATAGTCCTAATCCTGCAGTCTGCCTCATAGTCCTAATCCTGCAGCCTGCCCCATAGTCCTAATCCTGCAGTCTGCCTCATAGTCCTAATCCTGCAGCCTGCCCCATAGTCCTAATCCTGCAGCCTGCCCCATAGTCCTAATCCTGCAGTCTGCCTCATAGTCCTAATCCTGCAGTCTGCCTCATAGTCCTAATCCTGCAGCCTGCCTCATAGTCCTAATCCTGCACAGATGTTATTGAACAATGCACTTTTTGCTGCTTTTTTCCCATAGGGAACATGAAAAAAAAACTTCAAAAACTCATAGTCCTAATCCTGCAGCCTGCCCATAGTCCTAATCCTGCAGCCTGCCCCATAGTCCTAATCCTGCAGTCTGCCCATAGTCCTAATCCTGCAGCCTGCCCATAGTCCTAATCCTGCAGCCTGCCCCATAGTCCTAATCCTGCAGCCTGCCTCATAGTCCTAATCCTGCAGCTGCCTCATAGTCCTAATCCTGCAGCCTGCCCCATAGTCCTAATCCTGCAGCCTGCCCCATAGTCCTAATCCTGCAGTCTGCCCCATAGTCCTAATCCTGCAGCCTGCCCCATAGTCCTAATCCTGCAGCCTGCCCCATAGTCCTAATCATGTGCTGTTCCTGGGATGATTGCAATTAATTCCCTGATCACGAAGCTCATCCCATTTCACAGTCTGTTCATAAGCGGCTGTAGGAGAACTCACAGGGTGTGTGCATTGAGTGCATGGGCATAGGTTACACAGATATCTGCCTGTGTACTTAGTCCATGTGATACATTGAAAGCTCGTCCCCACTCTGTGTTTAAAGATGTTATTGAACTGTGCGCTTTTTGGTGCTTTTTTCCCATAGGGAACATGAAAAAAAACTTCAAAAACTCATTAATTAAAGGTAAAGACGCTAATCAGATAAGATGCATATTTTGGTGAGGACACCTGCAGAAAAGATGCAGAAAAGATGCAGAAAACCCCCCCACAGCATTTACACTAAGTGTGAACACAGCCCAAAACCGCTGAGGGCGGAGGTTGCATTAAAGATGTCTAACAAGATCATAAAAAGTTTTGCCAAAGACAGACAATAAAGAACCTAAATAACCTATACTTACTTTTCTAAGCTACGTGCAGATTTTCAGGCAGATTCCACTCGAAATCTGGAAAATTGCCCCATAAAATGAATATAACGCACAGCAAGGTCAGAACAACTTTGCACATGTTCCATCTTATGTCACCTTTACCTTCTTCAGGATTTGGAAACCCTGGAGCGGTAACCTGTCCATTCTTCCACTAGGAAGACGCCAGCGCTCTATACTTGAAAGTATACAGTAAGAGACGCTGCCACAAAAATTGTCTGAACAGCCACTGGCAAAGCCGCTTCAGGAACACGTCCACCGGCGAGAGCCTGCTGAATGACCTCAAACCCTTATCAACCTTCCCACAACTTCCTGGGATCATAGGTGACTGCAGCAATGATCTGTGGTGTCCCCAGCAGAGTTGAGCTACAGCTTGCCGAATAAGCAGGGACTCGAACAAATTCGCTCAGCTCTAGTCCCCAGACATGACCTCTCCAGCCAAGTAGACAAAAACTGGTGGGGAACATTGTGGGATATGACGGGTTGAAATGTGTTCTTGTGTTATTCCGTCACATTTCCTGCCTTTGACAAAACTTTTTTTCTGGATGACACTGAACGATTTTTATAAAGCGGACCTGTCATCAATTCAAATGAGTCCAGTTTGCTTCTCCCCTGAGTTTGCCATTTTTTTTTTATTTTAAATCCCCCATATGGTTCCAGAGATATTGGCCTTTTTATTTACTGCTAATTTTTGTGGCTTCTACGAAGTAAGTGTTGCTTATAGGATTCTCTGGGGTTGTGTCTACAGGCTGCTCTGCATTATTACCCTGTAAGCAACGCTTACTCTTATCTGCGTAAAAAAAAAAAAAACGCTCCAATGTTGATCCAGAGAAGTGGGACATGTATTATGCAAGTACAATGCGATTTTTTCTCCTAGCATCTGTATGACATATGTATGCAAAGTGTATGCAATGCATTTAAACATCATCTTTTACATACTGGAATTCTCTATGTAATTTAAAGATAGTTTACAAACTAATAAAGCAATCTTATCGATGATGATAGATAGATAGATAGATAGATGTAGATAGATAGATAAGATAGATAAGATAGATAAGAAAAAAAATGGAGTGCCCTTCCCCCTATTTTTAATAACCAGCAAAGGTTAAGCAGATAGCTGTGGGCTGATATTAATAGGCTGGGAAGGTTCTTTGTTATTGGAAAAAAATTGTTTGGTCTTTCTAAAACCTGTCAGTGATAGAGAGAAATCCATTGGGGAAACCCTGGGAACAGCATCCAGGAGCACAACCACAGTACCTAAAGGGCTCTATATTAATACATCATCCCTGTTCACCCCATTAGCTCCTGTCCTCACCAGGGCAGTACCCATCGGTCTCCCTCGAAGCGCTTCATATAATACTCTTCAGGGGAGAATTCATATGAATGATGGGGACTAGATCTGATGAATAGATGGGAGCACCTGTCACTGAAACCATTATTGCATGTATGCCTGGGGTACTTGGGTTCTGTTGTGATCTACTCACTGGTTCACTTCTGATGGCATGTGTTGGTGGGTATGGGCGGTCCTGCACAGTTAATATTAATAATCATTATTTATATAGCGCCAACATATTCCGCAGCGCTTTACAGTTTAACAGTTTCAAACACAACAGTCAAAAGTAACAACTTTAACAATAATACAATGATTAATGCAAATTGAAACAAATTAAAACAACCCTGCTCGTGAGAGCTTACAATCTACAATGAAGTGGGGGAGATACAAAGTAGTGTGTGTATTTACAATGGTGTATTTACAATGATGGTCCAGCCATCTTGAGGGAGTGAGGAATGGATGGAGATAGTGAATGGGCTACACACACATACTTACACATAAAATTACTTTGATTAGGGAACGTGATAGGCCGCTCTAAACAAATGTGTTTTGAGGGAGCGCCTAAAACTGTGCAAGTTGTGGCTGGTCCTAATTTCTTGGGGTAGAGCATTCCAGAGGATTGGCGCAGTGCATGAGAAGTCTTGGAGTCGGAAGTGGGAGGTACGGATTAGTGCAGAGGTTAGTCGAAAGTCGTTTGCAGAGCTTATATATCGGCTAGGCCGATAGACAGAAATGAGGGAGGAGATGTAATGGGGTGCCGCAGCGTGGAGAGCTTTGTGGGTAGAACAAGTACTTTGAATTGGATCCTATAATGAATGGGCAGCCAATGTAAGGACTGGCGAAGAGCGGACGCGTCCGAGTACCAATTAGCCAGATGGATGACTGGCTGCTGCATTAAGGATGGACTGGAGAGGGGAAAGTCAAGTGAGGGGGAGGCCAATTAATAGAGCGTTACAGTAGTCCTGACGGGAGTAGATCAGGGCGACACTGAGGGTTTTTGTTGTTTCCATGGTGAGAAAAGGGCGGGTTCTAGAGATGTTCTTTAGGTGTAAGTGACAAGAGCAGGCAAGAGATTGTATATGTGAGGTGAAGAAGAGATTGGTGTCAAACATAACACCCAGACAGCGCGCCTGCTGCCGGGGTGTTATTATGGTGCCGCCCATGGAGAGGGAAATGTCAGATTTAGGGAGGTTAGTAGACGGCGGGAGTAGAAGAAGTTCAGTTTTGGAGAGGTTGAGTTTCAGATAGAGAGCGGACATGATGTTGGAGACTGTGGACAGACAGTCACTGGTGTTCTGTAGTACAGCGGGGGTAAGGTCAGAGGATGACGTATATAGTTGTGTGTCATCAGCATAAAGGTGGTACTGAAAGCCGCTGATGTTCTGTCCAATTGGGACAGTGTGGAAGGAGAAGAGAAGGGGGCCAAGGACTGAGCCCTGAGGTACCCCGACAGCGAGAGGAAGAGGAGATGAAGTGGAGCCAGCGAACAAGACACTGAAGGAGCAGTTAGAAAGTTAGGAAGAGAACCAGTAGAGGGCAGTGTCCTAAATGCCTAGTGACTGGAGACCTGAGAGTAGGAGACGGTGGTCAACAGTGTTGAAAGCTGCAGAAAGGTCGAGAAGAATGAGCAGAGAGTGGTCACCATTACATTTTGCTGTCAGAAGGTTGTGGCCACTATGATGAGTGCAGTTTCTGTCGAATGTTGGGGGCGGAAACCGGACTGTGAAGGGTCTAGGAGGGAGTGAGTGGAGAGGTAACGGCTAAGGCGGGAGTAAACCAGGCGCTCCAAGAGTTTAGAGATGAAGGAGAGATTGGAGACTGGTCTGTAGGTGTTTGTGCAGGATGGGTCGAGAGTGGGTTTCTGAGTAATGATAGAGTGAAGGAGGGGAAAATGCCCGAGAGGGAGACATTAAAGATTGTAGTTAGGTGAGTAGTGACGACTGGAGAAGATGTGAGGGAATGGGTCAGAAGTGCATGTAGTCGGACGAGAAGAAGAGAGGATTCTGGAGACTTCTTCTGTGATGGGATCAAATGTGGAGAGTGAGTCAGGGGAAATGCAGGGAGGGATGGGAGTCATGGCACCTGGTGGCTGGGAGCAGATTTCCTGACGGATATTATCTATTTTCTCTATAAAGTGAGAGGCCAGGTCATCAGCACAAATGTCTGTGATAGGGGCTTTTGTTAGAACTCTCCTGTTAGGTTTTTTTCTATCTTGCTGGTCACATGACTTTTGTTGCCTATTTAATCCTGCTCCGCCCTTCTGTCTTTGCTGGACTTCATTGTAATTTCTCCTCTTAAGCTAGCCAGGTGCTTTGTTACCTTTACTCAGTCAGTTTTGCTTGGTCTTCAGACCTCTATGTTCTATGTTGTTTTTTTGTCTTTTACTGCTACAACTTCTATTAGGAGGTGTCCATCTTTCTCCCAGTCCCTAGTTCTTGTAGGGATCCCTTCCTCGCATCTATAGGTCTTCGTACAGACTAGCTGAGGACTTTAGCGGGTCTGATCACAGGATCAGGTTCCCCGTTACATCGTAGGGATCTAGCTTAGTTCTATCGTAGGGACAGATCTCCCTTCTTTCCTTAGTGCTTGTAGCAGAACATAACAGTAAGTCCAGCCCAAAAATATCTCTAAGGAAAGATTTCCAGTTTCCATTATGGTGTCGGTTCAGAAATTGGCTCAACGCCTGCAGGGACTCTCTGGAGGTGGCCGAGCTCCAGCAACACGTGAGTAGTTGTTCTGGAGCACATTTCGTGGAACCAAAGGTACGTTTGCCTGATTTATTTTTTGGTGAACAACAAGATTTTTTTTCTTTTAAAAATTCTTGCTTGTTGTATTTTCGTTTGAGACCCAGATCCTCTGGTGATGAATCGCAGTGCATAGGGTTCATAATGTCACTTTTGCGCAAAGAACCTCAGGAATGGGCCTTTTCTCTGCAACCTAGTGATCCATGCTTTAGATCAGTGGATATTTTTTTTCTGCTTTGGGGTTATTGTATGATGATCCTGATCGTGTCTCATCAGCTGAGACAGAATTGAGACGTTTGAGGCAGGGATCAGGTAATGTGGAAAAATATTGTACTCAATTCCGACGGTGGTCTACTCAGGTGGGGTGGAACGATTCAGCTTTGAAAAGTTTGTTTCTTGCAGGGCTAGGTGAAAGGGTTAAAGATTTGCTGATTGCTTATCCTGTTGTGAATGTGCTAGAAATGAATTCTGAGCAGAAGCTCCCTCTGGTGGTTACAAACAGTACTGAACTATCCAATGAAGATTGTGAAGATTGGAGATCAGGTGTTACTGACTGGTCTTATATAAGGGAGGATCCCTCCCATCAGGGTTGCCGGTGATCAATTGTTCTGGTCTCATCTTTGATTCCTGTTCACTTTGTAGCTTGCTGTTTCGTGCCTGCATCTTCTGCTAACAGATAAGACATTTTCTTCTATTAGTTTTTTGTGCTTGCTTTTTGTATTTTGTCCTGCACTTCTTTGGGGGTCTGCCGGGTCCCCTTCGGGGGCTTGTGCTCCTCTCAGTTTAGTTCAGCCACTGTTGTTTGTTCATTTGCCTTTTCCAGTTTTTTCAGTGGTTGCTGTTTAGTTTTTGTTACACCAGAGAACTAATTTAGGTGGTAGAGTGTTATGTTTCGGTAGCTGAGGAGTGCAGGTAAAAAAGGCAATACACCAGAGCAGTTGGAATCTATGAGATTGCAGTACCCTGACTAACCACCACAACTAGAGGCAGCCGTGGAGCGTTCCTACGTTGGTCCTAGATGCCTCGTCACAGCCTGAGAAACTAACTACACCTAAAGATAGAAACAGGAAAGCTATCTGCCCCGGAGCAGAACCCCAAAGATAATAGAAAGCCCCCAAACAAGTAATGGCGGTTAGACAAGAAGAAATACTGACACAGAAAGAAAATAGTATGAGCAAACGCTGGGGCCCAAACTAACTAAATAGAAAAGGATAGGAAGGGTACTTACTGCAATCCCAGAAAACCCTGAAAAGCACCAACTCTACTAATTTCAAAATCACCTGAGATCACACGACCTCTACCACCTAAATTAGTTCTCTGGTGTAACAAAATCAAAACAGCAGCCACTGAAAAAACTGGAAAAAGCAAAAGTACAAACATCAGTGGCTGAACTAAACTGAGAGGGCAAAAGCCCCCGGAGGGGACCCAGAAGGCCCCCACAGAAGTGCAGGACAAAATGCAAAAATATAGCACAAAAACAAAAAGAAGAAAATGTCTTATCTGTTAGCAGGAGATGCAGACACGACACAGCAGGCTACAAGGAAACAGTAATGAAGGATTCAGACCAGAACAATTGATCACCGGCAACCCTGATGGGAAGGTGACTCCCTTATATAAGACCAGTCAGTAACACCTGATTCCCAGTCCTCACAATCTTCACTGAACAGACCAGTACCGCTTGTAACCACCAGAGGGAGTCTCTGCTCAGAACTCATCTCAAACCCATTCACAACAGTAGAGGTCGTGTGATCTCAGGTGTTTTTGTAATTAGTAGAGTTGGTACTTTTCAGGGTTTTTTGGGATTGCAGTAAGTGCCCTTCCTATCCTTTTCTATTTAGGAAGTTTGGGCCCCAACGTTTGCTCATACTATTTTCTGTCTGTGTCAGTATTTCTTCTTGTCTAACCACCATTACATGTTTGGGGGCTTTCTATGTTCTTTGGGGATCTGCTCCGGGGCAGATAGCTTTCCTCTTTCTATCTTTAGGTGTAGTTAGCTTCTCAGGCTGTGACGAGGCGTCTAGGACCAACGTAGGTACGCTCCACGGCTGCCTTTAGTTGTGGTGGTTAGTCAGGGTACTGCAATCCAGTAGATTCCAACCTCTCTGGTGTATTGCCTTTTTTGCCTGCTCTCCTCAGCTACCAAATCATAACATTATCCCATACCTGGTAACTTGCAGGAGGCTATGCAATTAGCCATACGGATGGATAGGAGACTGCATGCAAGGGTTAATGAGAGTAAATCCTCTGCCATGTCAGCTCCAAGTCTTGAGGGGGTCTGTACTCACATTGGAGAGCCGATGGAGATTGGAGCGATGGCACCTCGCTCTCAGGAAAAAGACCGAATGTTTTCTGAAGGTGCTGAATTTCATGTTCAGGTTTTCACTGATCATAAAAATCTGATCTATCTTGATGCTGCCAAAAGCTTGAATGCCCGTCAGGCTAGGTGGGCACTGTTTTTCTCGCGGTTTAATTTTTCCGTTACTTACATCCCAGGTACTAAGAATGTTAAAGCCGATGCTTTGTCTCGCAGCTTTTCTCCCATGGTTGGTGCTGAGGAGGAGGAGAACATTTTACAAGAAGGGGTTGTGATTGCTGTTTGGACTCTGTGTTGGAAGAGGAGATTCTTAAAGCACAGGAGAATGCCCCATCTAACACTCCC
>JARQOD010000003.1:134150740-134178616 GCA_033576555.1 Oophaga sylvatica
TTGGCATCGCAGTCCAACACTGTGTAATATATAGAACCTAAGATTAAAAAAAAACAAAATTAGCACATACCGTGTAGTAAGTAAATAAGTAAATATTAATAGTACACTTAAACTAACATAGAGTACTTAGTTGACACTATTTTAATAAAAAAAAGACATCCCACTACGACAATGTGTTCTCAATGTGTCAGCAGAACTAATATAGATGGGGAAGAGCAGGACCCAGACCCGACTGTTCAGACACTTACCTGTGGAAAGTTATATAGACAAAATGCCCATCCCAAAAAGGTGAAGCTTCGCCCCTGTTTGTACAAAGTACAAAAAACTAAAGCAGAAACAAAGAAATTACACAGAACATGTGTTGGTATAAATGCAATGTGTTGGTGCATGTTCACACTGTGGACATTTAACAGACAAAACCAAAGATAAAAACAAATTGAGCAAATACACCGTAGTAGGTGTCTGAACAGTCGAGTCTGGGAACTGCTCTGCCTCATCTATATTGAGGTCTGCCGACACATATTGTATGTGCGTATTTTACACTTTTTTAATCAAACTAATGTCAACTAAATACCCTATGTTATTTACATGTACTATTAATATTCATTTATTTATTCACTTACTACATTTACTTACATTCTGTTTTTATTGTAGGTTCTGTCTGTTAAATGGACACAGTGTGAACGTTCGCCTACATGTTGCAATGATACCAAGATATGTATTGGATGATTTCTTTGGTTTTCCTGTGTAATGTAAGTACAGTGCTCAGCATAAATGAGTACACCTCCTTTGAAAAGTAAAATTTTACTCAATAGCTCACTGAAAACAAGAACAATTTCTAAAGCTTTGTCAAGACTGAGTTTCATGGAACATTTTTTTAACCTATAACATGAAAGAAAGATAAGGATAGGAAATGTAGATTGTGAGCCCCAATGGGGACAGGGATAATGATATCTGTAAAGTGCTGCGAAATACAATGGCGCAAAGCATATTAAATAAATAAAATGTAAAATAATATAACTTTCATTACAAAATTTTTAGTGTTACTCCAATTATTTGATGCAATAAGGAATACACCAGACATAAAAAACTATTTAATCTCAGTTTTTGTATGACCTTGATGATTTTTATAGACAGCAACAAGTTTTCTAGGCATAGAATTAACAAGTTGGCAACATATTGTGAGCCCTTGCGGACAGGGTCCTCCTGTATAAGTAGGTGACTCGTTTTAGTCAAGATTATTGTACTTGTTTTTTGCTGTGTATACCCCTTTTCACATGTAAATCACCACTGAATAAATGGCAGTTTAATAATAATATTGCAACATCTATCTTTTTCCATTCTTCAAGAGCGACCTTGTTTAAAGCCTGGATTCTGGATGGAGAGTGATCAACTTGTCTCTTTAGAATCAACACTTGTAAAATTTAACAAGCAACCACCTTTTCAGCAACCTTTTGGCCTGTTGGCCATCGTAAACTATAATTTCTGTAAAATTATTATACCACCACCTGCCTAAAGAGGTACAGCTATTACAGCCGATATTTATGGACAGTACATTTATACTGATAACATACAGTATTCTAGAGGTGAAGGCCCCTATTGATGTTGGCAGGATCAATTCACCATATAATGAGTAAGGTGGTCTCCCGTAAATGCCCTATCCTTTTGTTGTCCTATCATAAGCCGCTTCCTTATGATTCTGACACAGACTTACGCCACTCTCAGTATAGAGAACCCAGTAACACTTGGCCAAGTTGAGCATTGCTGTTAATGGCCGACTTGGTACAGATAGCTATTGGCTGAGTGATCCTTCAGCCAACAGTTATCTAATATGTATTACCAACTTTAACCCCTTTCCGACGTTGGGCATAATAATACGCCCACGTCGGACACCCTCCCTTTGATGTGGGCTCCGGGGCTGAGCCCACATCTTTCCCGGGACATGTTAGCTGTTTTGAACAGCCTTACTGATGTGAGCAGGTACCAAGATGCAGTAACGGAAGGAGGCAGAGCAAGGGTTAACGTAAGATTTACTTTAACAGGGAATACTCCGTGCAAGGAGAAAGTAAAGGTATAACAGGAGTGGGATAAAACAGGAATAGGGATTTTAGAGGAGAGTTCAATAACGATAAACTTATCAGTTCGACGACGTCCAGAATGTGGATTTGTGGCACCACAGGAGTCCGGTTGCCACAATGGTCTTGCCTCCCTCCAGGGGGGAGTGATGTCATGCCTGAAAGCAAAGAAGTAATCCCTTTACCAGGTAGTTCCAGCATACAACACAGTTCCTGCTCCAGGACAGCAGGGGGAGCTAAACCCGATATCAGGGGAGCTGCTCTCTCTGGTCAGAAGCAGGAAATTAGTAGGGAGGTATAGCCTGAACAAGGTTGAGAGAGGACATGTGGAGAGGAGCTGGGGATAGAAGCTCCATCTGAGCTCACCCCAGGCTTGAGCGTCTGTGACCAAGCAGCAGAGCCCGAGGCTGTGTGGGTACTAAAGCTCCACCAGCAGAATCCGAAGGGCAGAAGACCGCAGATCCTCTGTCCCCAACTGATACTCGACGACACAGCAGCACGTGTGAGCCGAAGACTCCAGACAGGAGTGACCCCTGAAGCAGGCTCCAGCTGCCTGTCATGCGAGTGGAGTTCTACCTAAGCATCAGAGAGAAAGAGGGACTTGGATAGAGTTTACAGCAGCAAGTACCTCAGAGAATAGCGCTAGAAAGGAGGCCTCACCATCCATCTGACTAGGGAAATTCCCAAATTGCTGCCAGGCTGACTGGCTCCAGAATCATCTGTAACCTGAGCCCCGTAACCTTACCTGCACTGCTCAGTAAAAGGTAAAGGAAACTGTACTCTGCTGTGTCTTCTGAATCTTTCCTGCGTCACCTGCCCTGCACCACACTCACCACCAATATCACCTTTACTATCCTAACTGCCCTGGGACACCGCTCTACCCGTGGAGAGCTTAACCATCTTTGCTGCCCTATCATCATCCCAGAGAATCTGCATTGCAGCGTTGGTCCCCTTACCAAATACCACAGGTGGCGTCACAAACACTTTATTACAAACTCTTTATTATTTCCCTTTTCATCATCTCCCCTTTTATTGGACGCCCAGTGCCATGGACCGGGTCACTGCTGCCGTGACACTGCCCCTTTAAGAAGCGGCCCGGTACCGAGCATCCCCACTGCCCTGGCGGGCGATCCAACTTGGCGTCACAAACAGGATCCGCACCCCGGCATTGCCGGTTACTGTGTGTCATAGACTGTATTGAACTGGGTAAATTGCCGCCATTGCAGCGGCGTGCGGGAAGCAAAAAGGGCGTGTTGTCATGGGCGGAGCCTGAGAGAGCGCAAAAGAGAAGTGCTGCGGCTGCGGAGACAGAAGCTGGCAGAAAACAGGGAGCTGAGGCCTGGAATCCCGGTGCGCACAGTTCAACCCGCCGACAGAGCAACAGCCTGGTAACCCAGCGGAACCTCACAGCCTGGCTAAGATTCACTAGGGGGGGAAGAAATTGTCCAGGGCAGATGGAGATTTAGTGGCGGACGAAGCCCCCATAGAGTTGCAAGATTCAGTGGCAGGCACAGCTGCAGCCCCCAGAGCGCCACAAGATCTGGCGACCGCTGCTGCAGACCCTATAATGCCGCTATCAATGCTATATATACCGGGAGCGGCCTGGCTACCGCAGTACTAAGGGGAATCACATACCCTGAGCGATTTCAATGAGAGACTGTGTAGTTTGTTTGACGTGTACCCCCTTTCTGAAAGCCAAAAAGTAAGCATTCTCATTGGACAGTTAGCTGGTGCGGCTCAAAGAGAAGTAAAGTCCTGCCAGGACACTGATAGAGACTGATAAGCAAATTCTGGCTAAGCTGTGGGGCACCTTTGACACCCGCACTGCAGCAGAAATAAAAATTAGATTCTTTGGGTAAAAACAAAGTGTTCAGGACAGTATACGGGACTATGCTTTTAACCTTCAGGAGGCACTACAGGCCCTAAAGCAGACTGACCCAGACAGCGTGCAGGATGGAGACAGATTGTTAAAGGAGCAATTTATTGAGGGGCTCCTGTCCAGCACCCACAGGACACAGCTGCGCATCATGGCCCTACAAAACCCTGACCTGAACTTTGCAGACTTTAAAGATAGGGCTATCCGGGTGTTGCACGAACCAAATGTCAGCCGCCCAGCGCCCCCTAGGCGCCCAGCAATTACATACCACCAGGAGACAGCATCCTTCCCTCAGACCCCCATTGAGGCCGACGCACAGACCCTGGATAATGATCCATCTGCAGAACTACGTCTTCAGGTCCAGGAGCTGACCAAAAGTGTGGCTGCACTAGCCAAAACCGTGCAGTCCAAGCAAGTGCCCCCGACAAAGATCCAGTTGGCTTCCAGTCTAGATGACTTCCCGTGGCGACGGCGTAAGAGGATCCCACCAATCAGAGGGAGAGACAATGATCGCTACGACCAGGACGGACGACCCATTTGCTGCCGCTGCAGCAAAGCGGGGCACATCGCAAGATTCTGCAATTTAAACAAGCAACCCCTGGGGCAGGACAGGAGTAGGACGACCAGGCCCACAATACTTGTGAGCCAAGTACGTTGGAGGACGACCGATCCTTCCAGTTGTGATTGACGGCATCCCAATGAACGCTTTACTGGACACCGACTCTCAGGTGACGACTATGTCCATATATTCTTTACAAACGGTATTGGGCTGACTCTGATCTTACTCGCGGCCAAGATGATGAGCTGACAGTAGTCGCCAGCAATGGTCAGCCTTTGCCACAAGTGGGGTGTAAGGAGGTGACCATTAAGGTGGGGCGAGTAGAATTAAAAGCCCAAGGTCTGATGTTATGTTTTTGTCATGTATAGTGTACAGTTCCTATAGCGTCTTGTGCTTGGGTGCGAGGAAAATACAGGAGACATAGGTTGAAATTAAATGACTTGTATTACTTCATACAAGCATGCTGAAAAGTTCACACAGTTTGCAGGAACAGCGACAGGAGACACAGCAGGCCAGAGTAACTTCAAGCACTACAATAAATCTCCAAAGCAGGTTCAGGATCTCTTCTCTGTACCGTAATTCCTTCTGCAAACATGGATTCACCAAACAGCAGGTTTCCAGAGTCCAAAAGTGTTCCAAGGTTCCTCAGTAGGGAATAGCTGGAGTACAAGTCCAAGGCTTCCAGGAGTCAGGTCACAGACTGACTGAGGCTTGATTCAGGAGCACTGATTGTTCAGCTGAGGCTGCTTAAGAAGCAAGAGGGAAGAATCAGGGCGGGAACATGAAAACTGGAAACTCCATATTAACTGAGGGCAAGAGCTGCAGAAAGACAGAAAGCAAAATGGCCGACGGAAAACTGAGTTTCAAGGAACATGTCAACAGAGACAAAGAACCTTACATTACTCCCCCCTTAGGGACAACCTCCGGATGACCTCAGACCAGGCTTGTCAGGGTACCTCTGATGAAACTGGCGGAGCAGGCGAGGAGCATTTACATTATTGACTGGTTCCCATGAGTTGTCCTCCACTGGGTAGCCCTGCCATTTAATCAAATATTGCAACTGATTTCTGTACAACCTGGAATCTAGAATCCTTTCCACCATAAATTCTTCCTGACCATCGACCAGCACTGGGTCAGGGCAAGGAGAAGAACGTCCAGGAAACGTATTGGGTGTTGCAGCCTTTAGTAGGAATACATGAAAGACAGGGTGGATTCTCATAGTTCTGGGCAGTTGAAGACGACAAGCAACAGCACTTATAATCTTATTGATCTTATAAGGTCCAATGTACTTATGTCCCAATTTAGACGATGGAATCTTTAATTTAAGATTTCTGGTTGACAGCCAGACCAAATCTCCTACCTTGAAAGCTGGTGCAGGTTTACGAAATTTATCTGCTGCTTTCTTGTACCTTTCCTGAGCCAATTCTAGATTTTCCTTTAGAAGATCCATATTCTTTTGTAAAGAAGTGATTCTTTCAGCCACTGCCGGCAAGGGCGTATCTATGGGAAATCGAGGAAGAATGTTAGGATGATAACCTAGATTGGAGTAAAAAGGAGACTGCTTAGTGGAGGCGCTCTGAGAGTTGTTATAAGAGAACTCAGCCAGTGGAAGTAGATCCACCCAATCATCCTGTAGGTGGCAGATAAAACAGCGGAGATACTGCTCCAGGGTCTGATTGGTTCGTTCTGTCTGTCCATTAGTCTGGGGATGAAAAGCAGAAGAAAGGTTTACTTTAATGTCCAATGCTGCACAGAAATTTTGCCAAAACCTTGAAGTGAATTGCACCCCTCGATCCGAAATGACCTCATCCGGTACTCCATGTAAGCGAAACACATTCTTAATCATCAAGTCTGATGTCTGTTTTGCAGTGGGTAAGCCGACACAAGGGATAAAATGAGCTGCCTTTGTTAGACGGTCAACCACCACTAGAATGGTGTTCTTCCCTTGAGAGGTTGGTAACTCCACAATGAAGTCCATAGAAATGGATCCCCACGGGCGGGACGGGGTGGGAAGAGGTTGCAACAGACCAGTTGGTGAGGAGCGAGGTGTTTTGCATCTTGCACAGACTTCACATGAAGTGACATAGTTTAAGACATCTTTCCTGTAAGTGGACCACCAAAAGAAACGAGAAAGAAATTCTTGTGTCTTTAGAATTCCCCTATGCCCGGCTATCTTGGAATCGTGGATGAGTTGCAATACTCTCAATCTGACTGTTTCAGGTATATACAGACGTTGTCCCTGAATCCACACACCATTCTTAAAGACAAGACTTACGTCCCTTGGGGGTTGAGCCAACAAAGAATCCGCATGGTATGCTTCCTTGATGTCCTTAAGTAGGTCTTGATTATGAATCACTCCCAGGAATCTAGAGTCAGGAAGAATAGTCTTAGGAGGAGTAAGTGGATGTGTCTCTGTTGAATGAATCCTAGAGAGTGCATCAGCCTTTCCATTGCGCGATCCTGGTCTATAAGAAATGACAAAATTAAATTGGTTTAGGAAAAGATTCCAGCGAGCCTGGCGAGGAGTCAGGCACTTAGCCGACCTGATAAATTCAAGGTTACGATGGTCTGTCAGGACGACTATTTGCTGTGCAGCTCCCTGAAGAAGGTGTCTCCATTCCTTGAAGGCGGCAATAATGGCCAACAATTCTCTATTGCCCACATCGTAGTTCCTCTCAGCCGAAGACAACTGCTGGGAAAAGAAGGCACAGGGATGCAAGACATTCTTCTCACCTGTTCTCTGAGAGAGTATAGCTCCAACGGCACAGTCTGAAGCATCCACCTCTATTATGAAGGCAAGCTCGGGGTTGGGATGTACAAGATACGTGCGGTGGTAAATTTATCCTTTAAACAGGAAAATGCTTCCTGAGCTTGCGGGGTCCAGGAGAACCTAGACTGTTTCCCGGTAAGTTGGGTGATAGGTGACACTACCTCAGAAAAATTCTTAATGAAACGTCTATAGAAGTTGGCAAACCCGATGAAACGCTGCACCTCCTTCACATTTCTAGGAATTGGCCAATCCTTGATGGCTTGGGTCTTGCTTCCATCCATACTAATCCCTTGCGTAGATAGTACATACCCCAGAAATTGAATTTCGGTCCTATGGAATTCACATTTTTCAAGTTTGATGTAGAGATGGTTTTGTCTTAGGCGTTCTAAGACCATTCTCACATGTCCATGATGTTCCTCTGTGGAGTTAGAAAAAATTAGAATATCATCCAGATAAATCACCACAAATGTATCTAGGAGATCCCTGAAGATATCATTCACGAAGTGTTGGAAAGTGGCTGGGGCGGTACTCAGACCAAAAGGCATAACTAGATATTCAAAGTGTCCATAGCGTGACCTGAAAGCAGTCTTCCATTCATCCCCAGGTCTAATACGGACCAAGTTATAGGCCCCACGGAGATCCAGTTTAGAGAAAATTTTGGCATGCCGCACTCTCTCCAACAACTCAGGGATTAAAGGCAATGGATAACGGTTTCTAATAGTAACCTTATTGAGTTCCCTATAGTCTATGCAGGGTCTCAGAGATCCATCTTTCTTCTTCACAAAGATGTGAAGATGCGGGAGATGAAGAGGGGCGTATGAAGCCCTTGGCTAAATTTTCGTCTATATAATCCTTCAAAGCTTTTAGCTCGGGCCCCGCTAGGGGGTAGATCTTACCAAAAGGTATCTCGGCTCCAGGCAATAATTCAATTGGACAATCATATGGACGGTGAGGAGGAAGCTGATCAGCGTTCTTCTTGTCACATAAATCCACATAGTCCTGGTATACAGCTGGTAGTTCAGGGACTGACATGGTTCCTTTAGGAACAGAGCAAGCTGAAACTCCTTGACTCATCTGTTTCTCCGGAAAGTGTAATTCCTTGGTCTCCCAGTTAATCGTAGGATTCTGCGCCTGCAGCCATGGTAGCCCTAGAATAATGGGAAAGTGGGGAGAAGAGATAAGCATAAAAGACATTTTCTCCTGATGATCTTTACCCATAAGGACCCTCAAAGGCTCTGTTTCTTGATCCACTGGTCCAGAAGTCAGTAGAGAGCCATCCACAGTCTCCATCTGTACTGCAGTAGCCTTCTTCACTGAACGTATCCCCTGTTTCAGAGCAAAGGAGATATCCATAAAATTTCCACTTGCTCCTGAGTCGATCATAGCAGAGCTAGACACCCAAACTGAGTCAACCCAAGTTTGATGGAAAGGAAGCAATGAGAATTGTTTCTTTTACAACTCAGCTGGGACACCGCTGAGGAAACTTGAAAAATTGCAGCGTTTATACCGTCATCGTCCCCAGAACTAACAGAGTTTAAGTCCAAGAAATCAAGATCTCTTGCAGCAGATCTCTCTGGAGCCTGAGGCTCGGACATGACAGAGCTCCTCTCGCAACACTCACAGTGAATGACTGCTGCAGTAGTCTTACGAGAACGGCTGGGGCAGTTTATAATGAAGTGCCCTGACTTACCACAGTAGAAACATAGATTTTCCTTTATACGATGTTCTTTGCGTGCATCACTAACCCGTCTTTGTAAAGAGTCCACCTGCATGGGTTCAGGTTCTGGTTCCCTTGTGATCCCTTGTGATCCTACTCAAAGGTTCCTTAGCTGAGGAGGGAGGTAGTAAAAGGTTAGTGCGATTATTTTCGAACCATCTCTCTTGTCTGCGTTCAGTCAGACGAGCATCAATACGGATACAATAGTTAATAAAGTCACCTAACGCAGTGGGAGGGTCGGCACGAGCAAGTTCATCCTTAATCAGTGGAGACAACCCTTTCCGAAAAATAGATTTTTTAGTGGAAGTGTCCCAAGTGGTATCAAGAGCCCATCTCCTGAAATCCAGGGCATATTCGGCTACTGAACGCTTACCTTGGCGCAAAGTTAACATGGCTGCTTCAGCTGTTGCACCTCGATTGGGGTCATCAAACACCTGCCCCATGGCTGAAATAAAAGCATCAAGGTGATTCAAACAATCATCCTCAGTCTCAATCAGAGGGTTTGCCCACATCAAAGCCTTATTGGTAAGCAACATGATTATAGTAAGCACTTTGGATCGTTCAGTGGGAAATTGTGAAGCATGTGCAGAGAAAAATAAATTGCATTGATTATTAAATCCCTGAATTTCTCACGTTCACCGCCAAAACGAAAAGGAGGTAATTTGGGAATCCCAGAACTTGGGGTTATGGCAGGAGCCTGGGCTCGTTCCTCTAGTCCTGGCTCGCAATTCCTGGGTAGTCTGTCCAAACACTTGCAAATTATGATTAGTGAGGTCCTGTAGGCTTGCAAAACGGGTTTTTAAAGTCTGTACATCTGAAAGGATTGTATCAGTCACTCCGCAAAGTTCCTTTATGCGGGCCTCCATCTTCCAGATCTTTTAAGGCAGAAGTGCTGGAAGGAGAAGAGGAAAGGAAAAAAAAAAAAAAACAATAGTGTTTACCTGTGGTAACACTCCAGAGTAAAATTTTAAGGGAATGCGCTCACCTGGAATGGTTGTGAGAAGTCACAACCACTGTCATCACATAAGGTATTAAACGGACATCTGATATCCACAGTCACAGCAGACACGGCTTTCCCAGACCCAGCAGACACTAAACATTGGCTCCTGAATCTTGTCATGTATAGTGTACAGTTCCTATAGTGTATTGTGCTTGGGTGCGAGGAAAACACAGGAGACATAGGTTGAAATTAAATGACTTGTATTACTTCATACAAGCATGCTGAAAAGTTCACACAGTTTGCAGGAACAGCGACAGGAGACACAGCAGGCCAGAGTAACTTCAAGCACTACAATAAATCTCCAAAGCAGGTTCAGGATCTCTTCTCTGTACCGTAATTCCTCTGCAAACATGGATTCACCAAACAGCAGGTTTCCAGAGTCCAAAAGTGTTCCAAGGTTCCTCAGTAGGGAATAGCTGGAGTACAAGTCCAAGGCTTCCAGGAGTCAGGTCACAGACTGACTGAGGCTTGATTCAGGAGCACTGATTGTTCAGCTGAGGCTGCTTAAGAAGCAAGAAGATGGGAAAGATAACTGAGGCAGGGCAGGGAACATGGAGAAAACTTTGGAAACGACACCATATTAACTGAGGGCAAGAGCTGCAGAAAGACAGAAAGCAAAATGGCCGACGGAAATACTGAGTTTCAAGGAACATGTCAACAGAGACAAAGAACCTTACAGTTTTGTAGCTGAGGAGGAAGCAGGGCAGGAAAACGGCAATACACCAGAGAGGTTGGAATCTACTGGATTGCAGTACCCTGACTAACCACCACAACTAAAGGCAGCCGTGGAGCGTTCCTACGTTGGTCCTAGACGCCTCGTCACAGCCAGAGAGGATAACTACACCTAAAGATAGAAAGAGGAAAGCTATCTGCCCCGGAGCAGATCCCCAAAGAACATAGGAAGCCCCCAAACATGTAATGGCGGTTAGACAAGAGGAAATACAGACACAGACAGAAAATAGTATGAGCAAACGTTGGGGCCCAATCTGCCTAGACAGAAACATATAGGAAGGATACTTACTGCAATCCAAAAAACCCTAAAAAAAAAAAAGCCAACGCTACTAATTGCAAAAACACCTGAGATCACACGACCTCTACCACCTAAATTAGTTCTCTGGTGTAACAAAACTCAGCCGCAGCCACTGAAAAAACTGGAAAAGGCAAATGAACAAACAACAGTGGCTCCAGAGGAACCGAGAGGGGCCCAAGGCCCCCGGGGAGGGGAACCTGGCCAACCCCACAGAAATGCAGAGAAAAATGCAAATGGCAAGCACAAAAACAAAAAACAGAAAATATCTTATCTGAGAGCAGGAGAAGAGGCAAGACTCAGCAAGCTTCCAAGTGAACCAGGAAACAAAGTTGAGACAGGAACAATTGATCACCGGCAACCATGATGGGGGGAAACCTCCCTTATACCCAGCCAGTCTGTAATTCCTGATTGCCAATCCTCATTGAATGGTTCAGTACTGTTTGTAACCACCAGAGGGAGCTTCTGCTCAGAATTCATTTCTAAAACATTCATAACAGTACCCCCCCTTGAGGAGGGGTCACCGAACCCTCATTTGTGCAACCAGGTCGGTCAGGATGAGCTCTGTGATACGCACGGATCAGTCTCCTAGCATGGATGTCCGAAGCGAACACCCAAGAATTGTCCTCCTGACCATAACCTCTCCACTTAACCAAATACTGGAGTTTCCGTCTAGAAAAACGAGAATCCAATATTTTCTCAACCACATACTCCAGATTGCCCTCAACCAAAACAGGGTCAGGAGGCGCAGCCATAGGAACCACTGGCTCGACAAACCTCTTCAATAAGGACTTGTGGAAACACGTTATGGATCTTAAATGTCCCTGGAAGAAGTAAACGAAAGGAAACAGGATTAAGAATCTCCATGATCTTATAAGGTCCAATGAACCTAGGCTTAAACTTAGGAGATGCAACTTTCATAGGGATATTTCTTGAGGACAACCAGACCATGTCCCCCACTTTAAACCGAGGACCATCAGTCCTATGCCGGTTGGCAAACCGCTGGGCCTTCTCCTGAGAGAGGGACAACCTCTCCACTACCTGGTCCCAAATCTGCTGCATACGCTCCACAACAGAGTCAACACCCGGACAGACAGAAGCCTCCGTCTATCCCGAAGAAAATCGAGGGTGAAACCCAAAATTGCAGAAAAATGGAGACATCAAAGTGGCAGAGCTTGCCCTATTATTAAGAGCAAACTCAGCCAAAGGCAAAAAAGAGACCCAGTCATCTTGATCAGCAGACACAAAGCATCTCAGATAAGTCTCCAATGTCTGGTTTGTTCTCTCAGTTTGTCCATTGGTCTGAGGATGAAAAGCAGAGGAGAAGGACAATTGAACACCAAGTTTAGAACAAAAAGTCCTCCAAAATCTGGAAACAAACTGGACTCCTCTGTCAGACACAATGTTCTCAGGAATGCCGTGTAACCGAACCACGTGCTGAAGGAACAAAGGCACCAACTCGGAGGAGGAAGGCAACTTAGGTAATGGCACAAGATGTATCATCTTGGAAAACCTATCACAAATCACCCAGATAACGGTCATTCTCTGAGAAACAGGGAGGTCGGAAATAAAATCCATAGAGATATGGGTCCATGGTCTCTTGGGCACAGGCAATGGCACAACAAACCACTAGAGCGAGAGCAAGGCTTGGAGCAAGAGCAAGTCCCACAGGACTGCACAAACTCCCTGACGTCACGAGACAAAGTAGGCCACCAAAAAGACCGACTCACCAAGTCTCTGGTACCAAAAATTCCGGGATGACCGGCCAACGCGGAACAATGAATCTCAGACATCACACTCTTCTTCCACTGGTCTGGGACAAACAATTTCCCAACAGGGCAGCGCTTGGGTTTATCCTCCTGACACCCTTCCAGAGCCAGTCTCAAATTGGGCGAGATGGCGGAAAGAACTACACCCTCTTTCAAAATAACAGCAGGATCAGATAACTCAGGAGAGTCCGCAAGGAAACTCCTCGAGAGGGCATCCGCCTTAACATTCTTAGTGCCAGGAAGAAAGGAAACCACAAAATTAAAACGTGTGAAAAACAAGGCCCACCTGGCCTGTCTAGGATTAAGTCGCTTGGCTGATTCCAGATAAACCAGATTCTTATGGTCCGTGAGGACCACCACCTGATGTTTGGCTCCCTCCAGCCAATGTCTCCACTCTTCAAAAGCCCACTTCATGGCCAATAACTCCCGATTACCCACGTCATAATTACGTTCAGTTGGAGAAAATTTTCGAGAGAAAAAAGCACAAGGGTTACTTTTAGAGGTCTCTGGATCTCTTTGGGACAAAATGGCACCTGCCCCAATTTCAGAGGCATCAACCTCCACCTGAAATGGCAGAGAAACATCAGGCTGCCGTAGAACAGGAGCAGAAGTGAATCTCTGTTTAAGTTCCTGAAACGCAGAGACTGCCTCAGGAGGCCAATTCACCACATCAGAACCCTTTTTGGTTAAATCAGTCAATGGTTTAACAATAACAGAGAAATTACCAATAAATTTACGATAAAAATTGGCAAAACCCAAGAATCTCTGAAGAGCCTTTAATGAAGTAGGTTGGACCCAATCACAGATGGCCTGAACCTTGACCGGGTCCATTTCAATAACAGATGGAGACAAAATGAATCCCAGAAATGAGATCCTCTGTACGCCAAAAAGACACTTTGATCCCTTCACATACAGAGCATTCTCTCTCAAAATCTGTGTTAGAGTTAAATTCAGTATTTCTTCTCAAGGCCTTGGGAAGCTGAGGCATAGCAGAAGGGAAGATAAGAAAAGAATGTTCCTTCCTTGATAATACTCCCCCTGACCTAAAGAGATACTCTGTGCTAGGAGCGAAAATCAGGGGCTAAAGGCAAAGATGGAAAGTTTGGTTAGAAAACAGTATGTTACGTGCTTTAATGATAAGTTGTATTAACTGCCATATATGGTAATTCCGCTTCCTGCTTCAGGGGTGTATATAAGCCCCTTCATTAGCAATAAAGAGTAGAGTCTATTGACGCACCCTTTGGTTTGTGTCTTATTCTCTCTGGTACCACATTCCAAGGAGGAAAGGGTTAACAAGATAACAGCGACGACAACTGGCGCCCGAACGGGGGACTGAGTTATTCTATTCTGAGGAAGCCTGACCGGTCCGGAGACGTGGGATGAGCGGAGCCTTCTGTTGGTGATATACATACAGCGCTGGAGTAAGAATACTTATTATATTCTACCTAAAATTTATATCACTGTACAGTGGACTCCCTCCTCCCCGAGCGGTCGGCTTTCCAGGTAAATCACAGATATTCCTGGCTCAGGTCCCTTTGAACCAGTAGACCCTCAGATTAATTGTCAGTCCTGCCTTTCCTCCTTTGAATAATGACAGTATGGATCCAATGATTGTGTTGTGGTTTTGTCTTGGTGTCTGTGTGATTGGATTGTTTATTTGGTTGGCGTACAAATATTGGAGAGCGAGCAGTGAAATGGTTCAGAAACCTTTGTGGCCCATTGTCTTGGTGACAGAGTCTTGGTGACGCAATTGTCTTGGTGACAAACTTGTCTTGGTGACAAGAGAATCTCTTCTAGGTGAGTAGATACAAAATGGGGAACCAAAATGCCAAGGAAGGCATTTCTGCTAAAGATTTAGTTGTGCGCAGAGATTGTGAAACGCAGGCATGAATGAAAACGGAGAATTGAACAGTGATAAATGGAAAAAGGTTCTTTAACTCACATCATGGATGGTTGAGAGACAAAGGACTGTTGAAAACAGTGAACCTGTGGATGAGTGCGTGTGATTACTTAGAAGAAAAGACTGAAGAATTTGGAGACGGAGACGTTACAGACTGACAAAAACAGGGATGACTGATTTACCCTCCTGTCTGCCTCCCCCCGGACAGTAGTGTTATACAGACCATGGAGCCCTACAGAGCAGTTGGCTCTAATAAAGCAACTAGACAGGATCTGCAAGCGCCTAGAAGAAGGGAAATTGGCAGATGAAGCTAGATACGATAGACTGATAGATGAGACATACAAGTGCTATGTGTGTAGGACCGGACCTGACAATGCAAGAAGTCAGTGACAGCAAGCAGAGATAAGTGCTGGCAGCAGCGAGATGGCATTTTGCTTTAGACCAAGGTCACTCTACAGATAAGGAAGCTGAAGGCTGAGGGAGAGCACACTGACAAACTGCGCAGTGGCCCGACTTACCCCTCCCATCAGGCATTCAGCATAGAGACGCAGAGCCAGAGTGCAGTAGTTTTCAGATTTCTAATCACCTTTGTTGAATAGGTTTTTAGAATAGACACAGTACGTAAGAATCGAAGGGCTAGGCATGTGAATAGAAGGTCAGAGTACGTGAGAAGAAAGATAGACAAAGAAAAGCTGAAAGTAAGTAGACCAGATTGGAGATCAGTTAAAGCAGAGGATCTAGCGAGAATAGCACAGGGGGCACAACATGATTTAGCGCAGGCAAAAAGAGGTAGCTTGCACATGAACCCCCTTGTCTCCTTACCCCCCCACTCCTAATTGCACAGTGCAGGTGAACCTACCAGGGGGACATGAGGTTGAGTTCCAAGTGGACACGGGGGCAGACAATTCAGTAATTACAGAAGAGGACTGGCCATTTGGGAAAAGTGATTTCTCCCACCATGTTATAGCGACTCCTTATAACTCTCCATCTATCCTGCTCCCCGTCACTAAAAAGATTCCCCTGCAAATTCAAGGAACCACTGTACACACACACACAGTCAATGTAATCTTTTAGGAAGTGATGTGTTGTCACAATTGCAAGCACATATTGAGTATCATCCTGATGGAACTGTCACTATGACACCAGGACTGAAGCCGAGCACTCTTTGTAAAATCATGTCGCTAGACGTTGCTAGTATAGAGGACACAAATGAATTTCCTTCAATGTTAGAAGGTGTGATACCGCATGATTTCTGGGCTTCAGATAAAACAGATGTGGGCAGATTAAGGGTGCAGCCAGTCATGGTCAAGTTAAAGCCAGGTGCAATTCTGCCCCAACAGAGACAGTATCCTCTTAGTTCAGCAGATTACAGAAAATGGTAGCAAGTGATGTTTTAGTTAAAACCTAGCCCCCACCTTCGGCATCTCTGCAGCTAGGTGGCCTTGACAATAAAAACTTCAGCTTCCCCCTTCAACTACGAGATTTAACTCTCTATGTATTGGTTGGTACAATATATATATATATTATATTATATAATATACACTTTTGTTCCAGATATCTCAGGAAGCTGCTTGGTTCACAGTTATTGATTTTGCCAATGTTATTTTTATAATATGTTGATGACTTACTGGTTTGTGCCCCCTCCAGGAAACAGTGTCGTATTGCAACAATATCACTCATGTTGTTTTTGTACCAAGCTGGATGTAAAGCGTCAAAGGATAAACTGCAATTCTGTAAATTTTCAGTTATCTTTTTGGGACATTGCATTACACTGGGGGCGCGACATCTGACCAGCGCTCGCAAAGAAGCTGTACAGAATTTTCCTATTCCTGTTAATGTTGCCGCTCTTAGGATATTTCTTGGACTGGTTTTTTCTACTGCAGGCAGTGGATATATGCTGTATCAATCCTTATGCAGCCTCTCTATGACTGTATCACCATTGTGCCTTTTAAACTAACCCCCAACTATGAACTACCATTCACCCTGTATCTCCACGAACAGCAGGGACACGCAGCAGGGGTATTGACTCAGTTACATGGTGACAATCAAAGGCCAGTAGCCTATTTTAGTGGAAGACTAGATGCAGTGGCTAGAGGTGCCCCGTCCTGTGTACGGGCAGTACATGCTGTAGGACTATTGCTCCACAAATCGTCAGACATCGTGCTTGATCATCCACTGACAGTACTTACACCTCATGATGTATATACCATACTGAACCAGGTGCAACCGGCACACCTTTCAGCTGCACGTCACCTTCGATTGCAATGTGCACTTTTAATGCCTCCAAATGTTTCTTTGCAGAGATGTACCACACTTAATCCTGCCACGTTGTTACCTCTCTCGGATCTAAAGGAGGGGTCAGGTACGGTATTGTACAAAGAAGATCCAAGAGAGGAGATTCCTTATGATTGTGTTCAGCTTATGGCACAGGAAACAGCAGGCCTACCCACAGTGTTTGAAACTGAAAGACTTAATGCTGATTTTGAATTTTTTGTAGATGGATCTCGCCACCAAGATGACTCAGGTACCTTCCACACCGGGTATGCCATCGTCTCCCTGAATGCAGTAATCAAAGCAGAACCAATGCTCCCACATCAGTCGGCCCAGGAGGCTGAACTTAAGGCTCTGACCGAGGCCTGTAAGATAGCTGAAGGTAGAATTGTTAACATCTACACAGATTCTAGATACGTATTCGGTATAGCTTATGATTTTGGTCCAATTTGGAAATCTAGAGGATTCCTGACGGCAGCAGGACATCCCATTAAAAATGCTGACGCAGTCCAGCAGTTAATTGATGCATTACAATTACCAAAAGAAGTAGCTGTCATAAAAGTTAAAGCACATACCAGATGCACTGATCAGGTGAGTAAAGGAAACGCAATGGCTCCCAAAAATCCCTTTGTGTCGGAGGATGCCTTATCCCAGATGCAGGCTCAGGTGCGCCAGGAGGAAGTAGAAAAGTGGCAAAAAGAAGGTGCATGTCTGAATGAAGCAAATGGGGTATGGGGAAGAGGGATGCGTCGATGCCTTCCAAGGGCGTTGTACCCTGCGGTCGCCCAGATGTTACATGGGTCAACCCACCAGTCCAAAACTGCTGTAATGAGCGTGATGCAGAAGCATTGGGTAGCACGAGGCTTTTCCACCTGTATAGAAGGTTTGATCCAGGGATGCATGGTATGTGCTACACATAATCAGAGAAGGGTAGTCAAGACACCACCCAAACACACCCCTCGGCCCTTCTATCCTTTCCAGAGACTGCAGATTGATTATATTCAGCTGCCAAAATCAGGGTCATGGGAGTATGGGTTGGTGTGTTTTGATTTATTCTCAGGTTGGCCGGAGGCTTTCCCGATTGCCAAGGCTACGGCTGCGGCAACCGCAAAGAAGCTGCTTGCGGAGGTGGTGTGCAGGTATGGAGTACCAGAGGTGATCGAAAGTGACAGAGGTACACATTTCACAGGTGAAATAATGAATGAAGTCTTGACAGCTCTGGGAATTCAACAAGCTTTTCATACCCCATATCATCCACAAAGCAGTGGAAAAGTAGAAGGACTAAATGGGACATTGAAGTTAAAAATCCAAAAGGCCATGGCTGAAACAGGGAAATCTTGGCCTGAATGTTTACCATTAGCCCTATACTCAGTAAGGTACACTCCAAATAGAAAAACTGGACTTTCTCCGTATGAAGTACTATTTGGCAAAGTGCCTAGCTTAGGATGTTTCTTTCCCCAAGCACTGGAAATGAGTAACCATGTATTAAGCTCATATGTAAGGGATTTGCATAAAAGACTTAAGAAAGTACATGATAATGTCTTCAGTTCTCTTCCAGATCTGAACCAGGATCCTGGGAGTCACAGCCTGCAGCCCAGAGACTGGGTAGTCATTAAAAGACACGTGAGAAAGAGTCTGGATCCGAGATTTGATGGACCGTTTCAAGTTCTACTGACAACAAGTACCGCAGTCATACAAGGCAAGGAAACTTGGATCCACGCATCGCATTGTAAGAAGATCCTTGGAGAGCCTCCAGAAGAGGAATGATGCTACTAATGACATTTGCTTGCATCCTTGCAGTAACGGATGCTTGGAACAGACTTAGCCGAGTAGATGGTGATGATAACAGGTTCATTAGACACCACTTAGCTTTAGTGAATGGACTGAAAGAACAAAACCAAACTGTTGCAAACTGTTGGATTTGTATATTACATAAACGATCTGCAGACAATAGACCTCGCCCAAATGGGAGACCACACATAGTGGAGATGGGGATAGCAAATAAATTTTTCAGTGCATTATTTATCTACCCTATGATAACTCAGACGTGGGATAAGTTGGTAGAATCCACAGATTACCTAGATGATCAAATATGGGATATATTAGATATCCTCAATGGGTCCCTAGCAGTACAGAACCAGCTAATTATTGTTACTAACCAACATACCCTCGTGTTAGATTACCTGACTGCAGCTCAAGGAGGGATGTGCCAGATTATTGGACCTGCATGTTGCCATTATATTGATAATTCTAGTGTTTTAACCCTTAAACATAAGCTAGAGGATGTCATAAAGTTAAGGAAACTATATGATGATGCAAATCTGAAGAATCAAGATTCATGGTGGGCAAATACTTTCTCTTTTCTTAACCCCGCAAATTGGTTCAAAGGCATAGGGGGATGGCTGACTGGGATAATACAAGCTGGCCTACAGGTTTTATTGATATGTCTTGCTTAGTGTTGAGCGATATTGCTCGATATCTAAAAATATCGTATCGAAATTGTATCGCCGATAGCACTAAATATCGTCGATATCCGATTTCGATAGCGGAAGTCCCATGTAAGTCTATGGGAACAAAATATCGAAATTAAAAAAAACCTTTATTTCCTTGTAAACACTAAATATACACACATAATATATATATATATATATATATATATATATATATACATGTCATTGTGACATATATATATACATATATGTATAGTTTATACACTTCTACATAGTAAAATATCCTCTGATTCAATTGCCGGGTAAAGCCGGCTTCTGTGAAAAGACAGAAGCACCCGACATGAAATGACACTTGGTGTACATAGGGTTAACCATGTCTTTTCATGTCGTTTGCAATCTGATTTGCACAAACAATTACATCAGTCTATGTGTGCAAAATTTCACACCTGTAGGGGTTAATTAAAGGTGTAAATTCGTTGTAAAAAAAACGGACTTTTTTGCTACGAATTTACACCTTTAATTAACCCCTACAGGTGTGAAATTTTTCACACTTAAGGTACTGCCACACTAAGCTATCCCGCTAGCGATCTCGTTAGCGTTGCATACTAATGAGATCGCTAGCGGGATTGTTTCTATATCGCTAAATGCTACCGCATTTAGCGATATAGTTAACGACGCTATCGCCGTTAGCGATCTTCTTAACGACTTTAGCGGTACAAAAGTACCGCTAAATCGCTAAGAAAAGGTGCCACACAGCGATAAGATACTTACCCAGCGGGAGCGCCGACGAGAAAATAGGGTCCGGAACGATTCCAGCGATGAGCGAGATTACAGCAGGAAGCTCGTCGCTGGAAGCTGCCGCACTGAACAACATCGCTAACGGGATCGCTAAATAGTGACGTTTTTTAGCGATCCCGTTAGCGATATTGTTTAGTGTGGCATACCCTTTACACTCATGTAATTGTTTGTGCAAATCAGATATCAAACTACATGAAAAGACATGGTTAACTCTATGTAAACCAAGTGTCATTTCATGTCGGGTTCTGCATTTTCACAAAAGCCGGCAATTGAATTAGCGGCTATTATACTATGTAGAAGTGTATGAACTATAAATATAAATATATATATATATGTGTCACAAATTTAATGACATGTATATATATATATGAGGTGTAAAATTGCTGAAAAAAAATGCGTGGGCTCCCGCCCTATTTTCGCAACCAGACAGACAAAGCCAGTGAGTGGGGGCAGATAATAATAGCCCAGAGAGGGACCATTATTTTTGCCCCCCCCCCGGCTACTAACATCTGCCCCCAGACACCCCAGAAAGGGCAAATCTCTAATTAGATTTGCCCTTTCTGGCACTTTGCCCGTCTATTCCCATTGCCCTGTAGCGGTGGCGGATGGGTTAATAAGGGGTTAAAATGACCTTGCAATTGAAAGGTCACTTTAAGCCAGGTTAATAATTGAGAGCTGTCAATTAGACAACTATCAATTATTAATCCTATTGTATGAAAGAAAAATCAAACACACACACTTTAATAAAAAAAGAAGTTTAATGAAATAATCACACAGTTTTTGACCATATTTTATTTTCCTGCTAAAACCATTTCCTGTAATAAAAATAAAATAATAAAGCAAAATTATTCTTACCAATCCGATGTACAGTCAGGTCCCACGGTGTAATCCTTCAGAAAGGGTTAATGTTTACTGCAGGGACCGCAGCTAATGCTGCAGCCTCACAGTAAACCCCCAAATGAATGAGTTCCTCTCCTGGCTGACAGGAGAGGAAGTGGAAAGCTTAATTGATTGCTTTCCACTTTCACTTCAGGTCAGCCAGGGACACAATCAGTGACGTCAGAGGGAACTGGTTACCAAAAATAGGGGATCCCCTCGAAAAAAATTGGCGTGGGGTCCCCCCTATTTTTGTTAACCAGCCAGATGAAGCAGACCGCTGAGGCCTGGATTTTCAGGCTGTTAAGGAGCCAAGATCCATGGACCTTGCCAGCCTGATAAAACCAGGCCACAGCAGTCTGCATATCTTGGCTGATTAACAAAAATAGGGGATCCCCTCGAAAAAAAATTGGCGTGGGGTCCCCCCTATTTTTGTTAACCAGCCAGATGAAGCAGACCGCTGAGGCCTGGTTTTTCAGGCTGGTAAGGATCCAATATCCATGGACCTTGCAAGCCTGATAATACCAGGCCACAGCAGTCTGCTTAGCTTGGCTGATTAACAAAAATAGGGGATCCCCTCGAAAAAAAAACGGCGTAGGGGTCCCCCTATTTTTGTTAACCAGCCAAGTAAAATGCAGACTGCTGCGGCCTGGTATTAAAAGACTGTCAAGGCCCATGGATTTTGGCCCTCAACAGCCTGATAATACCAGGCTACAGCAGCCCCACATTTGGCGCATCAAAAGATGTGCCAATTGTGGCACTTTACCCGGCTCTTCCCACTTGCCCTGTAGCGGTGGCAAGCGGGGTAATAAGGGGTTAATGTCACCGTTGATTGCACGGTGACAATAAGCCCGGTTAATAATGGAGAGGTGTCAATAAGACACCGATCCATTATTAATCCCAAAGTTTTTAAATGCATAAAAAAAAGACACAGCAAGAAAAAAGTATTTTAATGAAATAAAAGAGACAACACACTTTTCATTTCTTTTATTGCACTCTCATTCCTGCGACGCCATCGATCTCCTGTAAAAAAAGAAAAAAACAAACCAACAGTATACCACCTGTCCGACGCAGTCCATAGTAACGACAGTCCCACGGCGATCCAGCTCTGCTACATCGCAATGACAGGCAGAGCCTGTCATCGCGACGCAGCACAGCTGATTACCTGCTTCCCCGGCGGTGACGTCATCGGACTGACTGCTTTACGGCCGGGATTACCCAGCAGTCACTGCAGTTATCGCGAGAAACTGCATGTGACCGCCGGGGAGAAGAGGATGGCGGCCATGAAGCAGTCCAGGACGTGACCGCCGGAGATCTTCTGCCAGGTAAGTGCCGCTGACTCCTGACAGACCCGACCGACGGACACTGACAGTGACAGACCCGACCGACGGACACAGACAGTGACAGTGACAAATCCGATTCCGGTATTCGATATGACGAAAATATCGAAACGAATTATCGAAAGGCCGATAGAGCTAATATCGGCCGATAGCCGATATTTGCATTATCGTATCGCTCAACACTAGTCTTGCTATCTATTTAGTTTTTAAAATTTGTTTGATGTGTATTAGACGATGTACTAGGACACAGAGGAGGTATGAAGATGTGTATTGATCAAAGGAAGGAAAAAAAGGAGGGGATGTTAGAGTTAAATTCAGTATTTCTTCTCAAGGCCTTGGGAAGCTGAGGCATAGCAGAAGGGAAGATAAGAAAAGAATGTTCCTTCCTTGATAATACTCCCCTGACCTAAAGAGATACTCTGTGCTAGGAGCGAAAATCAGGGGCTAAAGGCAAAGATGGAAAGTTTGGTTAGAAAACAGTATGTTACGTGCTTTAATGATAAGTTGTATTAACTGCCATATATGGTAATTCCGCTTCCTGCTTCAGGGGTGTATATAAGCCCCTTCATTAGCAATAAAGAGTAGAGTCTATTGACGCACCCTTTGGTTTGTGTCTTATTCTCTCTGGTACCACATTCCGAGGAGGAAAGGGTTAACAAGATAACAGCGACGACATCTGGAACACAGTCCGAACATGTTTCACATGAGAGTCCCAGTCATTGGAAAAAATCAAGATATCATCCAAATAAACAATCAGAAATTTATCCACAAAATCCCTGAAAATGTCATTCATGAAGGACTGGAAGACGGAAGGAGCATTAGTGAGCCCAAAGGGCATCACTAGGTACTCAAAATGCCCTCTGGGGTATTAAACGCCGTCTTCCATTCATCCCCGTGCTTAATGAGAATAAGGTTATACGCCCCCCTGAGGTCAAGCTTGGTAAACCAAGTAGCACTTTTCACCCTGGAAAACAGGTCAGAAATCAAGGGTAACGGATATTCACAGTGATATTGTTCAAGAGACGATAATCAATACACGGCCTTAATGAACCATCCTTTTTGGCCACAAAGAAAAAACCGGCACCCAAGGGTGAAGAGGATGGTCTGATATGACCCTTCTCCAATGACTCCTTGATATAAGACCGCATAGCGTCATGTTCAGGTACAGACAAGTTAAAAAGGCGACCCTTAGGGAATTTACTACCAGGCACTAATTCAATAGCGCAGTCATAGCTCCTATGTGGGGGCAAGGATGCAGATTTACTTTTGCTAAACACATCAGAAAAATCAGTCAAAAAGTCAGGAACATCTTGAGCCTGGGGAGAGGCAGAAAAAACAGGAGTGTTGGCATTAACACATTGGCAGCCCCAACTGGTTACAGACACAGATTTCCAATCCAAAACAGGATTATGAGACTGTAACCAAGGGAAACCTAGTACAATAATGTCATGCAGATTATACAACACCAAAAATTTGCAACTCTCCTGATGATCAGGTTCAACCCTCATGATCACCTGAGTAGAAAACTGGGGTTTATTCTCCGCCAAAGGGGTAGAATCAATCACCAGTAGGGGAATAGACTTCCATAGGGGCATCAAGGGAAACACACAATGTTTAGCAAAATCAAAATCCATCAGGTTAATAGCTGCTCCCGAATCAACAAAATCCCGAGCAGAAAATGTGGACAGGGAGCAAATCAGGGTAACAGTCAACAGAAATTTAGTCTGAACACTACCCAAGACAACTGAGCGTGCAAAATGTCTTCCCGCTTAGGGCAGACTGAAATAGCATGAGAGGCATCACCACAGTAGAAACATAACTCATTGCGTTTTCGAAACTCATGACGCTGTGCCCCAGAAGCCACTCTATCACACTGCATGGGTTCAGAAGCTGGTTCACAAGGCAACACTATTCCACGCATACTTCTACGCTCACGCAAACGTCTGTCAATTTGAATCGCTAATGACATAGAATCATTGAGACCAGAGGGAGCAGGGAAACCCACCATAACATCTTTTACATTCTCTGACAGACCCTTCCGAAAAAGGGCTGCCAAAGCATCATCATTCCATTTGGTCAGGACTGCCCACTTTCGGAATTTCTGACAGTACAATTCAGCATCCTCAAGCCCCTGATTTAATGCCAACAAGGTTTTTTCAGCTTGATCAGTGACATTAGGTTCATCGTACAATAACCCCAGAGCCAGAAAAAATGCATCAACATTACTCAAAACAGGGTCCCCAGGTGTCAGGGAAAAAGCCCAATCCTGAGGGAGAGATGACAATTTGAACCTGCTGTGCTGCGTTCCCTGAGGACTTAGGTTTTAAGGCAAAAAACAACTTACAGTTATTTTTGAAATTCAGAAATTTAGCTCTATCCCCCAAAAACAAATCTGGCATGGAGATCCTGGGTTCCACAACTGGCAACCTAGCAAGAAAGGTAGCAATACTCCGAACCTCAGTGGCAAGCTGATCCACACGGCCAGACAACTGTGCAAACTCCATTGAGAAGAAAAAAAAAATCCTCTTCAGCACCCAGAGAAAAAAAGGGAAAAAAATGCAACAAACAGAAAAAAAAAAATCTCTGACAACTCTGACAACCTTTTTTGTTTCAACACTATTTTTCCCTTCTGTGAGTACCATACAATTTTCAGTTTGGCCGGTGATACTGTTACTGTTATGAATGTTTTAGAAATGAATTCTGAGCAGAAGCTCCCTCTGGTGGTTACAAACAGTACTGAACCATTCAAAGAGGATTGGCAATCAGGAATTACAGACTGGCTGGATATAAGGGAGGTTTCCCCCCGTCATGGTTGCCGGTGATACTGTTATGTTTTGGTAGCTGAGGAGAGCAGGCAAAAACGGCAATACACCAGAGAGGTTGGAATCTACTGGATTGCAGTACCCTGACTAACCACCACAACTAAAGGCAGCCGTGGAGCGTTCCTACGTTGGTCACAGCCTGAGAGGATAACTACACCTAAAGATAGAAAGAGGAAAGCTATCTGCCCCGGAGCAGATCCCCAAAGAACATAGGAAGCCCCCAAACATGTAATGGCGGTTAGACAAGAGGAAATACAGACACAGACAGAAAATAGTATGAGCAAACGTTGGGGCCCAATCTGCCTAGACAGAAACGGATAGGAAGGATACTTACTGCAATCCAAAAAACGCTAAAAATAAAAGCCAACGCTACTAATTGCAAAAAGACATGAGCTCACATGACCTCTACCACCTAAATTAGTTCTCTGGTGTAACAAAACTCAGCCGCAGCCAATGAAAAAACTGGAAAAGGCAAATGAACAAACAACAGTGGCTCCAGAGGAACCGAGGAGGGCCCAAGCCCCCCGGGGAGGGGAACCTGGCCAACCCCACAGAAATGCAGAGAAAAATGCAAATGGCAAGCACAAAAACAAAAAACAGAAAATATCTTATCTGAGAGCAGGAGAAGAGGCAAGACTCAGCAAGCTTCCAAGTGAACCAGGAAGCAAAGTTGAGACAGCAACAATTGATCACCGGCAACCATGATGGGAGGAAACCTCCCTTATATCCAGCCAGTCTGTAATTCCTGATTGCCAATCCTCATTGAATGGTTCAGTACTGTTTGTAACCACCAGAGGAAGCTTCTGCTCAGAATTCATTTCTAAAACATTCATAACAGTCTGATAATTGTAGACATTGATCGACGAGAATGTAACCCAATAATGACCTTAGGTACTAATGTGATAGAAAATTGTCTTGCTGAGGTTATTGTTTTGTTGCAACAGGTAGCCAAAACTGCTGGTTCCAGTGAGCAAAGGGTCCTGCAAAAGGAGATCAAGGCCCTGATGCAAAGACAACAGGTAGAGCTATCTGGCAAGTCAGCAGTGTCAGACTGAGTGATTCATTCCCCATTGCAATACCCCCAAGGAGTGAAATGTTAATTTGGTGTCGGGCAGCCATTATGCTGCTCTCAAATTAAATAGTAAACACTGCTGACAAATTGATGTATGCACAGAGACCCTGATTCCAGTGATTAGTCACTTACTGGTCTGCATCCTGTCATTTTGAAAAAAATAACTGTTTTCCCAGAGCAGAAAGCTGCCAATCATTGGTAGAAGCAGAGTCACGCAGGGCAGGAGGACTACATGGCATGAGACAAATAGTTTTCTAGTGATTATCTCCTGCTGGTAAAACACTGATTTTATTGACAGTACAACAAGCAGCCAAGTAAGTGATAGATACCTGGAACCAGAGTCTCTGCCGTACATTATGCTGCTCTCAGATTAAACAGTAAACACTGCTGACAAATTCTATTTAATGCTTTTCATAAAATGGTGAATCACTTTTACAACTTAATATTTTCATTTGACATTAGAGATGGCTGCAAAAACTCTTGTGCTCCCACGTTACACATAGACTCTACAGTGATTAGCGACCAAATATGATTTTTGTCCACTTTCTAATCAAAAGATTATTTCCCTACCCCCAAATTATAGTTGGATCTATAAAATGATTTTGGGTTGTGGCCACATCTCTAGGCACTAAGCCGTAGGTTCAGTACATTCTTACAAGCCATTTGTGAGCAGTAGAAAAAGTATGCGACTGAAGACAGCGAATAAGAGGGAGGCCCGAGTGTTTTCTAGATATTATGCCCTCACATTGCTCGCTATTTTCTTGATACAATCACAAAGACACTGATTCTAATGTCACCTGTCACTCTGTCTTTGCTCTCTTCTTCTCACACAGAGACTTATCATGTGAAAAGAAAGAACAATTTGTCTCTTTTTTCCGGTTGCAATGACGGGAATGAGGAAACTGCCAAAACGTTACTCCTCATATTGAATAAGGCCTAGGATCCCTTTCTGTCTTGCAGTCCTCTCCCTCCTGTTTATCAGCCTCTTTTTCTGTGTTTTCCTTCCTCCCCTCTGTCTACATTTACCTCCTCTCTCAGGGGAGGCTCAGCCTGCTGAGTTTGGAATTGCAAGCATCTGAAATACAAACATAGGATCTTATTTACAGACCTTTCCAAGGACCCGATGCAAGGCCATGCCATCAGCTTCAGGATTGGAAACACACTGGTCTCTAAAGGGGCATCATTGTGGGTAAAGCGCAGAATCTGCACTGGTCATCAATAATCGATAGACAAACTACCTAAATCCTAACAATTCAGGTTTGATTGGAATTTAAACTAGTATGTCCCCAGCACATGACACTCTGGGAAGCTTATATATGGAAGTTGGATGGTAGATCTTTATCCTGTAAAGCTGTTTTTACAGTCCCTATGTCTGTCCTGACTAAGTCTTTAAGGATATACCTCCTCTCTGTCATGTTAAATGGATTGTCTTATTTTCTTTTTTTTTGTTAGAAATAGCGCCACTCCTATTGATGCACTGTGTCTGGTATTGCAGCTTATCCTGACTTAAAGCGGTAGTCCACTACTCAGACAACCCCTTCCCAATCCGTATGT
>JARQOD010000003.1:134178716-134219164 GCA_033576555.1 Oophaga sylvatica
AGAAGGCCAGAGGAAGAGTCCTACGTTTGATTGGAATGACGGATTAGAAAGATCGTTCACCCTGTTGAAGTTGGCTCTTACGGGAGATGAAGTTCTGGCCTACCCAGACTATGACCAACCATTCATCCTTTATACTGATGCCAGCAACGTGGGACTGGGAGCAGTACTGTCACAGGTGCAGAAAGGCAGAGAAAGAGTAATCGCCTACGCCAGCAGAAAGCTTCGTCCCTTTGAAAAGAACCCTGACAACTACAGTTCCTTTACACTGGAGTTTCTCGCCATAGTGTGGTCTGTGACCTGACCGAGCAATTCAAACTCTACCAAGCTGCAGCGAAGTATACCATATTCACAGACAACAATCCGCTGACTTACTTGAAACCGCAAAGCAAGGTGCGCTGGAGCAGCGATGGATGGCCCGGATGTCCAACTACGAGTTTACCATTGAGTACCGAGCGGGGCATAGGAACGCCAATGTTGATGCGCTGTCCAGAATGCCCAACTTACCAGATGGGGAAGAAGATCAGGAAGAGCTAGAAGAAATCGAGTTACACTGATTTTATTGACAGTACAACAAGCAGCCAAATAAGTGATACATACCTGGAACCAGAGTCTCTGCCGTACATTATGCTGCTCTCAAATTAAATAGTAAACACTGCTGACAAATTGATGTATGCACAGAGACCCTGATTCCAGTGATTAGTCTCTTACTGGTCTGCATCCTGTAATTTTGAAAAAAAATAACTGTTTTCCCAGAGCAGAAAGCTGCCAATCATTGGTAGAAGCAGAGTCACGCAGGGCAGGAGGACTACATGGCATGAGACAAATAGTTTTCTAGTGATTATCTCCTGCTGGTAAAACACTGATTTTATTGACAGTACAACAAGCAGCCAAGTAAGTGATAGATACCTGGAACCTCTGCCGTACATTATGCTGCTCTCAGATTAAATAGTAAACACTGCTGACAAATTCCATTTAATGCTTTTCATAAAATGGTGAATCACTTTTACAACTTAATATTTTCATTTGACATTAGAGATGGCTGCAAAAACTCTTGTGCTCCCACGTTACACAAAGACTCTACAGTGATTAGCGACCAAATATGATTTTTGTCCACTTTCTAATCAAAAGATTATTTTCCTACCCCCAAATTATAGTTGGATCTATAAAATGATTTTGGGTTGTGGCCACATCTCTAGGCACTAAGCCGTAGGTTCAGTACATTCTTACAAGCCATTTGTGAGCAGTAGAAAAAGTATGCGACTGAAGACAGCGAATAAGAGGAGGCCCGAGTGTTTTCTAGATATTATGCCCTCACATTGCTCGCTATTTTTTTGATACAATCACAAAGACACTGATTCTAATGTCACCTGTCACTCTGTCTTTGCTCTCTTCTTCTCACACAGAGACTTATCATGTGAAAAGAAAGAACAATTTGTCTCTTTTTTCCGGTTGCAATGACGGGAATGAGGAAACTGCCAAAACGTTACTCCTCATATTGAATAAGGCCTAGGATCCCTTTCTGTCTTGCAGTCCTCTCCCTCCTGTTTATCAGCCTCTTTTTCTGTATTTTCCTTCCTCCCCTCTGTCTACATTTACCTCCTCTCTCAGGGGAGGCTCAGCCTGCTGAGTTTGGAATTGCAAGCATCTGAAATACAAACATAGGATCTTATTTACAGACCTTTCCAAGGACCCGATGCAAGGCCATGCCATCAGCTTCAGGATTGGAAACACACTGTCTCTAAAGGGGCATCATTGTGGGTAAAGCGCAGAATCTGCACTGGTCATCAATAATCGATAGACAAACTACCTAAATCCTAACAATTCAGGTTTGATTGGAATTTAAACTAGTATGTCCCCAGCACATGACACTCTGGGAAGCTTATATATGGAAGTTGGATGGTAGATCTTTATCCTGTAAAGCTGTTTTTACAGTCCCTATGTCTGTCCTGACTAAGTCTTTAAGGATATACCTCCTCTCTGTCATGTTAAATGGATTGTCTTATTTTCTTTTTTTTTTGTAGAAATAGCGCCACTCCTATTGATGCACTGTGTCTGGTATTGCAGCTTATCCTGACTTAAAGCGGTAGTCCACTACTCAGACAACCCCTTCCCAATCCGTATGTTTGCACACAGTAGAATAATAGCATTTATACTCACCTTCTATGCCGGCGCAGTTCTGCAGTATTGCCCCTGGCTATCTCGGGATCATGTGACTTGTTAGGTCACATGATCCCTGCAGCCAATCAGCATCTCTCCTTTCCTTAGGACAAATCGCTTACATCCAGATGACGTGAGAGATATAATACTCTGATCAAAGAATTCTACAGTAACGAACCATTAAATGAAAATTAGCATTGGGGAATGTAGAGTCATGAGAAAAGCTAAGTACACCCTCTTTGAATTCTATTGTTTTACATATCAGGACACAGTTAAAAAAAATCCTTAGAAAGAATTCAATTAACCTCTGATGAACGATAGAAAATGACAAACGACACCGACACCGTATTTATTTAACACAAGGTAGGCCAAAATGAAGCATCGTTTGAAAAAAATAAGTGCACCCTGTAAAGCAGTAGCTTGTAGAAAGTCTATTGGCCACAACTGTTGCACAGCTTCTGAATCCACACCTTTGCAATAGAAAACTTCACAGAGCAGGCTGCATGGGATAACAAGCTTTTACTTCTTACAACATGAGGTAAAAGAATAATGCACAGTCATTTCAGCATTGCATCAGGAAACAGGAACAAAACGAAAGTGAAACTACAAGTGAGACTATTTCTTATACAACACATCAAACAGAAGGAAACGCCACATAACATTGCCATCTATTGTCAGGTCAGCATAAAGTCCTCCTTTTACTTATAATAAGTCCTAATCTGTTGCATATGCCAACAACAACAATCTGAAGTAATCATTTTCTGGATGACCATATCCGTCTCTCATCGTTCTGGAGGTATTTTAGCCATCCTTTATAGCATTGCATAAAGGCCATTCTTCATAACATTGATGACAATTCGTTTCCGGGTGGGGGCAAGGGATGCGGCAGTGACCACAGCCTTTGCCCCCTCATGACGGCTCATTTTAGTATGCAAGCATGCACTGGGGTATACCAAACAAAGCGTCAACCAACAGGAAAAAGGTTAAAAAAAAATAACGCATTTAGATATTGAGGAAATGATGGGGACTTTTTAATTAAAAGTCTGTGAAAAAAAAGATTAGATTATGACATTAAATACACATATATTTCATACCAACCCCTTTAAGTTCATTGGGGTTTGTGGGCATTTGGTTATGCACAGTTCTGATAAGATCCCACCAAAGCATTGCAGTTTAACTGAGATCTGGACTATGACTAGACCATGGCATTGCTTTGATATTTTAATTTTCAGACATTCTGATATACATTTGCTGGTGCTTTGAATTTTTGTTCTGTTTCATGATCCAGTTTCGGACCAACCTTTAGGTTTTGGATAGATGGGCTCATATTTTACGCTCGAATACTTTGGTATGCAAAGAAGCTCATGGTCGACTCAATGACTGCAAGGTGCACAAGTCCTATGGTGGCAAAATAAATTACAATTATCACCCCTCCACTACTATGTTTTACGGTGGGTATGAGGTTTCTATGCTGATATGCTGAGTTTGTTTTTTCAAAATGTAATGCAGGTCATTATGACCAAATATCTCCACTTTTGTCCTATCTGTCCAAAGTACAGTGTTCCAATAGTCTTGGTTTTTTTTTCAGATGCAGCTTTGCAAACTTTAGCCATGTGGCCATGTTCAACAGTTCCAATTAAACCATACTTGTTCAGTCTTTTTCTAAATGTCATGAACATTTAAATAGTTATTCCCAACTTGTATGTTTAGCAGCACACTGCTGTACAGCCTTCACTTCCTTTTTTCTTAGTGGGGGCTGACATGTGTCCTTGAGTGACAGCTCTGGTTCAGTAGCTTTGTCCTACTGCAGAGTTTCTGCTACTGTAACATAATTGAGAGAACTTATTTGGAAGCTGCCCATAGTGGAAACAATGGAATTGTGATTCTGCAGGTCTGATAACATGTAAGGAACTGACAGGGAGGTGAGCAGCCCAGGTAACTGCTCTACAGAAATGAATAGGCTGGAAAGAGGTGGCTGGGATCTCATGAGTTAACTCTACAGCCTGGAATGTAGCTACTGTGCATGCTCTGCTATGCTTTGGTTTTTGATCTCCATAGCAACTAGCTGTACACTATTTAAGGTAAAAGCTCTCATAGGACGAGACTGATAGCTGATAAACAAAGCAAAGTCAATTGCAAACTTGCTTATTTTCATGTTGTAAATATATATATAATAAATCATATATATATATATATATATATATATATATATATATATATAATTCTTTATTTATTAGAAAGAATGGGTTAAAGCACATCAGGAAGCGATTTCTATGAGCCTTGTACGGTCTAACCTTGAGATAACTCGCACTTCAGGGAGGATTGTCAACTGTCTTGAGTGTTTCCCAATTGTGATTAATCTTTCTCGTTGTTGAATGATGGACTCCAAATTGTTTGGAAATGGCCTTATAAGCCATAAGATTGATGGACAGTAACAGTTGCTGATGCCTCTCCTCGTTGGTATCATGTTAACATACTCCTGAATACTCCAGACTAGCAAACAGCCCAAACTTCTGCTTTTATAGAGGTGATTACACTGGTTCATGAACAATTAACCCCTTAGTGACAAAGCCAATTTGCAGATTAATGACCAGGCCAATTTTTACCATTCTGACCACTGTCACTTTATGAGGTTATAACTCTGGAACGCTTTAAGGAATCCCGCTGATTCTGAGACTGTTTTTTTCGTGACATATTGTACTTCACGTTAGTGGTAAAAAAAAAATTATGTGACTTGCGTTTATTTATGAAAAAAAAGGAAATATGGCGAAAATTTTGAAAATTTAGCAATTTTCAAAATTTAAATTTTCATGCCCTTAAATCAGAGAGTCATATCGCACAAATTTCTTAATAAATAGCATTTCTCACATGTCTACTTTACATCAGCACAATTTTGGAAACAAAATTTTTTTTTGTTACGAAGTTATAAGGGTTAAAAGTTGACCAGCGATTTCTCATTTTTGCAACACCATTTTTTTAGGGACCACATCACATTTGAAGTCACTTTGAGGGGTCTATATGATAGAAAATACCCAAAAGTGACACTATTATATGTTTATTAACCCTTTAATTGCTTCACAGGAACTGAAGCAATGTAGAAGGAAAAAATTAACATTTAACTTTTTTTGAAAAAAATTTACTTCAGAACCAATTTTTTTTATTTTCATAAGTGTTAAAAGAGAAAATTAACCACAAAATTTGTTGTCCAATTTCTCCTGAATACGCCGATACCCCATATGTGGGGGTAAACCACTTTTTGGGCGCACGGCAGAGCTTGGAAGGGAAGGAGCGCCGTTTGACTTTTTCAACACAGAATTGGCTGGACGCCATGTCTCGTTTGGAGAGCCCCTGATGTGCCTAAACAGTAGAAACCCCCAACAAGTGACCCCATTTTGGAAACTAGACCCCTTAAGAAACTTATCTAGATGTATGGTGAGCACTTTGAACCTCCAAGTGCTTTACAGAAGTTTATAACGTAGAGCCGTGAAAATAAAAATAATTTTTTTCCTCAAAAATGATTTTTAGTCAGCTATTTTTTTTTTCCCAAGGGTAACAGGAGAAATTAGAACCTGAAAATTGGTGTGCAATTTGTCTTGAGTACGCTGATACCCCATATATTGGGGTAAACAACTGTTTGGGCGCACGGCAGGGCTTGGAAAGGAGGGAGCACCATTTGACTTTTTGAACACCATGTCGTGTTTGGAGACCCACTGATGTGCCTAAATAGTGGAAACCCCTCAATTCTAGCTCCAACCCTAACCTCAACACACCCCTAGCCCTAACCCCAACCCTAATCCTAACCCTAATCCCAATCCTAATTCCAACCCTAATTGTAACCCTAGTCCTAACCCTAATGGAAAAATGAAAATAAATATATTTTCAGTATTTTATTACTTGTCCCCAACTAAGGGGGTGATAAAGGGGGGTTTATTTACTATTTTTTTATTTTGATCACTGTGATAGCGTTTATCACAGTGATCAAAATGTCCTGAACTGAATGAATGAATCTGCCGTCTGGAACCCCGGAGAAAATCCAACTCGGCGGGGCGCACTGCGCATGCGCCCGCCATTTTCTTTGCAGGGAGAAGACGCGGGCATGGGAGGACAGGGGGGGACACCGGGAGGCACGGGGGACTGATCGGGGGTCCCGGGGACCCCATTTCTCTCCTGATTTGCGATCACATCAGAGGAGAGAGAAATTACATGTAGGATTGCAGGTTTTTTTTTTTGCAGTCGCCGTTATACAGTCAATAACGGCGATCGCAAAAGCGAGACCCCGGAGAAAATCCATCTCTGGGGGGCGCTGTATACTTTCTCCACAGTGCCGTTAATTAACGGCGCTGTGGTTTAAGTACCCTTAACTACCGCCGTTAAAAGGCATATCGGCGGTCGTTAAGGGTTAAGGGACTTGATTGTCAGCACCAGGCTGCTGTGTGCCATCTTAAAGAGAACCGGTCACCAGAAAAAGCTATTAACCTGTAACATGGAGTTAATCTGCATGTTAATAGCGTTATTATTCTGCCCAGAGCCTGAACTTAGCCGAATGCCAGATTCTATTCTCCCGTCAGTGTTTGGGTTTCAGTCACGGGGGCGGTGCCAGTGCTGGTTTGATATAGTGTGGCGGCTGTAACTGTGCCCCCGCCCTGACTGACATCCGCCCCCAATGCAGAGCCAGCATCAGTCAGTCAGTGCCGGGCAGGTTAATAACGCTAATAACCTTCAAATTAAACCCATATCAGCAGGTTAATAGTTTTTTTTTCTGGTGACAGGTTCCCTTTAATTCCTATGGAGACAGTAAGGGTGTATTTCATTTTTCACACACTGTTTCTGCATGTCAGTCCCGTTTTTGTTAAATAACACAGTGTAAGTTGTCATGTGTTGTTCATCTGAGGTTGTATTTACCTAATTTTTAGACCTTCTAAAGAACAGATATTGTTTTATTATATCCTGATACAAACAATCATATCATTCACTCAGTTGCTTAGTTTTTCTCATTACTTTGTGTAAGTAAAGACGTATTAAGCAAATTTCAAATGTTCAGGATTTGTGCAAGTACAATGCAAGCAAATGGGGCTTTCAAAATCCCATTCACATGATGCAGATGTGTGGCCCAGCTGCACAAGGCACACATGTCTCCTGGAAAATGCACAAGAAAGGTATTGTGAAGCCTGATATTCATTCACATCACACACTTCTCAACACTGCCACTAGAGGCATTTTAGACTATTTAGTAGAGTTGAGCGATACTTTCCGATATCCCTAAGTATCGGAATCGGAATGGTATCGCCGATACCATTAAAATATCGGCGATACCCGATACCGATACCGGAAGTCCCATGTAAGTCTATGGGAACAAAATATCGGAACTAAAAAAACCCCATTCTTTCCTTGTAAACACTAAATATACACACATAGAATACATATATATATATATATATACATGTCATTGTGACATATATATATACATATATGTATAGTTTATACACTTCTACATAGTAAAATATCCTCTGATTCAATTGCCGGGTAAAGCCGGCTTCAGTGAAAAGACAGAAGCACCCGACATGAAATGACACTTGGTGTACATAGGGTTAACCATGTCTTTTCATGTCGTTTGCTATCTGATTTGCACAAACAATTAAATCAGTCTATGTTTGCAAAATTTCACACCTGTAAGGGTTAATTAAAGGTGTAAATTCGTTGTAAAAAAAACAGACTTTTTTGCTACGAATTTACACCTTTAATTAACCCCTACAGGTGTGAAATTTTGCACACATAGACTGATTTAATTGTTTGTGCAAATCAGATAGCAAAGGACATGGTTAACCCTATGTACACCAAGTGTCATTTCATGTCGGGTTCTGCATTTTCACAAAAGCCGGCAATTGAATTAGCGGCTATTATACTATGTAGAAGTGTATGAACTATAAATATATATATATTATATATATGTGTCACAAACTCAATGACATGTATATATATATATGAGGTGTAAAATTGCTGAAAAAAATTGCGTGGGCTCCCGCCCTATTTTCGCAACCAGACAGACAAAGCCAGTGAGTGGGGCAGATAATAATAGCCCAGAGAGGGACCATTATTTTTGGCCCCCCCCCGGCTACTAACAATCTGCCCCCAGACACCCCAGAAAGGGCAAATCTCTAATTAGATTTTCCCTTTCTGGCACTTTGCCCATCTATTCCCATTGCCCTGTAGCGGTGGCGAATGGTTAATAAGGGGTTAAAATGACCTTGCAATTCAAAGGTCACTTTAAGCCAGGTTAATAATTGAGAGCTGTCAATTAGACAACTATCAATTATTAATCCTATTGTATGAAAGAAAAATCAAACACACACACTTTAATAAAAAAGAAGTTTAATGAAATAATCACACAGTTTTTGACCATATTTTATTTACCTGCTAAAACCATTTCCTGTAATAAAAATAAAATAATAAAGCAAAATTATTCTTACCAATCCGATGCACAGTCAGGTCCCACGGTGTAATCCTTCAGAAAGGGTTAATGTTTACTGCAGGGACCGCAGCTAATGCTGCAGCCTCACAGTAAACCCCCAAATGAATGAGTTCCTCTCCTGGCTGACAGGAGAGGAAGTGGAAAGCTTAATTGATTGCTTTCCACTTTCACTTCAGGTCAGCCAGGGACACCATCAGTGACGTCAGAGGGAACTGATTAACAAAAATAGGGGTTCCCTTCGAAAAAAAAATGGCGTGGGGTCCCCCCTATTTTTGTTAACCAGCCAGATGAAGCAGACCGCTGAGGCCTGGATTTTCAGGCTGTTAAGGAGCCAAGATCCATGGACCTTGCCAGCCTGATAATACCAGGCCACAGCAGTCTGCATATCTTGGCTGATTAACAAAAATAGGGGATCCCCTCGAAAAAAATTAGCGTGGGGTCCCCCCTATTTTTGTTAACCAGCCAGATGAAGCAGACCGCTGAGGCCTGGTTTTTCAGGCTGGTAAGGATCTAATATCCATGGACCTTGCAAGCCTGATAATACCAGGCCACAGCAGTCTGCTTAGCTTGGCTGGTTAACAAAAATAGGGAATCCCCTCGAAAAAAAAACGGCGTGGGGATCCCCCCTATTTTTGTTAACCAGCCAAGTAAAATGCAGACTGCTGCGGCCTGGTATTAAAAGACTGTCAAGGCCCATGGATTTTGGCCCTCAACAGCCTGATAATACCAGGCTACAGCAGCCCCACATTTGGCGCATCAAAAGATGTGCCAATTGTGGCACTTTACCCGGCTCTTCCCACTTGCCCTGTAGCGGTGGCAAGCGGGTAATAAGGGGTTATTGTCACCGTTGATTGCACGGTGATAATAAGCCCGGTTAATAATGGAGAGGCGTCAATAAGACACCGATCCATTATTAATCCCAAAGTTTTTAAATGTTTAAAAAAAAGACACAGCAAGAAAAAAGTCTTTTAATGAAATAAAAGAGACAACACAGTTTTCATTTTTTTTATTACTCTCTCATTCCTGCGACGCCATCGATCTCCTGTAAAAAAATAAAAAAAACAAACCAACAGTATACCACCTGTCCGACGCAGTCCATAGTAACGATTGTCCCACGACGATCCAGCTCTGCTACATCGGAATGACAGGCAGAGCCTGACATCCCGGCGCAGCACAGCTGCTTACCAGCTTCCCCGGCGGTGACGTCATCGGACTGCTTTACGGCCGCGATTACCCAGCAGTCACTGCAGTTATCGCGAGATACTGCATGTGACCGCCGGGGAGAAGAGGATGGCGGCCATTAAGCAGCCCGGGATGTGACCGCCGGAGATCTTCTGCCGGGTAAGTGCCGCTGACTCCTGACAGACCCGACCGACGGACACTGACAGTGACAGTGACATTCCGATTCCGGTATCCGATATGACGAAAATATCGGAACTCGGAATCGGAATTCCGATACAGCCAATATCGGCCGATACCCGATACTTGCGGTATCGGAATGCTCAACCCTACTATTTAGTAGTGTGACGTAGCAATAGTGAGTCATTCAAGTTCCTGTCTTTGGACAGAGAAGTTCAGTTTAGTTTCTGTTTCAGTCAGAGACAGACGGAAGGAGAGGAGAGTTCAGTCAAGCCAGGGTGGCTCAGGAGTGAGTCATCCCATCCATCTAGATTCAGATTAGTCATTCTAGTCTAGTCAGAGCTACTCCTAAACCTGTTACCTCAGCACAAGCTGCCTGTGTTCCTTAAGGACGTGGAAGGCGACTCTCAGAGCGTGCATTGAAATCAGTTGACAGAAGTTCCTGATAGCCACTCGAAGTGGGGTCTAAGAAGGAAAGAAGGAAAGGAATCACAGCAGTCACAACTTCGAGTTAACTGAGGACAGGTCAGCGAGCGCTGGAAGGAAAGCTGACATTTACACCATTGCTACTCGTGCTTATGTTAAGGGCGGGAGCAGGGCGAAAGGTAAGTGGAGAAAGAGAGAAGTGATTCAGGTGACAGATCACCTTCACTTAGTAAACCAGACACCGGGGTCCGAAGCGTTGCTAGTGCTTCACGCCTAGTAATAAGAAACACCGGAGGCCTAGCTGGACTTCAGGTCACAGGAGGCAGCCCAATGTGTCGATACGTAACTGGAGTCAGGAGAACAGGAGTCTAGCGGGACGCTGCAGAAATAGACTTAGTTCTACCACAGAAAAGGCTCTACCACTATGTCGGCCGGGCGTAGTTGCTACTGAAAGAGTTAACTTGACTTCATGCAAGTTTGTACTCACATACACATTAAGGAGAAAGGAGGCCTTAAACCTGCTCAGCAATATCCCGAATGTGCATTCTCCAACCTGACCAGCTTCCCGGGACATACCTGCAACAACATCTACAAGTAAAGGTATGGAAAGAGACTGCATTGTGTGTGACTGACTTCTTATCCGCACCCTGCATCACCATAGACTTTGAGGGACCAGTCCCACCTGTGAGGGACTTAACATCTAGCTGCCATAACATCCCCTCAGAGATCTACCCTGCAGCGCTGGTCAATCAGATCAGAAACCACAGGTGGCGTCACGAACTATCTTTATAATCCCCTGTAAATATCCCCCATTGTATGAGCGCCCAGGACCACGGACCGAGCTCTGCTGCCAGTGACATCCCCATAGACTTCCATGGGCTCGGTGCCGAGTATCCCATAGCCCTGGTACCCACACAATCTGGTGTTGTGCGACTCATCTTTTGGCGTCACAAACAGGATACGAAGCTTACTGGATGTGAGTCCTGTGTGCCTATTGAACTGTTTTGTGCAAAAAGACTGTGTAGCGTTTTTGTGATTTTTGGCGCCATTTTCCGCCATTTTGCCGCCATATTCGCGCCCTGAGGCGCTGGTGAAGAAGGTGGGCGTGCATTCGTGGGCGTGTACCCCCCCTGTGGCGCGAAAGTGATGGGCGCCCTCTCTAAATGCTACTATAATGTGAGATCCTGCCCCACTGCAAGGGAGATCCGCCTACTCTTCATCTTCTATGCAAAAAAGAGGAAGCGCAAATCCCGCCTCCACGGAAGAGACCAGATTGTTCCAGATGGAAAACACAGTCTGGCCTGGAGAGAGATGGCGGAAGGACAGGAGACGCTGTGTGGAGGAGCGGCGGCGCGCAGGCCCCGTTCCCAGAAAAGCTACTGCCTGTACCGGAGCCGTCCCCAGTTCGGGACCCTAACCAAATCATGCTGGAGTTAGAGGAGGTGAATGCGGTGCTCAGGGACATGATCCAGCGCCGTGAAGAAATGGAGGAGATCGAGCAAAGATGGCGTGCCGGAAACAGCGGCTGCTGTGGGACGCAGTGCTCTCTCCTACAGGAACAACGCCGTTACCTGAACTCCCTGTGTCGCCGCTGCAAAAGGCTGAAGGAGAACCGGAGGCCGCCCCGAAAGAGCTGTACCTGACCCCACTGATGGAGTGGTGGAAGAGAAGGAGGCTGAGGAGGCCCTGCCCGTTCCGGAGTGCCAGCCAGGCCAGGAGGCCACAGCGGAGCACCGTCCCCCGGTAGGGAACCCAGCAGTATGAGTCGGAAATCGATTGGGAGCAAATGGAGTATCTGGATGACATCACCTATGCTGCAAAGTTGGAAAACGAGCAGCGACGCCGTGATCAGGAGAAGCGACGGCAGCAGGAGGAGAGAGAAGCGCAGCAGACTCGTCAGCGGTACCATGAGGAGTTCCTCGCCGACAAGGAGAGTGTCCGCAGGAATAAAGGTACGCTCCGGGAACCGCGGCGCCAGGGGTGCATCACCGGATTCAAACTCCACAAGGGCTGGGGCTTTATCCATGAGCCGGGCCTGTATCAGGAGATCTTCGTAAGTCGCAGGGATGTAGAGTCCCACCTGCCCATCGGACACCCGGGAAGGGATCTCATAAACGGGGACATCGTTAGTTACACACGTCACTGGGGTCTAAAAGCATGGTATGCCCTAAACGTCTCAATTGTCAGCGATCCCGTCCCCGACGCCGGTAATGTACACCATGCCGCAGCGTCCCAATCCCGGGCTCCCACAGCGTCAGGCCGTGCACCAGCATCGCCCCCTGCGTACTCCTCTCCACCCAGGTCTTGCTCAGCATCGCCCCCTGCGTACTCCTCTCCACCCAGGTCTTGCTCTGCATCGCAACCTGCGACCATTTCTACATCGCAACCTGCGACCATTTCTGCATCACAACCTGAATTGCACACTGCGGCACCTTTTACAACGCAACCTGCGTTCTACTCTGAGGATGTACCCGTTGGGTCCCTGGAGGATCAAACAAAAGATGTAGCTTCGCAAACGTATATTGCAGGACACGATCTTCTTGTGATGGGTTCCCGAGGGCATCGTATACTTCTGGCCCCAGGGATGGAAAAAGTGATTGTTGTAAGCAAGAAAGATGAAAAACAGTAGGACCCAGACAGGGTTTACTGCACCTGAACATGTATAAAGTTGAAGAAGTTTTATTGAAGAAAAAAAAAATTGCACTTTATTGAAATGTTTAATAATGTTTTGCTTATTTAAAGTAGAATACCCCGCTGGGTAAAGAGTTAAAGTGAAATGTGATTTCTCTTGACATGTGAAATGTGTTTTATCATGCAAGGACTGCGTGGCTGTGGACTTTGCCAGCCCAAAAACTTTATTGTAAATAGTTCGCACTTCGGTGCCCCATCTTGGTTTTACATAAGCCTTATCTACCTCTGAAGAAAAACCCGTATGGTGTGGCCTAGAGTGAGGTCTGCAGCTCAGAAGTCCTGCAGCCCACCCAGGACCCACGTGGGAGGTTTTTGGTGCGGGTCCTCCACAAGAATCTTGTCTTATACTGTATGTATTTATTGAAAAGTATTTTGATAATTTTCTACTGATCTATGTACAAATTGTAACGTTCAAGAGTCTTTACCTCCCGCAAGGGATGAGTTATTATGTTGATGTTATATGCAAAACAAAAATGTTTTTCTTTTCTATTTCAGCCCGGGAGTGCTGAGTTTAACTAGGGGGGATGTGTGGCCCAGCTCCGCAAGGCACACATGTCTCCTGGAAAATGCACAAGAAAGGTATTGTGAAGCCTGATATTCATTCACATCACACACTTCTCAACACTGCCACTAGAGGCATTTTAGACTATTTAGTAGTGTGATGTAGCAATAGTGAGTCATTCAAGTTCCTGTCTTTGGACAGAGAAGTTCAGTTTAGTTTCTGTTTCAGTCAGAGACAGACGGAAGGAGAGGAGAGTTCAGTCAAGCCAGGGTGGCTCAGGAGTGAGTCATCCCATCCATCTAGATTCAGATTAGTCATTCTAGTCTAGTCAGAGCTACTCCTAAACCTGTTACCTCAGCACAAGCTGCCTGTGTTCCTTAAGGACGTGGAAGGCGACTCTCAGAGCGTGCATTGAAATCAGTTGACAGAAGTTCCTGATAGCCACTCGAAGTGGGGTCTAAGAAGGAAAGAAGGAAAGGAATCACAGCAGTCACAACATCGAGTTAACTGAGGACAGGTCAGCGAGCGCTGGAAGGAAAGCTGACATTTACACCATTGCTACTCGTGCTTATGTTAAGGGCGAGAGCAGGGCGAAAGGCAAGTGGAGAAAGAGAGAAGTAAGTGATTCAGGTGACAGATCACCTTCACTTAGTAAACCGGACACCGGGGTCCGAAGCGTTGCTAGTGCTTCACGCCTAGTAATAAGAAACACCGGAGGCCTAGCTGGACTTCAGGTCACAGGAGGCAGCCCAATGTGTCGATACGTAACTGGAGTCAGGAGAACAGGAGTCTAGCGGGACGCTGCAGAAATAGACTTAGTTCTACCACAGAAAAGGCTCTACCACTATGTCGGCCGGGCGTAGTTGCTACTGAAAGAGTTAACTTGACTTCATGCAAGTTTGTACTCACATACACATTAAGGAGAAAGGAGGCCTTAAACCTGCTCAGCAATATCCCGAATGTGCATTCTCCAACCTGACCAGCTTCCCGGGACATACCTGCAACAACATCTACAAGTAAAGGTATGGAAAGAGACTGCATTGTGTGTGACTGACTTCTTATCCGCACCCTGCATCACCATAGACTTTGAGGGACCAGTCCCACCTGTGGGGACTTAACATCTAGCTGCCATAACATCCCCTCAGAGATCTACCCTGCAGCGCTGGTCAATCAGATCAGAAACCACAGGTGGCGTCACAAACTATCTTTATAATCCCCTGTAAATATCCCCCATTGTATGAGCGCCCAGGGCCACGGACCGAGCTCTGCTGCCAGTGACATCCCCCATAGACTTCCATGGGCTCGGTGCCGAGTATCCCATAGCCCTGGTACCCACACCATCTGGTGTTGTGCGACTCATCTTTTGGCGTCACAAACAGGATACGAAGCTTACTGGATGTGAGTCCTGTGTGCCTATTGAACTGTTTTGTGCAAAAAGACTGTGTAGCGTTTTTGTGATTTTTGGCGCCATTTTCCGCCATTTTGCCGCCATATTCGCGCCCTGAGGCGCTGGTGAAGAAGGTGGGCGTGCATTCGTGGGCGTGTACCCCCCCTGTGGCGCGAAAGTGATGGGCGCCCTCTCTAAATGCTACTATAATGTGAGATCCTGCCCCACTGCAAGGGAGATCCGCCTACTCTTCATCTTCTATGCAAAAAAGAGGAAGCGCAAATCCCGCCTCCACGGAAGAGACCAGATTGTTCCAGATGGAAAACACAGTCTGGCCTGGAGAGAGATGGCGGAAGGACAGGAGACGCTGTGTGGAGGAGCGGCGGCGCGCAGGCCCCGTTCCCCAGAAAAGCTACTGCCTGTACCGGAGCCGTCCCCAGTTCGGGACCCTAACCAAATCATGCTGGAGTTAGAGGAGGTGAATGCGGTGCTCAGGGACATGATCCAGCGCCGTGAAGAAATGGAGGAGATCGAGCAAAGATGGCGTGCCCGGAAACAGCGGCTGCTGTGGGACGCAGTGCTCCTCTCTACAGGAACAACGCCGTTACCTGAACTCCCTGTGTCGCCGCTGCAAAAGGCTGAAGGAGAACCGGAGGCCGGCCCCGAAAGAGCTGTACCTGACCCCACCGACGGAGCGGTGGAAGAGAAGGAGGCTGAGGAGGCCCTGCCCGTTCCGGAGTGCCAGCCAGGCCAGGAGGCCACAGCGGAGCACCGTCCCCCGGTAGGGACACCGGAGGGAACCCAGCAGTATGAGTCGGAAATCGATTGGGAGCAAATGGAGTATCTGGATGACATCCGCAAGGCACACATGTCTCCTGGAAAATGCACAAGAAAGGTATTGTGAAGCCTGATATTCATTCACATCACACACTTCTCAACACTGCCACTAGAGGCATTTTAGACTATTTAGTAGTGTGATGTAGCAATAGTGAGTCATTCAAGTTCCTGTCTTTGGACAGAGAAGTTCAGTTTAGTTTCTGTTTCAGTCAGAGACAGACGGAAGGAGAGGAGAGTTCAGTCAAGCCAGGGTGGCTCAGGAGTGAGTCATCCCATCCATCTAGATTCAGATTAGTCATTCTAGTCTAGTCAGAGCTACTCCTAAACCTGTTACCTCAGCACAAGCTGCCTGTGTTCCTTAAGGACGTGGAAGGCGACTCTCAGAGCGTGCATTGAAATCAGTTGACAGAAGTTCCTGATAGCCACTCGAAGTGGGGTCTAAGAAGGAAAGAAGGAAAGGAATCACAGCAGTCACAACATCGAGTTAACTGAGGACAGGTCAGCGAGCGCTGGAAGGAAAGCTGACATTTACACCATTGCTACTCGTGCTTATGTTAAGGGCGAGAGCAGGGCGAAAGGCAAGTGGAGAAAGAGAGAAGTGATTCAGGTGACAGATCACCTTCACTTAGTAAACCGGACACCGGGGTCCGAAGCGTTGCTAGTGCTTCACGCCTAGTAATAAGAAACACCGGAGGCCTAGCTGGACTTCAGGTCACAGGAGGCAGCCCAATGTGTCGATACGTAACTGGAGTCAGGAGAACAGGAGTCTAGCGGGACGCTGCAGAAATAGACTTAGTTCTACCACAGAAAAGGCTCTACCACTATGTCGGCCGGGCGTAGTTGCTACTGAAAGAGTTAACTTGACTTCATGCAAGTTTGTACTCACATACACATTAAGGAGAAAGGAGGCCTTAAACCTGCTCAGCAATATCCCGAATGTGCATTCTCCAACCTGACCAGCTTCCCGGGACATACCTGCAACAACATCTACAAGTAAAGGTATGGAAAGAGACTGCATTGTGTGTGACTGACTTCTTATCCGCACCCTGCATCACCATAGACTTTGAGGGACCAGTCCCACCTGTGGGGGACTTAACATCTAGCTGCCATAACATCCCTCAGAGATCTACCCTGCAGCGCTGGTCAATCAGATCAGAAACCACAGGTGGCGTCACAAACTATCTTTATAATCCCCTGTAAATATCCCCCATTGTATGAGCGCCCAGGGCCACGGACCGAGCTCTGCTGCCAGTGACATCCCCCATAGACTTCCATGGGCTCGGTGCCGAGTATCCCATAGCCCTGGTACCCACACCATCTGGTGTTGTGCGACTCATCTTTTGGCGTCACAAACAGGATACGAAGCTTACTGGATGTGAGTCCTGTGTGCCTATTGAACTGTTTTGTGCAAAAAGACTGTGTAGCGTTTTTGTGATTTTTGGCGCCATTTTCCGCCATTTTGCCGCCATATTCGCGCCCTGAGGTGCTGGTGAAGAAGGTGGGCGTGCATTCGTGGGCGTGTACCCCCCCTGTGGCGCGAAAGTGATGGGCGCCCTTTCTAAATGCTACTATAATGTGAGATCCTGCCCCACTGCAAGGGAGATCCGCCTACTCTTCATCTTCTATGCAAAAAAGAGGAAGCGCAAATCCCGCCTCCACGGAAGAGACCAGATTGTTCCAGATGGAAAACACAGTCTGGCCTGGAGAGAGATGGCGGAAGGACAGGAGACGCTGTGTGGAGGAGCGGCGGCGCGCAGGCCCCGTTCCCCAGAAAAGCTACTGCCTGTACCGGAGCCGTCCCCAGTTCGGGACCCTAACCAAATCATGCTGGAGTTAGAGGAGGTGAATGCGGTGCTCAGGGACATGATCCAGCGCCGTGAAGAAATGGAGGAGATCGAGCAAAGATGGCGTGCCCGGAAACAGCGGCTGCTGTGGGACGCAGTGCTCTCTCCTACAGGAACAACGCCGTTACCTGAACTCCCTGTGTCGCCGCTGCAAAAGGCTGAAGGAGAACCGGAGGCCGGCCCCGAAAGAGCTGTACCTGACCCCACCGACGGAGCGGTGGAAGAGAAGGAGGCTGAGGAGGCCCTGCCCGTTCCGGAGTGCCAGCCAGGCCAGGAGGCCACAGCGGAGCACCGTCCCCCGGTAGGGACACCGGAGGGAACCCAGCAGTATGAGTCGGAAATCGATTGGGAGCAAATGGAGTATCTGGATGACATCCGCAAGGCACACATGTCTCCTGGAAAATGCACAAGAAAGGTATTGTGAAGCCTGATATTCATTCACATCACACACTTCTCAACACTGCCACTAGAGGCATTTTAGACTATTTAGTAGTGTGATGTAGCAATAGTGAGTCATTCAAGTTCCTGTCTTTGGACAGAGAAGTTCAGTTTAGTTTCTGTTTCAGTCAGAGACAGACGGAAGGAGAGGAGAGTTCAGTCAAGCCAGGGTGGCTCAGGAGTGAGTCATCCCATCCATCTAGATTCAGATTAGTCATTCTAGTCTAGTCAGAGCTACTCCTAAACCTGTTACCTCAGCACAAGCTGCCTGTGTTCCTTAAGGACGTGGAAGGCGACTCTCAGAGCGTGCATTGAAATCAGTTGACAGAAGTTCCTGATAGCCACTCGAAGTGGGGTCTAAGAAGGAAAGAAGGAAAGGAATCACAGCAGTCACAACATCGAGTTAACTGAGGACAGGTCAGCGAGCGCTGGAAGGAAAGCTGACATTTACACCATTGCTACTCGTGCTTATGTTAAGGGCGAGAGCAGGGCGAAAGGCAAGTGGAGAAAGAGAGAAGTGATTCAGGTGACAGATCACCTTCACTTAGTAAACCGGACACCGGGGTCCGAAGCGTTGCTAGTGCTTCACGCCTAGTAATAAGAAACACCGGAGGCCTAGCTGGACTTCAGGTCACAGGAGGCAGCCCAATGTGTCGATACGTAACTGGAGTCAGGAGAACAGGAGTCTAGCGGGACGCTGCAGAAATAGACTTAGTTCTACCACAGAAAAGGCTCTACCACTATGTCGGCCGGGCGTAGTTGCTACTGAAAGAGTTAACTTGACTTCATGCAAGTTTGTACTCACATACACATTAAGGAGAAAGGAGGCCTTAAACCTGCTCAGCAATATCCCGAATGTGCATTCTCCAACCTGACCAGCTTCCCGGGACATACCTGCAACAACATCTACAAGTAAAGGTATGGAAAGAGACTGCATTGTGTGTGACTGACTTCTTATCCGCACCCTGCATCACCATAGACTTTGAGGGACCAGTCCCACCTGTGGGGGACTTAACTTAACTGTGGGGGACTTAGCTGCCATAACATCCCCTCAGAGATCTACCCTGCAGCGCTGGTCAATCAGATCAGAAACCACAGGTGGCGTCACGAGCTATCTTTATAATCCCCTGTAAATATCCTCCATTGTATGAGCGCCCAGGGCCACGGACCGAGCTCTGCTGCCAGTGATATCCCCCATAGACTTCCATGGGCTCGGTGCCGAGTATCCCATAGCCCTGGTACCCACACCATCTGGTGTTGTGCGACTCACAGAAACAAAATCTAGTCAAAATGATAGCTTGATGCAGACGTGAAATCTGAAGGATGCTCATTCGTGTTCGGATTTTCATTGCTTTGTAACTTATTAGAGTGAAATCAGCAAGTAATACACAAATTCTATATGTTGATTTGTGATCAAATTGGCTGCAGAAATTTTCTGCAACATGTGAACATGGCTGTAGATTTATTTATTTATTATACCTATGATATTGTTATGGATTGTTAGCTGGGGGTGCAGCTTTTTCAATGTTCATATAAAAGATGTTTTCAAAGCAATCCAAAGCCTATCCACGTGGTCCGGTGACTGCAGTCTTATAAGCCTCTGGTCTGTGGTGCTGATGCCAGATAATGGAGGAGGTGGCTCTGAATTGATCATAGCTGGCTTTTGATGTGACATATTAATTATTTCCACTGTCCATATTCTCAGGCTTTTGCTGAAAACTGGCAAATCTAGTAGCAGGTTGATCTTCGCAGACTGGGATTTGGATGGACACCCTGAAAGCAAATAGAAAGGATGTGGCAAAGCCAATTCCACTGCTTAAATGAGACTGACCGTAATGATAAAAACAGACACTACTTTCTGAAAACATTTATTTGTCTTGTAATTATGTCAGAAACAGATAGGAGGACATTCTGGGAAAGTGATTAACTTTTGGTTGTCCCTTGGCTGGATAGGGTTAGGCTGTCCCATCACATGTCTGTCCCTTGCACTGCTGATGATGAATTGGCCCCTGCTGTGTGTTATTAAATTCATGCTGTCCCTGTCTCGTATAGCTGTGACACAGTTAAAAGCAAAGGTTACAGTCACTGATGTATTTTGACCTCTTTTGACCCCCATAGGGAGAAGGAGATGCTCTGATCATCCCCATAGCCACATTTATCAAGTGGAGGCAGGCAGCTGTTTCCAGGCTTACAGGCAGTCATCCAAATGTCAGGGCAATAGTCTCTCTCATGCTGTCTTCAGGATACTGCACTACACTGCCACACATCTACCAAGAATCACAATGTCTTTTTCTTGTAACATGCTCGGATGGAAGTGAAGCTCTGCTTTGTATTAGATGGTGTGAATTAAGGCACTGGGAAATATTCACTTTCTGTGAAGAAGGCGCCAAATTGCTGACAGTTTGGGCACAAGCAGGCGACTGTTTTAATCAGACGAGTGCTATTTGTGGTTTTGACAGATAGTACTCGTACCCAGGTTATTCTATGGCTCTGTGCACATGTCCGATTTTTTTCCTCCGACCGAGTGGGCCAAAGAAAAAATGATCAGAATGTACGATTTCAGGTCTATGGATCTGTGAAAAAAATTGGACCGATACCAGTGATCGGATCGTTTTTCTCAGATGGAGGTAAAAACGGTCGTCTGCACCTGCCCATTCTAAGTATTTATCGCTCTCTATTTTCCTCTTCTGCTTCTGGTGATGCTGGTAATGCTTTGCTGAAGTACATTAACACATAAAAGCTGACATTTTAATTACAATTATACATTAAAGGGAATCTGTCACCCCATTTTTCGTATATCAGCTGCAGCCACCGCCATCAGGGGCTTATCTACAGCATTCTATAAGTATAAGAAGAACGCGTTATATTATACTCACCCGGGGTTGCGGTCCAGTGCGATCCGGTCCGATGGGCATCGCATGTCCGGGTCTGTCACCTCCCATCTCCTAGCGATGACGTCCTCCTCCTTGCTTGTGGCGCTCTCCTGCGCAGGCATACTTTATCTGCCCTGGTGAGGCGTCGGGAAAGGTCAGAGAGGCCCTCTGACTTTTACATGTCTTCCTTCCTGCTCAGTCAGTTTATTCATCCCATCTACACAGCCCCTCTGTTTGTTCCCCCCTCTGCACAGTCCCTCATTTTATGCCCCCATCTGCATAGCCTATCAGCTTATTATCTGCACAGTCAGTTTATTCCCACCACCTGCACAGCCCCTCATTTTATTCCCCTTCTGCATAGCCCCTTAACTTATTCTCCCATCTGCACAGTCAGTTTATTCCCACTCCTCTGCACCTCCCTTCAGTTCATTCCCATCTTCACAGACCCTCTATTTATTCACCCCCATGTACACAGCCCATCAGTTTATCACCCCTCCTCTGCACAGTCGCTTATTTTATTTGCCGCCTGCAAACTTAAAGCCCTTCAGTTTATTCCCCTCATCAGCACAGCCCCTTAGTTTATTCCCCTCATCAGCACAGCCCCTTAGTTTATTCCTCCATCAGTGCTGCCCCTCAGTGTATTCCCCATCAGCATAGCCCCTCATTTTATGCCCCCCATACAGTAATATAAGAATAATAAAAACCTTATATTCTCCTAATTCCGGCTCCCATCTCCTCTGTGCAGCAGTGGGTGCTGGATGGCGAGATGACATCACTTCTCCACGCCATCCAATGTCGCCTGCTTGCGCCTTCTCCAACAAGGCATAGGCCGGACTTGCCTGCATCTTGCTGGAGATCCCAGCAGAAAAGGAGAGACATGAATGCAATTGAGAGCAGGGAGGGATCGACAGCCAGGGCGCAAGACAGAGAGAGGGTTGAGCCGTGTCAGTGACTGACATTGCTCACATCCGTGCCTACTCCCTGACCATCCCTGTGCTTAATGTCCGGCGACTGTAGACATTCAGCAATTTTTTTTCAAAATGCTCCCCCCTCAGGGAGACAGAAGGCAGCACCCTAGGCAGGTGCCTACCCTGCCTACCCCTCGTTCCGACCCTGCTGCCAACCAGACACCAGCAGCGCCGACGCCGGTGTCCACTTGAGTGGGGGGTGCACATGGTAGTGATGTCATATTCTCCCATCGCTTGTAAGCTGAAGTCAGCTTCTGGCTACAGTAGAGGACACCATGCGGTGGGGAAACAGATGGGAGGTGAGTATAATTGTTTATTTTTTTCTATACATTAAAGAACAGCAGCAGAATCAGGGGCATATACCAGGATGGGGCCCAAGATAAGGGACATGTATCAGGATGGGGGATATATATCAGGATGGGGCCCTAAATAAGGGACATACAGTTGTGCTCAAAAGTTTACATACCCTGGCAGAATTTGTGCTTTCTTGGCCTTGTTTCAGAGAATATGAATGATAACACCAAAACTTTTTCTCCACTCATGGTTAGTGGTTGGGTGAAGCCATTTATTGTCAAACTACTGTGTTTTCTCATTTTAAATCATAATGACAACCCAAAATATCCAAATAACCCTGATCAAAAGTTCACATACCCCATTTCTTAATACCGTGTATTGCCCCCTCTATCATGAATGACAGCGTGAAGTCGTTTGTGGTAACTGTGGATGAGTTTCTTTATTTTCTCAGATGGTAAAGCTCAGGGTGAACCTAGCCTCTCTGCTGCCTGAGGCGAACTGCAAAACGACGCCCCCCCATTGTAAAATCAGTACAAATAAATCTGGTTTACTCTTACTAGCCTAACCTTACGCACATGTGAAATACATACACTTTTAAATAGGAATATGTTTGAAACATCAAATTTTATATTTGTTAAAGTTCTGTATAAGTAGTAGAAAATAAAGGATATTAAGAATACTACTCACTGTATGGTTCAGTTTCAGAAATCAACAGCTGGGTCTTAATCAAAATCGTTCAACAAACCCTCTTGCCATGTAGAACTTCAAGGTCTTGGACAATAGAAAAAATATACAAAAGACATAAATGAATACACCAATAAAAACCAGTGCTGCGCATATTATAAGAGCATACTGTACATCATCCCAAGTGAGGCCCTATAGTGCACAGTGATGATACATAAGGCCCTATAATGCAGTGATGATACATGAGGCCCTATAGTGCACAGTGATGATACATGAGGCCCTATAGTGCACAGTGACGATACATGAGGCAATATAGTGCACAGTGATGATACATGAGGCCCTATAGTGCATTTGATTTGAATAGGGGGGAAAATGTGCAGTAGCTGGCCATGGCCACTAAATAGGAGACAGAGCAGCTCTGTAAGGCAGCAGTTCCAGCTGGCACCAAGAACAGCTGACTGGCAGGGGTGCTAGATGTCGCACCCCACTGATCAGACATTGCTGACCTATTCTAAGGTTGGCCAGTGTTAGTGATGTATCTGCATCCGGATTTTTTCTGCAAGCGGATGCCCCCTGTTGTCCTTACTAGGGAGGAGGACACAGTTGAGCAGCTGGATGAACCTATGCAGGTGGGAGCAGTTGGTTCCCAAACGGGTTGCCTGTGGTTCGGCGTGGAGTGGGGGCATGTTTTTTTTGTGGGCAGACTGGTCATTTTATTGGGGTCTGCACAGCTCGCGCCAAAATACCTGTGCCATCTAAGAAGCCGCATCCCATTGGTCGTGTGGAGGGAGGCCACCAGGGAGTGTATATTCCTCCACTTCTTCCCCTCAGTGTACCCTGTCTGCGAGAGTGGTGATTGGCAGGGTATCTAAGGGAATATCGGTGCTTGTGGACAGTGGAGCAGGAGTCAATTTGGTGGATGCTCACTTTGTCCGGACCAATGGCGTGATGTGTAGGACACTAGCCAAACATTATGCGTCCAGACCATTGACTCTGTCCCACTCAGCCAGGGGAGTGTGACCCAGATCGTGAATGATATACTCCTGCATATAGGGACTCGTCATGAGGAGTCCCTGTCATGCTACGTCTTTGAGGGTATGCCAATACCCATCGTTTTAGGCCTCCCTTGGCTGACAAAACACAACCCGGTCATAGATTGGCGTTCCAGGGAGGTAGTCAGCTGGGGTCAGTCGTGTGAGGGCTGCTGCCTGGGGGCTACTGTCTCTGCTGTCTTTCTGCAACCTTCCCCTTCTTCTCCAGTGGGGGCAGCAGAGGTGCTGCCAACGAGTAGGGGCAAGTCCCAACCCTCACCACTAGCCAACCCTGTGAGTCGGAGCCCTCTTGGGAGGAGGGGTCAGTGGAGGGTGGTGGTTTCCTCTGAGAAATGTGTGAGTGTGGTGACATAGGGGGACGCCTCTGTTGTCAGTTCCTCAAATAGTTCACCGTCTTGTGGCAAACGCATGTGTGGCAATGAATATTCAGGTCCGGACCTGTGTGTGAGCGAGTATGTATGGGTGTCCACCAAAAACATCCGGTGGAAGTGTGCTGCTGGAGTCTGGAGTTCTCAGGTAATCGGGCCGCATCGGGTGTCGGCCATTCTCGGCCCGGGGACTTACCAGCTGGAGTTACCCTCAGTTATGCCCGTACATAACTCATTCCCCAGGTCGGCGCTCTGGAGATTTGTGGTACCTCTGGAGCATACGTTATGGCCACTTCCATCTGTCCGCGTTTGCCATAGACCTGAGAGTCAGGTGACTGCTGGGGTGAACTCTGGTGGATCGAGGCATCCTCACCGTAGGTGGTATATGAGGTGCGATGTTGAGGGTCCAGAGGCCCCTCATTAAAGGGGGGGTCCTGTCACGATCCACATTTGGATCTGTGGCAGATCTCTCACTGCATGTTGAAACCTCTTTCCTGTCTGGCCAGCAGGGGTTAATCTCAGTCTTTGCCCCCGGTGGCCGCTGGTGGAATTGCATGCCTGATTACTTGTCAGGAGTATGTGTCGACCACTCCCACTTCCTTTATAAGGTCTCCTGAGTTGTCAGCTGGTGTTTGTAATTGCTACCTCTGGAAACCAACCAAGCTGGAGCCAGGAGCTGCTGAAAGCAGTTGTACTTCAGTTGCTTCCCTCATCTGGGACCAGTAATGGTGTGGGGTGGCATTTCTTTGGAGGGCCACACAGCCCTCCATGTGCTCGCCAGAGGTAGCCTGACTGCCATTAGGTACCGAGATGAGACCCTCAGACCCCTTGTGAGACCATATGCTGGTCAGGTTGGCCCTGGATTCCTCCTAATGCAGGACAATGCCAGACCTCATATGGCTGGAGTGTGTCAACCGTTCCTGCAAGATAAAGGCATTGAAGCTATGGACTGGCCTGCCCGTTCCCCAGACCTGAATCCGATTGAGCACATCTGGGACAGCATGTCTCGCTACATCCACAAACGTCACGTTGCACCACAGACTGTCCAGGAGTTGATGGATGCTTTAGTTCAGGTCTGGGAGGAGATCCCTCTTTAGAACATCCGCAACCTCATCAGGAGCATGCCCAGACATTGTAGGGAGGTCATACAGGCACATGGAGGCCACACACAATACTGAGCATCATTTTGACTTGTTTCCACTTAAATTTTGTCTTCCTTTGATTTTCATTTTGACTTGTTTCCACTCTCCTTTTGGGGTTCTCTCCAAATCCAGGCCTCCGTTGGTTAAAAAATTTGATTTCCATTGATGATTTTTGTGTTATTATGTTGACAGCACATTCAGCTTTGTACACAACAAAGTATTCACTGAGAATATTTCATTCAATTAGATCTAGGATGTGTTATTTGAGTGTTCCCTTTATTTTTTTGAGCAGTGTATATACACCAGGATTAGGGACGTATATATCAGACTCTAGTTACGCCACTGTTACTGGGGGAAGCTGCAGACAGACAGATAAACATGGTCATACAAAGTCCCCCAGAGCAGCACTCATGTCTATGGGATCCATGTAACCACCTTTAGCTTCCTTTTTCTGTATAGGGGTGTCCGCTTTAATCTAGTACTAAATGAATGTTACTGTCATTTGAAAATAATGATTTTAATAATCATAGTTTTATTTAATTATTCCTGGGGAGGTAGTTCTCGTGGACCTTAGGTGGCTTTATTACATGGCCTATGTGATAGTTATAAACCTTCCAAAAGAAATACCATAAATAACAGAAAATAATGGAAAGTGTGTGATAGTCTGGTGGTGTAAGAGGGATGAGAATTACTTCCAGTGATCCTGAACATTTCGAATAAATGAGCTCAGCCTGATAATATGCAGAGCAAATCTTGGTCCTTAGTATAAAATCCATGCCACTGTGGTTAACAAATCACATGCTAAGATGTCACACCCCGATCAAGTCCTATAATTTCAAGTTACTCTGTATTGACGGCAAACAGGGTGCTTCTTCTCAGACAAGTGCAGACTTTGTATTTGGATATGACGCGATAAACAACACTGATCAATGACATAAAATTATATTTACCCTGGCGATCGTTCAGATTGAAACAAACATCACCTTATGTTGTAAGTTGACCTCCATTCTCACTTGAGTCTGGGTCTGTAGATTTAGGACATATTCAGAGGTTGCGTTTGTGCACAAGTCCTTGCCACAGGTATAAGAACAGTGTGACAAAAGTGCATGTGCTTTTGCTGCAAACTGTCACATATTCAATGCAATCACAGTTGTTGCCCATTAATACAGCCAAAATTCGGTAATATGCGGTAAAACCACAGTTTATGCAGTTTTTGCTTTGTGGTTCGTCTCTATGTGGAAAGTAACACAACACGACTGCTAGATTCACCATTTTGTGCTAGTCTGCCAACTTAGTTTTCAGTTTAACAACTGAATTGGTATGAGCGGCATGATGTTTTACATGACATGTTTTGTTTGTCACAATTTTCTGAAATCACTGCAGATGAAGTGACTTGATCGCAACGTGACTAAACACTAAGGTCCTCTCCAGTGTCCAAAAAGTTTAGTTGACATTTGGTTTCTTAACCTCGAGAAAAGCACCGAAACGTGTTGGTATTAATGCAAAAAAAACCTTATTTCTACCACCAAGACCTCCTTGTTCCTGTAAGTGCAGCCCGCCTACCGTGATATCCCCAATTTTCGTAAATTGGTATCTGGAAGAAGATTCTCCTCCAGCCATGTTGCTGCTGCAAGAGATTATAAGACTCTTTTAAGTGTTGTGTCCTCACACAACCCCTCCAGCTACCACCACTCTCCTTTTCCTTTTTTTATATGCTATTGTCCTATTTTGTGTACCCAGTCCCCTCCACATTTCTAAAGGTTCAGGGTCAGTATCCTTGGGAACCCATTTAGGCCCTATGACGAATACTGTAATATTATAATGCATACATTCGGCTACATATATGAAACTAGTTTAGTAGACAAGTGATCTGATTTCTGTGGATTCCACTTTTTGTTTTAATTAGATTTTAGACAATTATTCTACATTTTCTACGTAGGAATATTTGACTATATGGACCCATGGTTCCTCAATCATCCATAAAGGAATAATAACTGATTGTAAACATTTGTATCAGCCCCGTACCTACCTCTACCTGTTAATATACAACACACTTTTTATATTTATCACAAAGAAATATTCTCCAGAGCAATAAAAGGACGCATAATGGCCTTATGAAGAAACAGAAGAACTTCTATGCAATGTGAAGTGGTGTATTCCTCCAAGAGGGCGAGTTCTGCTTCTCAATGCACCTTGACCTTCTCTGCGGGGGAGAAGGGTTGGTCTGCATGTCGGACAAGACCCCTGCCAAGCTCAGCCATTGAACACTGCGCAGTTCAGCATGCTAAGGAAGTTCAGAGAATGGCTGTGCTAATTCTTCCCACTGAGAGAGATGGATTAAAGTCTGGGGAATGAGAAGAGGAGGGATGTGATTAAAAATGGGGATGAAAAGAGCAAACTAACAGAGAAAACAATTCTTCGCTTTTTCTGCGGAAAAAAAAAGAAAAGACTTTTACAAAAAGAAAGCTCATAAACAAATACAGAGAAATACAAGAAATAACCCACACAACCAGTCATTACAGATTTGATAGGGTTAGGATGGCCGGGTAATCAGAGTAGGGGATCTGAGGGGTCTGTACATTCAGCTGTGGCTAAGAAGCAGGTATGTGGCAGCAGTGTTTACAGAGGACACCACACCAAATGATCAAGAAAATACGGCAGCAAGTGGTCACAGAACCATATAAATTCAGGGGCAGATGAAGCTGAGAGGTGGCGTATAGCGTAAGTGTCACGATACTAGCATACACATAATTCCACGTAGGGCTTGCTCACGTTTCGTTCCTGCTGTGTGTCTCTCCTTCCTCTCCCGATTAGTTATATTTTCATATACCGAGCACGACATTAAGGGTATGTGTCCACGGTCAGGAAACGCTGCGGCGACGCAAGGTAAATAACACAGGCCTATGTAGCGCCGGAGCGATTCCGGATGTGTTCGTTGAACACATCCGGATTCACCGCGCGTTCAGAAGGGGGCGGGGCTTTGGGCGGAGCGGACTTCCGCTCCGTCCAAAGCGCTGTGGTTCCGGAACGTGGAACCATACCCTAAAAGTTTACTTTTTCAATGATACCAGCTATTTTCTCGGTTATCAGAGAAGCTAGATTCACATTCTTAATTGTATTTGAACAGTTTCTAAAGCTTCAGAGACCCGGCAGGTTCCCTTTAAAACTACCTTTTCTCTGTAGACTAGATGATCATGTTGTCCCCACAGATGTCATTGGAGCGGAAAAGATTCTCCAGCTTCTGTATTTTACATCTGAACTAGTTTCCTTCGTAAAATCTGCAGTATTGAGGACCATACCTCCCAACTGTGAACAATAACAAAAAGAACACATGCACTAAGCCAGTTTATTAACCCCGCCTCATTCATTATATATGCCCGCACAAAAATATTGCTACTGTTGAAGCCAATTAGTATTTCCACATAGTGCCCCCCAAACATAGCATGATGCGTCCGCAGTACATTTCCTCACACATACTATGATTCCTCCACAGTAGATTTTCCCACGCATAGTATGGTGCCCCCATAGTGGATTCCCACAAACACTGTGTGATGTCCCCATAGTACATTTCACCAGGTCCTAAAAGTAGATTCCCCACACACAGTATGATGCTTCTACAGTAGATTTCCCCATACTTAGTATATTATGTCATCATAGTATATTCCCCCACACACATTATAATGCCCCCACAGCTACCCACACACATTATGATGTTCCTACCCACAGTATTATGCCCCCAATGTCCACCACATGTAGTATGATGCCCTCCCACAGTACATGCCCCCACACACATTAGTATTCCCAAAGTATTCCCCACACACAGTATGTTGCCCCACTCGTTATGATGTCCCCCACGCAATATGATGCCCGCAGTATCTCACACACACAGTGTGAAGTCTCCTCAACTCTCCCCACAGTATGATTCCCCCTCATAGTATCCCCCTGCAAACACACACAGTATGGTACCTCTCACATTACATTCCCCCACACAGTATGAGGCCCACAGTGTCTTCCACATATAGTATGTTCCCATGCACAATACTATGCCCCACAGCTACTCATACAGTATGCCTCCAGTATTCCCCCCACACACTATATTTCCCTTACTACAATCCTCCACAGCATGATGCCCTCACATAACCCACATGCAGCATGATGTTCTCACAGTGCCCCACACAGTATGATGCCTCCCACAGTACCCTTACAGTATTATGCTTCAGTGGCCACCAGACACAACATAATGCTCCCAATGTCTCCCTCAAACAGTATGATGTTGCCGCAGCCCTCCACATGGTTTGATATCCCCTCTAGATCTCTGCAAAACTATACCCCCACCAGAGCCCTCAACATGCTGTGTGGCACCTTTCACATTCCCCTACACAATATGAGGCCCCAGGGACTTCCGCACACAGTATGATGTCCCGGGCCCCTCAGCCTTCCACATAGTATGATGTCCCCACAGCTCACAACACACAATATTATACCCCACAGCTACTCACAGTATGATGCCTCCTCACACAAAGTATGACTCCCCCACACCTCACCACATTATGATGCCTCAAGAATTCCCCACACACATGATTTCCCACAGTACAACCCCCCACAGCATGACGCCCCCACATCCACCGCAGTATGCTCCCTCACACACAGTATGATGCCACCACAGTACCCTACACAAAGCTTGATGTCCCCCACAGTCTACCCCCCACACACAGCATGATCCCTCCCACACAGTATATTGCTCCCAGGGTCCCTCAGTATGATGCCCCCACAGAAGCATTTCATTTGCCTGTGTGTCCTGCATCTCTGCTGAGTTTGTCTTAAGCCTCTTTCACACATCAGTCGTTCGACGTCAGTCAAAATCCGTCAAAGCGTGGAAAAAACGGATCCGCCTTTTTTTTTATTGGCGGATCCGTTTTTTTGCCATTGAGTTGCATTAGTGACGGATTTGGACGGATGGGCATCCGTTGCATCCATCTCTCTCTCTCCTTTCCAGCCATTTTCAGCCTACATTTCTCGGGTTCAAAAGTTCATAACGGATCCGTCTAAAAACTGATCCGCTGCATGCGTTTTTGCAAATTTACAACGGATCAGTTTTTGTCACCCTTTGGCGGATTTGAACTGATGTCGAACGACTGAAGTGTGAAAGAGGTCTTAGCTCCCAGTCACCTCTCCTTGCAGGTCTTTCAGTTTCTTCCCAAATAGAATGGTGGAGTAATAATCTGATGGTTCCCTGCTCCACTCTTGTACTCAACTGTATCCTGACTACACCAAGGCAGTTCAAGTTAGTACATGCCCCTGATTTCCAAGAACAGGTCCCCAAATTCGTCTCTGTCCATATCTGTTCGGGGTGGTTGGAAGGTATGTTGATGACATGCAAGAAGAGCACAAGTGTTCTAAATAAGGCACTTCATTTTGGGATTTTCTGGAGTCTTTTTGTAAGTTTTTTTTTCATGGTGGATCAAAGTGCAAAGCCCCTGTGATGGCACACTACAACTTAACCTGGTGCACGATAATCTGTCTGGATGCAATAATGATAATAAAATTACTGTGACAAGGACGGAACATACAGAATAACTGTAACATGGCCGAAATGTAAGAAACAGTGTGCGGTTATGTGTACATTAGATCTATGGAGCACATCTAAATACACTTTTAATGTGTTGAGTTGCAAGCTACAATCCTATACAGTAAATGGGAAGAAGAAAATGCAATGTTTTAGCTATAGGCACGACTTGATGTTATATGATGGTGAACACATGTTATCCTCTAGCCCTACATAATAAAATATGCATAAAAGTACAAATTAATACAAGGCGTTAAGGCAATAATTTGCCCGCTTCATGGTAGCAGATGCCCAATGTCTGTAAAATTTTAATTATGATCTCCACATATAAAGTAACTATAAATTAAAAATGTGTCCTAAGTCCATAAAACTTCCCTCTATAACTTTTCCCATCTCTGTTCCCTTTCAAATGTCCCCACAAAACGTGTTGCTTCAACTCGTGCAACAATAATTATATTATTCTCAAGTTGCTAAGAGGTTAATCCCAAATCCTCCAGGGTAGAAAAAGGGGGAAGGGGGGGTTTTCTGAAAGATGAGGGCATGCGACCTGGTTTTTATTTTTTAGAATTGCTTGGCAGGGGAGTACTGGGCCCCCTATTACTTATAGTGAATCGGTAATTGCAAGTTAATGAGGTTCTTTTACCAGAGCCGGGCACAGCATGCAGATCTCAGCTGCCAGCACAGGGAATCATTTCGACTCTGTCGCGGCCTCTGTCAGCAAGAGATGGGGACACTTAGACTTGAAAGGCATGTGATTGTTCCTCCTGCTTAGATCCCCTAGACATCTGTCAGGGGGGCAGAATGGAGGGGATGAGGGGGATTAGCTAAGGTGCCCTCATAGTAAAAAAAAAATCCTTTATCAGCAAGTAGTATTCGAGAAAAATAGAAACACTTTGAAGTATTTCTATAGGATACATTGGTGTTACTGGATTATTTATTAAACTAGATGTCAAAGAGCAGTTTTATATTTAATGTATTTCTGAACATCCTAAAAATCCATATTTGGGACCGTGATTTTATTTAGCAATGGACCAATATGAAACTTCTCTTGGCCTAGTCACTTCAGTCCGCTTTCATATATGTTAGGCCGGGGTCACACTGGCGACAGAATCGGACGACTGCAATACCATGAAATATCGCATTGCAGTCTGCCCTATGTTAATCTATGGAGCAGCTCCCAGTATCAGATTTTTTGTGGTCCGTTTTAAACGTCCGAGTGCAATCGCAGCATGCTGCGATTGTCACTGATTGTGGGTCGACTATCGCCAATGCAAGTCTATGGAGCGATGAAAAATCGGATTACAAACGGACCGCGCGTGTGACTTGCGATTAAATCGCATCGGTGTCTTTTAGAAAAGCCGGCAATTCATCCCCGGCTATACTGTAAAATCACACTGAAAACAAAAAACAAGAAACAAATATCCTAAAATAAAACAAAATAAAAAATATATTGCAAAACATGCATGAAGTTGTTTGCAATATATTTTTATTTTGTTTTATTTTAGGATATTTGTTTCTTGTTTTTTTGTTTTCTCTGTTTAATGGTCATGTGTTTGATATGCATTTACATTTTGCATACACATCAACTTACTTTTTCAGTTCAGACCCAGTTTTTCATTTAGTTCTTAGTGCATCTTGTGCATATAAGGGTGTGACTGCCCTGCTTTTGAGCTGAAAAATCCATCCTGTCTGGCCTATGCTTCAACTGGTGGGTTCAGTCCCTCTGCCTTGTTCACATTTACGTCACTTGACAAGTGGAAAGGTTTTTAATATTAGAGTAGGACTGTCCCACAAAGGGTTGCCTTGACGTGGCGGGATGGCTTGTACATTCTTTTGATCAAAATTATGTTTACCAAATACCCTTATTATTATTATTACAACTTCATGCATGTTTTGCAATATATTTTTTATTTTGTTTTATTTTAGGATATTTGTTTCTTGTTTTTTGTTTTCTCTGTTTAATGGTCATGTGTTTGATATGCATTTACATTTTGCATACACATCAACTTACTTTTTCAGTTCAGACCCAGTTTTTCATGTAAATCACACTGACAGCTTTAATAAAGAATAGAAAGAATAGATATACACACATAGAATACATATATATATATACATGTCATTGTGACATATATATATATATACATATATTTATAGTTCTTACACTTCTACATACTGTAATAGCCGCTAATTCAATTGCCGGCTTTTGTGAAATCACAGAAGCCGACATGAAATGATACATTGTTTAGACACAGTTAACCATGTAATTTCCTGTATTTTGATATATGGTTTGAACTTACAATTACATAAGTGTATGTGTGCAAAATTTCAGACATGTAGGGGTTAATTAAAGGTGTAAATTCGTTGAAAAAAAATGCGTGGGCTCCCGCTGTATTTTCTCCACCAGACAGACAAAGCAAGCGAGTGGGGGCAGATAATAATAGCCTAGGGGGGGTACATTTTTTTTGTGCCCCCCCTGGCTACTAACATCTGCCCCCAGACACCCCAGAAAGGGTAAATCTCTAATTAGATTTGCCCTTTCTGGCACTTTGCCCGTCTATTCCCATTGCCCTGTAGCGGTGGCGAATGGGTTAATAAGGGTTAAAGCCACCTTGCAATTGAAAGGTGACTGTAAGCCAGGTTAAATAATTGAGAGCTGTCAATTAGACAACTATCAATTATTAATCCTATTGAAGTAAATAAAAAAACACACACACTTTAAGAATAAATAATTTTAATGAAATAAAAACACATTTTTTTGACCATCTTTTATTTTACTCTTAATCCCTCGAAGCCCTTGATCTCCTAAAATAAATAAAAAATAATAAAACAACATTATTCTTACCTATCTGGCGATCTGTCACGTCCCACGATGTAATCCTTCACAAAGGGTTAACTAGCAATCAGCTAAGCAGCGCAAGTAATCCTGCGTGCTCAGCTGATAGCTCCTGAATGAATGAGCTTATCTCCTGCCGACAGGAGAGGAGTGTGATTAATGAATGAAGCTTAACTGATTGTGTCCCACTTTCACCTTAGGTCAGGTCACTGAAGTGAAAGTGGCAATAAATCAATTAAGCTTCATTCATTCATCTCTTCCTCTCCTTTCGCTGGGAGAGTAAGTTATTCATTCAGGGGGTTACAGCTAGGAGACAGCATTAGCTCTCTGCGAGCTGTAACCTGTTAACCCTTTCTGATGGATTACACCGTGGGACCTGACTGTACATCGGATTGGTAAGAATAATTTTGCTTTTTTATTTTATTTTTATTACAGGAAATGGTTTTAGCAGGAAAATAAAATATGGTCAAAAACTGTGTGATTATTTCATTAAACTTCTTTTTTTATTAAACTGTGTGTGTTTGATTTTTCTTTCATACAATAGGATTAATAATTGATAGTTGTCTAATTGACAGCTCTCAATTATTAACCTGGCTTACAGTCACCTTTCAATTGCAAGGTGGCTTTAACCCCTTATTAACCCATTCGCCACCGCTACAGGGCAATGGGAATAGACGGGCAAAGTGCCAGAAAGGGCAAATCTAATTAGAGATTTGCCCTTTCTGGGGTGTCTGGGGGCAGATGTTAGTAGCCAGGGGGGGCACAAAAAAAATGTACCCTCCCTAGCTATTATTATCTGCCCCCACTCGCTTGCTTTGTCTGTCTGTGTCATGGGTGCATCGCCACGAGGATCGTCGCGATTGCACATTCTGACTTCTCGCAGCTGAGTTGCTGTTACTTTGTGTTTGGTAATGAGAGAGTTAATTTTACCTAGCTCTTTGCTAAGACTAGGTCCAGCCTCGCCCGGCTGCTTTTGATTATGTTCTAATTAGCTTCCTTATATCCCTGCCAGTCTGGGTGTTAGATGCCGGTGAAAGCATTCATACAGACTGCAGATAGGATCGGTTCTGAGAAGACTTAAGCTAAGAGCTCTTTTGTTGTTCATCCCCTCCTTGCTTATAGTTTATCTCCTAGACCTTTGGTGTTCCCTCTGTGTTTATATGTTGTATGAAAGACAGTATTTACTTTATCCCCTGTCTGTCTCGTTTGTCTATACTGTTTGTTAACCTTTACCTGTCCATTCCCTTTGGTGGTAATCAGGGTCCTTCTAAGGACTAGATTATAGTGGTCAGGGATTAGTAGGAGACAGGGTTTACGCTGGTGGCCTGGACCTCTGTACCATTAACAGTACCTCCAGGTAGAGGGACTAGTCAGGACCCCAGTTTAGGGTCAGCATAGACCCCGGTCCACCTCTAGCCAGAGACAGCGTGAAAAGGATTCAGTATTGACTCACAGGATATTATGTCAGGTAATACTATGCTATATATACATGTTAATGTTACCTACTTATATGTTAGATAGTATGTTGTCCCACTTGATAGATTACTGACATTATATATTTATACATCTGCTAGACAGCGTGACATTTTCACCGGCCATACTAAAAATTCTCCTCAGCTACCATGGATCCAGTAGCCCAGCTTGCCTGGCAGTTGCAGAGGTTGTCCATGGAGCTTATGGATATTAAGTCCAAGGTTTTGTCCCCCCCGGAGCAAACCAGATCTGAACCTAAGGTTGCTCTCCCGGACAGGTTCACTGGTGGGCGGGACAAATTTTTTACCTTCCGGGAGGCATGTAAATTGTACTTTCGGCTGCGGCCTCGGTCATCGGGGAGTGAAGAGCAGAGGGTGGGAATTGTCATCTCGCTCTTACAAGGGGACCCTCAATCCTGGGCGTTCTCTCTTCCCCCGGGCTCCCCGGCCCTCCAGTCAGTAGATCAATTTTTTGCTGCCCTGGGTTTGGTGTATGATGACCCGGATCGGGTCTCCCTTGCTGAAACGAAGTTACGTAGGATACAGCAGGGAGATCGTCCGGCGGAGGAATTTTCTTCTGAGTTCCGTAGATGGGCCACAGATACTCAGTGGAATGACCCAGCTCTTAGGAGCCAGTTTTGTCAAGGGTTATCTGACAAAGTAAAAGACGTTTTGCTCAGTATGATTCTCCTCCGTCACTGGAGGCTGCTATGGCTCTTGCCATTCGTATTGATAGACGGCTTCGGGGAGGTGAGAGGTAACTCCGCCCCTGTTATGACTCCATCCACTACTAAAGTCCCTGATGTTGAGATTCCCCTGGTCTGTTCTGAGGAACCTATGCAGTTGGGAGGGACATCAATTTGTAGGAGGGAATCAGCGGTGGCCGCAAGACAAGAAGGTGTTTCTTCTGCGGGAGAGAGGGGCATTTTGTTGGGGGGTGTCCCTCCCTGCCTCATTGAGCAAAGGAGTCACCGAAAAACTGTTAATCCCAGGTTGTGTGGTGGACGACAACCTGGGAGTAGGTATTTCGTCCCCGGGTCCGTCTCAATTTCTCGTGCCTGCGGAGGTGGTGGTTGGTGCGAGAGTTGAGAGGATTTCTGTTCTTCTTGATAGTGGGTCTGGGCTAATATGGTGGACGCTCGGTTTGCCCAGGTGCAAGGTATGCAACTGAGTGTATTGGCCAAACCGATCCCTATACTTTCTATTGACGCCAGACCTCTCGGTCAAGGTAGCTTTGTACAAGCTGTTCATAGCATAGACCTTCGAGTAGGGGCAATACATAAAGAATGGTTGTCTTGTTATGTGTTGGAGGGTCTTCCTACTCCTATTGTGTTGGGACTTCCTTGGTTGACTAAAACATAACCCAGTGATTGATTGGCAATCCAGAAAGATAAGCCAGTGGGGTGAATTTTGCAAGAATAACTGCATGAACACGGTCATCGGTGCGGTCGTGCCTAAGACTTTGCCTCCTTTTCTGGAGGACTTTGGGGAGATGTTCTCAGAGGAGGGGTGTCAAGAGTTACCTCCTCATCGCACGTATGACTGCTCAATAAAATTGCTTCCTGATGCCTTATCTCATAGTGTCCCAGGGGCCGGAAAGACGGATGGCCCGGTTCCTATCATGCAGGAGGGAGTGGTGGTGTCGGCTGTGTCTCTGAGCTTGAGGAGGAGGTGTTGGAGGCTCAGGGGACACTCCTGTAGGACCTCCAGGGAGACTGTTTGTTCCTAATCAGTTAAGACAAAAAGTTATCGAGGCACATCATAGTTCTGCTTTAGCAGGACATCCAGGGAGTAAAAGCAACTGTGGATCTCCTTTCTCGCCGGTTTTGGTGGCCTAACTTAAATAAAGAGGTAATAAAATTTGTCTGTGGAGTTTGTGCTCGCTCTAAGACCCCACAAACCCGTCCATCTGGGGTTCCTGAGGAGGAACGATTCTCGTCGTCACTTGCTTCAGTTTGGAGAGGAGTGCTGAATGGTCTGAGTGCTATGGGGAACCGTTACAAGCGGAGGTCTGATAGGAGGAGAGTGTTTGGTCCGGACCTAGGTGTGAACGATCTGGTGTGGTTGTCTACCAAGAATATAAAACTCAAGGTTCCCTCCTGGAAACTGGGTCCCAGGTTCATCGGTCCATACAGGATCAGTTCTATAGTTAATCCTGTGGCATTTCGTCTGGACCTCCCTCCTATGTTTAAAATCCACAATGTGTTCCACAAATCGTTGCTTAAAAGGTACGTGGCGCCAGTTATACCGTCGCCTCTGCCTCCTCCTCCGGTGGTGGTCAATGGTAGCTTGGAGTTTCAGGTGTTGAAGATCATTGACTCACGTCTGAATCGTCGGTCCCTTCAGTACCTGGTTCATTGGAAGGGGTATGGTCCTGAGGAGAGGACGTGGGTCCCTGCGTCGGAGGTTAACGCATATCGATTGGTTCGGACCTTCCACACAACTTACCCGGGCAGACCTGGCCCTGAGGGTCCGGAGGCCCCCGTAGAAGGGGGTACTGTCATGGGTGCATCGCCACGAGGATCGTCGCGATTGCACATTCTGACTTCTCGCAGCTGAGTTGCTGTTACTTTGTGTTGGTAATGAAGAGTTAATTTTACCTAGCTCTTTGCTAAGACTAGGTCCAGCCTCGCCCGGCTGCTTTTGATTATGTTCTAATTAGCTTCCTTTATATCCCTGCCAGTCTGGGTGTTAGATGCCGGTGAAAGCATTCATACAGACTGCAGATAGGATCGGTTCTGAGAAGACTTAAGCTAAGAGCTCTTTTGTTGTTCATCCCCTCCTTGCTTATAGTTTATCTCCTAGACCTTTGGTGTTTCCCTCTGTGTTTATATATTGTATGAAAGACAGTATTTACTTTATCCCCTGTCTGTCTCGTTTGTCTATACTGTTTGTTAACCTTTACCTGTCCATTCCCTTTGGTGGTTAATCAGGGTCCTTCTAAGGACATAGATTACCGTGGTCAGGGATTAGTAGGAGAACAGGGTTTACGCTGGTGGCCTTGGACCTCTGTACCATTAACAGTACCTCCAGGTAGAGGACTAGTCAGGACCCCATTTTAGGGTCAGCATAGACCCCGGTCCACCTCTAGCCAGAGACAGCGTGAAAAGGATTTCAGTATTGACTCACAGGATATTATGTCAGGTAATACTATGCTATATATAACATGTTAATGTTACCTACTTAAATGTTAGATAGTAATGTTGTCCCACTTGATAGATTACTGACATTAATATTTATACATCTGCTAGACAGCTGACAGCTGGTGGAGAAAAATACAGCGGGAGCCCACGCATTTTTTTTCAACGAAATTTACACCTTAATTAACCCCTACATGTCTGAAATTTTGCACACATAACACTTATGTAATTGTAAGTTCAAACCATATATCAAAATACAGGAAATGACATGGTTAACTGTGTCTAAACAATGTATCATTTCATGTCGGCTTCTGTGATTTCACAAAAGCCGGCAATTGAATTAGCGGCTATTACAGTATGTAGAAGTCTAGGAACTATAAATATATATATATATATATACATGTTACAATTACATGTATATATATATATATATATATGTGTTCTATGTGTATATATCTAATTCTTTCTTTTGTGATTTAAATACTATTCTTTTGGATCCATTATATGTCAGTTTTGCAAGCCTGCGAGAAATTCTCGCAAGTCGGATGAAAATCGGATGTTACAAGATACACACACATGTGACTAAATCGCATCTTTGAAGGAAAATCGGATGCCAGGCGGATGTGTGATGTCTACATTTTGTACGATAATCGACCGACTAAAACGGTCCGATTTTTTGTAGTTGTGCTGACTCCAGCCTTATTAGGAATTCTGAGTTAATAGAGGGGTACTGTGGCCAGAATGAAGATTGACTACAAGGCTAAAGTGCACACGATGCGTTTTTTTATACGCGTAAATGGTCCAAAAACACAATGGAATACTTATGCTAGGTAATTCAATGACAATACTGAAGTGTTGTGCCATGATCAGTAAATGTCCGTCCGTATTTGCAGCGTTTTGTTTTCTGCAGCATCTTAATTCTTTTGCGTTTCTGCAGCGTTTTTGACTCATTGGCGTCAATTGAGTCGGTCAAATCTGCAGCAAAAACGCAGGTGTAAATAGGTTTGCGTATTTGCTGCATATTTGCTGCCAAAAACTCTGCAAATTGTCAATGTAAATGAAAGTCAGAAGGAGGAAGAGTGTGTGGGCGGAGAATATGTGTGTGTGTCTGTGTCTGTGTTTGTCTGTGTCTGCGGGTGTTTTTGTACCCAGCGCGAACAGCCCATAGTGATTGTACTTAGGCGTCGTCTGATGGGGCTACTACTCTCATCCGGCTATGTCTGCTGTTACATATAACAGAGACAGTAGGAACCGATGATGGGAGAACAGTCTCATCATCCAGCACCTGTGTTCAATTGTAAAAAAAAAATCAAATCATTTACATAATTACATACACATTCACATACAAAATACATACTCACTGAACGCCTAAATCCCCGATGCCCGTGTTCCTGCAAACAAGAAAAAATAATAAACCAACATATACTCACCTTTCCGCTGTAGTTCATTTAATACTGAGTGTCCCACGGCGATCTCACCCGACCTCTGGCAATAAATTGACAGGAGGCAATCGCTCCCGCAGTGTATCACTGAGCCTCCATGAGAGAGTTCACAGGAGTTCATCAGCTGATCAGCTCCGGTGCCTCACGGCACCACTGCTGTGTGGGGAAAATTCTCACACAGCACTAGTGCCATAAGTGAGAGCACCGGAGCTGATGAACTCCGGTGAACTCTCACGTCAGCTGAGCTCAGTGATAAAACGCGGGAGCAAATTTCCTCCTGTCAGTGTATCGCCAGCGCGGGGGGGTAGAGGGGGTCACATCTTGATGTGACTGTTCTACACATGAGATCACCGTGGGACACTCGGTAAATTAAGTGGACTACTAAGTCGGACAGGATAGTAAATTATATGTTTAATGTATTATTTTTTGATTGTTTGCAAGAGTTCACGCATCGGAAATTAGGCATTCAGTAAGTATGGTAAATTTATTCTGGTGTCTGTGTTT
>JARQOD010000003.1:134219264-134258073 GCA_033576555.1 Oophaga sylvatica
GGTGAGTTGTAAAAAGGTCCGAAAAAAATAAATTGCGTTAAATCGACGAAAGGGTTTCCCTTCCTCAGGATTTACCCCCCAATGCCCCAATTTACTAAAGGGGATGGCAAACTGAGAGTGAGTCAATGATTTTCGCCCCAAAAATTCCACGTTATCATTGACCACCACTGAAGGAGGAGGTAGAGGTGACGGTATGACTGGTGCCACATACTTTTTAAGTAATGACTTGTGAAACACATTATGAATTTTAAACGTAGGAGGGAGGTCCAGACGAAATGCCACAGGATTAATTATGGAACTGATCCTGTACGGCCCGATGAATCTGGGACCCAACCTCCAGGAGGAAACTTTAAGTTTTATATTCCTGGTAGACAACCAAACCAGATCGTTCACCTTCAGATCTAGACCAGAAACTCTCCCCCTATCAGCCATCCGTTTGTAACGGTTCCCCGTAACCTTCAGTCTTAACCGATCTGGAACTATCAGTCTCCCTGGAAGTCCCACAGGGGCGTCCCCCTGAGCCCCCAATACCTCCCCCTCAAGCTCAGAGAATACAGCTGACACTACAACTCCCTCCTGAGGAATAGGAACCGGATCATCCGTCTTCCCGGCCCCTGGGAAAGTACGAGATAAGGCATCAGGAAGCAACTTTATTGAGCAGTCATATGCGCGATGAGGAGGTAACTCTTTACACCCCTCCTCTGAGAACATCTCCCCAAAGTCCTCCAGAAAAGGAGACAAAGTCCTAGGCACAACCGCACCGATGACCGTGCTCATGCAGTTATTCCTGCAAAATTCACCCCACTGGCTTATCTTTCTGGATTGCCAATCAATCACTGGGTTATGTTTAGCCAACCAAGGAAGTCCCAACACAATAGGAGTAGGTAGACCCTCCAACACATAACAAGACAATTGCTCTTTATGTATTGCCCCTACTCGAAGATCTATGTTATGAACAGCTTGTACCAAGCTACCTTGACCGAGAGGTCTAGAATCAATAGAGACTATAGGGACCGGTTTGGCCAATACACTCAGTTGCATACCATGCGCCTGGGCAAACCGAGCGTCCACCAGATTAGCCCCGGACCCACTATCAAGAAAAACAGAAATCCTCTCAGTTCTAGTACCAATCACCACCTCCGCAGGCACGAGAAACTGAGAGGGATTTGGGGACGAAATACACACTCCCAGGTTAACTCCTTTGCTCAAAGAGGCCCGGGATGGACACCCCCCAACAAAATGTCCCTCTCTCCCGCAAAAGAAACACCTTCTAGTATTGCGGCGCACCGCCGATTCCCTCCTACAAAAAGATGTCCCTCCCAACTGCATGGGTTCCTCAGAACAGACCAGGGGAACCTCAGTATAAGGGACTTTAGTAGTAGGTGGAGTCATCACGGGAGGCGGATTTACCTCGCGTCTTCCCCGAATTCGTCTATCAATGCGAATAGCGAGGGCCATAGCAGCCTCCAGTGATGGAGGAGAATCATACTGAGCCAACACATCCTTTAATTTGTCAGACAACCCTTGACAAAACTGGCTCCTAAGAGCTGGGTCATTCCACTGAGTATCTGTTGCCCATCTACGGAACTCAGAAGAATATTCCTCCGCTGGACGATTTCCTTGCCGTATTTTACGTAACTTTGTTTCAGCAAGGGAAACTCGATCCGGATCATCATATACCAGACCCAGGGCAGTAAAAAATCGATCCACTGACTGGAGATCTGGGGAGCCTGGAGGAATAGAGAACGCCCAAGATTGAGGGTCCCCTTGTAAGAGTGAGATAACAATTCCCACCCTCTGCTCTTCACTCCCAGATGACCGAGGCCGCAGCCGAAAGTACAATTTACATGCCTCCCGGAAAGTAAAAAATTTGTCCCGCCCACCAGTGAACCTGTCCGGGAGAGCAACCTTAGGTTCAGATCTGGTTTGCTCCGGGGGAGACAAAACCTTGGACTTAATGTCTGCAAACTCCATGGACAACCCCTGCAACTGCCGGGCCAGCTGGGCTACTGGATCCATGACAGCTGGGGAGAATCTTTAGTATGGCCGGTGAAAATGTCACGCTGTATAGCAGATATATATATATGTGATGTCAGTAATCTATATCAAAAGGGCAACATACTATATAACATGCGCATAGATATATGATAACATAGAATTACCTGACAGAATGTCCAGTGGGTCAATACGGAATCCGTTATACGCTGTCTCCGGCTAGAGGGTGACCGGGGTCTATGCTGACCCTAAACTGGGGTCCTAACTAATCCCTCTACCTGGAGGTACTGTTAAAGGTACAGAGGTCCAGGCCACCAGCGTAAACCCTGTCTCCTATCAATCCCTGCCAACTGTAATCTAGTCCTAAGAAGGACCCTGATTACCACCAAAGGGAATGAACAGGTAACGGTTAATGAACAGAAAGACATACAAAAAAGACAAGAAATAAAGTAAAAAAAAGTCTTACATACAACACTCACACACAGTAGGAACACCTAAGGTCTCAGAGATAAACTATAAGCTGTAAGAGTAAAAACAACTAAGGAGCTCTTAGCTTAAATATTCTCAGAACCGATCCAGTCTGCTAGACTACATGAATGCTTTCACCGGCATCTAACAAGCAGACTGGCAGGTATATGAAGGAATCTAATTAGAACATAATCAAAAGCAGCCGGGCGAGGCTGGACCTAGTCTTAGCAAAGAGCTAGGTAAAATTAACTCCCTCATTACCAAACACAAAGAAACAGCAACTCAGCTGTGAGAAGTCAGAGTGTGTAATCGCGACGATCCTCGTGGCGATACACCCATGACAACAGCCCCCTGCACGGTGTCCATCAACTGCTGTTGGGTATGGACCATCGTGCACTGTTCCACATTGAGCTTTTGGAACATTTGGGTTAGATGCTTGACCCGATCGGCCAAACCCTGCAGGGGATCCATGCTGCAAATATGCTCAGAAGACCCATACAACTATCCCCAAGAAAAAAAAAAATGTGCGGTCGCTTATAATATCATGCTCCTGTCAGCGCCAGCGAACTGCCACAGCTGAGCAGGGTGACTCACCCACACTGTGGAAGGGCCCGGGGTCAGATGCCGCAGGAGAGGCTCAGGCAGAGGGGACCTGAACAGCGTGGTGAGAGGGGACACTGAAGATAACAGTAAGCAAAAGGACTGCGATCATGTGACCACAGGGGGCGGGGCTTAGCGTCCTGCTACTAGAGATGAGTGCAGGACTTTACAGGGACCCTGGATTAGTAAAGAGGGAAACTCAGGTCAGACAAACGGGGGTCATACACAGAGAGGACGGCGCAGTACAGAAGGGGCGAGCAGAGAATAGTCACAACATAAGCCAGGAGTCATACACGGAGATAGCAATGCAGTACAGGAGGGATAAGCAGAGAATTGTCAGGACAAGGGCCAGGGGTCATACACAAGATAGCAACGCAGTACAGGAGGGGCAGGCAGAACTCGTAATGGGAACAGAACCAAGTCAAAACCAAGCAAGCATAAAGTAGCACAAGCACAAAGCACAGGGTCACACACACTCAGCCAAGGGTCAAAGTATAAGCGACAGGGAATGGCTCCACAATGAGGCTATAAGAAGACTCCCAGAATCCCAAAATGAGGCCGTCCAGATTAACCTCTGAACTACCAAATCCCACAAACAAAGCAGCTCATGACAGAGATACAAAGTACAGGTGTGTATATACAATGGTGCATTTACAATGATGGTCCAGCCATCTTGGGGGAGTGAGGGATGGATGGAGATAGTGAGTGGGCTAACACACACACACTTTTTTACACATAGAATAACTTTGATTAGTGAATGTGATAGGCCGCTCTGAACAGATGTGTTTTGAGGGAGCGCCTGAAACCATGCAAATTGTGGATAGTCCTAATTTCCTGGGGTAGAGCATTCCAGAGGATTGGCGCAGCGCGGGAGAAGTCTTGGAGTCGGGAGTGGGAGGTACGGATTAGTGCAGAGGTTAGTCGAAAGTCATTTGCAGAGCGCAGCAGTCGGTTAGGCCGATAGATAGAAATGAGGGAGGAGATGTAGGGGGGTGCTGCACTGTGGAGAGCTTTGTGGGTGAGAACCAGTACTTTGAATTGGATCATAAAATGAATGGGCAGCCAGTGTAAGGACTGGCGAAGAGCGGACGCGTCCGAGTACCGATTAGCCAGGTGGATGACCCTGGCTGCTGCATTAAGGATGGACTGGAGAGGGGATAGTCGAGTAATGGGGAGGCCAAGTAATAGAGCGTTGCAGTAGTCCAGGCGGGAGTGGATCAATGCTACAGTGAGGGTTTTTGTTGTTTCCATGGTGAGAAAAGGGCGGATTTTAGAGATGTTCTTTAGGTGTAGGCGGCAAGAGCGGGCAAGAGATTGTATATGAGAGGTGAAGGAGAGATTGGTGTCAAACATAACACCCAGACAGCGAGCCTGCTGCTGTGGTGTTATTAGGTGCCACCCAAGGAGAGGGAAATGTCAGATTTAGGGAGGTTAGTAGACAGCGGGAGCAGAAGAAGTTCAGTTTTGGAGAGGTTAAGTTTCAGATAGAGAGCGGACATGATATTGGAGACTGCGGACAGACAGTCTGTGGCGTTCTGTAGTACAGCGGGGGTAAGGTCGGGGGATGACGTGTATAGTTGTGTGTCATCAGCATAAAGATGGTACTGAAAGCCATATCTGCTGATGGTCTGTCCAATTGGGGCCGTGTAGAGAGAGAAGAGAAGGGGGCCAAGGACTGAGCCCTGGGGTACACCGACAGTGAGAGGAAGAGGAGATGACGTGGAGCCAATGAACGAAATACTGAAGGAGCGGTCAGAAAGTTAGGAGGAGAACCAGGAGAGAACAGTGTCTTTAATACCTAGTGACTGGAGCCTAGACAGTAGGAGACCGTGATCAACCGTGTCGAAAGCTGCAGAAAGGTTGAGAAGAATGAGCAGAGAGTGGTCACTGTTACGTTTTGCTGTCAGAAGGTCATTGGTCACTTTGATGAGTGCAGTTTCAGTCGAATGTAGGGTCGGAAGCCGGACTGTGAAGGGTCTAGGAGGGAGTGAGTGGAGAGGTAACGGGTAAGGCGGGAGTAGACTAGGCGCTCCAAAAGTTTAGAGATGAAGGGGAGATTGGAGACCGGTCTGTAGTTGTTTGTGCAGGAAGGGTCGAGAGCGGGTTTCTTTAGTAGTGGAGTAATGATGGAGTGTTTGAAGGAGGATGGGAAAATGCCAGAGGAGAGTGAGAGATTAAAGATTTTAGTTAGGTGAGTTGTGACAACTGGAGAGAGAGACTGGAGGAGATGTGAGGGAATGGGGTCGGTAGTGCATGTAGTCGGACGAGAGGAAGAAAGGAGTCTGAAGACTTCTTCTTCTGTGATGAGATCAAATGTGGACTAGGCGCTCCCCCGAGGAAGCTACATAGCGAAACGCGCGTTGGGGTCTCCCAGTTCTTCTTCAGTAAGTCTTGTTGCTTTTCTTGTCCTCTTCATTCATGCCTATGCATATGCATTATCACTGACAGCATTTTTGCTCATTGTAGCAGGAAGGTAGTTTTTTACCTCCATGCTGATCACCTCTTTCTGTCTTTTTTTGATTTCTGCCTATGCATATCCACCACCAGTGACAGCGTGGTTGTTCATTATAGTAGGAAGGTAATTTTACCTCCATATTGAATATTTGTACCTTTCTGTCCTTTGATCTCCATGTATGCATCGGCACTATCAGTGACAGGATATTTGGTTACTACAGCAGGAAGGCAGTTTTTGCCTCCATATTGATGATTTTCTCCTGTCTTTCTGATCTTGCTACCTATGCATATGCACCACTAGTGACAGCACATGTGGTTATTATAGCAAGAAGGTGACTTTGCCTCCATACTGTGTGTGCCGATACTATGCTGTCCCTCTTTCTTTTTGTACATTAAGTGCATAATATATAACTATATATCATAACCATCTTAGGCATCACAAGAATTAGTATTACCATCAATTTTCTTGGTTATTAGACATTTTTTGGTCTTTTTATGAGATTGATCGGACGCTTTATGTACTAGATGCTTACCTCCGATTTCTTTGATTATCATCATTGAGACATATTTTGTCCTTCTGTATGAGATTTCTTGAGGCTTTATGCACTTGTTAGTTATACACCTATTTCTCTATACTGACCATTCTGTCTATATGTGTATATATATTTGATGAATATCTATTATCTTGTATAAAACCTTTAGTGGTGTGTTTACATAGATGTATGTATTATATATATATATATATATGTATATGAGAATCAGAGATCAATTTTGACTGTATGGACTGTCTATATTGTTGTATAAATTTGTTTATATCATCATAACACTTGACTTGCTGATTAAGATTTGGATGTTGCTCTCTCCCTTGTATTGGTTATTCTGATTTTTACTTGACCTTATTGGTTTTATTTATTTGATCTGTGTTTAAATAAAGTTTAAAAATTTTTATTATGACTCTTAGTCCATGATTCTTTTGGGTTTTTAGGCGCTCCAAAAGTTTAGAGATGAAGGGCAGATTGGAGACCGGTCTGTAGTTGTTTGTGCAGGAAGGGTCGAGAGGGGTTTCTTTAGTAGTGGAGTAATGATGGAGTGTTTGAAGGAGGATGGGAAAATGCCAGAGGAGAGTGAGAGATTAAGGATTGTAGTTAGGTGAGTTGTGACAACTGGAGAGAGAGACTGTAGGAGGTGTGAGGGAATGGGTCGGTAGTGCATGTAGTCGGACGAGAGGAAGAAAGGAGTCTGGAGACTTCTTCTTCTGTGATGGGATCAAATGTGGAAATTGAGCCAGGGGAAATGCAGGGAGGGATGGGAGTCACAGCACTTGGTGGTTGAGAGCAGATTTCCTGACGGATAGTATTTATTTTTTCTATAAAGTGGGAGGCCAGGTCGTCAGCACAAATGTCTGTGATAGGGGCTTGTACTTTTGGCCTGAGGAGGGAGTGAAAAGTGTCAAAAAGTTTCTTGGGGTTGTTGGCTAGTGAGTAAGATAATCTTAAGATAATCTTAAGGGTAGGTTCATTTTAACATTGAAAGATAGAATATCAAAAATAAAATCCAGAAAATCACATTGTATAAATTATATAAATTTATTTGTATTTTTGCAATGAGAATAAGTATTTGATCCCTCTGGCAAACAAGACTTAATGCTTGGTGGCAAAACCCTTGTTGGCAAGCACAGCAGTCAGACGTTTTTGTAGATGATGATAAGGTTTGCGCACATGTCAGGAGGAATGTGCGCAAACCTTATCATCAACTACAAAAACTCGTGCATTGTCGCTGTAGCGATGGTTTGAGCATGACGCCGCTCCTTTAACGCAATAAAAGTTAGGACTCCCTGACAGGTTCGCCGTGACGTAGCAGTGGGCTTCATACAGTCTGATGAGAATGTTACATTATAAACCTCATGTTCAGTTATATATATTTTTGCCTAGCGGCATTAGATCATTGTATGATTTTGTAGGTGCGATTCTTGCTCTTTTTTCAACATATTTCATGATGCACAGGAGGGATGCCAGCTTGGTTTCAGAGAATTATTAGCTCACTTTAATACAGGAAAAATCTATCTTTGTACCATGTTAGCTAGTAGATAGAAAAATATTACAATTTTTAGAGTCTTCAGTGGTTGACACCTTTTAATGCCTCAAAATGATTAAGGTTTGCACCAGTAAAGATGTATATCTTTGTACCGTGTTAGCCAGTAGATAGAAAAATATTTAGACTTGAGAGTCCTCAGTGGTTGATACCTTTTAATGGCTAACTGAAAAGATGGTAACAAATTGCAAGCTTTCGAGACTACTCAGGTCTCTTCATCAGGCATTAAGGTTTGCACCATAACTTACCAAGAATGATTACGAGCATAGGAACTGCATTGCTGCCATAGAAAATGGGAGAAAAAAATTGAAAAAGCGCTATTTAGTGTATATATGAAATATGTATCTGCAAAAATAGCTATGAAAAAAGGAAAGTTCTTAGCGCAAAGATTGGCCAATATATGTGTGCCCAATTACCACGCCAAGATGTCCTTCATAAATTGAGTCCCTGTCCTGTCCTTGACGTGGTAATTTGGCACACATATATTGGCCAATCTATGCGCTAAGAACCTTCCTTTTTTCATAGCAATTTTTGCAGATACATATTTCATATATACACTATATAGCGCTTTTTTCAATTTTTTGTCCCATTTTCTATGGTAGCAATGCAGTTCCTATGCTCGTAATCATTCTTGGTAAGTTATGGTGCAAACCTTAATCTTTTTTACTTATATGCTTTCTTTGGTTGGCGCCTATTCACGCTAGCTTAGATGTGCTGGTCCTTCTTTTTGTCTATTTGTATCAAAGCATTTTGGACATGTGCACTCACACTCCCAATAGCTACAGGTGATTTTAAGCAGATTAGCTGGTCCATTCCTACCCCATAAATTGTAGGCTTTTTGCCCAAGAGAGGTGACATTACTGGACAGGGACCCAATTTACAAAGGACGCCTTGATGTGGTAATTGGGCACACATACAGGTCCTTCTCAAAAAATTAGCATATAGTGCTAAATTTCATTATTTTCCATAATGTAATGATTACAATTAAACTTTCATATATTTTAGATTCATTACACACCAACTGAAATTTTTCAGGTCTTTTATTGTTTTAATACTGATGATTTTGGCATACAGCTCATGAAAACCCAAAAATCCTGTCTCAAAAAATTAGCATATTTCATCCGTCCAATAAAATAAAAGTGTTTAAAACAAAATAAAAAAAACCCATCAAATAATAAAGTTCAGTTATGCACTCAATACTTGGTCGGGAATCCTTTTGCAGAAATGACTGCTTCAATGCGGCGTGGCATGGAGGCAATCAGCCTGTGGCACTGCTGAGGTGTTATGGAGGCCCAGGATGCTTCGATAGCGGCCTTAAGCTCATCCAGAGTGTTGGGTCTTGCGTCTCTCAACTTTCTCTTCACAATATCCACAGATTCTCTATGGGGTTCAGGTCAGGAGAGTTGCAGGCCAATTGACACAGTAATACCATGGTCAGTAAACCATTTTACCAGTGGTTTTGCACTGTGAGCATTTGCCAGGTCGTGCTGAAAAATGAAATCTTCATCTCCATAAAGCATTTCAGCCGATGGAAGCATGAAGTGCTCCAAAATCTCCTAATAGCTAGCTGCATTGACCCTGCCCTTGATGAAACACAGTTGACCAACACCAGAGCTGACATGGCACCCCACACCATCACTGACTGTGGGTACTTGACACTGGACTTCAGGCATTTTGGCATTTCCTTCTCCCCAGTCTTCCTCCAGACTCTGGCACCTTGATTTCCGAATGACATGCAAAATTTGCTTTCATCAGAAAAAAGTACTTGGGACCACTTAGCAACAGTCCAGTGCTGCTTCTCTGTAGCCCATGCTGCTTCTCTGTTCTGGTTCAAAAGTGGCTTTACCTGGGAATGCGGCACCTGTAGCCCATTTCCTGCACACGCTGTGCACGGTGGCTCTGGATGTTTCTACTCCAGACTCAGTCCACTGCTTCCGCAGGTCCCCCAAGGTCTGGAATCGGTCCTTTCCACAATCTTCCTCAGGGTCGGTCACCTATTCTCGCTGTACAGCGTTTTCTGCCACATTGTTCCTTCCAACAGACTTCCCATTGAGGTGCCTTGATACAGCACTCTGGGAACAGCCTAATTGTTCAGAAATTCTTTCTGGGTCTTACCCTCTTGCTTGAGGGTGTCAATGATGGCCTTCTGGACATCAGTCAGGTCGGCAGTCTTACCCATGATGGCGGTTTTGAGTAATGAACCAGGGGGAGTTTTTAAAAGCCTCAGGAATCTTTTGCATGTGTTTAGAGTTAATTAGTTGATTCAGAAGATTAATGTAATAGCTCGTTTAGAGAACCTTTTCTTGATATGCTAATTTTTGAGACAGGATTTTTGGGTTTCATGAGCTGTATGCCAAAATCATCAGTATTGAAACAATAAAAGACTTGAAAATTTCAGTTGGTGTGTAATGAATCTAAAATAATGAAAGTTTAATTTAATCATTACATTATGGAAAATAATGAAATTTAGCACTATATGCTAATTTTTTGAGAAGGACCTGTATATTGGCAAATCTATGCGCTAAGATCTTCCTTTTGTCATAGCAATTTTTGCAGATACATATTTCATATATACACTATATAGCGCTTTTTAATTTTCTATGGCAGCAATGCCATTCTATGCTCTAGAGTAATCATTCTTGGTAATTATGGTGCAAACCTTAATCTTTTTGACTTATATGCTTTCTTTGGTTGGCCCCTATTTACACTAACTTAGATGTGCTGGTCCTTCTTTTTGTCTACCTTTTTATGGCTAACTGAAAAGATGGTAACAAATTGCAAGCTTTCGAGACTACTCACGTCTCTTCATTAGGCATAGACTAATACAAAATCAGAAGAATCACATATTTATAACAACCTTTACACAGGAGTAATTCATTAAATAAGACCAGTGTTGTGAAGCAGAACTATCATTGTGGAAGGAGAGAAATGGCTGTGGCACTAAATTGGAGCAGTTCAGAGATAAGCATGTGAAAGTGTTATTGTTCTCTGATTGAGGTCTTGTCCAGGTTCTGATGCCCCATGAGGTCTGAGAGGCACATTGAAAGACCTAAATCCATGCTACACATTAACCCTTCCCGACCTGTGACCCACGTAGGTGTCATGAAGTCTGTGCCAATCCGACTGTGACGCCTATGTGGCGTCATGGGAGATGCGTTCTGCGGTCGGGTGACCGGGGTCACTGAAAGGTCACCCGACCGCAGGCACAAGACCCTTGTGCTTCACCACAGGGGGGTTGCTTAACCCCCACATGGCTATGATCGCTGTGATTGGCTGCTAAAAGTGAAACAGCCAATCACAGCGATTTGTAATATTTCACCAATGAAATTTGGTGAAATATTACAATCCAGCCATGGCCGATGCTGCAATAGCATCGGCCATGGCTGGAGACCGAGATCCAACCCCCCCACACAGAGTGACGGTGGCGATCGGCCACCGCCACCGATTGATGGTGGCGATCGGTCACCGCCGTCACTATCTGCTCCCCTCCTCTTTTTTCCGGTTCCCCCAGGCCTCAGATCCCCCCCCAGGTCTCCGATCCCCCCTCAGGTCTCCGATCCCCCCAGTTACCCCGGAGTCGCCGTCTTCCTCCCGGCGTCTCTCCTGCCCGGTCCATGGGCGCCGCCATCTTCCAAAATGGCGGGCGCATACGCAGTGCACCCGCCGAATCTGCCGGCGGGCAGATTCAATAAATGAATGAAAGTACATTTTGATCACTGTGATAGACCCTATCACAGTGATCAAAATAAAAAAATAGTAAATAACCCCCCCTTCATCACCCCCATAGGTAGGGAATAATAAAAAAATAAAGAAAATATTTTTATTTTTATTTTTCCATTAGGGTTACAATTACAGTTAGGGTTAGGGTTAGGACTAGGGTTAGGGTTAGGGTTAGCATTAGGGTTAGGCTGGGTTTATATTGCGTTATGGCAGTCCATTAGATGGACTGCGTTACACCGCGGTGTAACGCAGTCCGTTAACGCTGCCATTCACCCCCATTTGCAGGCGCATCGCGACGCATGCCGTAAAGCGGCATGCATTCGCGACGTGCCGTCATTCAGTGACGGAGCCTCAGACGCGGGCTGCAGCGTCTGGGCTCCATCACCGCTAGCACAGATGAATCATCTGCTGATTCATCTGCGCTAGCGGGTATAGCATAATGCGATCGCGTTATGCTATACCGTTACCAGCTCGGGAACGCTATGTGTTGAACGGGCTAGTAAAACGTAATGTGAACCTAGCCTTAGCATTAGGGTTAGAATTAGGGTTAGGGTTAGAATTAGGGTTACGGTTAGAATTAGGGTTAAGGTTGGAATTTGGTTTAGGGTTGGAATTTGGGTTAGGGTTGGAATTAGGGTTAGGGTTGGAATTAGGGTTAGGCTTGTGGTTAGGGTTAGAGTTAGGATTAGTGTTAGGGGTGTTTTGGGGTTAGGGTTGGGATTAGGGTTAGGCTTGTGGTTAGGGTTATGGTTAGGGTTGGGATTAGGGTTATGGGTGTGTTGGGTTAGGGTTATGGTTAGGGTTTGGATTAGGGTGGGGTTGTGTTGGGGTTAGGGTTGTGGTTAGGGGTGTGTTGGGGTTAGTGTTGGAGTTAGAATTGAGTGGTTTCCACTATTTAGGCACATCAGGGGGTCTCCAAACCGACATGGCGCCACTATTGATTCCTGCAAATTTTGCGTTCAAAAAGTCAACCAGTGCTCCCTTTATTCCGAGCCCCGACGTGTGCCCAAACAGTGGTTTACCCCCACATATGGGGTATCAGCGTACTCAGAAAAAATTGCACAACAACTTTGGGGGTCTAATTTCTCCTGTTACCCTTAGGGAAAAAAAATTGGGGACTAAAAGATCATGTTTGTGGAAAAAAAATGATTTTTTATTTTCACGGCTCTGTTATAAACTTCTGTGAAGAACTTGGAGATTGCAAAGTGCTCACCACACATCTAGAGGAGTACCTTGGGGGATCTAGTTTCCAAAATGGGGTCAATTGGGGAGGTTTCTACTGTTTAGGCACATCATGGGCTCTGCCAACGTAACATGACGCCCGCAGACCATTCCATCAAGTTGGCATTACAAAATGTCACTACTTCCCTTCCGAGCCCCGACGTGTGCCCAAACAGTGGTTCCCCCCCACATATGGGGTACCAGCGTACTCAGGACAAACAGGACAACAACTTTTGGGGTCCAATTTCTCCTGTTACCCTTGTGAAAATAAAAAATAGGGGGCTAAAAAATGATTTTTTGAGAAAAAAAAAAGATTTTTTATTTTCATGGCTCTGGGTTATAAACTTCTGTGAAGCACTTGGGGGTTCAAAGTACTCACTACACATCTAGATAAATTCCTTGGGTGGTCTAGTTTCCAAAATTGGGTCACTTGGGGGGGTTTCCACAGTTTAGGCACATCAGTGGCTCTGCAAACGTAACATGAGGCCCGCAGACCATTCCATCAAGTCGGCATTTCAAAATGTCACTACATCCCTTCCGAGCCCCAACGTGTGCCCATACAGTAGTTTTCTCACACATATGGGATATCAGCGTACTCAGGACAAATTGGACAACAACTTTTGGGGTCTAATTTCTCCTGTTACCCTTGGGAAAATAAAAAATTGTGGGTTAAAAAAATCAGTTTTTGGGGACTAAAAGATCATGTTTGTGGAAAAAATATGATTTTTTTATTTTCATGCCTGGGCATTATAAACTTCTGTGTAGCCCTTGGGGGTTCAAAGTGCTCACCACACATCTAGATAAGTTCCTTGTGGGGTCTAGTTTCCAAAATTGGGTCACTTGTGAGGAGTTTCTACTGTTTAGGCACATCAGGGGCTCTGCAAACGTAACATGACGCCCGCAGACCATTCCATCAAATCGGCATTTCAAAACGTCACTACTTTCCTTCCGAGCCCAAACATGTGCCCGAACAGTGGTTCCCCCCCACATATGGGGTACCAGTGTACTCAGGACAAACTGTACAACAACTTTTGTGGTCCAATTTCTCCTGTTACCCTTGTGAAAATAAAAAATTGCGGGTTAAAAAAATCAGTTTTTGAGGAAAAAAATGATTTTTTATTTTCATGGCTCTGCATTATAAACTTCTGTGAAGCAAGTAGGAGTTCAAGGTGCTCACCACACATCTGGATAAGTTTCTTGTGGGGTCTAGTTTCCAAAATGGGGTCACTTGTGGGGGTTTCTACTGTTTAGGCATATCAGGGGCTCTGCAAACGTAACAAGATGCCCGCAGACCATTCCATCAAGTCGGCATTTCAAAGCGTCACTACATCCCTTCCGAGCCCTGACGTGTGCCCAAACAGTGGTTCCCCCCACATATGGGGTACCAGCTTACTCAGGACAAACTGGACAACAACTTTTGGGGTCCAATTTCTCCTGTAACCATTGTGAAAATAAAAAATATGGGCTAAAAAATTATTTTTTGAAAAAAAAAATGATTTTTTATTTTCACGGCTCTGCATTATAAACTTCTGTGAAGCAACTGGGGGTTCAAAGTGCTTACTGTGCATCTAGATAAGTTCCTTAGGGGGTCTAGTTTCCAAAATGGGGTAATTTGTGGGGGAGCTCCAAAGTTTAGGCACACAAGGGCTCTCCAAACACGACATGGTGTCCGCTAACGATTGGAGCTAATTTTCCATTAAAAAAGTCAAATGGCGCTCCTTCCCTTCTGAGCCCTGCCGTGCACCCAAACAGTGGTTCCCCCCACCACATATGGGGCACCAGCGTACTCAGGAAAAACTGGACAACAACTTTTTGGGTCCAATTTATCCTGTTACCCTTGGGAAAATAAACAATAGCAGGCTAAAAAATGATTTTTGAGGAACAAAAATGATTTTTTTATTTTCACTGCTCTGCATTTATAAACTTCTGTGAAGCACTTGGGGGTTCAAAGTGCTCACTACACATCTAGATAAGCTCCTTGGGGGTCTAGTTTCCAAAATGGGGTCACTTGTGGGGGGTTTCTACTGTTTAGGCAAACGCAACATGACGCCCGCAGAACATTACATCAAGTCTGCATTCCAAAATGGCGCTCCTTCCATTCTGAGCTCTCCCATGCGCCAAAACAGTGGTTCCCCCCTACATATGGAGTATTGGTGTACTCAGGACAAATTGCACAACAACTTTTGTGGTCCAATTTCTCCTGTTACTCTTGTGAAAATAAAAAATAGAGGGCTAAAAAAAAAACAGGCAAAAAGAAAATTTTTGTGAAAAAAATGTACTTTCCTTTTTTTACGGATCAATTTGTGAAGCACCTGGGGGTTCAAAGTGCTCACTATGCATCTAGATAAGTTCCTTGGGGGGGTATAGTTTCCAAAATGGGGTCACTTGTGGGGGAGCTCCAATGTTTAGGCACACAGGGACTCTCCAAATGTGACATGGCAACCGCTAAATATTCCAGCATATTTTCCATTCAAAAAGTCAAATGGCGCTCCTTCCCTTCTTAGCCCTGCCGTGCGCCCAAACAGTGGTTTATGACCACATATGAGGTATCTGTGTACTCAGGAGAAATTGCCCAACAAATTTTAAGATCCATTTTGTCCTGTTGCCCATGTAAAAATGAAAAAATTGTCGCTAAAATAAAATTTTTGTTGGAAAAATTAAAATGTCCATTTTCTCCTTCCACGTTGCTTTAATTCCTGTGAAGCACCTGAAGGGTTAATAATTTTCTTGAATGTAGTTTTGAGTAGCTTGAGGGGTGCAGTTTTTATAATGTGTCACTTTTGGGAATTTTCTGCCATATAAACCCCTCAAAGTGACTTCAAATGTGAGGTGGTCCGTAAAAAAAATGGTTTTGTAAATTTTGTTGTAAAAATGAGAAATCGCTGGTCAACCTGGTCATGGGTTAAAACCCTTATAACTTGCTAACAAAAAAAAATTTTGTTTCCAAAATTATGCTGATGTAAAGTAGATATGTGGGAAATGTTATTTATTAACTATTTTGTGTCACATAACTCTCTGGTTTAACAGAATAAAAATTCAAAATTTGAAAATTGCGAAATTTTCAAAATTTTCGCCAAATTTCTATTTTTTTCACAAATAAACGCAAAAATGATCGACCTAAATTTACCACTAACATGAAGCCCAATATGTTTCGAAAAAACAATCTCAGAATCGCTAAGATCCGTTGAAGCGTTCCTGAGTTATTACCTCATAAAGGGACACTGGTCAGAATTGCAAAAAATGGCCAGGTCTTTCAGGTCAAAATAGGCTGGGTCATGAAGGGGTTAATACCTGCTCTGAATGTGTTAAAGGCTGTCATAAGTTTGTACCAGACTCTTCTGTCCCTCTGGGATGTGAAGTTACCTTTCAAAAGCAATAATTTCACGAACATGATGCTGTAATCAAGACTGCTAAAATGTTTGGCCACAGGTAGATCCATTCTTTTTACTTCTATTGCATGGTGATGAAAATTCATCCTCGTTGTAAGTTTTTGCCCGGTCTCCCCCATATACAGACCCACAGATGGACATTTGGTACCTATAATTAAGTACACCACATTAGATGTGATGCAGCTGAAAGTACCTGGGATCTTGTAGTCCTGATGTGAGTTGGGGATCTTTATTTTTTCCATGGTAATTATAAATGGACAGGTTTTACATTTTTTTTTTCTGGTTGCAGGGAAATGTTGCTGTTGGAGGACAGGGAGCTTCTGACAATAACGCTTCTTAGATTTGGGGTGCCTAAAACACTGAAGTGCAGATACTGGAAATATAGATTGTAATTGGGCATCTTGTTGTAATAGCACCTCCAGATTTGGACTATAGGTACCTACTATAGAGAGCCGATTGTTTTCTTCTTTAGTTTTGTAATGTAGGAGATGATTCCTTGATACTCTAGTGGCTCTTGCAATCTGGTTTTCAATTATTCTTGGATGGTAGCCCTGATTTAAAAAGGTCTTCCTAAGGTTGGAACATATTAGATTGCATCTGATAGCGTGTTCACTTTACAAGTGGGTATTTTTTGTTTGTTTTTCAAATGGCAGGAGCGCCCCCTCGTGGAAATATGAAATATGATGCTTTCTTTTTCATCACCTTTGTATTGTATAAGTCAGTTGTTTAGATTTCCGTTTTTGTCTCTTGAGACTTAAGATTGTGTTTGCCCCATATTTTTATTGACAATGTCTCATCTCTCAATATTAAACATATTTTCTCTTTGTAACAGGAAAAGAAAAATTATTTAAAAATGCTTGTTTGGTGTTTCTCTACAAGAAAAAGGTAAGGCGTTTTAATGTCTTATTGTATAGTTTAACCCCTTTCCGACATCGGGTGTAATAATACGCCGATGTCGGACACCCTCCCTTTGATGTGGGCTCTGGCACTGATCCCACATCTTTACTGGCACATGTCAGCTGTTTTGAACAGCTGACATGTGCCTGAAACAGCCACGGATGGAATCGCGATCCACCTGCGGCTATTATCCTTTTAAATGCCGCTGCCAACCTGCAAAAGCAGCATATAACATGCGCTTCCGGCAATCGTGCCGGAAATCCGCCCATCGGTGACCCCCGTCATGTGATCGTGGGTCACCGATGGGTTGGCATGACAGCCAGAGGTCTCCTGCAGACCTCTATGGTTGTCATTGCCAGATTGCTATGAGTGCCGCACAGTGGTCGGCGCTAATAGCAAGTGAGTAATTCTGCTACAGGCAGGCAATCTCATCATCGCCTGTATGTAGCCGGGATACGGCAGATTCTAATCTCCCATGGAGACTATACAAGGATGCCAAAAGTAAAAAATTTTTCTTTTTAAAAATATAAAAAAATATAAATGTTCAAATCATGCCCCCCTTTCGCATTATTCAAAATAAAACAATGGAAAAAAAAAATCAAAACAAACTTACACATATTTGGTATCGTCGCGTTCAGAATCGCCCAATCTATCAATAAAAGAAAAGGTTAAACCGATCGCTAAACAGCATAGTGAGAAAAAAGTCAAAACGCCAGAATTACGTTTTTTTGGTCGCCACGACATTGCATTGAAATGCAATAACAGGCAGTCAAAAGATCGTATCTACAACAAAATTGTATCATTAAAGCATCAGCTCAGCGCTCAAAAAATAAACTCTCACCCAACCCGAGATCATGAAAAATGGAGACGCCACGGGTCTCGGAAAATGGCGCAATTTTATTTATTTATTAACAAAGTTTGGAATTTTTTTTCACCACTTAGATAAAAAAGAACCTAGACATGTTTGGTGTCTATGAACTCGTAATGACATGGAGAATCATAATGGCAGGTCAGTTTTAGCATTTAATGAACACAGTAAAAAAGAAAAACAAAAAACAACTGTGGGATTGCACTTTTTTGCACTTGGAATTTTTTTCACGCTTTCCAGTACATGATATTTTAAAACCAATGGTGTCGTTCAAAAGTACAATTCGTCCCGCAAAAAACAAGCCCTCACATGGCCACATTGATGGAAAAATAAAAAAAGTTATGGCTCTGGGAAGAAGAGGAGCAAAAAACAAAAACGAAAATACCTCCGGGGGTTAAGGAGTTAATCAAGTATCAAGTGACATTGTGTTGCTCTGGGCTTACTCCTTTTTTTCAGAACTTAAATTAAGTTCCCACAAAGAGTTTTTGGTGATTTGTTGACCCCGAGTACTTTCCCTGCACCAAAATCTCATTGTCCTATAGTTTATTTATTTTATTTATTTATATTACTCATTTATATAGCGCCATTAATTCCACAGCACTTTACAGACATTATTGGCACTGGCCCCGATAGGGAATTTAGATTGTGAGCCCCATCAGTATGTCTTTGGAATGTGGGAGGAAACCCACGCAAACACAGGAAGAACATACAAACTTGCAGATGGGTGGGATTTGAACCCAGGACCCCAGCGCTGCAAGGCTGCGGTGCTAACCACTGAGAAAGTTCCAGGAAAGTGGATGAGATTTATAGATATCTCATGCCCACTGTGGTTTCTTCTTTTTTACTCAATGTAAACTGACCTGCGTTGTGAGTTTTAAATCCGCAACATGTCTATTTCTATTGCAAATCCGCTGAGTTTTTTGTGCGGCTTTTCCACATAGAATTGCATTAGATGTGGAAAATCCACAGGTAACAAACAGGTTTTTTCATGGTTTTGATGCTGCATTTTTTGTGTAAATCAAGCTTTATTATAGCAGCATATAAGAATCATAGAAAACAGTCATGACTCTGAATAAACATATACGCCATTAGATGCTTATAATAAGTAATATAACAGTAGACAGGCATATAAATACTAACCATTAACTAATCAAGAGCAATCTCTTCTGGTGGAATGTAAACCAATAATACCAATGAGTCATAAAATACTCGTACCAGAAGAAAAATTAAGTGATGGAAAAAGAGAGTGATATAGAGAAAAAGATGGGAAAAGGGGTAAAGAGTCAGAATAGAGGTAGTAGAGGGGAAGAAACAAGATATCCGAGACCCCCTCCCGAGCGCACCCCAAACTCCCCCTCTGAAACAGAGAAGAGAGTGTATAAAATATGGATGACCATACTAAGTTCAACCACTGAGGACTCTCAATTCTAAATATTTTTCATACTAAGTTCAAAGACAGGCCATGGCAGAAGCCCACTATTGATATTAGATTTAGCCAAAGTTTCCTCCAAGATTATTTAGGGCCCCGAAATCCAGGAGTCTAGCTCCGGAGACTCTCTAAAAGCCAACCAGGAGATCCAAATGTTATATATTTCGTTGGTTTCACCTGTGGGTTGTTTTATCAGCTGTTCCATGCGGTATATATCATTGAGTTCAGCTACAAATTCCGCTCTGGAGGGGAATTTATCCTGCTTCCAGTATCTAGGTATTAGGTTCCTTGTAGCTGTGAGAAAGTGCCTAAGGAGATTTTTCTCAAATCTAGAGATTGACATGTCACATAAGGACAAAAGTGCTAACTCCACGGAAGGTTTGATTTTGCGTAGAGATAACCTATTGTAGAGGTCAAAAATTGATAGCCATAAATTCTTTATGGGTGGACAGTCCCACCATGTATGGATATATGATCCTTTATCTTTTAAGCATCTCCAGCATGTATCCGGAATCACCGGAAACATAGTGTGAATTGTGGATGGGCACTTGTACCACCTTGATAGAACCTTATAACTCCTCTCCTGTGACACCGCATTCAACGACGTCCTAAACGTGAACAGGAGAATCTTATCTCTATCCTCTTGGTTTAGCGATCTCCCCAGATCACATTTCCATTTAGAGAAAAATAAAGGGAAATTGTGTTTTGGTAGTTGGGATGATTGGAACAGATTATACAGCAATGAGACCGTATGGCCAGGAGAATTCCCCCCAACACTAAGTTCCTCGAAGGGGGTTAGGGGTCTAAATATATTTGCACGTTTAAAGGTCAGAGTTATGTAACTTTTTAACTGTTCATATAGAAACCAAGCTCCTGCAGGTGGGTCTTCGGTCTGATACATTTCAGCTAGTGATTTCATAGAAGACTGGTTTATGTAGTCGGATATAATAGGCCGCATGTTTCTATGTTTATTTAGGAATGACTCCCTTTGCAGACCAACAGGGAAATCAGGATTGTCGTAGACTGGAGTTAACGGTCTAGGGAATGTAGAAATTTGGAAAACTCTTCCTTTTTGTCTAAGGAATCCATGTTTCTAGTTAAAAATGGCAAACTAGCAATCCCCCCTACCCCTCTCTTAGTCGACCATAGGATTATTTGGGGATCATGACCAATGAGATCGCTTTCTAGTTGTACCCATTTCTTGTGAATTCTATTATGACAGAGGTCCAAAATACAGGTTCCAATTGCTGCGCAATTATACATTAGAAAATCTGGCAGTCCAATCCCCCCTCTCTTTTTGGAGCAACTTAACAGAAAATATGACAAACGCGCTCGCGAGTGTGACCAAACATAACTAATAATTGCTCTCTTGAGGCAGGAAAAAAAAGAGGCTGGATGATTGATAGGAATTGTTTGAAAATAATATAGGATACGTGGCAAAAGGTCCATTTTAATTACGTTGATTCTCCCCAGCCATGATAGTTGTAAGGTATGCCATTTTTCTAGGTCTAGCTCTGCTTTGTGTAAAACATGTTTATAATTCGCATCATACAAATTAGAAGTTTTAACTGTCAATTTAATACCTAAATATGTAAGGGAGTCGGAGCGCCATTTGAATGGGAAGGTAGAACTCAGCTGTTCGACCGTAGATGGTCGTAATGATACATTTAATATTTCGAATTTATGCATATTTATTTTCATAGAATCATAGAATCATAGAATGGTAGAGTTGGAAGGGACCTCCTGGGCCTTCTGGTCCAACCCCCTGCTCAAAGCAGGATTCTCTAAATCATCCCAGACAGATGTCTATCCAGCCTATGTTTGAAGACTTCCATTGAAGGAGAACTCACCACCTCTTGTGGCAGCCTGTTCCACTCATTGATCACCCTAACTGTCAAAAAGTTTTTTCTAATATCTAATCTGTGTCTCCTCCCATTCAGTTTCATCCCATTGCTTCTAGTCTTTCCTTGTGCAAATGAGAATAAAGATGATCCTTCTACAATGTGACAGCCCTTGAGATATTTGTAGACAGCTATTAAGTCTCCTCTCAGTCTTCTTTTTTGCAAGCTAAACATTCCCAAATCCTGCAACCGTTCCTCATAGGACATGGTTTGCAGACCGGTCACCATTCTGGTGGCTCTTCTCTGAACTTGCTCCAGTCTGTTGATGTCTTTTTTAAAATGTGGTGCCCAAAACTGGACACAGTATTCCAGATGAGGTCTGACCAAAGAGGAGTAGAGGGCAATAATGACCTCACGTGATCTAGACTGTATGCTTCTGTTGATACATCCTAGAATTGCATTTGCCTTTTTTGCTGCTGCATCACACTGTTGACTCATGTTAAGTCTGTGATCAATTAGTATACCCAAGTCTTTTTCACATGTGCTGTTACTTAGCCCTATTCCTCCCATTTTGTATATGCTTTTTTCATTTTTATTGCCCAGATGTAGTACTTTGCATTTTTCCCTGTTAAAATCCATTCTGTTAGTTGCTGCCCACTGCTCCAGTTTATGTATATCTTTTTGAATCCTCTCTCTCTCTTCTCTAGTATTAGCTACCCCTCCTAGCTTTGTGTCATCAGCAAATTTGATCAGTTTACCCTCAATTCCTTCATCTAAATCATTGATAAAGATGTTGAACAATACAGGGCCCAAAACAGAGCCTTGTGGTACCCCACTTGAGACATTCTTCCAACTGGATGTGCAGCCATTTACAACCACTCTTTGGGTCCGATCACTAAGCCAGTTATGAATCCACCTAACAGTTGCCTTGTCCATTCCATACTTAGTCATTTTTTCAATAAGGATTGTGTGAGATACTTTGTCAAATGCTTTGCTGAAGTCAAGATATACTATATCTACAGCATTTCCCTGATCCACCCAGTCAGTGATTCTGTCATAGAAGGAAATTAAGTTAGTCTGACATGACTTATTAGTTACAAACCCATGCTGACTCTGTTTAATCACTTCATTCTTATCCAAAGGGACTTGCATACATGTTCTTTAATAATTTGTTCAAAGATCTTTCCTGGTATAGAAGTCAGACTCACCGGCCTGTAGTTCCCTGGGTCCACCTTCTTCCCCTTTTTGAAGATAGGAACAACATTTGCTCTTCTCCAGTCTTCTGGGACTTCTCCTGTTCTCCAAGAATTTTCAAAGATTATGGACAGTGGTTCAAGAATTTCTTCTGCTATCTCCTTCAGTACCCTGGGGTGTAATTCATCTGGACCTGGAGACTTGAATTCATTTATGTTAGCTAAGTGTTTCCTCACTGTCTTTCTGTTTATAGATATCCTGGATTCTTCTATTCCTTTAATAGGACAGTGAAGATCAGTTGATGTTACATTTCCTTTCTGAGAGAAAACAGATGCAAAATAGGAATTTAAAAGTTCAGCCTTCTCAACATCGTGACTTACCATTTCATCATTTTCATCCTGTAAAAATCCTATAGCATCTTTGACTTTTCTTTTACTTTTGACGTATCCCCAAAATCCTTTTTTGTTGCTTTTGACGTCACTTGCAAGCCTTAATTCATTGTCAGCTTTAGATAATCTGATTTGTGCCCTGCAGGTTCTGCAGACGGCATTATATTCTTCTTTAGATATGCCTCCCTCTTTCCATTTGATAAACATTTCTTTCTTCCTTTTTAGCATGTGTTTAAGTTCTATGTTCATCCATCCTGGTTTCCTTAAATGCTTCCCATTCTTCCCTCTTTTCGGAATTGTTAACGATTGTGCTTTGAGAATCTCATTTTTCAAGATTTTCCATCCTTCCTGGACATTTTTGTCCTTAAGGATATCCAGCCATTGGATCCCTCCAATTCTCTTTCTGAGTTCTTTAAAATCTGCCTTTCTGAAATCTAACCTTGACGTCTGAGTCTTCACAGGTCTTCCTCCTCTTGTTATCCAAAATTCTAAAATAGCATGGTCACTACCTCCTAGAGTCCCAGCCACTCTTACCTCCTCCACCATTTCCTCCCTGTTTATGAGGATTAGATCCAAGGTAGCAGATCCCCTTGTTTTCTCCATTACCTTTTGGAAGATAAAGTTGTCAGCAAGAGAGGATAAGAATTTCCTGGACCTGTTAGTTTTGCCTGAGAGAGATTCCCAACAAATGTCTGGATAGTTGAAATCTCCCATGACCACTATGTCATATTTTTTGGAGAACTTGGCCATTTGATGCATAAAGAGTTCATCCATATCTTCAGCTTGCACAGGCGGCCTGTAGTAAATGCCTACAATGGTGTCCTTTCCATTGTTCTGTCCTTGTATTCTTACCCAAACAGTTTCCACAGAACTCCCAGTCTCTGAAGCGTCAATCTCTGTGCAGATATACGCTTTTCTAACATACAATGCAACACCTCCTCCTCGTTTATCAAGTCTGTTTCTTGCAAATAAGTTGTATCCTTCTAGCCTTGTATTCCAATCATGTGTATCGTCCCACCAAGTCTCAGTGATTCCAATGACATCATATTTCTTCTCCTGCGTTAGTAGCTCCAGTTCTCCTTGTTTGTTGCCCATGCTTTGTGCATTCGTATAGAAACACTTTAGTTTGTGATTGGTTTCTCTTCCTTCAATATTTTTATTATGTAAATTTTTTTGTCTTTGTTCTTCCCCTTCACTTCTAATAGCAGAAATCTCAATAGTATTTGTCAAGTGTATGGCTTTTGCTGGCGTTTGCTTCCCTTCCCACATTGTTCTAGTTTAAAGCTCTCCTGATGAGTGTAGCAAGGCGACTTCCAAATACATGTTTTCCAGTCTTCGTAAGGTGCACCCCATCTCTAGCAAGTAGTCCATCGTATAGGTAATTCACTCCGTGATCCAGAAATCCAAATCCTTGCTGACGGCACCATCGACGTAGCCAGTTGTTCACCTGCAGAATCTTATTCCACCTCCTTGTTCCATGGCCATCCACTGGGAGGATGGAAGAGAGAGACCACCTGCGCTCCCAGTTCTTTCACTTTCTTACCTAAGTTTTCAAAGTCACTGCAGATGGTTTCCAGGTCGTTTCTAGCGGTGTCATTTGTCCCCACATGTATTAGCAGGAATGGGTAGTCATCTTTAGGTCTGAAGAGTCCTGATATCCTGTCAGACACATCTTTAATTTTTGCACCTGGAAGACAGCACATTTCTCTTGAGGTTATATCCGGTCTGCAGATAGCGGCCTCTATTCCTCTCAACAGGGAATCGCCCATGACAACAACTCTCCGTTTCTTCTTCACAACAGTTTTCTTTCTCCATTCAGGAGGACTCTGAGGGCGTACAAGGTTGTTTGTGGGCAAAGTCTTATCCTGATGTATTTCTTCATCGTTCTCCTGTGTAAGAGCCTGGTATTGGTTCCTGAGCAGAATTGGTGCTGACTGCCTCCTGATCCTCCTGCTTCTCTGGGTCACATGCTTCCATTCCTCTGTTTCTTCAGTTGCACTTCGAATTTCTTCTCTTTCTGTACCATGAATAGATAATTCTGCTCTGTCTAAGAACTCTTCACCTTCCTTAATGGTCTTCAATGTAGATAACCTCTCTTCCAGATTTTGCAACTTTTCCTCCAACAGGGACACAAGCTTGCATTTCTGGCATGTGAAGTTTGGCTTTTCCACTGGTAAGTCTATGAACATGTAGCAAGAAATGCAGCTCACCACATGGCTCCTAGCCTCTTCCATGTTCTTATTGTTCAAGAGATAATCAAGCGGTGAAATATAAGCCAAAACTCGCGCGCCTAGCGGCGCGCGGTTTACTGATGTCCTCCTTTCAGCTGCAACAGCCAAAATCCAGTGTTCCTTGAGCTCGCGGAGACTCTTCACTTATCCCAGAAGGCACTGGGAATATGCAAATTATCTCCTCGGGACTCCTCCCCTGGTTTACTGATGTCCTCCTTTCAGCTGCAACAGCCAAAATCCAGTGTTCCTTGAGCTCGCGGAGACTCTTCACTTATCCCAGAAGGCACTGGGAATATGCAAATTATCTCCTCGGGACTCCTCCCCTGGTTTACTGATGTCCTCCTTTCAGCTGCAACAGCCAAAATCCAGTGTTCCTTGAGCTCGCGGAGACTCTTCACTTATCCCAGAAGGCACTGGGAATATGCAAATTATCTCCTCGGGACTCCTCCCCTGGTTTACTGATGTCCTCCTTTCAGCTGCAACAGCCAAAATCCAGTGTTCCTTGAGCTCGCGGAGACTCTTCACTTATCCCAGAAGGCACTGGGAATATGCAAATTATCTCCTCGGGACTCCTCCCCTGGTTTTTTTGAAATTTTGAAATTACTTAGAAGGCCGAATTTATGAAGTTCTGACGTGATATTAGGTAAGCTTATTGTAGGGGAAGAAATAAACAGGAGTACGTCGTCGGGAAAAAGGGCCAATTTGTGTTCCCCAGACTTAAATTTAATACCTTTGATGGAGGGGTTATTTCGTAGTGCGATGGCTAAAAATTCTATTGTTATAATGTACAGAAGTGGGGAGAGAGGACACCCCTGTCTCGTGCCGTTTATAACAGGGAAAGGGCCTGAGAGGGAGCCATTAATCTTAACCTGGGCGCTGGGGGAAGTGTATAGGGCCGAGATCCTTTGAAGCATAACCTCACCCAGGCCGATCTCTCTCAGAGCTTGACACATGAATTCCCAGTGCACCCTGTCGAAGGCCTTCTCAGCATCAATCGACAGGATACACATGGGGTCCCCCCCCTCCCAGCTCCATCTATCAATGAGATGGCCCTTATGGTATTGTCTCTAGCCTCCCTCCCTTATACGAAGCCTACTTGGTCTTGGTTTATCAATTTTGGCAGGAGAAGCCCCAATCTCTTCGCGATCATCTTTGCGTACATTTTAACATCTAGATTTATTAGGGATATCGGGCGATAATTACTGCAAAGTGAGGGATCCTTGCCGGGTTTGGGCAATACTGTGATATGGGCCATCAATGTTTGAGAAGAGAAGGCACCTCCCGATGAGACTGAGTTACATACTTCTAAAAACACCGGGCCCAGCAAAGTAGAAAATTGTTTATAAAAGCCTGCTGAGAACCCATCAGGGCCGGGACTCTTCCTCTGTTTCAAGCTATTTATTGGTTCAGATAGTTCTTCTAAGGAGAATTATTTTTCTAGTTCCATCCTATCTTCCCCTGATATAGAAGTGATTTTATTTTTTTGCATATATGTACTAATTTTATGACGGAGTGGAGAGACCGATATGTCTTTATAATGGCTGTCTATATTATATAACGTGTTGTAATAGTCACTAAATCCTGAGAGGATGTCCTTAGTACTATAAACTTTCCTTCCCCTTTATTCTTGATGTAGGGAACAAAAGTGGCCTGGTTATGTGGTTTAATCGCTCTAGCTAGTAACTTGCCACTTTTATTGACCAGTTGGTAGAAACAATTTCGGAGTCGCTCTCTAAAGCACCTCGACTTCTGATCTAAAATTGAAAACATCTTTTGTCTTGCTGTGGAAAGGAGAGCCAACGTATATGGGTCTAGGTCTCATTTGTGCTTAAGTTCTAGTTCATGTATTTGATCTAATAATGTGGCCAGCTCGGCAATTCTCTCTTTTTTCAAACGAGCTCCATGTGATATGAATATGCCCCGTACCACACTCTTTAGAGCCTCCCATTTGACAGAAGTAGACGTGGGGTCACTTCCATGGTCTAATAAAAAATGAGAAATAGATTGTTCTACTTCATTTTTGCACAGGACATCTTGAAGTAGGTTCTCATTTAAACGCCAAGAGAAGCCCGATCTTGTAGATGATTGTAGTGTAATTGTAAGATATATTGGGGCATGGTCCGACCAAAGAATTGAACCCACATCGGCCAATCTAGTAATTTGTGAGATATGAAGAAGTAGTCTATTCTGCTGTATATATTGTGTATTGGGGAGAAGAAGCTATAATCCCTAGTGTCAGTGTTAGGGATCGAGTTCCCACTGCTGCACAAGGGGAATCTCGAGCCATCCCCGCTGCGGTCCCCCATCCGTCTCCGGCCGCAGTGGAGCCTGCTCAGCAAAGACATTGGTCCCAGCGTCTCGCCCAGTCTAACATTGTGCAGAGGATTACTGCTGCCTCTCCAGGTTCTGCTATTGTAGCCAGTACTGGTCAGCGGCGATCCGACGTCTTTAGGACTAAGTCCTGCGTTTCCCCTTCTGAGCATGCCCAGGGTAAGATCTCTCATTGGAGATCAGGGGTCACATGCTCAGGTAATGCAGCAGCTCTTATTGGTCTGCCAGGAAGGTCCTGAAATTACATGTGTTCTGGAACAGTTTCTCATTGGTCCTTTTCTGGCAGGCCCTGTAGTTGCTTCTATAAAAGGGTTGTATGGCTGTGAGGCCATGCGCTAGTATCAATTGCATTATGTGCTTTGCGCCAGTGTGATCATGCACGCATGTGGTTAGGGCTCGGCTGAAATAAGCCCCTAGAATACCGGCACCTCCGGTGAGGAGATTTGTGTGCACGTGTTCAGGGCCTGGCTGAAATAAACCCCTAGAATACCGGCTTCCCCGGTGAGGAGTTGCTTGTTTGCGTTGCTGAATGCATGATCACAGACTGCTATCCGTACAGCAGTTATCTGTGTATCCCTGTGGTGTTAACAGGACACAGTCTCTATTTCTGCGTCTCTACCTCAGCGACTCTGTGGTGTAACAGAGTTCGCTTATACTGCCATATAGTGCTACAGCATCTATGTCTGCGACTCTGTGAAGTAACAGAGTTCTCTTATACCGCCATCTTACTAGCAGCGGGCTCTGCCTGCATGGTGGACCCCGGGCTGCGAACGCACCTATTATTTATATTTATTTTGTGCGTTCCGCCAGCCCTAACAGTCGGGATGTGTGATTCTCCAGATGTCCACTAGTCTCATGCTGTGCATCTGCTTCTTTATTTGATTAATAGTAGTAAGGGGGTATGAGGTCTTACCCGATGAGACATCCACTGTAGGGTCCAAAGGAACGTTGAAATCGCCGCCCAGTATCACAGGAGAGGAGCCCGCAAAGATCCCAAGGCGTTTTCTACATTCCGCTCCAAATTTCTGTTGCCCTTGGTTAGGGAAATATAAATTAGCTAAAATCAATTCCCGTGCCGCCCATGAGATTCGGAGAAAGATAAATCTACCCTCTGGGTCAACTAAGGACTCCTGAATTTCGGGCATAAAAGTCTTATGGAAGGCTATTGAGACTCCTTTGGATTTGGAATTGTGGGTTGGTGCTATGAAACCACTTAGGGTAGTGGAAGGAGGTACATTGTGGTGTAGCTCCGGTCTTAAAATGTGTTTCCTGTAGCATCAAAACCGAGACCTTTTGTCTATGGCTTGAATATAAAACCTGTCGTCTTTTTTCAGGAACATTCAGCCCTTGACATTGAAGGAACAAAGTTTTATCTTATCCATTATCTCGGATATTGTTATCATGGCTATGTTCTGGGGGGCTCCCCGGAAGGGGAATCCCGGATGGAGACAAAAGTGGGGACAAGTGGTAAGTAGAAGATGAAAAAGTATAAGAGAGAGAAAAAAGAGAAAGTACTAAGAAAGTTGTGACGAAGCAATAGCTCCAATAACCACGCATCTCCGATGCGAGTTTCAGTAGAATTATACCCATGTACATTGCCAAGGGAGGGGAAGCTCAAACAGGCATCCCGTCTCTCCCCATGCACTAATATAGAGGAAAAAAAAAGAAAGAGGGGGGGGAGGGGAAGGGAACATAACCTCCGAACCAATAATAGAGTAGATATATGTTTCAATATTGGGAGCGAGATTGATGCCTAAGTTATTTATTACAATAATATTGTGTCTCGAATAACCAGGTGTAACCTGCTTGATCTAACTAGGCTTATTCCACTGGACCCTAAAGAGTAGTCTCTAGGCTAATTTGGTTAAGAAGAGTCTAGAATTACAGTTTAAAAGTTCCTTGTTAAGACTAAACTCATCTATATAAATGACACTAAACTAGCCGGAAATAGAAACTATTTGTCCAGATTAATAGCTGGAAGGGAGGGAAGAGAGAAAGGAAAAAAAAAAAAAAATTATGTATCCAAACTGACTGGCAGCATCAGTCAGAAAAGACAATCATGTTGAGTCAGATTGAACAGGTAGCACAATAAGAGAGCAAAAGAGAAGCTTTATGTTTTGCTAGATGGGTCTCCTCCGTTGCCTCGCTTGTGGGATTGTTTAACTTTGAGCCACCTTGGAGGAGTGATTGGAAACGTAGGACTCAAAGGCCACTCTGGAAGATCCATTAAAGGAAGTTCAAAAGTTCCCAGGAAGTTGGTCAAGTCACCGATCCTTCTGAAAGATGCAGATTTGCCACCCTTAAAGGCAGTTAACTGAAATGGGTATCCCTCCTATATGAAACTAGCTATTAACCCGTTCTACGCCCGGGTGGCAAGCATTTTTATAGGTACATGGTCTCCCATTCTGGTATGTGCTGCCCCCCTCCTATCCTGGTATGCATGGCACTACTCATCCGTATCCTGGTATGTATGGTCCCCTCACCCCCACCCAAATCTACTATGCATGGCACCCCATTCCTCATCCTGGTATGCATGGTCCCCTCATCCCCCAATCCTGGTTTGCATGGTACCCCCTCATCCCTATCCTGGTATGCATGGTACCTGCTCATCCATATCCTGGTATTCATGGTTCCCTCACCACCCAATCCTGGTATGCATGATCTCCTCACCCCCCAATCCTGGTATGCATGGTCCCCTCACCCCCCAATCCTGGTATGCATGGTTCCCTCCTGTCCAATCCTGATATGCATGGTCCCCTCACCCCCAATCCTGATGTGCATGGTCCCCTCACCCCCCTATCCTGATGTGCATGGTCCCTCACCCCCAATCCTGATGTGCATGGCCCCCTCACCCCCCAATCCTGATGTGCATGGTCCTGTCACCCTGTCCTGTTGAGCATGGTCCCCTCACCCCCCCAATCCTGATGTGCATGGTCTCATCCCCCAATCCTGATGTGCATGATCCCCTCACCCCAAATCCTGATATGCATGGTCCCCTTCACCCCCCACTCCTGATATGCATGGTACCCTCACCCCAATCCTTATATGCATGTTCCCCTCACCCCCAATCCTGATATGCATGGTCCCCTCACCCCCCCAATCCTGGTATGCATGGTCCCCTCAGCCCCCAATCCTGATATGCATGGTCCCCTCACCCCCCAATCCTGGTATGCATGGTCCCCTCACCCCCCAATCCTGATGTGCATGGTCCCCTCACCCCCCAATCCTGATGTGCATGGTCCCCTCACCCCCTATCCTGGTATGCATGCTCCTCTCACCCCCTATCCTGGTGTGCATGGTCCCCTCACCCCCCAATTCTGATGTGCATGGTACCCTGGCAAGCATTTTTAAAGGTATATGGTCTCCCATGCTGGTATGTGCTGCCCCCCTCCTATCCTGGTATGCATGGCACCCCTCATCCCTATCCTGGTATGCATGGTCCCCTCACCCCCACCCAAATCTGGTATGCATGGCACCCCATTCCTCATCCTGGTATGCATGGACCCCTCATCACCCAATCCTGGTATGCATGGTACCCCCTCATCCCTATCCTGGTATGCATGGTACCTGCTCATCCATATCCTGGTATTCATGGTTCCCTCACCCCCCAATCCCGGTATGCATGGTCCCCTCACCTCTTCAATCCCGGTATGCACGGTCTCCTCACCCACCAATCCTGGTATGCATGGTCACCTCCCGCCCAATCTTGGAATGCATGGTCCCCTCAACCCCCAATTCTGGTATGAATGGTCCCCTCACCCCCAATTCTGGTATGAATGGTCCCCTCACCCCCCAATCCTGGTATGAATGGTCCCCTCATCGCCCAATCCTGATGTGCATGGTCCGCTCACCCCCCAATCCTGATGTGCATGGTCCCCTCACCCCCCAATCCTGATGTGCATGGTCCCCTCACCCCCCCAATCCTGATGTGCATGGTCCTCTCACCCCCCAACCCTGATGTGCATGGTCCTCTCACCCCCCAACCCTGATGTGCATGGTCCGCTCACCCCCAATCCTGATGTGCATGGTCCCCTCATCCCCAATCCTGATGTGCATGGCCCCCTCCCCCCACCAATCCTGATATGCATGGTCCCCTCACCCCCCAATCCTGGTATGCATGGTCCCCTCATCACTCTATCCTGATGTGCATGGTCCCCTTCACCCCCCACTCCTGATATGCATGGTACCCTCACCCCCAATCCTGATATGCATGTTCCCCTCACCCCCAATCCTGATATGCATGGTCCCTCACCCCCACTCCTGATATGCATGGTACCCCCACCCCCAATCCTGATATGCATGTTCCCCTCACCCCCAATCCTGATATGCATGGTCCCCTCACCCCCCAATCCTGGTATGCATGGTCACCTCACCCCCAATCCTGATATGCATGGTCCCCTCACCCCCCAATCCTGGTATGCATGGTCCCCTCACCCTCCAATCCTGATGTGCATGGTCCCTCACCCCCCAATCCTGATGTGCATGGTCCACTCACCCCCTATCCTGGTATGCATGGTCCTCTCACCCCCTATTCTGGTGTGCATGGTCCCCTCACCCCCCAATCCTGATGTGCATGGTCCCCTGGCAAGCATTTTTAAAGGTATATGGTCTCCCATGCTGGTATGTGCTGCCCCCTCCTATCCTGGTATGCATGGTACCCCTCATCCCTATGCTGGTATGAATGGTCCCCTCACCCCCACCAAAATCTGGTATGCATGGCACCCCATTCCTCATCCTGGTATGCATGGACCCCTCATCACCCAATCCTGGTATGCATGGTACCTGCTCATCCATATCCTGGTATTCATGGTTCCCTCACCTCCCAATCCCGGTATGAATGGTCCCCTCACCTCCCCAATCCCGGTATGCACGGTCCCTCACCCACCAATCCTGGTATGCATGGTCACCTCCCGCCCAATCCTGGAATGTATGGTCCCCTCACCCTCAATTCTGGTATGAATGGTCTCCTCACCCCCCAATCCTGATGTGCATGGTCCGCTCACCCCCCAATCCTGATGTGCATGGTCCCCTCCCCCCCAATCCTGATGTGCATGGTCCCCCACCCCCCAATCCTGATGTGCATGGTCCCCTCACCCCCAATCCTGATGTGCATGGTCCGCTCACCCCCCAATCCTGATGTGCATGGTTCGCTCACCCCCCAATCCTGATGTGCATGGTCCCCTCACCCCCAATCCTGGTATGCATGGTCCCCTCACCCCCAATCCTGATGTGCATGGTCCCCTCACCCCCCCAATCCTGATGTGCATGGTCCCTCACCCCCTATCCTGGTATGCATGGTCCTCTCACCCCTATCCTGGTGTGCATGGTCCCCTCACCCCCCAATTCTGATGTGCATGGTACCCTGGCAAGCATTTTTAAAGGTATATGGTCCTCTCATCACCCAATCCTGGTATGCATGGTACCCCCTCATCCCTATCCTGGTATGCATGGTACCTGCTCATCCATATCCTGGTATTCATGGTTCCTTCACCCCCCAATCCCGGTATGCATGGTCCCCTCACCCACCAATCCTGGTATGCATGGTCACCTCCCGCCCAATTCTTGAATGCTTGGTCCCTTCAACCCCCAATTCTGGTATGAATGGTTCCCTCACCCCCAATTCTGGTATGAATGGTCCCCTCACCCCCCAATCCTGGTATGAATGGTCCCCTCATCGCCCAATCCTGATGTGCATGGTCCGCTCACCCCCCAATCCTGATGTGCATGGTCCCCTCACCCCCAATCCTGATGTGCATGGTCTCCTCACCCACCCAATCCTGATGTGCATGGTCCTCTCACCCCCCAACCCTGATGTGCATGGTCCTCTCACCTCCCCAATCCCGGTATGCACGGTCCCCTCACCCACCAATCCTGGTATGCATGGTCACCTCCCGCCCAATCCTGGAATGTATGGTCCCCTCACCCTCAATTCTGGTATGAATGGTCTCCTCACCCCCCAATCCTGATGTGCATGGTCCGCTCACCCCCCAATCCTGATGTGCATGGTCCCCTCCCCCCCAATCCTGATGTGCATGGTCCCCCCACCCCCAATCCTGATGTGCATGGTCCCCTCACCCCCAATCCTGATGTGCATGGTCCGCTCACCCCCCAATCCTGATGTGCATGGTTCGCTCACCCCCCAATCCTGATGTGCATGGTCCCCTCACCCCCCAATCCTGGTATGCATGGTCCCCTCACCCCCCAATCCTGATGTGCATGGTCCCCTCACCCCCCCAATCCTGATGTGCATGGTCCCCTCACCCCCTATCCTGGTATGCATGGTCCTCTCACCCCCTATCCTGGTGTGCATGGTCCCCTCACCCCCCAATTCTGATGTGCATGGTACCCTGGCAAGCATTTTTAAAGGTATATGGTCCTCTCATCACCCAATCCTGGTATGCATGGTACCCCCTCATCCCTATCCTGGTATGCATGGTACCTGCTCATCCATATCCTGGTATTCATGGTTCCTTCACCCCCCAATCCCGGTATGCATGGTCCCCTCACCCACCAATCCTGGTATGCATGGTCACCTCCCGCCCAATTCTTGAATGCTTGGTCCCTTCAACCCCCAATTCTGGTATGAATGGTTCCCTCACCCCCAATTCTGGTATGAATGGTCCCCTCACCCCCCAATCCTGGTATGAATGGTCCCCTCATCGCCCAATCCTGATGTGCATGGTCCGCTCACCCCCCAATCCTGATGTGCATGGTCCCCTCACCCCCAATCCTGATGTGCATGGTCTCCTCACCCACCCAATCCTGATGTGCATGGTCCTCTCACCCCCCAACCCTGATGTGCATGGTCCTCTCACCCCCCAACCCTGATGTGCATGGTCCCCTCACCCACAATCCTGATATGCATGGTCCCCTCACCCCTCTATCCTGATGTGCATGGTCCCCTCACCCCCCAATCCTGATATTCATGGTCCCCTCACCCCTCTATCCTGATGTGCATGGTCCCCTCACCCCCCAATCCTGATATGCATGGTCCGCTCACCCCCCAACCCTGATGTGCATGATCCCCTCACCTCCTATCCTGATGTGCATGGTCCGCTCACCCCCAAATCCTGATGTGCATGGTCCCCTCACCCACAATCCTGATGTGCATGGTCCCCTCACCCCTCCATCCTGATGTGCATGGTCCCCTCACCCCCAAATCCTGATATGCATGGTCCCCTCACCCCCCAATCCTGATGTGCATGGTCCCCTCACCCCCCAATCCTGATATGCATGGTCCTCTCACCTCCCAACCCTGATATGCATGGTCCGCTCACCCCCCAACCCTGATGTGCATGGTCCCCTCACCCCTCTATCCTGATATGCATGGTCCCCTCACTCCCCAATCCTGATGTGCATGGTCCCCTCACCCCCCAATCCTGATGTGCATGGTCCCCTCACCCCCCAATCCTGATGTGCATGGTCCCCTCACCCCCCAATCCTGATGTGCATGGTCCACTCACCCCCCCAATCCTGATATGCATGGTCCCCTCACCCCCCAATCCTGATGTGCATGGTCCCTCACCCCCCCAATCCTGATGTGCATGTTCCCCTCATCCCCCTATCCTGATGTGCATGGCCCCCTCACCGCTATTAAACTGGACACATACCCTCAAAAAAACAAACATTTATACTCACCTTTCATCCCTGTGCTCCAGCGCTGTTCTGTTCTGCTGGACGCCGGGGGAGGAGAGCGGCGCCTGAGTACACGCATGTCCATACCGCGCGGTCCGGCGCCATATTGCTTAAGACACACTGTAAATGTGTCTTCAGCAAAATGGCGCCGGATAGCGCTATTGCGCATGCGCGATTCCGACGCGCAGCCCTCCTGGTCTCCTGCCCCGGGAGAAGAGAAGCGCCGCAGCAACGCTCCTCCCGGTCAGGTAAGTATGTGAGTATGGCGCCGGAGATCGCGGTATGCATCCAGTACGCATACCGCGATCTCCAGCGCCATACAGAGTACTCACCGCTGGATGCCTCACTCTGTCTGGAGCCAGACAAGGCGTGTCGCGCTTTTGCGGTCTATAAAGGCTTCAGACAGAGTGACGCTCCCAGCGTTATATTATAGATGTCTTTTTCCTTGAGCACAGACAGCAATGGTTTTAGGGCTCTATGTAGCAATAATGTACGCCTGGAAAAGTCAGATAAGATTAGGATTGAATGTTCTTCATACTTAATCGACCCCTTTTTCCTTGAAGCTGTCATTATGGCTTCTTTAATTTTATAGGAGTGAACTCTGCAAATGACGTCTCGTGGACGGGTGTCTGAGCTGAGTCTGGGACCAAGTGACCTGTGAATTCTATCGAACTCAATAGTATTCCCTCCGGTATCATCTAGAATATCCAAGAAGATCTTCTGAACAGTGTGGTCCAGCTCAGGGGGGCTGATAGATTCTGGTAGTCCCCGTATGCGTATATTATTCCGTCTGTTATGGTTTTCCAGGTCTTCCAGACCATATGAGAGATCCTCCAATTTAAGTGTGTGGTCCATTATGATGTCTCTATGTGTCTGCAACTCTTGAAATAAATCTTCCTGTGATTTCTCCACATCTTCTATCCTAGTAGTGAATTCCTTCTGCAATTTCAGGATTTCTTGCTTATAGGACTTTTCCAGCCTACATGCGAATCCTTTGAGGTCTTTTTTTGTAGAGAGGGCTTCAATATATTTGCTGAGCTCTGCAAAGCTCATTTCTTTGGAGGCCGCGTTCTCCTCTTCATAATCGTCTGATGTATTAGTATGGGAGCAACCTGACGTCGATGACCCTCTAGAGGGAGAAGTTTCTTGGGTAGGCATTTGGGATGTTGTGGACCTTGTGTTTCTGACCTGAGGAGTAGAATTCAAATAACGCTTCATATCTTCCTGTAAATCACCACTGGATGAGTTTGTGTTCTTCTCTGTAACCAGTCTAGATTTGCCCATAAATGTCTGCGGTTATTCTTCTACTTAACACTTTTGAGAGGGCATGGGGGTAGACCGGCCAGTCTAACAGACTATGCCCTTCATTTGCAAGCCCCTACTAGGCTGAGCGTCTGTGGAAAAGTATAGTGTGGGGGGTGTCTGCACAGCCCAGGGAAACACCTTTATGGTATGTCGCAGTAAGATCGGTTCTGCTGAGATGATAAAAGTGATATTCCGAGACTGGCCACCGAATGTCAGTGCACCCTTGAAGGTGAGATTGTATGAGCCAGTGTCTCTATAACTGTCAGTTCACAGACTTCTCCAGAGATTTAACTGTGATGATGACATAAAGTTGTATAAAGAGATAAAATCGCTGAAATTTCGTGATAGGGCTATAAGAGCTGTAAGATTACTGCTACAGAGGCGTCTTGTATGGTTACAGGGCTGGCGCTCCTTTCCAGGAGTTTAGTGTGAGGTGCGTCTGCACAGCCCAGGGAAACACCTTTATGGTATATTGCAGTAAAAGCAACTCTGCTGAGTTGGTAAAAGTGTTATTCCGAGACTGGCCACCGGATGTCAGTGCACACTTGAAGTTGAAATTGCATGAGCCAATGGCCCTATAACTGTCAGTTCACAAACTTCTCCAGATATTGAACTGTGATGATGATATAAAGTTATATTAATATATTAAAATCGCTGAGATTTCGTGATGGGATTAAGGGAGCTGTAAAAACACTGCTATAGAGGCGCCTTATATGGCTGCAGGGCTAGCTCTCCTATCTAGGAGTTGTGTGGAGTAATAAAATGGCGGAGGTTTCTAGTGGCGGGAAAAGAAAAAAGAGTCTCTCCAGTGTTTAGAAATAGATGGCCCCTTTATCGCCCGTCTCGTCTCCCTCCTTTGCTCCCTCAGGATCCCCCTCAATGTGGACCTGCCTGAGCCGTGCTTCAGAGTCTCACTGACCTCGTATGTCCACCTGCGGCTGTCTCCCAGTGCTACTGCAGAACGTATTGCAAATGGCGCCGAGTAGCTGGGGAAACCTCCTCTCACCTCCTCACAGCAGTGATGCTTTGGGAGTCGGAGCTTCCGCCCCTAGCTCTCCCGTTGGTGTCCCGCGCTCACCTGGGAGTCCTATTCCTCTGTGCCCACTGGGGAACTCCGCGACATTCCCCCAGCACTTTCCAGCACCTCTCCATCAGCCTCCCTGAAAGACCGCGCGCGCTCCTGCAACCTGCAAAGGAGCCGATCACTCTAACGCTTCGGTTCCCAAAGGCCTGTGTCGGTGGGGTCCTCTATTCCGGCTCCTCAGTAGAACTGCAGCCCCCGTTGCGTCTTAAACCTCCTGCGGGAATCTTTAAAGGCGCTCAACGTGGAGGAGCTCTCCACCATGCGACCGTCTCTCTCGGCGGTAGGACACGCCCCCGATGCTGCATTTTTTTAGTTTGTCAAGTTTGATAAAACTTTATTCCTAAAGATGTGTGTGGAGTACATGCCTTTTTAAAACATAATTTTTATTGATTTTTTTGAACATAGCATTGGATAGGATAACATAGCATAGGCTAGGATATAACATCAGCAATGACCCTGTAAATTACCAAAAGTACATATACAAATCTTAATACATGCCTTTTTAGTGCGTTTCCAAGTGAAGATCCAGTAAATACTCATGTGTGTTTACAAAATTGCAAATTACAAATTTACAAAACCAATTTTTTTAGGGACCACATTACATTTGAAGTGACTTTGAGTGGTCTATGTGACAAAAAATACCCCAAACTGACACCATTCTAAAAACTGCACCCCTCAAGGTACTCAGAACCACATTCAAAAAGTTTATTATTAACCGTTAAGGTGCTTTACAGGAATTTAAAATAAACATTTAACTTTTTGTCACAAAAATTTTACTTTAGACCTCAAATTTTTTATTTTTGCAAGGGTAAGAGGAAAAAATGGACAGCAAAATTTGTTGTGCAATTTTTCCTGAGCATGCCGATATGTTGGGGAAAACTACTGTTTGGGCGCACAGCAGGGCTTGGAAGGGAAGAAGTGCCATTTGACTTTTTGAATGTCAATGTGGTTTAGGCACACTGGGGCTCAGAAGAGAGGGGGGCATTTGGATTTGGGATCACAGAATTTGCTGAATTTCTTTTGGAGGGCGAGGGCCATTTAACTTTTCCAGAGCCTTTGTGCTACCAGTAATGTAGAAACCCCCTATATTTCCATTAATAGATGACGGACCTGAGTGGGGGCTTTTCTTGTGAATTGAGTTGAAGCTTTTATTGGGTACATTTTACATAACAATTTGGATCATAGTTTATCTGTCACTCTACACTGAGCACTTACATCAGAGATTCATTCTAAATCTTCTAGTGATGTCATTCAGTTGAAACCCTTTGAGGGAGGCACTCACTATAATGAGGCAGCAGAGTTACTCTGGACTCCGTCTGGCCTCTGTTTAACTGTCTCCTTTTTTTCAGAGGTGCTTGAAACTGTGGCCAACTTTTATGCACTCCTAATATAAAAACGGACACAGCCAGATCACAGGCCCGAAGATATCCACAGTGCCTCCATCTGCCTTATTATAGGGAATCTTTCACTGGAGATTCTGACTGAATCACGTATTTAAGAGATTTACACAGAAACCCCAGTATAAGCGTTCAGTGTAGAGCGCAGGATAAATATGCGCCGAGTCTTACTGCGATCTTTGGAAGGCAGAATAAACAAATCAACAGCAAGTGAAGAATTGGTTTTATTTTATTTTTTACGCCGTTCCTCGTGGGGTTTAAGTGATTAGA
>JARQOD010000003.1:134258173-134474580 GCA_033576555.1 Oophaga sylvatica
GTATCGGCAGTCGTTAAGGGGTTAACATGCTAATTGAGGCTTTGGGAGTCTGAGCTGTAGCTCTTGGGTTTTTTTTTTGCAATTTCTATGAACATTTCATGGTTTGACCTTGGGGTAAATTTACTGGGATGACTGCAGCTGTGAAGATTTTCATCTGTCTTGATAATTTTCCACTTATGAATAGTCTTCGCACTGTAGAATTAGGGTCTCCATTTTGTTTGAAATGTTCTTATAAGCCTTCCCAGACTGATGGACAATAACAGTAGCTTCTCTACGATCATTGCTGAGGTCTTTCCTCCTTGGTATTATGTTAACACAGCCAAAATTCCTACCCTTATGCATGTGGGCACATTTGCTGAAGAGCAATTATTCAAGGGCACTTTATTACCAGTACCTGGCTGCTACTTACCCTCTTAATTTCTTTGTAAGCGATAAGGATGTACTTTTTTTTACACATTCCCACATTCTGGCCTAATAGCTTTTGTTAAATAAATAATGACAAATTGTCAAATTGTCATGTGTTGTTCATCTGAGGTTGTACCAGATGTTTTTTTTTTATTATAACTTGATAGAAAAAAAACATAAAATTCAAGTCTGTTACTACAGACCCTTTCATCTCTTGGTATCACAGACTTGGTCCTATCTTGGATCGAGTCATACCTAACAGACCGGACATTCAGTGTCTCCCACTCGCACACCACCTCCTCACCACGCCACCTATCTGTCGGAGTCCCGCAAGGTACAGTCCTAGGGCCCCTGCTCTTCTCCATTTACACCTTAGTCCTCGGACAGCTCATAGAATCTCACGGCTTTGAATATCACTTCTATGCTGATGACACACAGATCTACATCTCTGGACCATCACCTCCCTACTAAACAGAATCCCTCAATGTCTGTCCGCTATTTCATCCTTCTTCTCCGCTAAATTTCTAAAACTTAATATAGACAAAACACAATTCATCATCTTTCCCCCATCTCACGCAACCCCTCCAATGGACCGATCCATTAAAGTAAACAACTGCCCACTCACTCCAGTCCCACAAGCTTGCTGCCTCGGGTTATCCTTGACACTGATCTCTCTTTTAAACCACATATCCAAGCCCTTTCCACTTCCTGCCGACTTCAACCCAAAAATATTTCACGGATCCGTACATTCCTCAACCAAGAATCTGCAAAAACCCTAGTCCATTTCCTCATCATCTCCCGCCTTGACTACTGCAACCTCCTGCTCTGTTGCCTCCCCCCTCTAACACTCTCGCACCCCTCCAATCTATTCTAAACTCTGCTGACCGACTAATCCACCTGTCCCTCCCCGCTATTCCCCGGCTTCTCCCCTCTGTCAATCCCTGAACTGGCTCCCCATTACCCAAAAACTCCAGTTCAAAACCCTAATCATGACATACAAAGCCATCCACAACCTGAGTCCTCCATACATCTGTGAGCTCGTCTCCCGATACTTACCTGCACGCAACCTCCGATCCTCACAAGATCTCCTTCTCTCCTCCCCTCTTATCTTCTCTTCCCACAATCGCATATTTATTATTATTATTATTATACATTTATATAGCGCCATTTATTCCATGGCGCTTTACATATGAAAAGGGAAAAATATAGACAGATACAATAAACATGTGCTAGACAAGGGACACACAAGTACAGAAGGAGAGAGGACCCTGCTAGCGAGGGCTCACAGTCTACAGGGATGGGTGAGAATACACTAGGAGAGGGTAGAGCTGGTCGTGCGATGGTTCAGTAGACTGAGGATCATTGCAGGTTGTAGGCTTGTCGGAACAGGTGGGTCTTCAGGTTTTTCTTGAAGGTCTCCGTTGTTGGTGAAAGTCTGATGTTTTGCGGCAGGGAGTTCCAGAGTATGGGGGAAGCCCGGGAGAAGTCTTGTATGCGGTTGTGGGAAGAAGAGATGAGGGGGGAGTCGAGAAGGAGATCTTGAGAGGATCGAAGGTTGCGTGTAGGTAGGTAGCGGGAGACCATGTCACAGATGTATGGAGGAGAAAGGTTGTGGATGGCTTTGTATGTCATGGTTAAGGTTTTGAACTGGAGCCTCTGGGCAATAGGAAGCCAGTGAAGGGCCTGGCATAGTGGGGAGGCTGGGGAATAGCGGGAAGACAGGTGGATTAGTCGTGCAGCAGAGTGTAGGATGGACTGGAGTGGTGCCAGAGTGCTAGAGGGGAGGCCAGACAGTAGGAGGTTGCAGTAGTCGAGGCGGGAGATGATAAGGGCGTGCACTAGTGTTTTTGTGGTTTCATGGTTGAGGAATGAGCGGATCCGGGAAATATTTTTGAGTTTGAGGCGGCAGGAGGTGGCGAGGGCTTGGATATGTGGTTTGAAAGAGAGGGCAGAGTCGATGATCACCCCAAGGCACGAGCATGTGGGACTGGGGAAAGCGAGCAGCCATTGACATTGATGGATAGGCCTGGTGGAGGGGTAGAATGAGGTGGGGGAAAGATGATGAATTCTGTTTTGTCCATGTTCAGTTTGAGAAAGCGAGCAGAAAAGAAGGCTGAGATAGCAGACAGACACTGTGGGATTTTGGTCAGTAGGGAGGTGAGGTCAGGTCCAGATAGGTAGATCTGCGTGTCATCGGCGTAGAGGTGATACTGCAAGCCATGGGATTCTATGAGCTGTCCCAGGCCGAAGGTGTAGATGGAGAAGAGTAGGGGTCCTAGGACTGAGCCTTGGGGAACACCGACAGACAGGGGGCGAGGTGAGGAGGTGGTGTGTGAGAGGGAGACACTAAAAGTTCGGTCTGTTAGGTATGATGAGATCCAGGATAGGGCCAAGTCTGTGATGCCAAGAGATGAGAGAATCTGTAGGAGGAGGGAATGGTCTACGGTGTCAAAGGCAGAAGACAGGTCCAGGAGAAGGAGGACAGAGTAGTGTCGCTTGCTCTTGGCGGTTAGTAGGTCGTTGGTGACTTTAGTTAGGGCAGTTTCAGTTGAGTGATGCGGTCGAAAGCCTGATTGTAACCGGTCAAAGAGGGAGCAGGAGGAAAGGTGGGAGGACAGTTCAAGATATACATGCTGTTCCAGTAGTTTTGAGGCGAAGGGGAGAAGAGATATCGGGCGATAGCTAGACGTGAGATGGGTCGAGGAGGCTTTTTGAGGACGGGTGATTGAGCATGTTTGAAGGATGAAGGAAAGACACCATTTGTAAGTGAAAGGTTGAAGAGGTGTGTGAGAGTAGGGATGAAGACTGTGGCAAGGTTAGGGATGAGGTGGGACGGGAGTGGGTCAAGCGCGCAAGTGGTGAGGTGTGATCTTGACAGGAGAGTGGAGAGCTGATCTTCTGTCATGGTGGTGAAGCTGGTTTTGGAAGAACAGGGCTGAGTGGCTAAGAGGGGCATTGGGGGCTGCGGGCCAAAGCCTTCTCTGATAGTATCAATCTTTTGCTTAAAGAAGGAGGCAAAGTCTTCGGCAGAAATGAGAGAGAGGGAGGAGGTGCTGTGGGATGGAGTAGAGAATTGAAAGTGTTGAAGAGCTGTTTAGGGTTGTGAGACAGGGAGGATATGAGAGATGCAAAGTAAGTTTGTTTTGCGGCAGAGAGCGTGGACTTGAAGCTGGCAAGGGACTGCTTGTATGCGTTGAAGTGCTTGATGGAGTGGGTTCTCTTCCATCTCCGCTCGGTAACCCTGGAAGCCCGTCTCAGTTCTTTGGTCAGGCCGGTCAGCCAGGGCTGCCTGTTGATTGTACGAGTTTTGCTCTGCATGAGGGGGGCGGCCGAATCAAGTGTGGTTTTTATTGTGGTGTTATAAAATGTGGCAGCAGCATCTGTGTCATTAAGTGAGGCTATGTCTGTGAGAGGGAGGAGGGACTCAGAGAGCGATTGTAAATTGAGGTGTTTGAGATTTCTGCGAGGGTGGGTGAGTTTGTGGAGTGGGGGATGCGTACTAACAGAGGAGAGGGAAGAGAATGTCAGTAGGTTGTGGTCAGACAGGGGGAGTGGGGAGTTAGTGAGATTAGTGAGGGAACAGAGACGGGTGAAGATAAGGTCCAGCGTGTGACCGCCTTTGTGAGTGGCCACAGAGGACCATTGAGTGAGGCCAAGGGAAGCTGTGAGCGAAAGAAGTTTAGAGGTAGCCGGGGTGGAAGTGTCAATGGGGATGTTGAAATCGCCCATGATGATGGTGGGGATGTCAGCAGAGAGGAAATGGAGTAGCCAGGTGGTGAAGTGGTCGAGAAAGGTGGAGATGGCTAGTTCCGGGGGGCGGTAAATGACAGCCAGTTGGAGGTTGGAGGGGGAATAGATGCGGACGGAGTGCACTTGAACGAGGGAATAGCAGCGGAGGGTGGAATTTGAATAGGGGTAAAGGAGCAGGTATCAGACAGGAGTAAGCCAACTCCTCCACCACGTTTGTTGCTGGGGCGAGGGGTGTGAGAAAGATGAAATCCGCCATAGGAGAGCGCAGCTGGAGAGGCTGTGTCAGAGGGGGTGAGCCAGGTTTCAGTGATGGCAAGGAAGGAAAGTTTGTTGGTGATAAAGAGGTCGTGGACAAATGACAGTTTATTGCAGACGGAGCGTGCGTTCCATAGTGCTCCGGGTAGGGGGACTGGGGGAGGGGTGTGTGGATGGATAGGTATGAGGTTGACAGGGTTGCAAAAACGTGTGGAAGATCGTGGCAGGGTGTTAGAAATGAGTGTGGGGATGTGATGAGGAGGGCCAGGATTTGGGGATACATCGCCAGCGATGAGGAGTAGCAGACAGAGCGTTAGAAGGTGAGAGCAGGATAAGCCAGGTGTGGCCGTGTGTGTCTTGGTGAAAAGGATTGTATGTGGAGGAACAGTTCTGTGGGAAAGGTGAGATGGCTGGGGAGAATGGAGGGGGAAATGACTAATTCCTTACTAGGTGGGGGGATTACAGGGGATAGGAAGAAAGAAAGGAGGATGGGGGTGAAAGTGATAAGAAAATGAAACATGGTGGTTTTAAATTATGTTACCTTGCAGCCAAATTCCAGTCAAATTCTAGTCTAATTCACAGTAGTGTAATTAGAAATCTGTAATTTGAAATATGTGGAGCAGACTACGTCTGGAGCAGACCCATTGCACTGAATAAATAATGCAGCTAAGGGCAATCAGGTGTGATTGGGAAGTGGGCTGGGACTGCTCAGGCCAAATGCACAGAGTTAAGGAAAGGTCATAAAAGGGGGTAGGTGTTACACAGACCACTCAGATGTGTGGTGAAGATAAGAAGTATGGAGTACAATTATGTACACAGGAAGATGGGTGAGCAAATCATACCATTAACAAAGCAATATACATGATGCATTCAGGAGCATAGAAAAGCTGGGGTTTTCATACCATTAACAAAGCAATATACATGATGCATTCAGGAGCATAGAAAAGCTGGGGTTTTCATACCATTAACAAAGCAATATACATGATGCATTCAGGAGCATAGAAAAGCTGGGGTTTTCATACCATTAACAAAGCAATATACATGATGCATTCAGGAGCATAGAAAAGCTGGGGTTTTCATACCATTAACAAAGCAAATATACATGATGCATTCAGGAGCATAGAAAGCTGGGGTTTTCATACCATTAACAAAGCAATATACATGATGCATTCAGGAGCATAGAAAAGCTGGGTTTTCATACCATTAACAAAGCATATACATGATGCATTCAGGAGCATAGAAAAGCTGGGGTTTTCATACCATTAACAAAGCAATATACATGATGCATTCAGGAGCATAGAAAAGCTGGGGTTTTCATACCATTAAAAAAGCAATATACATGATGCATTCAGGAGCATAGAAAAGCTGGGGTTTTCATACCATTAACAAAGCAATATACATGATGCATTCAGGAGCATAGAAAAGCTGGGTTTTCATACCATTAACAAAGCAATATACATGATGCATTCAGGAGCATAGAAAAGCTGGGGTTTCATACCATTAACAAAGCAATATACATGATGCATTCAGGAGCATAGAAAAGCTGGGGTTTTCATACCTGTGGGAACAGAAGAACATCTCAGTCACAATGTGATGATGACAATGCTGTAGGATTGATGTGTGGCCAAATGCATTCTAGAATTCTAGTCTAATTCACAGTAGTGTAATTAGAAATCTGTAATTTGAAATATGGGATTTGAAATATGTGGAGCAGACTACGTCTGGAGCAGACCCATTGCACTGAATAAATACAAGATTTCTCACGCGCATCCCCCCTACTCTGGAACTCTCTACCACAACATATCAGACTCTCGTCTACCATGGAAACCTTCAAAAAGAACCTGAAGACCCACCTCTTCAGACAAGCCTACAACCTGCAGTAACCACCGATCCACCAAACTGCTGCACGACCAGCTCTACCCTCGCCTACTGTATCCTCACCCATCCCTTGTAGATTGTAAGCCCTCGCGGGGAGGGTCCTCTCTCCTCCTGTACCAGTCGTGACTTGTATTGTTTAAGATTACTGTACTTGTACTTATTATGTATACCCCACCTTACATGTAAAGCGTCATGGAATAAATGGCGCTATAATAATAATAAATAATAATAATAATAAAAGAAGGGTGTGCTTAGTTTTTCTTATGACTGTATATGGAGGATTTTGAATGCTGTAAAAAAAACCTGTGTGTCACCTCTTTATCTGCATCGGGAATGAAATATTGCTGCCACTCTCTTCCAGGTTACTTATGGTCAGCTGTAGTGTGGCCGGTATCTGTAATATATGCCAGGAAACAGCAGAAAAAAAATGTAAAACAATTGTTGGAAAACACTAATAATGATGATGGAACCGACACAATCAATAAGTGGGGTTTATGTGACTGCAACCACAATCACACAATACACAGGGTTACATGCAAGTTAAAGGGGGTTATCCATTTTCTGGCAAGAAAATAAAAAATGCATTAATCCTTTTCTGCTAAAGACAGTTTTTACCTTCATTGACCAGGCAAATTTTATTTAAATCTGAACTGTGTCACTTTATGTGGTAATAACTCTGAATTTCTTCTACATATCCCAGTGATTCTCAGAATATTTTTCATGACACATTGTACTTTATTATAATGGCATATTTAGGTCGATGTGAATTGCATTTATTTATGAAAATATCTGAAATTTGAAGAAAATTTAAGGGCAAAAAATCTCTATTTTAAAACGTTGAATTTTTATGCCCATAAAATAGTCATAGCACAAAAATAGTTAATAAACATAATTTACTATATGTCTACTTTACATCAGCGTGAGTTTTTAAACTTTTTTTTATTATTACGATGTTAGAAGGGTTAAAAGTTTAGCTGCAATTTTCCTTTTTACAATGAAATTTACAAATTTCTTTTTTTTAGAGACCACTTCACTTTTGAAGGGGCCTATATCTCAGAAATCCACCAAACAGGATCCAATTTAAAAAAACAAATCATCCCTTCAACAAAACAAAATTCAGAAAGTTCGTTAATTCTTCAGGGATTTCACAAGAATAAACGCAAAAAGGAAGAAAAAAAATGCATTTTTTTTAAAAAAACTAAAATGCTGTTTAAGCCCAAAATTTCCAATTTCACAAGGTTAACAGGAGAACGTAGACCCCAGAATTTGATGCAAGTCTTCTCTTTAATACATCGATACGCCATATGTTTTCAGAAACTACTGCTTGGGCCCACAGAAGAGCTCCGAAGGGAAGGAGCGCTATTTGACTTTTAGATTACAAATTTGACTGGAATACATTGCCATGTTGCATTTGCAGAGTCCCCAAGGTACCAAAACAGCAGAAGCACCCCATGCATAACCTCATTTTGGAGAATGCACCCCTAACAAGATTTAACAGAAGGTAATGGTGCAATTTGTTATGTGATTATTTATGAGAGCGCAAATGTTGCACATGTGGTCAGAAATGGTCAGCACGGTGGCTCAGTGGTTAGCACTGTTACTTTGCAGCGCTGGGGCTCTGGGTACAAATCTCATCAAGGACAACATCTGTATGGAGCGTTTATGTTCTCTCCCTGTTTGTGTGGGTTTTCTCTGGTTTCCTCCCACACTCCAGATATACTGATAGGGGATTTATATTATGAGCCTCAATGGGGCCAGTGATTTAAATGTCTGTAAAACACTGTAGAATATGATGGTGGTATATAAGTAATATAAACATAATAAATAAACACATGACATCGCTCAGAAGGGAAGGAGTACGATTTGACTTCTGGAGCGCAATTGTGACTGGAATAGATTATGAGCACCATGTCGCATTTGAAGTGCTGCAATATAAGACGCCCCCACAAGTGACCCCATTTTCGAAATTGCACTTCTCAGGTAATTCATCTAGGAGCATGGTGTCCATTTTGAATCAACCATTTTGATTCACAGAATTTTATAATATAAGTGGGCCATTAAAATGAAAAGTTACATTATTTCAACTAAATTGATACTTAAAGGAGTTGACCACTACTTTAAATTAACCCCCCAGTGCATCCCCCCGGGCTCCCTAATGAATTTTGTAAATGCCTCACTTTGCCTATTCTGCCTATGAGCGGCGCTATCACTAGCCGCTCACAGGCAGCACGTGACCCCCCGGCTGCAGCCGGCTCTTGCTTCCGGTAACGTCCTGTCAACTGCTGGCAGCAGCCGGAGGTCCCTCTTCCTCCTTCAGCGCTGGCTGCCAGTCTGCTGGCGGGGTTTTCCCCCCGCGTCACACCCGGCATCCACCGCGCGCCCATTAATTGAGAAAGTGCGCTGTGGATGCTAGGTGTGACGCGGGGGTAACCCCGCCCACAACCCAGCAGTCACCATGGGGACCCAGCGCTGAGTCACGCCTCACTTGTCGTGACGTCAGCGCTGGGTCGCGTGCGGCAGTATAGGCAACATGAGGTATTTACAAACTTCATTAGGTGCCCCGGGGGGATACATTGGGGGGTTAATTTAAAGTAGTGGACAACCCCTTTAAGCCAAATTTTGAATTTTCAGAAGAGATAATAAGACAAAATGAACGCCGATGTGTACGTTGGTTACCAGCTGATCGCTGGTCTCCTGCCTGCCACATGCAGCGATGCGTGCTGGCCAGCGGGAGACCAACGATTAAAAAAATGTCCTGGCCTTTGGACAACGATCAGTGATACCCAGCAGGGGGGCCGGTCGCTGATCAGTGTCACACACAGCGATATCGCAGGGGAGATCACTGTTGCATCACAAAACTAGTGACTCAGCAGCGATCTCGTTTGTGACGAGGGCTTAAATAATCTCTACAAACATTTCAACAGAGATCATGTAAGTTCCAAAAACATTTACATGAAGAGATGGGACGCTGACCTCCACATAACTTTGCAAGCTGAGAATTGGGACAGCGCTATTAGGAACACATATAAATCAACTATCTCGTTTGCTTTACACGAGTCTTACTTTAAGGCAATCACAAGATGGTATTATACACCAATTAGATTATGACATATCATTTAAGACTACTCTCCTATGTGCTGGAGGAAATGAGGATTTCGAGGAAACCTGTATCATTTTTTGGGGGGTTGCCCGAAACTAAAACGTCTTTGGTCAAATGTTTCTCATCACATCAACTTATTTGCTGACAACTTCATAATCACACCACAGAGGGCTCTTCTCTCCTTGAACATGGAGGGAATTGACCCTCAGGTTAAATGTATCATAATACATATATTTCTTGTGGTGAAAAACACTTTAGCACTCTGGTGGAAAAAAAACGGAACCACCAAAATTTGCGGACATTCTTGATCATATCCACCAACACAACTCCTTGGAGTGGAGATTTGCAATAAACACTAATGGTATCAAAAGCTATCTAAAAAAAAAATGGAAGAATTGGAATGACAAGTTTCATACTCCATAACTCTTTGGTAGGTTTATAAAGAAGAAATTGTTGTCATTTTTATCTCCTTCCAATATATCACATCCATTTGTTATGGCATGTCTTTCAATGTTTATTATTGTACATTATTAGACATAATTATGTGATTTATATTTCATCATTCTGTGAATATTACTTGGTTCTCTATTTTTATTGAACCTCTTTACCCTCCCTATTCAATGTTAACCCTACCCTACCTCCCTTCCCTTTTCCATTCACTTGTATTTATCACATAATTCAATAAAAACATTTAAACATAAAGCGCTGATAACTGTACTGTAATATTCTCTACAATGTTTTTTTCCATACAACTCACCTCTGCCCCTTGCTTCATGGGATTCCCCAACTCACAAATAACAAGTTCAGTTTCATTTGCTTTTCTGGGAGCACAAATTATTTTCTCCTAAAAAAACACCAAACTATTATTACCATCAGTTACAACTTTTATCACCTTTTTATAAAATATTAGCTAATTGTTTACTATAGAAGCTCTCTTATGACAATAGTACTGGCTACTGTAGGAACCAACACACCTTAGTTTGACTTAAGACCTGCATGTAGTGTGCTCCAGATGGAAGCCAGATGTAGAGTTCTACTTCATAGGCCCCTTCTCCATGGTTTCTGGCATGGAAATGGATTTGTGCAAGATTATCTACCCCAATAACAAGAGGTTCTTCATTCCTTGGAAAATAATTAGAAAGTTATTTATCATCTAAAGTGACTTTTACTTTAGTGAAATCACTAAATCAGGTGGAATAACCTGAAGTCACACCAGATCACCTGCAGAATCAATCCGCTTTTCAGCATTTCCCACTAGGTTTTGCAGCATTACAGCCATAATCCTATTTCTTTTCATTTCCCAAATTTATAAAAAGAATAAACCAAAACCCTGCCGCAATTCTAGCAAACCATAATCCTATATGTCCCAAAATTCTACATGTATTTCTCCATGATCGTATCTCCCAGATAAATGTTACAGTTAAAAAAGCATTCCTCCCATTAAAATTTTCATCTTCTTAATATATTGTAATCATCATATTTTGTAGCACTGTATAATTACAATTGCTCATTTTTCCTTTCAACCCAGCTAATTCTTCTCTTTTCCATTAGGTCCATGACATCACGTGATTAAAAACTGACTAGCTCAATCTGAAAAAGGAATATATTTCTCACCAAAAATACTAAATCATAGTTATTAAAGGGGGAACTCTCTCTACACCTCTATCAGGTCCGACATTAACTATTATCGTTGAATATATATATATACATATATATATATATATATATATGTATATATATATATATATATGTATATATATATATATACACACACACACATTGTTGAAGAGGGGAATGAAAAATGCAGGAAGAAGAGATTTCCTGATTCTACATGGAGCAGAGAAAAAAGTAGAATTAACTGGGTGGAAAGTCAAAATGAGCAATTGTAAGTACCCTATATACTCGTGTATATGCCGACCCGAGTATAAGCCAAGGCACCTAATTTTTCCATAAAAAACTGGGAAAACTTATTGACTCGAGTATAAGCTGGGTATGCATTGTCCTCTCATCCCCACCTTGTATGCATGGCTCCTCATCCCCATTCTTGTATGCATGGTTCCTCATCCCCACCTTGTATGCATGGCTCCTTATTCCCATCCTTGTCTGCATCGTTCATTATCCCCATCCTTGTCTGCATGGCTCATTATCCTCAATCTTGCCTGTATGGCTACTTATCCCCATCCTTGTCTGCATGGCTTCTTATTCCCATCCTTGTCTGCATGGCTCCTTATCCCCACCCTTGTCTGCATGGCTTCTTATTCCCATCCTTGTCTGCATGGCTCATTACCCCAACATTGTCTGCATGGCTCATTATCCCCATCCTTGTCTGCATGGCTCATTATCCCCATCCTTGTCTGCATAACTCCTTATTCCCATCCTAGTCTGCCTGGCTCCTTATCCCCATCCTTGTCTGCATGACTCCTTATTCCCATCCTTATCTGCATGGCTCCTTATTTCCATCCTTGTCTGCATGACTCCTTATTCCCATCCTTGTCTGCATGGCTCCTTATCCCTATCCTTGCATGCATGGCTCCTCATCACTATCCTTGTATGCTTAGTTCCTCATCCCTATCCTTGTATGCTTTGCCCCCATGAGAAAAGCATAAAAAAAAAACTCCTGCTTACCTTCCCTGCGCATCCTCGCAGCATCTTGTTCCGGTGCCAGCAGCTCCTGCGGCTGGGCGATCACGTGTCCCCGCTCATTAAGGGAATGAACATTCACCTCTCTCTATGCCTATAGGAGTGGAGAGAGGTGAATATTCATTACCTTAATGAGCAGGCACCCATGGTAGCCTGGCAGCTGCTGGAAGCCGGTGGCTGTAGATGTAATGGTGCGCGCTATGAGAGAAATGAATATTCATTGCCAGTGCAGTGAATATTCATTTCTCTTTAGCAGCGGGCACAGTTACAGCCGCAGCCGCCGGCTCCTGCCTCCTGTGACCCGCAGCTTCACCGCTCCTCCTCCCCTGCTGTCTTCTGTCACAATGACTAGTGTATAAGCCGGGGGGGGGGGGGTGTTTTCAGCACAAAAAAATGTGCTGAAAAACTTGGTTTATACATGAGTGTATACGGTACACAGTATACATAATATGATGACTGCAATGTATTAAGAGTTTAAAAACTTTGATGGGAGGAGGAGGAGTGCTTCTTTAATGTGGTTTTACAATTTATTTAATGAACAAAAAAAATTAAGTTGTTCATGGACCTTGAATAACTGTCAGCCAAATGCTTGTTCTGCTGACAGCTGTATCTCCCTATCCTCTTGTGTACATAAGTGCTTAGTTTGGCCAAGCATGCACCTGTTTTCAGTGGAAGGAATAGAGTAAGTCGCTTCTAGATAAAAAAAAATAAATGTAATAGAATTGGTGTGCAAATTCAACATGGCTGATCTTTCTCTTTCTGGTAGAGTTGGGACGCTCTCCATATACATTAGATGGTCTGCAGTTCACGGTAAGATCAGTGGATTTGGTCGACTTTAACATGTACTTTGGCCCTTTTAGTGGAGACTTATGGTACAATTACAGGTCTACCAGCTAGTCCAGTGAGCCAGTCAAAACAGAATTAGGAATTATGAGCCGAACTGACCAGTTTGCTCCTAGATGAAGGTCTGGTATGCATATATTGTCTTCACCACAGTCCAAAAGGATATGAATCTAGAATACAAAAGATAAGCAGTATATGAAGTGGCAATATCTTAAAATAAAAGTACCATCTTTAAACCATAGCAAGTAAACAGAAGAGACAACATTCTAGGGTACAACAAGCCTGAAAACTAAGAGAAGATAGTAACTGCGAGAGCATCAACTTTGTGTTGTTTCCCATGGTTTGCATTTTCAGCAATGACGCAAACCAAGTGTGAACAAAGTTTTAGGGTCAACAGTCACTAAAGTTTTTCATGAACCCTCTTCCAAAATGTTTGCTGTATGTACATATAGAACTTATCACAATTTGTCTTACATTAGGATTTGCTATAACATCATTCTCATTAGCAGAACAATTCATCTTTGTTAGCCATTGATCAGCAGCCAAAATGTGTTTCTCCTACCATTTGTAGTCTACAACGAGGTATGGTATGAGGCTGTATGTAAGAACCATAACGCTCAGTGTAAGGAGATAGACCAGTCCTCGGGTACCTGCATGCTGGGTCCGGAACTAGAAAGGCTGCATCATCTGTTCCCGAGGGGGAAGCCTGAGTGGGGTGGACCTTTCCCTGCTGTCTGAGGGAAGGAGGAGTGAGACGGGGCTTCCTGTTGACAGGAGGGTGTGGGGAGAGCTAGAAAAGGGCGCGCAGCAGCAGAGAGATAAAAGGAGAAAGCGCGTGAAGCAGAGCAGTTTGGCGCCAGGGCAGAGCAGCGTGCAGAGCATTGAGTGGCGTGTTCTGCTTCCCTTGTCCCCTGCACGGAGTACCGGCATTGCGGCAGGGTCCGACCGTTTAGAGCGGGACCGCTGCTAGGAGAGAAGCTGGCTGCAGAGCGGAGCAGAGCCACTGCAGAACAGAGCAGAGCCACTGCAGGACAGAGCAGGGCTGGTCGTGCCGCAGCCAGAGAGCGAGAAGTGCTTTGTCCAGGGAGTACCAGCGCACCGCAGAACAGTTAGCGTCATTTCCCGCCGCCAGCAACCGGGGACAGAGAGCGAGATTGACGTGCAGTGTGTGCCGGTGACTTCCAGTAAGCGAGACGCAGAGCATTCCGTGTGCGTGAGTACTACACACGTGCCCCATAAGAGTGACTGGGGACAAGACAGACACTTGCACCCTGACTGTACCAGTAAACACCTGCGGATCCACGTTGGGCTCATACAAGACCGTGACCAATATTACCGCCAGCCACTCTGGGCCCGCTTGACTGAGACTGTCAGGAGAGTTGTGCAGGAGTCATGTCGGGCTTAGACAGCACCGTAGCCCGTAACCTTGTAGGTAACTACAGTATATGGACTAGGGGCAGTGGAAGGTACCGGAGACCGACCACTGTTACCAGTAGAAGGGGGGATATTGTAAAGAGGACACTGTGCCAGCCATTGTCGGCGCTGTTGAGTTCGCAACAGGAGCTGCAGTTAACCCCTTCACCCCCAGCCTATTTTGACCTTAAAGACTTTGCCATTTTTTGCAATTCTGACCAGTGTCCCTTTATGAGGTAATAACTCAGGAACGCTTCAATGGATCCTAACGATTCTGAGAATGTTTTTTCGTGACATATTGGGCTTCAAGTTAGTGGTAAATTTAGGTCGATAATTTTTGAGTTTATTTGTGAAAAAAATGGAAATTTGGCGAAATTTTTGAAAAGTTCGCAATTTTCAAATTTTGAATTTTTATTCTGTTAAACCAGAGTTATGTGACACAAAATAGTTAATAAATAACATTTCCCACATGTCTACTTTACATCAGCACAATTTTGGAAACAAAATTTTTTTTTGTTAGGAAGTTATAAGGGTTAAAAGTTGACCAGCGATTTCTCATTTTTACAACAAAATTTACAAAACCATTTTTTTAACGGACCACCTCACATTTGAAGTCACTTTGAGGGGTCTATATGGCAAAAAATACCCAAAAGTGACACCATTATAAAAACAGCACCCCTCAAGCTACTCAAAACTACATTCAAGAAGATTATTAACCCTTCAGGTGCTTCACAGGAACTGAAGCAATGTGGAGGGAAAAAATGGACATTTTAATTTTTCCAACAAAAATTTTCTTTTAGCATAAATTTTTTCATTTTTACATGGGCAAAAGATAAAATGGATTCTAAAATTTGTTGGGCAATTTCTCCTGAGTACACAGATACCTCATATGTGGTCATAAACCACTGTTTGAGCGCACGGCAGGGCTCAGAAGGGAAGGAGCGCCATTTGACTTTTTGAATGGAAAATATGCTGGAATATTTAGCGGTTGCCATGTCGCATTTGGAGAGTCCCTGTGTGCCTAAACATTGGAGCTCCCCCACAAGTGACCCCATTTTGGAAACTAGACCCCCCAAGGAACTTATCTAGATGCATAGTGAGCACTTTGAACCCCCAGGTGCTTCACAAATTGATCCGTAAAAAAAAGAAAGTACTTTTTTTTTCACAAAAATTTTCTTTTAGCCTCAGTTTTTTCATTTTCACATGGGTAACAGGATAAAATGGATCCTAAAATTTGTTGGGCAATTTATCCTGAGTACACAGATACCTCATATGTGGTTATAAACCACTGTTTGGGCGCACGGCAGGGCCCAGAAGAGAAGGAGCGCCATTTGACTTTTTGAATGGAAAATTAGCTCCAATTGTTAGCGGACACCATGACGTGTTTGGAGAGCCCCTGTGTGCCTAAACAGTGAAAAAAAACCACATGTGACACCATTTTGGAAACTACACCCCTTATGGAACTTATCTAGATGTGTTGTGAGCACTTTGAACCCCCAAGTGCTTCACAGAAGTTTATAACGCAGAGCAGTGAAAATAAAAAAAATCATTTTTTAGCCGGCTATTTTTTATTTTCACAAGGGTAACAGGAGAAATTGGACCACAAAAGTTGTTGTGCAATTTGTCCTGAGTACACCAATATGTGGGGGGGAACCACTGTTTTGGCGCATGGGAGAGCTCAGAAGGGAAGGAGCGCCATTTTGGAATACAGACTTGATGGAATGTTTTGGGGGCGTCATGTTGCGTTTTGAGAGCCCCTGATGTACCTAAACAGTAGAAACCCCCCACAAGTGACCCAATTTTGGAAACTAGACCCCCCCCCCAAGGAGCTTATCTAGATGTGTAGTGAGCACTTTGAACCCCCAAGTGCTTCACAGAAGTTTATAAACGCAGAGCAGTGAAAATAAAAAAATTATTTTTGTTCCTCAAAAATCATTTTTTAGCCCGCTATTTTTTTCCCAAATGTAACAGGATAAATTGGACCCCAAAAGTTGTTGTCCAGTTTTTCCTGAGTATGCTGGTGCCCCATATGTGGGGGAACCAATGTTTGGGCGCACGGCAGGGCTCAGAAGGGAATTAGCGCCATTTGACTTTTTTAATGGAAAATTAGCTCTAATCGTTAGCGGACACCATGTCGTGTTTGGAGAGCCCCTGTGTGCCTAAACTTTGGAGCTCCCCCACAAATTACCCCATTTTGGAAACTAGACCCCCTAAGGAACTTATCAAGATGCACAGTGAGCACTTTGAACCCCAGGTGCTTCACAGAAGTTTATAACGCAGAGCTGTGAAAATAAAAAATCATTTTTTTTTCCTCAAAAAATGATTTTTTAGCCCCCAATTTTTTATTTTCACAATGGTTACAGGAGAAATTGGACCCCAAAAGTTGTTGTCCAGTTTGTTCTGAGTACGCTGGTACCCCATATGTGGGGGGAACCACTGTTTGGGCACACGTCAGGCCTCGGGAGGGATGTAGTGACGCTTTGAAATGCTGACTTGATGGAATGGTCTGCGGGCATCTTGTTACGTTTGCAGAGCCCCTGATGTGCCTAAACAGTAGAAACCCCCCATAAGTGACCCCATTTTGGAAACTAGAACCCTCAAGGAACTTATCTAGATGTGTGGTAAGCACCTTGAACCTCCACGTGCTTCACAGAAGTTTATAATGCAGAGCCGTGAAAATAAAAAATCATTTTTTTCCTCAAAAACTGTTTTTTTTAACCCGCAATTTTTTATTTTCACAAGGGTAACAGGAGAAATTGGACCACAAAAGTTGTTGTACAGTTTGTCCTGAGTACACTGGTACCCCATATGTGGGGGGGAACTACTGTTCGGGCACACGTTGGGGCTCGGAAGGGAAGTAGTGACGTTTTGAAATGCCGACTTTGATGGAATGGTCTGCGGGCGTCATGTTACGTTTGCAGAGCCCCTGATGTGCCTAAACAGTAGAAACTCCCCACAAGTGACCCCATTTTGGAAACTAGACCCGCAAGGAACTTATCTAGATGTGTGGTGAGCACTTCGAACCTCCAAGGGCTACACAGAAGTTTATATTTTTCCACAAACATGATCTTTTAGTCCCCAATTTTTTTATTTTCCCAAGGGTAACAGGAGCAATTAGACCCCAAAAGTTGTTGTCCAATTTGTCCTGAGTACGCTGATATCTCATATGCTGGAGAAAACTACTGTTTGGGCACACGTCGTGGCTCGGAAGGGAAGTAGTGACGTTTTGTAATACCATCTTGATGGAATGGTCTGCGGGCGTCATGTTAGGTTTGCAGAGCCCATGATGTGCCTAAACAGTAGAAACACCTCCAAGTGACCCCATTTTGGAAACTATATCCCCCAAGGAACTCCTCTAGATGTGTGGTGAGCACTTTGAATCTCCAAGTTCTTCACAGAAGTTTATAACGCAGAGCCGTGAAAATAAAAAATATTTTTTTTTCCACAAACATGATCTTTTAGTTCCCAATTTTTTATTTTCGCTAGGGTAACAGGAGAAATTAGACCCCCAAAGTTGTTGTGCAATTTTTCCTGAGTACGCTGATACCCCATATTTGGGGATAAACCACTGTTTGGGCATACGTCGGGGCTCGGAATAAAGGGAGCACTGTTTGACTTTTTGAACGCAAAATTTGCAGGAATCAAAGGTAGCGTAATGTCGCGTTGGGAGACCCCCTGATGTGCCTAAATAGTGGAAACCCCTCAATTCTAACTCCAACCCTAACCCCAACACACCCCTAACCACAACCCTAACCCCTACACACCCCTAACTCTGATCCAAACCATAACCCTAACGCCAACACACCCCTAACCCTAAACCCAACCCTAACCATAACCCTAACCACAAGCCTAACCCTAATCCCAACCCTAACCCCAACCCTAACCCTAATTCCAACCCTAATTCTAACCGTAACCCAAATTCTAACCCTAATTCTAACCCTAATGCTAAAGGCTAGGTTCACATTACGTTTTACCACCCCGTTCAACACATAGCGTTGACGGGCTGGTAACGGTATAGCATAACGCGATCGCGTTATGCTATACCCGCTAGTGCAGATGAATCAGCAGATGATTCATCTGTGCTAGCGGTGACGGAGCCCAGACGCTGCAGCCCGCGTCCGAGGTTCCGTCACTGAATGTGCATGCGCCCACTAATGGGGGTGAATGGCAGCGTTTAACGGACTGCGTTACACCGCGTTATACCGCGGTGTAACACAGTCCATCTAACGGACTGCCATAACGCAATATGAACCCAACCTAACCCTAAGGCTAACCCTAAGGCTAACCCTAACCTAACCCTAACCCTAACCTAACCCTAACTGTAATTCTAACCCTAATAGAAAAAAATATATATTTTCTTTATTTTATTATTTGTCTCTACCTATGGTGGTGATAAAGGGGGCGTTTATTTACTTTTTTATTTATTTTGATCACTGTGAGAGTTTATCACAGCGATCAAAATAAATGTATTAAATCTGCTGGCCGGCGGGCGCACTGCGCATGCGCCCGCCATTTTCCTAGATGGTGACGCCCATGAAGAATCCTGGACGGATCCAGGGACACCAGAGGACCGGGGGAGGTGAGGGGAGCTGAGGGGGGGATCAGAAGGCGAAGGGGAGCGGAGGCAAGGAGGAGGGGAGCAGACCGGAGCGCAGGGGAGCAGATAGTGACGGCGGTGACCGTTCGCCAACATCAATCGGTGGTGGCGGCCGATCGCCGCCGTCACTCGGTGTGGGGAGGGTCGGAACTCGGTGTCCAGCCATGGCAGATGCTATTGCAGCATCGGCCATGGCTGGATTGTAATATTTCACCAAATTTCATTGGTGAAATATTAGAAATCGGTCTGATTGGCTGTTTCACTTTTAACAGCCAATCAGAGCGATCGTAGCCACGTGGGGGTTAAGCCACCCCCACTGTGGTGATGCACAAAGGGTCTTGTTTCTGCGGCTGTCGGGTGACCATTCAGTGACCCCGGTCACCCGACCCGCAGGAACGCGATTTATACAATGACGCCTACGTCAACGTCATGGGTCGGGATGCCACTGGTTTTCATGACGCCAACGTAGGCGTCATGGGTCGGGAAGGGGTTAAAGGACTTCATGACATTTGTGCTATTGAACTGTCGTTATTTTGAACTGTTCTTCTTCACCTGAGGAATATCCTTTGATTTGATGTACTGTCTGTCTTCCCTGTATAACCCTTTGTCTCCCTACAGCCTTTCCTGTTTATGCTATTTAATCCTTTACCTCCCTGCATGGAGTGTTCCCCTGTAAATAAACCTGTTAACCCTTGCTCTGCCTGTGTCCCATCACTGCATCCAGCGTTCCTGCTCTGACCCCTTACACTCAGGATAAACATCCATGTATTCTCCATGTCTTACCTGCCCCTGAAGAAAGGTGTTTCCGTGTATTATAGGAGGTAAAACACTTGTAGAAAGCACAGCCAAACTGAAGTTAACACTGACAGCTACAGGACTGAGTTTATCCTTAAACTCTGATTCTTCCTGTAAGAAACAAAGAACGGTGTGTTATGTCTGTCTGTATAAAATGGCAACACTCTAGAGGTGGGATAGTGAAAAAAACTATGTTTTTTATTCACCCATGTATGTGCAATGTTTTCTCAAGTCTTTCTCAAGTCACTATTTGAACAACTGAAAGTCGCACATGCAGAGATGAATACACACCAGTTTTTTTCACTATACCTGGAGTGCTGACATTTTTGCTGTATGTACAGTTGTGTGAAAAAGCGTTTGCCCCTTCCTGATTTCCTATTCTTTTGCATGTTGGTCACACTTAAATATTTCAGAACATTAAACAAATGTAGATATTAGACAAACATAACACAAGTAATCACAAAATGCAGTTTTTAAATGAAGGTCTTTAGTATTAAAGGGAATCTGTCACCCCATTTTTCGACCATCATCTGCGGCCACCGCCATCAGGGGCTTATCTACAGCATTCTGAAATGTCACCTGAAAGAGAAGAAAAACTAGTTATATTATACTCACCCAGAGGCAGCCTGCCGTCCGGTCCGGTCCGATGGGCATCGCGGTCCGGTCCGGCGCCTCCCATCTTCGAGCGAAGCCTTCCTCTTCTTAGCTTTCCGTTGCGGCTCCGGCGCACTCCTCTGCCCTGGTGAGGGCAGAGCAGAGTACTGCAGTGCACAGGCGCTGGGAAAGTTCAGAGAGGTCCGGCACCTGCGCACTGCAGTACTCTGCTCTGCTCTCACCAGCAGGGCCGGCCCGAGAGATTACGGCGCCCTAGGCGAAACTATTTTGTTGTGCCCCTACTATTAAGTATACGTATTTTTTTCTCTCGGGCGCCCCCTTAGTGTAGTGTGTGCATTTTTGGTTGTTTGCTTTGCTTTGCCAACATTTGAAAACTTAGGAGCAAAATAAACGCGCGGGATCAAACACCTGTCAGCAGACGATGCAAACGACTCACGTCCGTAGTTTAGCGCCTCCTTTCCGTGCGTAAATTGAAGCTCAACGTTTTTTCTTTTAAATTTATGGAAAAAAAAATTTATGTACACTTTTCTTTCCATCCCTAAAACTTTTTGCCTTTTGAAAAGATTTTTTATAATTTTTACTATTTTTTCTCTGGCGCCCCCTTAGGGTCGGCACCCTAGGCGGCCGCTTACTTCGCCTGTACGTTCGGGCCGGCCCTGCTCACCAGGGCAGAGCAGTGCGCCTGTGCCGGAGCCGCAACGGAAAGCTAAGAAGAGGAGGGCTTCGCTAGAAGATGGGAGGCGCCGGACCGGACCGCGACGTCCATAGGACGGACCGGACGGCGGACCGCCCCTGGGTGAGTAAATATAACTCGTTTTTCTTATCTTTCAGGTAATATCAGGGGCTTATCTACAGCATTACAGAATGCTGTAGATAAGCCCCTGATGGCGGTGGCTACAGCTGATGGTCGAAAAATGGGGTGACAGATTCCCTTTAAGGGAAAAAGAAATCCAAACCTACAGGGCCTTGTGTGAAATAGTGATTTCTCCCCCTCTCACCCTCCACGAAACATAAATTAACTGCGGTTTATCACATCTTTGGGAAACTGAGTTCAAATTCCCTAGCCACACCCAGGCCTGATTACTGCCACACCTGTTCTCAAACAAGAAATCACTTAAATAGGACCTGGCTGACAAAGTGAAGTAGACCAAAAGGTCCTCAAAAGCTAGACATCATGCCATGATCCATAGAAATTCTGGAACAAATGAAAAACAAAGTAATTAAGATCTATCAGTCTGGAGAAGGTTATAAAGCCATTTATAAAGCTTTGGAACTCCAGCAAACCACAGTGAGAGCCATTATTCACAAATGGCAAAATCATGGAACAGTGGTAAACCTTCCCAGGAGTGGCAGATGACCAATAATACCGCAAGAGCGCAGCGATGACTCATTCAAGAGGTCACAAAAGACCCCACATTAACATCCAAAGAACTGCAGGCCTCGCCTCAGTAAACGTCAGTGTTAGTGACTCTACCATAAGAAAGCGACTGCGCAAAAATGGCCTGCATGACAGAGTTCCAAAACCACTGCTGAGCAATAAGAACATAAAGGCTTGTCTCAGTTTTAGAAAAAAACATCTTGCTGATTCCAAGAGTTTTGGGAGAATACGCTGTGGACTGACGAGACAAAAGTTGAGCAATTTGAAAGGTGTAAGTCCCATTACATCTGATGTAGAAGTAACAGCATTTCAGAAAAGGAACATCATACCAACAGTAAAATGTGGTGGTAGTGTGCTTGTCTGGGGCTGTTTTGCTGCTTCAGGACCTGGAAGGCTTGCTGTGGTAAATGGAACCATGAATTCTGCTGTCTACCAAAAAATTCCAAAGGAGAATGTCCAGCCATCTGTTCGTGACCTCAAGCTGAAGTGCACTTAGGTTATGCAGCAGAATGACTTAAGAAAAACAAAAATAAGACTTTGGAATGGCCTAGTCAAAGTCCTGACCTTAATCCGATTGAGATGCTGAGGCATGATCTTAAAAAGGCGGTTCATGCTCGGAAACCCACCAATGTGGCTGATTTACAACAATTCTGCAAAGATCAGTGGGCCAAAATTCCTTTAGAACGTTGTAAAATACTCATTGCCAATTATCACAAATGCTTGATTCGAGCTGTTCTTGAAGCAGAAGAGCACATTCAGCAGCCGTCTAATCCTTCCAAGGTGCAAGAAGGAGAAATTCAGGAAATCGTTTGTGCCTACCGCTATGGGGATGTATAACAATTCACTAAGGGTAAAAGATGACTACGACCTAGGACTGGCGCACTAATGGAAATGATTAGAGATTTGTGTACCTTTGTTTGTTACGTATTGTGGTTAGTCATGTGCAAATCTGTGTCTAGTAATTACTCTATATAATGCTGTTTGTAATTTTTTGTTTGTAATGCTGTTGTAAAGCTGCTGTGATACCATAATTTCCCTCGGGATCAATAAAGTGTATCGTATCGATTAGGGGGCAATCACTGTTTCACACAGGGCCATGTAGGTTTGGATTTCTTTTTCCCTTAATAATAAAGAACTTAATTTAAAAACTGCATTTTGTGTTTCCTTGTGTTATCTTTGTCTAATATTCACATTTATTTGGTGATCTGAAACATTTAAGTGTGACAAACATGCAAAAGAATAGAAAATCAAGGAGGGAGCAAACACTTTTTCACACAACTGTCACAGAGGATATGGAATCAGTACCATGATGCTTGCAAAATTTTAATATATCAGTTTTAAATAGTGCTCATTTCTTTGATGCCAGCTATCCATCTCCAAGGCCACATGCTCTTATCCATCCACATATCTGTTTTTTGATCAGAGTATAACTAGATTACTTTCATCCCTGAGTCATTTGATGCCCGGACATGTGGAGAGGAGAATCTGTATGATTAGGGTCTCATCTGAAACATGGTTACCATGTCTTGGTAGATGGGTTTACACACTTTTGGTCAAAAATGCAAACCAAGAAACCTCATGTTTACCATGCGTAGCAATAGTGGAGTTCATGTACACATTAATTCTAGACTGCTGTTGCATCATCTGTCTATCTGTTTATTTTAATAGAGAAAAATGAAGCAGCACAAAATGCAAAAAAAAATGCAAGAAAAAAAAACTCACCGTGCAAGCCTCCTGAACTAACAGTCTCAATCTGTTAGATATATAAAGATAAGAAGAGGCAGCATCCATTAATAGGCAAGAAGCGTGACTTAATTAGCCGATGTGGCGACGTTTCGGTCCTACACAGAACTTTTCTCAAGCCAAGTTTGCTGCCTTTTCTTATTTTTATCTGTCTCTACCTGATACATACCCGCAGGAAGGCTGTGGTATTGCTGCAGACAGGTGCCCTATTATCCGTCACTGTAATAGAAATTGTTTTGCTGGGTGTTGAGGAATCGAGGAAGAGGGTTCTACGTAGAAATTTGCTCTTTTGGCTGTCCAGCTGAATGTCAGCTAAGAAATCTGAAAAGTAGTGATAAAAGACAATATGATGGATAGATGAAAAGCTGAAGGTAGTGATCTACATAACACCAGTAATACAGTCCTATATAATGCCATACAGGCAGATGCCATACGGCCCAGTGAGAAAAGGGATGTCAGGGCCGCAATCTTTCTTCTGCAATGAAATGGGCTGTGATAATTAAAGAGAACATTCCCAATTGGCTAACAATAGCATAATCAGTCCATTATAGAGCATGATTTAAATTTACTCTTACTTAATGTCTTGGGCAGGCTTTTTCCTGAGGTTTTGATGCAGATGATTACTTCAAAGCTAGAAAAATGGGATATGAATTAGTGTAATTTCCAAGAATTGTCCCTTCCACCAGGTTGGACCTTACAAGAGAACAGTGACAGATTACAACAATTATTGACCATGTGCTGACTGGTATTATTAGATTATAAGATCACAGAGGTAAGAATTACTTATTACCTAAAATCCACAGAACAGAAGTTTTATCAATGCAGAGAGCAATTTACTCAGGTTTTAATGTTATATTATGGTTATTAAATACCTAAAATTCATCCTTCCATAAAGTGCACTTACATATGTCAGCCAAATATGTGCCTTTTACTGGGGTTGTCTCATGAAGGCAGTTTAATCCATATGTCCTATTAGGGATGAAGATAAAAATCCATTGTTCAGGACCCCCTATATAAGCCAGAAAAGATCTGTGCTGTACCCATGAAGCGGTGCATGAAGACTCCACCAGGCAGGACTCAAGTACGGTACAGTAGACGGGGAGGCAGAAATAAAACACCAGTTTTATTGAAAGACAGAGGATTATATGCCGGAAAATAAGACTAACAGTTCTTGTAATGATAACAGCAATATCAGACACAAAGAGAAATAGCTGGAACGTGTCACACAAGTGTGCTCCAGCTATGGCAATACAAAGTTCAATACAAACAGTATAAACTATTTCTACAGACTATTTTCTTTTAAATTCCTACCTGGCTTCTGAATCGGACCTTGCTGCTACTGCACCCTAACTAGAGAATCCTGCTCTAGGCCCCAACACAGTTGAACATCGGTATCACACTCACAGTTCTGCAGGCTGAGAAGAAAGTCTGTTAGCTTTGGCTTGGTCCCGATGTAGTGGAGCCGAGTTAGCTGTGTTGTGCTCTTCCTGGAGGTTACAGGTGCTTGGGGAAAACCGACTTGGCTGTGCTATGCAACCCTTTCCTTCTGACACGGTCCTGCTAGGTGATCATGCAGTAACCAGGCACTATCTTCTCCCTTAAGGCCGATAATTCATTTAACAGTCTCTCAGTGTTCAGACACCCTTAATGTCCTCTTTTCCTGACAGAGGAACAAGACTCTGACTTCCGGAAAAGACACTTCCTGCTTCTTGTTCAAAACCAACACACAGGAAGCTGCAGGGGATAAAAGGACTAGTCCAAGTGCACACAAATCAGAGGGGAGCATTGTCGATTAAAGTCACAGTGTAATTCGGTTCTTAGCAGGTGCTGACACCCTGCATGGCCTTGCTGTTAGGTCCAGGGAGAAGGACAAAAGACTATGCAACCGCTTACATAGCAGTGGCCCATTGCCCACAATACATACAATTGGACCAAATAAACTGATTAGTGGCGTACCTATTTGGTGGAACCCCTGCATTAGGCCTACTGGATTGCCAGAGATCTTAACTATCTTCAATGGGAACAGTTACTGTAGGAATGTCCCTTATAGCAGAAGGTCCTAGCAGAGTCTGGGGTTGCTTTTCTCTGCAAATTGGCAATGGTTCTGGGTCGGGAACTTTGGCTTCCATGAACTGGGGACCTTCCACAGTCTCAGGAACGGTCCACCAATCTTCACTTGACTCACTGTTAAGGGAAATCGGACCCGATGAGGGAACAGCGGCCGAGCCGCTCTCGGGGCAGATACTGGATCTTCAGACTGACATGACCATAACATATTCCTGTGTAGAGTTCTCAGAGCAGACTCCTTTCAACCTGTACTTCATAAACCAGGCCGTTTGGGTACACTCTCTTGATCACTTTGTATGGTCGCACCTCCCAAAGTTCACTCAGCTTGCCTTTTGAGATGTTTTTCCTGCACCAGAACCTAGTCTCCAGGTTGGAGCAGAAGTTCCTGAATTGGAGGTCAGCTGTTATAGGTTTACTCTTGTAAAAGCTGGCCTGATAGCCGGTGGAGTGTCTGGGGCCACCGACAGTGTTTTTTCACAAATGAGGTGGTAGATTGTTTTAATAGATCCTCTGGCTGTTCCAGATTTAGTTTGACGATTTCTCAGCTGCCTCTTCCGAACAGTAGTATGTACAGGTTACAACCCGTGTTAGTATGGACCCTCAACTGTGGCCTCCAGTCGCAGGCAATATACGCAACGCTGCAGCCACTGGTAGGTCTTTCCCGTTTTGAAGTGCGCTCTGACCTCATGAGCTTCTTTGGCAATTTCTCGTGCCACGCTTTCGAGGATTATTACTTGCTACCTTGCCTTCAAGTCAGCAGGCCACTTGCAGTATAGAACAGCTCCTTGAACTTCTAACCTGTCCCACTGGCACAGAATGGCATCTAGGCTAGCCATTTCTTCCTTGTCGGGTTTCTCTAGCTGGGTTACCCAGCCTTTTATTTGCTTCTGTTGCGACCACGCACCACAATTGTGGATACCAGGGCTATGGGGTACTCGGAGCCGAGCCCATGGGCATCTATGGGAGTTGTCACTGGTAGCGGTGGCTCGGTCCGTGGCCCTGGCGGTCGTGCAATGGGGGGTATTTACAGGGGATTATTAGGATAGGTAGTTCGTGACGCCACCTGTGGTTTCTGGTAATTGTACCAGCGCTGCTATGAGGACTTTCACAGGGGATGTTATGGGGCAGCTGGGTGGTAAGTCTCCCACAGGCGAGACGGGTCCCTGGAAGTCTATGGTGGAGATGATGCAGGGTGTAGTAATAATTCAGTCACACACAAGGTAGCTCCTTTTCATACCTTTTACTGATGATGGTTCAAGCAGATCCCGGGGAGCTGGTCGGGGTGGAGAGTGCACATTCCGGTAACAGCTGAGCAGGTTAGAGGCCTCCTTAACTTCAATGTACATGTGAGTCCAACTTGCCTGAAGCGAAGTTAACTCTGAAACTCCAGCTTTCTCTATAGCCGTACTGCCCGGCCAACGTTGTGGTGGAGCCTTCTAGGCGATGAAACTAAGTCCTTACTGTTGTCTGCGCTTGACTCAAAGTCCCTGTTCCACCTGACTCCGGTTACGTATTGACACTTAGGGCTGCTCTCTGCGACCTGTAGTCCAGATGCCTCCGGTAATCTTGTTACTAAGCTTGAAACTGTAGCAACACCTCGGACTCCGGTGTCCGGCAATTTAGTGCAGGCAATCCAATACCTAAAGCACTTCTTTAACTTCTCCACTGTGCCCTTCGCCCTGCTTTCCGCTCTTAGCACAAGCAATGGTCACTTCGATGGTAATGTCAGCTTTCTTCTAGAGCTCGCCGAGCAGCTCTCAGTATCCTCCTCCCTCCAGCTTCTGTTGAGGTACTGATTAAGGGTAGCTCTGACTAGGCTAGGATGATCCACTTCACCCGTACTAGCCTCCACTTGCTTGTCAGGTGAGCTACATTAGCTCTGCGAGGATTCAGTCCTTTCTCCTCTCCTTCCAAGTCCAGACTCCACTGGCTCTGATCTGCACTGTCCGAAGACAGGAAACTGACTGCACTGTCCTGAGACAGGAAGCTTGACTCAGCTCTGCTACATGTCACCACCTCCTATACCCCTGATGGGTGTGTCTAAAAGTGTGAGTGAAGTGCATATCAAGCTTTTGCTGTTACCTTCCTGTGCACTCTCCTGGACTTTATGTGTGCCTGCATAGCTGGGCTACACACTTCAACCCCGCATCTTCCTGCTGTACTGGCCCCAGTCTTTGTTCATTCTCTCTAGTTTCTTGGATAGAGAGCGGGCCTCCCCACTTGACTACGGCAGGGGGGTGAATTTGCGGAAGTCCGGAGTTTCCTTTCTTTCAGGTGTTCATCAAGTTCCCTTTCTGGACTTTCGAAGGTTACCCTTGACACACCATTAGCGTTGGTGTTCTCCGTGGCAGAATGGTAGTGGATTAAGAAGTCATATTATGCAAGGAGAGCTACCCAACACTGCTCTAGGGTTCCCAGCTTGGCAGTGCCCAGATGGGCCAGTGGATTATTGTCAGTCCGCACAAGAATCTTGGTCCCCGTCATGTATTCCGCAAACTTCTCTGAAGCCTGAACGAGTTGTAGTTGTGGAGGTTTGGCTCCATATAGGGACCTACTAGCATAAGCGATAACCCTTTTGTGCCTGTCTTGCACCTGCAAAAGGACTGCCATGAGTCCATAGAGACTGCTATCAGTGTATAAGAGGAAGGGATAATCAAAGTCTGTATAAGCAAGGATAGGGGCTGATGTAAGGGCTTCTTTGGGGGTCTGGAAGTCTGCCTTCTGCTTCTGTTCCCAGGGTATGCTTCAATTCTTAGGTACCCCAGCCGTCCCCCTTAGCAGCTCATTGAGAGGGCCCGCTATTTTCGATAGTACCCGGCAAATCCAAGGAAGGCTTTCAACTCCTGCAGGGTTCTGGGCGCTGGCCATTGTTGTATGGCAGCTACTTTGTCTTGATAAGGCAGAAGAGACACCTTATGGCCCAAAGTTCAGGTCGCCCAGGCACTTCTCCATCAGCTGCTGGAACATACCCAGTGCATTGGATAGTCCACATAGCATTCTGTTAAATTCAAACAGTCCCATGGGGAGTATGAATGCTGTCTTTGCCTTGTCTTTTTCTGCCACCGGTACCTTCCAATATCCGCTAGATAGATTCAGAGTGGAGAAGTATTTAGCCTTTCATAGAGCTGTCAAGGACTCCTCGATATGAGGCAGGGGGTATGAGTCTGGCACAGTGCACGCATTCAATCGTCAGTAATAAACGCAAAAATGGATGGTTACGTCCTTCTTAACAAGCACCACTGGGGCTGCCCATGGACTATGGCTACTCTCCACCACTCCCGAGTCTAACATCAGTTTCTACAATGTCTTCACCTCCTGGCAGGGGCGTATCTGGGGGGGCAGCCGGGGCATGTGCCCCGGGTGCAGCCAGCAGGGGGGCGCAGTCGGGCCGCCTAATGCGGCGGTCCGCAGTGTCTCCCCTGTGGCTGCGTTCTGCCGCCCCCGGCCTGAGAGTCGGCGGCTCCCTGTGCCGGCTGTCAAGCTGACAGCCGGCGCAGAGAAGCTGCTGCGTGCCGGCTCCCAGGGATCAATTGCACTGGCGTCTATACAGACGCCAGTACAATTGAATCTCTGACCGCCGGGTCAGAGCGACGGCAGCAGCGTGATCAGGTCATGTGATCACGTTGGTGACATCACTCGTCGTCGGCGCCCAGAAGGGTGAAGACTGGTGGTGAGTGTGCTCCACTATGGAGCTGAAGATACCACCGAAGATAAATGGGGGACATACTGTGTGTGTATGGGGGGGTGAATTTAGAGTGGGGATGGGGGGTTACTTTAAGTGTGGGGGGATTTGGAGATGTTGTGGGGGGCTATTTTATGTGGGGGGATTTGGAGTGGGGATGGGGGGTTCTTTTATGTGTGGGGGGATTTGGAGTGGGGATGGGGCTATTTTATGTGGGGGGATTTGGAGTGGGGATGGGGGGTTCTTTTATGAGTGGGGGGATTTGGAGTGGGGATGGGGGTTATTTTATGTGTGAGGGGACTTGGAGTGGGGATGGGGGGTTCTTTTATGAGTGGGGGGATTTGGAGTGGGGATGGGGGGTTATTTTATGTGTGGGGGGACTTGGAGTGGGGATGGGGCTATTTTATGTGGGGGGATTTGGAGTGGGGATGGGGGGTTCTTTTATGTGTGGGGGGACTTGGAGTGGGGATGGGAGGTTATTTTTTGTGGGGGGGATTTGGAGTGGAGATGGGGGTTCTTTTATGTGTGGGGGGATTTGGAGTGGGGATGGGGGCTATTTTATGTGGGGGGATTTGGAGTGGGGATGGGGGGTTATTTTATGTGGGGGGGATTTGGAGTGGGGATGGGGGGTTCTTTTATGAGTGGAGGGATTTGGAGTGGGGATGGGGGGTTCTTTTATGAGTGGGGGGATTTGGAGTGGGGATGGGGGTTATTTTATGTGTGAGGGGACTTGGAGTGGGGATGGGGGGTTCTTTTATGAGTGGGGATTTGGAGTGGGGATGGGGGGTTATTTTATGTGTGGGGGGACTTGGAGTGGGGATGGGGGCTATTTTATGTGGGGGGATTTGGAGTGGGGATGGGGGGTTCTTTTATGTGTGGGGGACTTGGAGTGGGGATGGGAGGTTATTTTTTGTGGGGGGGATTTGGAGTGGAGATGGGGAGTTCTTTTATGTGTGGGGGGATTTGGAGTGGGGATGGGGCTATTTTATGTGGGGGATTTGGAGTGGGGATGGGGGGTTATTTTATGTGGGGGGGATTTGGAGTGGGGATGGGGGGTTCTTTTATGTGTGGGGGGATTTGGAGTGGGGATATTTTATGTGGGGGGATTTGGAGTGGGGATGGAGGGGTTCTTTTATGTGTGGGGGGATTTGAAGTGGGGATGGGTGTACTTAATATGTGTGGGGGTACTTAATGTGTGTGGGGGGATTTGGACTGGGGATGGGGGTACTTAATGTGTGTGGGGGATTTGGAGTGGGGATGGGGGGATTTAATGTGTGTGGGGGGATTTGGAGTGGTGATGGGGGCATTTAATATGTGTGGGGGGATTTGAGGGTACTGAAGAGTATGTATGTATGAGGGCATGTATGAGGGCATGTATGAGGAAACAGTATGGGGGATGGGTGCAGACAGTATGGGGAGCGAATGGGTGAATGTATGTGGATACAGTATGGGGAGTGAAGGTGATGGGATGTGTGCAGAGTATGGGGAGTCGGGGTTATGTGTGAGCAGACAGTATAGAGAGTGAAGGGGTAAATATATGAGGAGACAGTATGGTGAACAGGGGGGATGTGAGAGGAGACAGTATGAGGAGGGAGGGGAATAGTGTGAGGTGACAGTATATTGCAGATATTTTTATTTAGGGGCATTATAATGACTCTTCTGTCTTTAAGGGCATCGTGTGGAGAGTTGGTGCAGAAGAGCGGAGAAGATGGAGGTCTGCAGAGATGGCTGTGGATGAGAAAACTCATCATAGGATCTGGACAAGATGAAGAAAAGGAGAACGACTCCAGAGACGACGTCCTCTATAAGGTACCTGGATATAAATATTATTTGTGAAATTTACTAATTCTCATGTCTTTATTTGTTAGGAGCATTAAAGGGGTTGTCCAGGTCTGTGCTGAGTCTGCAGTCACATAGAATGACTGCAGACTCAGCACAAACCTGGACAACCCCTTTAATGCTCCTAACAAATAAAAACATGAGAATTAGTAAATTTCAGAATTCTCACAGTGCGCACTGCACACTCTTAGGATTCTCTCGTGCCGGTAATTTACATACATGCGGTCACATGCTGACTAGACATGTGTGGCCTCACTCAATGAAAATGAACGGAGCGAGGCCGGGCAGGTCTAGTCGGAATGTGGCCAGAAGTATATAAATCACATGCTTGTGCTGACATGACTGTCCACTCTTGCCACCGGTAAGGGAGAATCCTAAAAATGTGCAGTGCATTCGTTGTGAGAATTCAGAAGCTGCAATGTCAGGATTCAGCTCTGTAGGTTCCAGCAGTCATCACATGGACACTTCACTCATATGCGGTTTTCATACTTATGGTCCTGTGACAACGAGCTTCTCTTCCTGCTTCTCTCAGATTTTTCACTGAACATTGAGAGCATTAGGGAGAGCAGCTCGTCGGTACATGGCTAAGTGTGCAAATCGCATGTGTGCGGGGATGGGGGGGGGGCGCCGAACTGAATTCTTGACCCGGGTGCCAGAAAGCCTAGATACAACTCTGCCTCCTGGTACTACATGGGGGTATCTGCCAATATTTTTCTCATATCTGAGAAGTGTACCCTGTCGTTATCTCATGGGTGATGGCATCTGTGTAGCCGAAGTTGTTGGCGTGGCGGGCAAATGCAGCCTGATTCTCCCACGGCATTGCTTTAACTGCTTGTATATGATCCGGATCAAGAGTCTTCACATCCACCCCCATTCAGGCCAAGATGGCTTGCCAATTCCATTCCTGTGTAGGTGCCTATTCTGTTTTGGCCATGACTGCCAGAGTCTTCACATCCACCCCATTCAGGCCAAGATGGCTTGCCCATTCCATTCAGGGGTAGGTACCTCTTCTGTTTTGGCCGTGACTGCCAGAGTCCAGGTGGCATCACCTACTGGGGCTAGGGTCACTTTTTTCCGACTCAGCACTTCACCTCGATGTAGGTACACAGGAGCCAGCTCCACGGAGCCTTAGACCTCTTTGGTGGCCCATTTGTTATTGGTAATGTACCCTTCACTTAACGCATTTACATGTATGCTACCATGAGAGAGTTTTATGTTGGAGATCACTATAAGAGTAGCCTTTAAGGTAAGGATTTAAGGTAAGTTTAACCTTATATATAACAAAGCACTGGCACTATTGATATGAATACCCTCAGCTTCATTTTGCTAGTAGATTTTTATGTTATATATTTCTTTACATCTCCAGGTATTCCTGTGTACTTATTCTGGAGGTTTATTCCCTGTCAGTTTATTTAGTGCTCTATTTTACATATTTACTTAATAAAAATAATGTATTAATCATTACTTCTGGAATCTCTTTTATCATGTGATAGGTACTTGCTATTCTCAGGTGTTTTGGTTGTAGGTGTTTATTTGCAAGAAGTGCTGAGATTGGGACACGGGGAAATCATTTTAAAAGAGACTTTCTCTGATGAGGCCCTAACATCCTCATGTTGCCTTAGAAAACTCTTTACTTCCGCCATTTGGGTTTGTGACTCTCTCAGACCCTCCAGTTTTCTTTTTCAATTCAGTCAGAGATTCAGGTGGTAAATAAATTAAATTATACTTGTAAATTAAAAGGTAACTATACCTTCAACTAACTTTTGAAAATAAGTTGTGCTGTGTGTACACATGAGGAATAACACCATTTCTGGCCATTACATGACTGGTATCCTGAATTTTTTTCGCATTCCCCTCACACCCTCATGCAAGGAGATTAGCTGTTATGATCTTTCCCATGCACATCACACAGAGAGGTATTCCTGATTTTTATTCCTTAGTTAGCACAGACAGATGCAGTGTCAGCATGGAGGAATTTATACTGCTCTACTGAGCAACGTACATGTGAACCCAGCACTGGAGTGAAGTAGACTTGTTAGAAAGCTCAGCACAATGTTCCTGTGTCTCCCTTTGCTTCTCACTCTCCATTCCCTCTACATAAAGGATAATAGGAGGTGTAACCTCACACCTCACTAAACTGGCTGTCTTTTTTGTCTTAACAAATACAGAGTTGATCTGTTTTTCAGAGTGAATAATGAGTTTGGGGGTGGGGGTAAGGGAATGAAGTGGAGTGGCTGATAAGTTTAGAAAAAGGCAGAATTCTCTGATAAGATACACTGACGAGCAAAAGGGTAACAATGTTTTGAACTTTTGACTTTCAGGCTCCATATCTCACCATCCACTACTACTTCGAACATGAGACTACCATCATTTTATAGACAATCATCTTGGCTATCTCATAAATAAATTTGACTGTCAGCTATTTAGCATATGACCAGTTATGCAGATTCTTTTCATGTCACTGTATTGTTAATGTTTTGCTTCTGGTAGTGGAAAAATCTTTATTCTTCCTTTATACTACAAATTACAAGCTGTTCATATACTTCCTAACAGCTCAGTGTGTTATTAGATAGATTCTCAAGTGAAAAGTCACTGTTTAGAATTGAGGCGCAGCCATGAAGATTTCCCAAGAAAAAAGAAACAGCTTCATCCAGCTCATTGAGAGCGGTCTCTCAGCCAAGAAAATTGCCAAACTGGTTCATGTGAGTGCCATGACAGTTGGAAGAATACAAAATGAAGTTCGCCCATCAATTCAAAAGCCAAGAGGTGGACGTCCAGGCAAAATATTGGAGTCAACAAGGCGGCTCATCACAAGGTCTATCAGTTCTAGTGGGACAAACACGGCAGTGGAGGTGGCTTGTATGCTTCAAAATAGTAAGATCACAGACGTCCATGCAAGCACCGTGCGATGCATGTTACAGAAGTCTGGAATAGTGGCCCGAAAAAAGGTGAAGAAGCCTCGACCTTCAATATCGTCATATGAATCTGCTCAAGTTTACAAAAAAGTATGAAAAGTGGACAGTAGAAGAATGGAAACAGGTGATTTGGAGCGATGAGATGAAAGTCAATAGACTAGGCTCTGATGGGTGCAAATGGGTCCTAAAGAAACAAGGGAAAAAGGGTCTAAAGGATCTAGATATTGAAGGAACTGTCAAATTCGGAGGAGGAAGCCTGATGATATGAGGTTGTTTCAGACAAAGGCGTTGGATATTTGACCAGGATCGATGATGGTCTCAATAGTCTATATATTTACTTTGTACACTCGAGTACTATAGGTATGAAAAGGATGACATAGTGTTCCTGCAGAACCCGAAGCATACATCAAGATTGGCGAAAAAATGGTTCAATGTTAAAGAAGTAAGGTGTTCGATTACCCGTACCGTCCTCAGTCTTCAATCCAAGCGAACATTGTGGGTAGAGTTGAAGAAAAAGCTATATACATACCCAAGTGAATCAACCACTATATACCAACATTGAAAATTTGTTGAAGAGACCTGGATCAGATTTCAGTCGAGACATGCTTGAATCTGATTGAGAGCATGCCCAGAAGGGTTCAGACAGTGTTGTGAAAGTCAAATGTGGATTTACAAAATACTATTAAAAAAATAATATAATAAAAAATAAAATTTAGATTTTAGGAGCAAAACAGTAATGCAGTGACATGACAAGGATCTGCATAACTATTCATATGCTAAATAGTTGAAAGTTAAAATTATGTATGAGATAGCCAAGATGATTGTTTATAAAATGATGGCGGTCTCACATTCAAAGCAGTAGTGGATGGTGAGATATAGAGCCTGAAATTCAAAAGTTAAAAACATTGTTACCCTTTTGCTCGTCAGTATGTACCATAAAGATTCTTATATTCTCATGTAATATTGACTTATGCAAAATTTGTTAAAAATCCAGTTCCTTTGACACCCCAACATATACACTGTAAGATGGCTGCCAGAGACATAGAGGATGAGAGAGTGGAGCCTCTAGTACACATAGTACTAAGTGTTAAGGGTATGCCACACTAAACAATATCGCTAACGGGATCGCTAAAAAACGTCACTATTTAGCGATCCCGTTAGCGATATTGTTCAGTGCGGCAGCTTCCAGCGACGAGCTTCCTGCTGTGATCTCGCTCGTCGCTGGAATCGTTCCGGACCCTATTTCATCACTGGCGCTCCCGCTGGGTAAGTATCTAATCGCTGTGTGGCACCTTTTCTTAGCGATTTAGCGGTACTTTTGTACCGCTAAAGTCGTTAAGAAGATCGCTAACGGCGATAGCGTCGTTAACTATATCGCTAAATGTGGCCGCATTTAGCGATATAGAAACAATCCCGCTAGCGATCTCATTAGTATGCAACGCTAACGAGATCACTAGCGGGATAGCTTAGTGTGGCAGTACCTTTAGTACTAAGGAGTTAATCGGCCATGATAGATTGATTGGGGCAGCTGAAGAGTGGGGAGAGAGGGCTGCTCACCATATCTCGACCTATGGGTGTGATTTCATTGTAGAATGAGGCCTGTTTGGCTCACAGATGTCAGTGAGTTTTGCAGGTTTGCAGACCTCCGGGATTGTTTACCTTTGCTAAAGGACTAGGAAGTTGGACTCTAACTCAAGCGGGCGAACCCACACTATTGTGTGGACTTGTTACTTTATGCTTCACTTTGTGCAGGACAAAGGCTGTATTTGAGTCTTCCTGGTATGCGGTTTATGAGGATTGAAATAAACCAGATGGACTTTTAACCCCTTTCCGATGTTGGGCATAATAGAACGCAAACGTCAGACACCCTCCCTTTGATGTGGGCTCCAGCAGTGAGCTCACATCTTTCCTGGGACATGTCAGCTGTTTTGAACCGTTGACATTTGCCCGGAATAGCCGCGGGTGAAATCGCAATCCACTCGCGGCTATTAACCCGTTAAATGTCGCTGTCAAACTCTAACACGTGATCGTGGGTCACTGGTGAGTTGGAATGACAACCAGAGGTCTCCTGGAGAGCTCTATGGTTGCCAGTGCCAGATTGCTATGAGCACCACCCGGTGGTCGGCGCTCATAGCCAGTCAGTAAATCTACTACATACAGGTGATCTGATCATCTCCTGTATGTAGCAGAGCTTCTAGTATCCCATGGAGACTATTCAAGCAGCTAAAAGTAAAAAAAAATGTTTTTAAAAATATAAAAATTATAAAAGTTCAAATCACATGGGGTTTTTTGCCACATGGGTTTTTTTTCGCCTTCCTCTGGATCAACATGTTAAGGCAGGTTAGGATAGGATATGGGTTAAACTAGATGGACTTAAATTCTTTCTTCAACCTTAATAACTATGTTACTAACTTACTATGTTACTATCATCCCCCTTTCGCTCCATTCAAAATAAAACAATAAAAAAATCAAACATACACATATCTATCAATTAAAAAAAGGATTAACCTGATCGCTAAATGGTGTAGCGAGAAAAAAGTCAAAACGGCAGTTACGTTTTTTTGGTTGACACGCGACATTGCATTAAAATGCAATAACGGGCGATCAAAAGATCGTATCTGCACCAACATTATATCATTAAAAACATCAGCTCGGCATGCAAAAAATAAGCCCATGCCCAACCCGAAATCTTAAAAAATGGAGACGCCACAGGTATTGGAAAATGGCACCATTTTTTTCCTTTTTTTTAACAAACTGTGGATTTTTTTTCACCACTTAAATAATAAAAGAACCTAGACTTGTTTGGTGTCTATGAACTTGTAATGACCTGGAAAATCACACCGGCAAGTCAGTTTTAGCATTTAGTGAACCTAGTAAAAAAAAAAAACAAGTGTGGCATTTCACTTTTATTGCAATTTCACCGCACTTGGAATTTTTTTCCCGTTTTCTAGTAAGTGACATGGTAAAACCAATGATGTTATTCAAAAGTACAACTTGTCCTGCAAAAAACAAGCCCTCACACGGCCATACTGACGGAAAAATAAAAAAGTTATGGCTCTGAGAAGAAGGGTAGCAAAAAACGAAAATACCTCCAGTTATGAAGGGGTAGAATATGAACGGTTCCTGTGATACCTCATTTCACTCATAAGTGAGTAGCATTGTTACATTTGGTGTTAGAAGTGCGGGCATCATTCTCAAAGAACACATGTTACCGCTACAGAAGTGCTGCATGTCTTGGGTGAAGGCGGCTATAAGCCAGGGATCAATGTCAGACACCATGGAGTACTTGATTAAAGGGAATCTGTCACCCTAAATTGGCGGCATATTTAAATGATGGCAGTCAGGTCAGATGGGCGGTGTTTTGGGTACTTGCCTTAACATGTTGTTCGCCGCTGTCTCCATTATTTCGGGGAATTGTAGTCCTTGCCCTCCATATAACACGCCTGCGCATTGCAATCTGCGGGCAAAGCATACTGCGCGTGCGCAATTCAAGATTGCAATGCACGGGCGCGTTATATGGAGGGCAACGACTACAATTCCCAGAAATAATGGAGACAGCGGTGAACAACATGTTAAGGCAAGTACCCAAAACACCGCCCATCTGACCTGACTGCCATCATTTAAATATCCCGCCAATTTAGGGTGACAGATTCCCTTTAAACACCAAGTGCAAGCCCAGCAGCAACAGTTGCAACAGCAACAACAGCTGGCACTACAGGAATCAAATAAGCTGTTTATACAACAGCTCCAGCACTAGCAGCACCAGCAACAGCATTGACAACAACAGCAGCTGATTGAATTACTCACAGAGGCGGTTCATAGCATGACGGCGACTCTGACTCCAAGGTCAGCTGATGATTTCTTTGTCCAGAAAGCAATGAGGAGAGCCTTTCAGAAAATAACCCCAGGTGATGACAAACAGGCATTTTTAACTGCTTTTGAAATAGTTGCTGATATGGAGAAACTCCCTCCAGAGCAGTATGGAAGTCCTGGCGCCATGGCGGAGGGGGAGCCACAAAAGGCCTACTATGATCTAGTCTTACAGGACGCCAAAGAATATGCAAAATTAAAAACTGAAATTTTGGGGCGCTTGGGAGTGACAATGATTGTCAAGGCACAATGGGTCCATCACTGGGCATTTCACAGTGACAAACCCCTTTGCTCCCAAATGTCCTGGTGCAGATGGTGCAACAAGTTGTAATGAACCAGTTTGTGCACTCCCTTCCAAGGCTGATGCAGACTTGGGTTGCCTAGAGAGATCCCCAGAATGCTGATGACTTAGTCTGACTGGTCGAAAGGTATCAGGGGGTAAAGGATTCCTTGGGGAGGCAACACATTCCATACTGGGGGTCCCATCAGGGGACTGATGCTCAAAAGGAGGCTGGGCATCCAAAGTCCAAGGGTGTGGCGGAGGTCATACCGAAGGTCCCATCGGGAAATGTAATTTGCTGGAAATGTCACGGCCCAGATCATATAGCCGCCCGGTGTCCCATCAACACCAAGTAAATGGAATATAGCATCAGACTCCAGTGTTCATTCTATGCATATCCGGTATGCAGTGTGGACTATCAACTCCGTGAGGGGCCTCAAGTTTGTCCGATAAAAGTGAATGGTCTGCAAAAGACTGGTCTACTAGATTCAGGGAGTTTGGTGACCCTCGTGAGGGCTACACTCCCTCTCCAATTGATCACTGGGAAGAAGGTGGGCGCCCGCTGCATTCATGGGAATGCTAAAGACTATCCGGTGGCAATAGTGGTCATTGAGATAGCCCGAGGTACTGAGTCCCATGAAGTCAACATAGTCCATGATTTATTGCAAGGACTTTGTGTTGGGTTGGGACTTGTGGGAGAGGGGGAGAGGTATTGACTGCTAACAGATGGGTTGCCCCTAAAGAAGTCTCACTACACCCAGAGTCTGATGGGTTTCATTTCAGTGTAATGGTGGGAGATGAGGAGATAGTTTCCCCTGAGACCGACATTCCTGAGAAAATTTTGGGTTCTCCCAAAATAGGGACCTAACTCTAAAGGAAGCATTCAATAATGTAACCATTATAAACAGCACAGTGGGTTCAGAAAGTATTCAGATCCCTTTAAATTTTTCACTCTTTGTTTCATTGCAGCCATTTGGTAAATGCAAAAAAAGTTCATTTTTTTTCTCATTAATGAACACTCTGCACCCCATCTTGACGGATAAAAACCAGAAATGTATAAATTTTTGCAAATTTATTAAAAAAGAAAAACTGAAATATCACATGGTCATAAGTATTCAGACCCTTTGCTCAATATTGGGTAGAAACACCCTTTTGAGCTAGTACAGCCATAAGTCTTCATGGGAATCATGCAACAAGTTTTTCACACCTGGATTTGGGGGTCCTCTGCCATTCTTCCTTGCAGATCCTCTCCAGTTCACTCAGGTTTAATGGTGAACGTTGGTGGACAGCCATTTTCAGGTCTCACCAGAGATGCTCAATTGGGTTTATTAAATAATAATAATAATAATTTTATTTCTATAGCGCCAACATATTCCGCAGCACTTTACATTATAGAGGGGACTTGTACAGACAATAGACATTACAGCATAACCATAAACACAGATCAAAGTAGATACCAAGAGGAATGAGGGCCCTGCTCGCAAGCTTACAATCTATGAGGAAGAAGGGGAGACACGAAAGGTAAATGGTAATAATTGCTTTCATTGTTCGGACCAGCCATAGTGTAAGAATTGGGTGTTCATGTAATTCTGCATGAACCAGTTAACAGCCAAAGTATGTAGTATGTAACAGTACAGACACAGAGGACTATTAAATGCATAAAGTGGGTGAGAACATAATACGAGGTACCCGATTATGGTAAAAAAAAATTTGAATGGGCCAAGAGGGATAGTTAGGTTAATGCGTTGAGGCGGTAGGCCAATCTGAACAAATGCGTTTTTACGGCACACTTAAAACTGTGGGGATTGGGGATTAATCATATTAACCTGGGTAGTGCATTCCAAAGAATTGGCGCAGCATGTGAAAGTCTTGAAGACAGGAGTGGGAGGTTCTGATTTTTGAGGATGCTAACCTCAGGTCATTAGCAGAACGGAAGGCACGGGTAGGGTGGTAGACTGAGATGAGGGAAGAGATGTAGGGTGGTGCTGACCCATAGAGTGCTTTGTGGTTGAGGGTAATAAGTTTGTACTGGATTCTGTAATGGATGGGTAACCAGTGTAATGATTGACACAAGGTAGAGGCATCGGTATAAAGATTGGTGAGGAATATGATCCTGGAGGCAGCATTCAAGACAGATTGGAGAGGGGAGAGTTTGGTAAGAGGGAGACCGATTAGTAGAGAGTTACAATAGTCCAAACGAGAATGAATAAGCGGAACAGTAAGGGTTTTTGCAGAGTCGAAAGTAAGAAAAGGTCGAATTCTAGAGATGTTTTTGAGGTGCAGATAACAAGAGCGAGCAAGTGATTGGATGTGGGGGGTGAATAAAAGCTTGAAATCTAGTATGACCCCAAGACAGCAGGCATGTTGCTGGGGAGTAATGGTGGAGCCACACACGGAGATGGCGATGTCGGGCAAAGGTAGGTTAGTAGAGGGAGGAAACACGAGGAGTTCCGTTTTTGACAGGTTCAGTTTGAGATAGACGGATGACATGATGTTAGAGACAGCGGTAAGAAAATCACTGGTCTTTTCTAAAAAAAGGTAGACGTGATATCGGGAGAAGAAGTGTATAATTGGGTGTCATAAGCATAGAGATGGTACTGGAAACCAAATCTACTGATTGTTTGTCCAATAGGGGCGGTATACAAGGAGAAGAGGAGGGGGCCTAGGACTGGTCCTTGAGGAACCCCGACAGTAAGGGGTAGATGAGAGGAGGAACCAGCAAAAGATACAGTGAAGGAACGGTCAGAGAGATAGGAGGAGAACCAGGAGAGAACAGTTAAAAGTTATTCCCTGTTGGACTACAGCTGCGTTCTTGGACTTCAATTGTCTGGACTACTGCGGTCGGAGGAAGAAAAGGTAACCTGAGTGGGAAGGCTGTGTCAGTCCTGTGTTTCATGTGCAAGGGGTCGGGGTGTCTTCAGACTGTGTTTTGTGGGTGAGCTCGGTCAGGACTACCACCCCGGTCGCCCTTGTTACACCCCATCGGAGCATCATCGAGAACGTTAACCAGATGCAGGAGAGGTTTGCGAAGATAATGTTCATCATAAATTAACATCTCCTTCAGGTCCAAGAGGCTCAATCCCGGGTATACAACTGTTCAGCCAGGGTGAGTTCTTGTGCTTATGCCCACGATAGATAGAAAGTTTTCGGCCAAATAGCAAAGCCCCTATGATTTGTTAGAAAAGCTGGGTGAAATGAACTGCAAAGTTCATCAACCAGGAAGACGTAAGCCATACGAGATCTACCACATCAATCTTATCAAGCCATGGCACGACAGGGACCCAGTTGAAATTCCATGTTTGCTGGTCAAGCTAGAAGGTGACAGTGAAGGCGTTACAATGGCAGAGATGCTGTGGAAGGCCCAAAAACAACAGTGTCGGGAATGGCTGCAGCAAAATTGGGACCTGTTCTCAGATTTGTCAGGGTGTACAGATGTCAAAGAAAACGCGGTTCTGCCGGAACCCCAATGGGTGGGTGAACTTGAGCTCTACCAAATTCCAGAGGTCCACCGAGAAACTGATCTTCAGTTTGAGAAGGAGTCTAAGAGTGGGTGGTCTAGCTCAAGTCTCCATGTTCCAAAACCCAATGGAAATAGAGATTCTGTAATGATTATCAGAAGCTCAACAAAGTCTACAAGTTCTACGCATATGCAACACCTCATATCAAGAGCTTGGGCCGGCAAGATCCATAATCACCCTGGATCAAACAAAGGGATATTGACAAATGCCTATGTTCAAAAAGCTAAGGCTAAAGGTACTGCCACACTAAGCTATCCCGCTAGCGATCTCGTTAGCGTTGCATACTAATGAGATCGCTAGCGGGATTGTTTCTATATCGCTAAATGCTGCCGCATTTAGCGATATAGTTAACGACGCTATCGCCGTTAGCGATCTTCTTAACGACTTTAGCGGTACAAAAGTACCGCTAAATCGCTAAGAAAAGGTGCCACACAGCGATTAGATACTTACCCAGCGGGAGCGCCAGCGATGAAATAGGGTCCGGAACGATTCCAGCGACGAGCGAGATCACAGCAGGAAGCTCGTCGCTGGAAGCTGCCGCACTGAACAACATCGCTAACGGGATCGCTAAATAGTGACGTTTTTTAGCGATCCCGTTAGCGATATTGTTTAGTGTGGCATACCCTTAAGATAGCTTTCTCTACCCCCAACAGATGCTTCCAATACATGCAGATGCCGTTTGGACTGCAGGGAGCTCCGGCCACCTTCCAGAGGCCCATGAACCAGATCCTCGCACCCCATAAGAACTATGCCACAGCATGCCTGGACGATATTGTAATGTTCAGCCTGGATTGGGGAAGTCATCTGGAAAAGGTCCAGGCAATGTTCAATGTGCTCAGGAAGGTAGGGTTTTCTATAAATTCAAAAAAATGTGTCATGGGGAAAGAGGGGGCCATATACCTGGGATATGAAATAGGTAGATGCGAAATGAATCCCAAGATCAAAAAAAAGGGAACACAATTCAGAACTGGCTTAAACCCTTCTAAAAAAAAGTTAGGGCCTTTCTAGGAATCGTGGGGTACTATAGGAAGTTCATCCCAAGCTTTTCCATGATGGCCGCATCCATGACTGACCTCCTTAAGGGGACAAAATTGGCTATGGCCAAATGGACTTTGGAGGTGGAGATGGCCTCTAAAGAACTGAGAGTAGCTTTCTGTAAGCAGCTGGTCCTGATACCCCCCCCGACTTTAAGAAGAAATTTGTACTCCAAACGGATACCTCAAAAGTATCTCAAGAGATACACGGAGAGGAGCATCCTGTTCTCTACCTGAGTAGGAAACTGTTGGCGTGTGAAAAAAATTATTCCATAGGAGAAAAGCAATGCTTGGCCATAAACTGGGTGGTGGACACATTATGATACTATCTCTTAGGGCAAAAATTTTAATTATTTTCAGACCATGCCCCACTTAGATGGATGAGGGAGAAAATGGGGAAATGTGTTATCTTCTGGTTTCTATCCCTGCAGGATTTCCACTTACATGTGGAACATACATACAGGAAGTTACATGTTAATACCGATGCTCTCTCGAGAATCCCATGTCTAATGGTAGAAGGTGCCAAGCGCCACAGCTTTAGGCAGAGGGAAAGGTATGTAAGGTAGCCGCCGGAAAGATAGTGGATGGAAGCTATGTATCACGGAGGTGCATGTCCTCTGTCATATAAACCTGGAGTAATGCTCTAGTATACATAGTACTAAGAGGGGTTAGTTGGCCATGACAGGTGGATTGGGAGATAAGGTGAGCAGCTGAAGAGTTGGGAGAGATGGCCGCTCGCCATATCTCCACCCATGAATGTGGTTCACAATGTAAAATGAGGCTTGTGGAGGTTTGCAGACCTCCAGGATTGCGTGCATTTGCTAAAGGACTAGGAAGTTGGACTTTAAATCAAGCTGGTGAACCCGCACTATTGTCTAGACTTGTTACTTTATGTTTCACTTTGTGCTGGACAAAGGCTATATTTGAGTTTTCCTGGTATGCGGTTTGTGAGGTGTGAAATACACCAGCCGGACTATTAAATACAAGTGGTACCTGTGATACCTCATCTCGCTCCCGAGTACCATTATTACTACAGTATATGAGCAAAAGTATTGGGGCACCTTCACATTACACCCACAGGAGCTTTTATGATGTCCCATTCTAAATCTATAGACATAATATGGACTTGGTTCCCAATATAACAGTTTCCATTTTTCTGGGAAGGTTTTCTACAATATTTTGGAGGTGTCTATGGGAAATTTTGCCCAATCATCCAAAAGGACATTTGTGAGGTCAGATACTGATGTTGGAGGTTTAGGGCCTGACTCACAATCCCCATTCTAGTTCATTCCAAAGGTGTTGGATGGGGTTGAGGTCTGGGCAGTGTACGGAGTAGTCGTGTTCTCCCACACCAAACTCCCACCTTACCTGTAATGGCGTCATCACGATTAATGGTGTATCACATCAGAAACGCATTGAACGCCGAGCCGCATTGTCGGCTTTCTCTCAATGAAGTCCATGTGACAATATCATAAATGTTTTTAATAGCGTTGAGCGAAACAGGTCAGTCAGATTCATAAGTCGCCGACTTTCGCCAAAGTCGGGTTTCGCCGAGCGAAACCTGACCATAGCGTGAAGTCGACCATGCGGTTGTCGACCCGAGCGCCAAAGTCAGTTTTCCCATAATGCTTGCAGGCGCCTTTTTTCAGCCAATGAGCAAGGACGTACACTGTGGGCAACGAGATGACATGGGCAGCGTCCACCACCATCTTAGAGAAGAGCATTGCAGTGATTGGCTTGCATTGGGGGGCGTCATAGTGTCTATAAAAGCCCTGACCGCCGACCGCCATTTTACTTCTGCCGATCTTAACAGTAGGGAGATGTTGCTGATGCTGTTTATCAGTAGGGAGAGACTTAGGGCTGGAAAGAGAAGTTCTTATGTGTTTGTGCTGATAGCAATTGTGCTGTACAGTTAGTGTGCAGTGACAGGGGAGGATTTTCTTGTGTGCAGCAGCGCAGGTTAATAGGCTGCCTGCCAGTGACAGGGGAGGATTTTCTTGTGTGCAGCAGCGCTGGTTATTAGGCTGCCTGCTAGCTGTATTGCTGTGTATACACTGCTGTGCAGAGTGCTTTTTACACAGCACTGATACTTTTATTCTTTTTTTCTGCACAGTTACCGAGCGTTCATTTTTTCCCACACCGTATAGAGCTGTACGCTCCTCACACACTACTGTGTACCGGCTGGTATCACGGACAAATACATGCTGACTATCTGTGTGTGACTCCGGAAATACAGGTCCTTCTCAAAAAATTAGCATATAGTGCAAAATTTCATTATTTTCCATAATGTAATGATTACAATTAAACTTTCATATATTTTAGATTCATTACACACCAACTGAAATTTGTCAGGTCTTTTATTGTTTTAATACTGATGATTTTGGCATACAACTCCTGATAACCCAAAAAACCTGTCTCAAAAAATTAGCATATCAAGAAAAGGTTCTCTAAACGACCTATTACCCTAATCTTCTGAATCAACTAATTAACTCTAAACACATGCAAAAGATTCCTGAGGCTTTTAAAAACTCCCTGCCTGGTTCATTACTCAAAACCCCCATCATGGGTAAGACTAGCGACCTTACTGATGTCAAGAAGGCCATCATTGACACCCTCAAGCAAGAGGGTAAGACCCAGAAAGAAATTTCTCAACAAATAGGCTGCTCCCAGAGTGCTGTATCAAGGCACCTCAATGGGAAGTCTGTTGGAAGGAAACAATGTGGAAGAAAACGCTGTACAACGAGAAGAGGTGACCGGACCCTGAGGAAGATTGTGGAGAAGGACCGATTCCAGACCTTGGGGGACCTGAGGAAGCAGTGGACTGAGTCTGGTGTAGAAACATCCAGAGCCACCGTGCACAGGCGTGTGCAGGAAATGGGCTACAGGTGCCGCATTCCCCAGGTAAAGCCACTTTTGAACCATAAACAGCGGCAGAAGCGCCTGACCTGGGCTACAGAGAAGCAGCACTGGACTGTTGCTAAGTGGTCCCAAGTACTTTTTTCTGATGAAAGCAAATTTTGCATGTCATTCGGAAATCAAGGTGCCAGAGTCTGGAGGAAGACTGGGGAGACGGAAATGCCAAAATGCCTGAAGTCCAGTGTCAAGTACCCACAGTCAGTGATGGTGTGGGGTGCCATGTCAGCTGCTGGTGTTGGTCCACTGTGTTTCATCAAGGGCAGGGTCAATGCAGCTAGCTATCAGGAGATTTTGGAGCACTTCATGCTTCCATCGGCTGAAATGCTTTATGGAGATGAAGATTTCATTTTTCAGCACGACCTGGCACCTGCTCACAGTGCCAAAACCACTGGTAAATGGTTTACTGACCATGGTATTACTGTGCTCAATTGGCCTGCCAACTCTCCTGACCTGAACCCCATAGAGAATCTGTGGGATATTGTGAAGAGAAAGTTGAGAGACGCAAGACCCAACACTCTGGATGAGCTTAAGGCCGCTATCGAAGCATCCTGGGCCTCCATAACACCTCAGCAGTGTCACAGGCTGATTGCCTCCATGCCACGCAGCATTGAAGCAGTCATTTCTGCAAAAGGATTCCCGACCAAGTATTGAGTGCATAACTGAACTTTATTATTTGATGGTTTTTTTGTTTGTTTTTAAAAAACACTTTTATTTTATTGGACGGTTGAAATATGTTAATTTTTTGAGACAGGTTTTTTGGGTTATCAGGAGTTGTATGCCAAAATCATCAGTATTAAAACAATAAAAGACCTGACAAATTTCAGTTGGTGTGTAATGAATTTAAAATATATGAAAGTTTAATTGTAATCATTACATTATGGAAAATAATGAAATTTTGCACTATATGCTAATTTTTTGAGAAGGACCTGTATATACAGAGATTTAAATTTTCCACTACACTATATACACCTGGTATCTTCTGATGCAGTACCCTTTGTCTGCTTTTTGTATTCTGGTCAAATCCATACTGAGTGAGCGTCTGTGTGTGACTCCGGAAATATATACGGAGATTTACAATTACCCCTACACTGTATACAGCTGTACGCTTCTGATACTGTACCGTTTTTCTGCTTTTTATATTATGGTCTAATCCATACTGAGCCTGTGAGCGTCTGTGTGTGACTCCTGAAATATATATGGAGATTGAAATTTTCCCTTTCACCGTATACAGCTGGTATCTTCTGATACCGCACCCTTTTTCTGCGTTTTATATTCTGGTCTAATCCATACTGAGCCTGAGAGCGTCTGTGTGTGAATCCGGAAATATATATGGAGATTTAAATTTTCCCCTATACTATATACACCTGGTATCTTCTGATACAGTACCGTTTTTCTGCTTTTTATGTTCTGGTCTAATCCATACTGAGCCTGTGAGCGTCTGTGTGTGACTCCAGGAAATATATACGGAGATTTAAAATTTACCCTATACTATATACACTTGGTATCTTCTGATACAGTACCTTTTTTCTGCCTTTTTTATTACGGTCAAATCCATACTGAGAGAGCGTTTGTGTGTGACTCCGGAAATATATACGGAGATTTACAATTACCCCTACACTGTATACACCTGGTATCTTCTGATACAGTACCCTTTTTCTGCTTTTTATATTCTGGTCTAATCCATCCTGAGCCTGAGAGCGTCTGTGTGTGACTCCGGAAATATAGACAGAGATTTACAGTTACCCCTACACTGTATACAGCTTTACGCTTATGATACAGTACCGTTTTTCTGCTTTTTATATTCTGGTCTCATCCATACTGAGCCTGAGAGCGTCTGTGTGTGACTCCGGAAATATATACGGAGATTGAAATTTTCCCCTATACTATATACACCTGGTATCTTCTGATACAGTACCCTTTTTCTGCTTTTGATATTCTGGTCTAATCCATACTGAGCCTGAGAGTGTCTGTGTGTGACTCCAGAAATATATGCGGAGATTGAAATTTTCCCCTATACTATATACACCTGGTATCTTTTGATACAGTACCCTTTTTCTGCTTTTTATATTCTGGTCTAATCCATCCTGAGCCTGAGAGCGTCTGTGTGTGACTCCGGAAATATATACGGAGATTTAAATTTTCCCCTATACTATATAGACCCAGTATCTTCTGATACAGTACCCTTTTTCTGCTTTTTATATTCTGGTCTAATCCATACTGAGCCTGAGAGCGTCTGTGTGTGACTCCGGAAATATATACAGAGATTGAAATTTTCCTCTATACTATATACACCTGGTATCTTCTGATACAGTGTCCTTTTTCTGCTTTTGATATTCTGGTCTAATCCATACTGAGCCTGAGAGTGTCTGTGTGTGACTCCGGAAATATATACGGAGATTGAAATTTTCCCCTATACTATATACACCTGGTATCTTCTGATACAGTACCCTTTTTCTGCTTTTTATATTCTGGTCTAATCCATCCTGAGCCTGAGAGCATCCGTGTGTGACTCTGGAAATATATACAGAGGTTTAAATTTTCCCCTATACTAAATACACCTGGTATCTTCTGATACAGTACCCTTTTTCTGCTTTTTATATTCTGGTCTAATCCATACTGAGCCTGTGAGCGTCTGTGTGTGAATCCGGAAATATATATGGAGATTTACAATTACCCCTACACTGTATATAACTGTACGCTTATGATACAGTACCGTTTTTCTGCTTTTTATATTCTGGTCTAATCCATACTGAGCCTGAGAGCGTCTGTGTGTGACTCGGAAATATATACGGAGAATGACATTTTCCCCTATACTATATACACCTGGTATCTTCTGATACAGTACCCTTTTTATGCTTTTGATATTCTGGTCTAATCCATACTGAGCCTGAGAGTGTCTGTGTGTGACTCCGTAAATATATACGGAGATTTACAATTTTCCCATATACTATATACACCTGGTATCTTCTGATGCAGTACCTTTTTTATGCCTTTTTTATTACGGTCAAATCCATACTGAGTGAGCATCTGTGTGTGACTCAGGAAATATATACAGAGATTTAAAATTTACCCTATACTACTAGCCTATTATCTTCTGATACAGTACCTTTTTTCTGCCTTTTTTATTACGGTCAAATCTATACTGAGAGAGCGCTTGTGTGTGACTCTGGAAATATATATGGAGATTTACAATTACCCCTACACTGTATACAGCTGTACGCTTCTGATACAGTACCCTTTTTCTGCTTTTTATATTCTGGTCTAATCCATACTGAGTGAGCGTCTGTGTGTGACTACTGAAATATATACGGAGATTTACAATTTCCCCTTCACCGTATACAGCTGTACGCTTCTGATACAGTACCATATATCTGCTGGTATTTTTGGTAAATTTTCCCAAACATGAGGAAGTATAGTGGAAGAGGCCGGGGACGTGGGGGTGGGGGGCCAGCTGGTACTGATGGTGGTGGTGGTGCATCTGCTGGTAGTGCCAAAAGCACAATAGCACCTAAGGCAGGAGGTGTTGAGCCTGCATTATTGTCTAGCTCCAGAAGGCCTGGAAGGCTCCCTTTTCTGGGAGTAGGTAAACCGCTTTTAAAGCCGGAGCATCAGGAACAGGTTTTGGCTTACATTGCTGAAAAAGCCTCCAGCTCTATCGCCTCCTCTTCTGAAGTTTCAAAAAGTGCAAGCACTGAGTCGTCAGTGCAGGCTCCTGGTCAGGAACAACACCTTTCCTTGTGTCCTTCACCCTACTAAAAGTGAAGGAAGCGGCAGGGCACACTTCAGATTACTCCATGGAGCTCTTTTCACATACCATGCCTGGGTTATCAAGTCAAATCCTGAATTCCAAATTGACAGACGTTTGCATGAGCGTGTCTGTGACCAGTTGGGACTGCCAATGTGTTAATACTGACACTCCTGTTTTTTCTGCCTCTCCCCAGTCTAAGGATGTCCCTGACTTTTTGACTGATTTTTCTGATGTGTTTAGTGAGAGTAAGTCTGCATCCTTACCTCCTCAAAGGAGCTATGATTGCGCTATTGAGTTAGTGCCTGGTGGTAAATTTCCTAAAGGTCACCTTTTTAATTTATCTGTACCTGAACATGATGCTATGCGATCTTATATCAAGGAGTCATTGGAGAAGGGTCATATCAGACCATCCTCTTCACCCTTGGGTGCCGGTTTTTTCTTTGTGGCTAAAAAGGATGGTTCATTGAGGCCGAGTATTGACTATCGCCTACTGAATAAAATCACTGTTAAATATCAATATCCGTTACCCTTGATTTCTGACCTGTTTTCCAGAGTGAAAAGTGCTAGTTGGTTTACCAAGCTTGACCTCAGGGGGGCGTATAACCTTATTCGCATTAAGCACGGGGATGAATGGAAGACGGCGTTTAATACCCCAGAGGGGCATTTTGAGTACCTAGTAATGCCTTTTGGGCTTACTAATGCCCCTTCCGTCTTCCAATCCTTTATGAATTATATTTTCAGGGATTTTGTGGATAAATTTCTGATAATTTATTTGGATGATATCTTGATTTTTTCCAACGACTGGGACTCTCATGTGAAACATGTTCGGACTGTGTTCCAGATTTTGAGAGAGAATGCACTGTATGTGAAGGGATCAAAGTGTCTTTTTGGCGTACAGAAGGTTTCATTTCTGGGATTCATTTTGTCTCCGTCTGTTATTGAAATGGACCCGGTCAAGGTTCAGGCCATTTGTGATTGGGTTCAACCTACTATATTGAATGATCTTCAGAGATTTTTGGGGTTTGCCAATTTTTATCGTAAATTTATTGGTAATTTCTCCGGTATTGTTAAACCATTGACTGATTTGACCAAAAAGGGTTCCGATGTGGTGAATTGGCCTCCTGAGGCAGTTTCTGCGTTTCAGGAACTTAAGCAGAGATTCATTTCTGCTCCTGTTCTACGGCAGCCTGATGTTTCTCTACCGTTTCAGGTGGAGGTTGATGTTTCTGAGATTGGGGCAGGTGTCGTTTTGTCCCACAGGGATCCGGAGACCTCTAAGAGTAACCCTTGTGCCTTCTTCTCTCGAAAATTTTCTCCAACTGAACGTAATTATGACGTGGGTAATCGGGAGTTATTGGCCATGAAGTTGGCCTTTGAAGAGTGGAGACATTGGCTGGAAGGAGCAAAACATCAGGTGGTGGTCCTCACGGACCATAAGAACCTGGTTTATCTCGAATCAGCCAAGCGACTTAATCCTAGACAGGCCAGGTGGGCCTTGTTTTTCACACATTTTAATTTTGTGGTTTCTTTTCTTCCGGGCACTAAGAATGTTAAGGCGGATGCCCTCTCGAGGAGTTTCTTTGCAGATTCTCCTGAGTTAACTGATACTGCTGTTATTTTGAAAGAGGGTGTAGTTCTTTCCGCCATCTCGCCCAATTTGAAACTGGCTCTGGAGGGGTGTCAGGAAGATAAACCTGAACGCTGCCCTATTGGGAAATTGTTTGTCCCAGACCAGTGGAAGAAGAGTTTGATGTCTGGGATTCATTATTCTGCATTGACTGGTCATCCCGGTATTTTTGGTACCAGAGACTTGGTGAGTCGGTCCTTTTGGTGGCCTACTTTATCTCGTGACGTCAGGGACTTTGTGCAGTCCTGTGGGACTTGCTCTCGTTCCAAGCCTTGCTCTCGCTCTAGTGGTCTGTTAATGCCATTAACTGTGCCCAAGAGGCCATGGACCCATATCTCTATGGATTTTATTTCCGACCTCCCTGTTTCTCAGAGAATGACCGTTATCTGGGTAATCTGTGATAGGTTTTCCAAGATGATACATCTTGTGCCATTACCTAAGTTACCTTCCTCCTCCGAATTGGTGCCTTTATTCTTTCAGCACGTGGTTCGGTTACATGGCATTCCTGAGAACATTGTGTCTGACATAGGAGTCCAGTTTGTTTCCAGATTTTGGAGAACATTTTGTTCTAAACTTGGTGTTCAGTTATCTTTCTCCTCTGCATTTCACCCTCAGACCAATGGACAAACCGAGAGAACAGACCTTGGAGACTTATTTGAGATGTTTTGTGTCTGCTGATCAAGATGACTGGGTCTCTTTTTTGCCTTTGGCTGAGTTTGCTCTTAATAATAGGGCTAGCTCTGCCACCTTGATGTCTCCTTTTTTCTGCAATTCTGGGTTTCACCCTCGATTTTCTTCAGGACAGGCGGAGGCTTCCATCTGTCCGGGGGTTGACTCTATTGTGGAGCGTATGCAGCAGATTTGGGACCAGGTAGTGGAGAGGTTGTCTCTCTCTCAGGAGAAGGCCCAGCGGTTTGCCAACCGGCATAGGACTGATGGTCCTCGTTTTAAAGTGGGGGACTTGGTTTGGCTGTCATCAAGAAATATCCCTATGAAGGTTGCGTCTCCAAAATTTAAGCCAAGGTTCATTGGACCTTATAAGATCATGGAAATTCTTAATCCGGTTTCCTTCCGTTTGCTTCTTCCAAGGACATTTAAGATCCATAACGTGTTCCACAAGTCCTTATTGAAGAGGTTTGTCGAGCCAGTGGTTCCTATAGCTGCACCTCCCGACCCTGTTTTGGTTGAGGGCAATTTGGAGTATGTGGTTGAGAAAATATTGGATTCTCGTTTTGCTAGACAGAAACTCCAGTATTTGGTTTAGTGGAGAGGTTATGGTCAAGAGGACAATTCTTGGGTGTTTGCTTCAGACATCCATGCTAGGAGACTGATCCGTGCCTATCATCGAGCTCATCCTGATCAGCCTGGTTGCGCAAGTGAGGGTTCGATGACCCCTCCTCAAGGGGGGGTACATTTGTGAACACGTTGGATGTGATTTCGGAGCTGGGGCTCCTCCGGTGGTTGCTGAGGGTAATGAACCAATTGCTGAATGGCTTTCAGCTGGGTCCGAATGGTCTGATATAAGTGACCTGAACTCCCATCAGCCTTGCCGGTAATCAATTGTTCTTCCAGGTCTTGGTTGGAGCTCAGCTTGCATTCCTGCTTTCATTCAGATAAGTGACTTGCTGTGTTTTTTCCTCTGGTTGGATTCTCCTTGCTGGTTTGCTGCCTTGCAGTGGACTTCAGCCTGGTCCCCTTTTGGGGCCTGGCGCTGCATTTGTGCTCAGTTTGTGTTTGCACTTTTGCTCTGTTCCGGTGTTACTTTTTATTTGCTAAATTGCTGTGTGTTACACCAGAGATCTGATTTAGATGGTAGAGATCGTGTGATCTCAGGTTTTTTTGTTAATCAGAAGTGTTGGTATTTTTGTCAGGGTTTTTTGGGTTGCAGTCAGAATTATTTTCTATACTTTTCTATCTAGACAGAATTGGGCCTCAGCATTTGCTCATTCTATTTTCTGTCTGTGTTCGTATTTTCTTCTTGTCTAACCGCCATTACATGTTTGGGGGCTTCCTATTTCTTTGGGGTTCTGCTAAGGGGCAGATAGCTTTCATCTTTCTGTCTTTAGGTGTAGCTATCTCTCCAACTATGACGAGGCGTCTAGGATCACCATAGGTACGCTCCACGGCTACTTCTAGTGTTGCGGTTAGTTTAGGGTTCTGCAACCCAGTAGTTTCCAGCCTCTCTGGTGTATTGCTACTTTGGCTATTTTTGCTATTTCTCCTCAGCTACCGAAACACAGCAACAACCCGTGAAAATTTGCTTTATTGAGTCGTTGCATCAAATGCGGATGTAGCCACATTTGCCTCCTCCTCCGCGGATCAACGATCACTGGGTAAGGCTAGCCAAAGCAGCAACACAAAACACAGTTGTACAACACTCTATCAGTTGGGGTGAACTGAAGAGTGTCAGACATGTTGGCAAGCAAGCAGCAGCCCACCAACACAAGCAGACCACCCAAATGGCAAGATTGGGGGTTGCAACCGGATGCAGAGGCAATAAATAGCCTTGCTGATGATGATTTGAATGAGTTTCAGGCTTAAAAAACGTTAAATGTCCATTTTGCAAGGCTGCGAGAAAAATACGCTATACGGATGGCATACGGATTGCATACGGATGCTTACATGCGCAAAATACGCTGCCGCACCCTGAAAATGCATGAAATATGGATTGGTGTGCCAGCAACATTTTGGCGTAATACGGCCATACAATACGGTCCGTATTTTTGTACGGTGAGTCTGACGCCGGCAATAAAATAAATATCACTCATGTAATGTAAGAAGTGAAGTATTTGGCATTGGACTATACCTATATTTCTGTGCCGTATCGGAGCATCATGAATTGTGGTATGTGTTAAAGGGGCCCACTGACACTCGTGGCACACGAAAACCTGGAGCCAGCCCTGCCCCCCCCCACAACTTTAGTCAAATAACCCCCAGTTTTCAATGCGTTACTATTATTCTAAAGTAAATTAAGGTTGACAAGCTTAAGTAATAAGAATTGATGTCGTTGGCATTGAAATGGGCACTATAGGTGTGTTTACTGTCCTTCACTCCCTGCCGACTTTTATTCCCCATTGACTTGCATTGGATTTCGGTCGAGTTTCAGTCGGACCTTCGACTTTTTCCGATAGTCGGCCGATTTCATTCAACTCAACTTTTCAAAAAGTCGGGTGGTCCGAATCCCGACTCGACCCTCCCGGAGGCAAAGTCGCTCATCTCTAGTTTTTAATTTTCATCTTTTGGATTTGAGTTCATTCACTAATAAAGGCAAGTTTTATCCAGTGAAGCTGGATTCCTCCTTTTCTTTTACTTGTTCTCTCAAACTAAACACCCACAACCATGCTTTTATGAACCTGGCTTTGTGCACTGAAAAGAGCTTTCCCAAAACTTTTATGACGATGTTGGAAGCTACAATTGTCTAAAAAAAATGTCCTGGTGTGAGCAAACATCAAGATTTCACTTTATAGCAAAACCCTGAAAAACAACCCCATAGTATTATCTCCCATACACCAAACTTTACAGATAGCACAATGCAGACAATGTTCTCCTGGAATTCCCCTAATGCAGACTTGTCCATCAAACCCCAATATAGAGAAATGTGATCCATCACTCCACAGATTGCATTTCCACTGCTCTAGAGTTCCAATGCGGCAGTGTGCTTGGTAAGGTTTGCATGCAGCTTGTCTGCTATGGAGACCCATGTCGTAAAGCTCCCAGTGCACAGTTTTTGAGCAGGTTTAGTTCTCTGCAGTTATGGAGTCAGTAAAGCATTGGTGACTTCTTGGTGGCCCCGCTCTGTAACTTTACATGGTCTGCACTTCGTGACTAAACGGTTGTGGATCCTAAGCGCTTCCACTTTTCAATAATATTACTCACAGATGATCATGGACTATTTAGAAGGGAAGAAATTAACTTTATACAAGTAACATCCTATTAAAAGACCAGGCTGGCGTTCAGTGAGCTCTTTACTAACATTTGTGAGAGAATGGCTTATTCTAAAGGCAGCTGGTAAGGTGAGGGACTGGGCTATACACCTGTGTCAATGGGACTGAATGAAAACCTGAATTCAGCAAATAAGACGAGTGTTTCGGTACTTTTGTCCATATAGTGTATTCCTATTATGCACGTTTTTCTCTTATCTGTGATTATTCATCAATGCGCACCTTATTCATTTTTCTCAATAGGAATCAATGACAGATTTGTTCAAAACAACTGACAATATTGTATTAAAGTCAACCTGACAGGTGATACATGCAGCCCAATCTACAGGCAGCATGTATCAGGTGCAGGCGGTATAATCTCAGCCAGGTATGTTTGACTCTGAAATGCTGAAGAGTTTCAGAGAAAAACATACCTTAAAGAAAGCCAGAAACTGAACTGTAAGGTAGAATACTCAGACAGGAGAGTCCCTGGCGGTTTCTCCTCTCCCACTGCCAGTGACCCAAAGGTCTCTTCCTATACACAGGGGGAATTCTCCTCAAGGGCAGCGGGTGGTTAGAACTGCCGAGGGCACACATATCCGAATATTCTCCGGCGCGGTTTGGTCCCTGGCGGCTTTGAAAATAGCTTTTTCTATGAAACTCTGCAGTGATTTCAGAGTAAATATACCTGGCCAGATACTGTACATGCTGCCTGTAGATTGGGCATCATGTATCAGCTGTCAGATTCTGCTTAAAAACAGTCCCATTAGTCATTACAATAGCCAATGGTGACATTTTTCTTACCAGCTAACAGTCTTGGAACCAAACATACAGGGCTTCACACCAGGGTTCAAGGTATCTGGCGAAAAAGTGACTGAGGCATGTAGGGTAACAACAGGCTGGGCTCTGAGTAAGAGGGCACAAGAACATGACAAGTAGAGAAAAGGGAAAGAAGGAAGGTATAAATACAAACATTCGATGTAAACTAGGATAAAAATCACATTTGCAATACTGGAAAATCTCTTGCTGCAATATTCCTTGAAGGTCCTTTATTTACCACTACACGTTTCATACCGGCATCTATCTCAATATTCAATGGCGCAGTAGATACTAAGCCTCTCTGTATGATAGGCAATGGTCCCAAGGGATGGATCCCTCTACCTCCTCCACTAGCCATTCATGTCGTTGTCTGCTGTTTAGTGCTATTTGTTTCCTAGAAAATTTTGAGTAAACCATTATGGATGATATTACAGCTCCCAACAAGTTTTCTCAGACTCCTGAATGGCAAATCTGCGTAGCTAAGACCTGATATTTAGTTGGTTATGTTACGACTACTTAACTATGCAGAATTTCTGATTCTAGATGACAATCCTTCTGTATTATCCAAACTAAGTACATACAATTAGGAATAAAGCTACATCCAGCTAAGATCAAAGCTCAGTGATAAGGATGTATGCGGGCATTGTCTCACCTGTACACATACACTGTGTCTGCTCCAAATGCACCGACAATCAGATCTACATGGAGGCACAAATCACAATACATGAGAATACAGACGAATACAGACGGGAGGCCATAGATGCCAAAACATTCCTGCTTTGGTTATTACCTGGATACCCGTTATCATCAATATCTTTTCCTCCTCGGAGCGTAAAACCAAACTTGGAAGGTGTTGATAGGGGATTCTCCAAGATCTGGGATGGTTGGGTTGACAGCCCAGACCTTTCTCCTTTATAAATATACACACAGCCCTCTCCAGATTTTCCTCCAAATGGAGACCCAACAGCTACATCTAGAATGAGAAAAAAATGCAATATTATGGCACCGTTCAAACAAAAAAGTGTAGTCATAGTTTATGTTGTATTTTCTTGGTTTGCAGAAGGAAGGAAGAGAAAGACAACTACGGTAATTGTCAACAACATGGCACCTTCTCTTTACCATTGTATCCATCCAGGTCCAGGTCCCCCAAAGGAGCAATTGAGGCACCAAAATGCCCATAAACGTAGTTCCCACTGAGGGTTTGATAATCTCTGCCAAGAATCTTCGTCAGCTTCTGCATGTACACGTAAACTTGTCCAACCTCTTGTAACTTTCCACCAACACGCCACTCTAAGAAAACAGGTGCTCCGACCAGGAGGTCATCATATCTGCAGGTAGATGTATAAGACCATAAAGCAGTGAATGTACTGGTAATTTATCGCAAATTTGTGTCACTGACCGCTCAAGCCGGAGATTCAGCTGCTCCACGTCAACACAGCAGCTCTTCTTACGAGCTGAACTCTAGACAGAATGTGACTGCCGACGTCATGCTGATTAATAACCGGCTGTCAATCAGCATGAGATTGGCAGTCATAACCAGTCATAACAGAGGAGAGCAGAAGAGTAGCAGTTCTGTGGACGTGATCTTAGCAGAAGAAGCTGATTCGCCTGCAGGAGCTGTCTGTGATCTCTCTGTGCCGGAGGAGATCTCCGCTGGGCAAAACGGGCAGGTGGTTAGTAACTACCTGCCTGTTAGTTCTTAGGCTCATAGTAAAAAATTAAATAGTGTTTTAAAAAAAAAACTATGCAACTTTGGTATCGCCATAATCATTCTAACCTGGAAAATCATATTGACAGGGAGATTTTTACCATACAATGAACGTCATAAAAATAAAACTTTAAAAAAATAATGGTGGAATTGCATTTTATTTTCACTATCTCATCCTATTTGTAAATTGTTTTCTGTTTTTCAGTACATGATATGGTAAAATAAATGGTGTCATTTAAAACTGTAAGTCATCCCAGAAAAAAAACCCTTATATAGCTATGTCAACGGCAAAAAGAAAAATTTTGGCTCTTGAAAAAAGGGGAGGAGTAAACAAAAGTTCAAAATGAAAAATTGCCTGGTCCTGAAGTAGTTAATATTTCAAATGTTGTCTCCTAATATGTGGCATTGCCTAATTTCAAACACTAGATGGCAAGGGAAGCTTTCTGAACAAATATTGCACTACCTAAGGTCAAACACTAGAGGGCTATTAACGCACCCATCATTGTCGATATCTGTAACAGCCACTGCGTAACCGAAATGTGCAGCAACCTGTAAGGAATAAAACACACATTAGTTGTACATATATATAGGGGCCTGCCGAGGATCGCACACATCTCACACACCTGGCTGTCTCCCATCCTAATTTAGCTGCACATTTCCTTAAATAATAAGCCACAATAAAGAAAATTGGATGGCTATTAACTATGGAAATAGCTACGCAACATTGTGGCGGACATTTCTGGCACAAATTAAGCCAACTAATAGGTCCTGAAAACAGACTGGACAGTCTTGAAATGACAGATTAATCACATAGCATGAGCCATTATTACACTGTCTAGTCTAAGTTTGCACTGCATTAGCATTAGACAGCAGTGATAAATCTCCTGCATTGTTTTTCATTTTTTGCACTGCACTAGACATCTTTGTAATGTGTGTAGAGAACAAGGAGAGGCTCAGTAGAGATGGGAAATCCTCCAGCTTTATTAGCACCACTATGTATTAATAAAAGGAATCTGGCATCAGGTTTTTGTGATTTAATCTAAGAGCAGCATAATTTTGGGCAATAGAGCCTGATTCCAGTAATGTGCCACTTATTAGGCTGTGTGCTATTGTTTCAATACAATCAGTGTTTTATAATTAGGAGATTATCACTAGAGGACTATATCTCATGTGAAACCTAGTCCAGCTCATCTGTATAAACTAACCCCACCGGTGATTGGCAGCTTGCTGGCAATGTACAGTGTACACAGGAAGCTGCCAAGCAGGGGAGTGGGCTGGGTTATACAGTGTTCAGCATTCAGAGAACTGCTAGATCTACAGTAGGAAAAACGGGATTCTATCAAAAGTGCAATAAGCAGGCCAGTAAAGGATACATCACTGGAATCAGGGTCTCTGCCCCTACATATTACTGTTCTCAGATTACATAGCAAAAACTGCTCATAGGTTCTCTTTAGGCCAGACAAGAACTGGAGTAAAAAAAATGTTTAGGTACTTAGATACACACCTGTTTCCCTTTGATGACACGTAGCAGATGTGAATTAGAATATAGGTGAACCTATAATAGAAACAAGACAGTAGATATGGGAAGCTCAGGATTGTGTCATTACTGCAGATGGCATGCCTGTTATAGTACATAGGAGACTCAATCAGTAGATTATGCCCAGTAGACCATATAATAGGTCATAAGCATATCAACAGGTAGAGGCGGTCAGAGGTGTCTCCCCAGCTCAGAGAAGGTGCAATACACCGATTCCCAGTGATCAATTGTACTTGCATCTTTCAGGTACAATTTAATCCCTAACTGCTGGCAATTCTGAGTCAGGGCGATGTCAGTAGTATGATCAAGTCATGTGATCACACTGCTGACGTCTATCCTTAGCACCATATCGGCGGCAGAAGTTTGGTGTGGTAAGTGCTCCAATGGAGCTGAAGACACCAAAGATTTATTGCAATTCGGGGATGGGAGTGAAGAAATTTAAGTACACAGTATTGGGAGAGAGGGTGGGGGAATGTATGCGGACACAGCATGGGGAGCGAGGGGGATTGGGTGCAGACAGTATAGCAACGAAGTGGGAGTGTATGTCGACACAGTATGGGTAGCGAGGGGAGTTTGGGTGCCCACACAGTATGGGGAACGAGGTGAGTAAATTTGAGGACACAGTATGGAGAGCAAGGGGGGGATGGATGCAGACACAGTATGGGGAGCAAGGGGGATGGGTGCAGACACAGTATGGGGAGCAAGGGGGATGGGTGCAGACACAGTATGGGGAGGTAGGAAGGAGAAATTATTTATACAGGAGCACAGTGTAAAGCAGATATTTTTATTCAGGATACTTAAAATGACACTGCTATTTTTAAAGATATCGTGTTGGTTGGGATGTGCTGCACAAGACCTGAGAAGATGGTAGTCTGCAGAGATAAGCTGTGACTGTGAAAAGTCATCATGGTGTCTGGACAGCATGAAGAAAAGAAAGAGAACTACTCCAATCAGAGACAATGTAATTTATAAGGTACCTGCAATGTAAATATTTACTTGTGATACTGACTAACTCTCATCAATACTGTGGTTCATGTATGGTCCTCAGTCTGATGATGGCTGATAGCAACAACTCCCAGTATCTCCTTACCATTATTAAAGAAGTACTGAAAGTTGTAGGGTCATGTGATACAAATGACCAGACAGTATAATTAATGTACCATGTACTGATAGTAGTTCTGATGCTGAATTCATGTACTGATGGTGGTCCTGGTGATATATTCATGTAATGATAGTGGTTTTGGTGATGTATTCCTGTACTGATGGTGGTTCTTGTGATGTATTCCTGTACTGATGAGGGGCTTTATACTTTGTTTTTGCACTGATGGATGTTGTACGGATGTATGTCTGTACTGCTGGTGGTTCTGATGATGAATTTCTGTAGTGCTGGAGGTTCTGGTGATGTATATCTGTACTGATGATGATTGTGATGCTGTCTTTCTGTACTGATAGGGGTTCTATTGATATACAGTTGTGCTCAAAAGTTTACATAAGCGGCAGAATTTTTGCTTTCTTGGCCTTTTTTCAGAGAATGTGAATAATAACACCAAAACTTTTTCTCCACTCATGGTTAGCGGTTGGGTGAAGCCATTTATTGTCAAACTACTGTGTTTTCTCTTTTAAAATCATAATGACAACCCAAAACATCCAAATGACCCTGATCAAAAGTTCACATACCCTTGTGATTTTGGCCTGATAACATGCACAGAAGTTGACACAAATGGGTTTGAACATCCTCACCTATGACCTGTTTGCTTGTAATCAGTGTGTGTGCATAAAAGCTGAGTAAGTTTCTGGGATCCAGACTGTTGCATATTTCATCCAGCCACTGATGTTTCTGGATTGTGAGTCATGGGGAAAGCAAAAGAATTGTCAGTGGATCTATAGGAAAAGGTAGTTGAACTGTGTAAAACAGGAAAGGGATACAAAAAGATATCCAAGGAATTGATAATGCCAGTCAGCAGCGTTCAAACTGTGATTAACAAATGGAAAATCAGGGGTGCTGTAAAAACAAAACCACGGTCAGGTAGACCAACAAAGATTTTGTCCACAACTGCCAGGAAAATTGTTCGGAATGCAAAGAAAAACCCACAAATAACTTCAGCTGAAATACTGGACTCTCTGAAAACTAGCGGTGTGGCTGTTTCAAGATGCACAATAAGGAGGCACTTGAAGAAAAATGAGCTGCATGGTCGAGTCGCCAGAAGAAAGCCATTACTGCGCAAATGCCACAAAGGATCTCGCCTACAATATGCAAAACAGCACAGAGACAAGCCTCAAAACTTCTGGAACAAGGAAACTTGGAGTTATGAGACTAAAATTTAACTTTTTGGCCACAACCATAAATGTTACATTTTGCGAGAGGTCAACAAGGCGTATGATGAAAGGAACACCATTCCTACTGTAAAGCATGGAGGTGGATCACTGATGTTTTGGGGATGTGTGAGCTACAAAGGCACAGGAAACTTGGTCAAAGTTGAAGGAAAGATGAATGCAGTACGTTATCAGTAAATTCTGGAGGCAAATTTGCAATCATCAGCCCGGAAGCTGCAGATTTCTGAATTCTCACAGAGAGCACTCCACGCTGTCAGGATTCTCTGATGGTGGCAGACAGAGAGTGGGAGTGACTGCAGAAAACACTTTAAAATCCAGGAATACAGGGACCCTGTCAGCTCCACTGCAGTTACTAAACTGCCACCATAACATTAAAAAAAGCCTATTCCTGGATTAGAACATTTAAGACTTGCTTTCGTTAAGCAAATTTGTCAGGACTAGTCTGGCGTGATGCTAATTCCCCCAGACTAGTCTGGCCCTGGATCTTATAATCACACCCCCTTGGGCGTGATTGACATCCACACATGCAACATCTTCTTTAGCTCTCTGCATGCCTGACTGGGCATACGTAATTAAGTCACATGTTTGGTCCCTGGCTTCATCGGCGCAAGTTTCAGAATGAAGATCGGCCTAGGATTATACAAGGAAGGGTCCCAATACAAGGAGGGGTCTGAAGATGTGGGGCTTTATACCAGAATGTTGCACAGGAACTGGAGGCTTTTTGCCAAGAAGAGTGGGCAGCTTTACCATCTGAGAAAATAAAGAACGTCATCCACAACTACCACAAAAGACTTCAAGCTGTCATTGATGTTAGAGGGGGCAATACACGGTATTAAGAAATGGGGTATGTGAACTTTGGATCAGGGTCATTTGGATGTTTTGGGTTGTCATTATGATTTTAAAAGAGAAAACACAGTAGTTTGACAATAAATGGCTTCACCCAACCACTAACCATGAGTGGAGAAAAAGTTTTGGTGTTATCATTCATATTCTCTGAAAAAGGCCAATAAAGCAAAAATTCTGCAGGGGTATGTAAACTTTTGAGCACAATTGTATTTTCGTACTGCTGGTGGTTCTAGTGATGGATTCTTGTGCTGCTATTAGTAGTGATCCTGTAACAATCCATAACTTGTAAGATTACGTGATACATGATAATGTTATTAAAGTGTTGTTCCGTCTGACAAGTTAAGGGTTACTATGTTTTTACTATGTTACAGGCATTAAGGGGGTTGTCCAAGTCTGTGATGAGTCTGCAGTCATTCTATGTGACTGCAGACTTCTGAATTCTCACAGAGCGCACTCCACACTGTCAGGATTCTCTGATAGTGGCAGAGAGAGAGTGGGAGGTCATGAAACCGCAAGTATGCGATTTGCATACATGCAGTCACGTGCTGACTAGACATGCGTGGCCTCGTTCAAAGAAAATGAATTGAGCAAGGTCGGACAAGTTTAGTCGGAGTGTGGCCAGAAGTATACAAATCTCATACTTGTGCTCACATGACTGTCTACTATTGACAGTGGCAAGGGAGAACACTAGAGTGACTGCAGACTTTCATCTCAAAACTGGACAAGCCCTTTAATTATAAAACGAAGCACTGTAGCATGCCAATCTTAACAGCGTGTACTATACTCACTGTCAGGATTCAGCTCTGTGTCATGTATACTGTACAGTTCCTATAGCGTCTTGTGCTTGGGTGCGAGGAAAACACAGGAGACATAGGTTGAAATGAAATGACTTGTATTACTTCATACAAGCATGCTGAAAAGTTCACACAGTTTGCAGGAACAGCGACAGGAGACACAGTAGGCCAGAGTAACTTCAAGCACTACAATAAATCTCCAAAGCAGGTTCAGGATCTCTTCTCTGTACCGTAATTCCTCTGCAAACATGGATTCACCAAACAGCAGGTTTCCAGAGTCCAAAACTGTTCCAAGGTTCCTCAGTAGGGAATAGCTGGAGTAAAAGTCCAAGGCTTCCAGGAGTCAGGTCACAAACTGACTGAGGCTTGATTCAGGAGAACTGATTGTTCAGCTGAGGCTGCTTAAGAAGCAAGAGGGAAGAATCAGGGCGGGAACATGAAAACTGGAAACTCCATATTAACTGAGGGCAAGAGCTGCAGAAAGACAGAAAGCAAAATGGCCGACGAAAAACTGAGTTTCAAGGAACATGTCAACAGAGACAAAGAACCTTACATTACTCCCCCCTTAGGGACAACCTCTGGATGACCTCAGACCAGGCTTGTCAGGGTACCTCTGATGAAACTGGCGGAGCAGGCGAGGAGCATTTACATTATTGACTGGTTCCCATGAGTTGTCCTCCACTGGGTAGCCCTGCCATTTAATCAAATATTGCAACTGATTTCTGTACAACCTGGAATCTAGAATCCTTTCCACTATAAATTCTTCCTGACCATCGACCAGCACTGGGTCAGGGCAAGGAGAAGAACGTCCAGGAAACGTATTGGGTGTTGCAGCCTTTAGTAGGGATACATGAAAGACAGGGTGGATTCTCATAGTTCTGGGCAGTTGAAGACGACAAGCAACAGCACTTATAATCTTATTGATCTTATAAGGTCCAATGTACTTATGTCCCAATTTAGACGATGGAATCTTTAATTTAAGATTTCTGGTTGACAGCCAGACCAAATCTCCTACCTTGAAAGCTGGTGCAGGTTTACGAAATTTATCTGCTGCTTTCTTGTACCTTTCCTGAGCCAATTCTAGATTTTCCTTTAGAAGATCCATATTCTTTTGTAAAGAAGTGATTCTTTCAGCCACTGCCGGCAAGGGCGTATCTATGGGAAATCGAGGAAGAATGTTAGGATGATAACCTAGATTGGAGTAAAAAGGAGACTGCTTAGTGGAGGCGCTCTGAGAGTTGATATAAGAGAACTCAGCCAGTGGAAGTAGATCCACCCAATCATCCTGTAGGTCGCAGATAAAACAGCGGAGATACTGCTCCAGGGTCTGATTGGTTCGTTCTGTCTGTCCATTAGTCTGGGGATGAAAAGCAGAAGAAAGGTTTACTTTAATGTCCAATGCTGCACAGAAATTTTGCCAAAACCTTGAAGTGAATTGCACCCCTCGATCCGAAATTACCTCATCCGGTACTCCATGTAAGCGAAACACATTCTTAATCATCAAGTCTGATGTCTGTTTTGCAGTGGGTAAGCCGACACAAGGGATAAAATGAGCTGCCTTTGTTAGACGGTCAACCACCACTAGAATGGTGTTCTTCCCTTGAGAGGTTGGTAACTCCACAATGAAGTCCATAGAAATGGATCCCCACGGGCGGGACGGGGTGGGAAGAGGTTGCAACAGACCAGTTGGTGAGGAGCGAGGTGTTTTGCATCTTGCACAGACTTCACATGAAGTGACATAGTTTAAGACATCTTTCCTGTAAGTGGGCCACCAAAAGAAACGAGAAAGAAATTCTTGTGTCTTTAGAATTCCCCTATGCCCGGCTATCTTGGAATCGTGGATGAGTTGCAATACTCTCAATCTGACTGTTTCAGGTATATACAGACGTTGTCCCTGAATCCACACACCATTCTTAAAGACAAGACTTACGTCCCTTGGGGGTTGAGCCAACAAAGAATCCGCATGGTATGCTTCCTTGATGTCCTTAAGTAGGTCTTGATTATGAATCACTCCCAGGAATCTAGAGTCAGGAAGAATAGTCTTAGGAGGAGTAAGTGGACGTGTCTCTGCTGAATGAATCCTAGAGAGTGCATCAGCCTTTCCATTGCGCGATCCTGGTCTATAAGAAATGACAAAATTAAATTGGTTTAGGAAAAGATTCCAGCGAGCCTGGCGAGGAGTCAGGCACTTAGCCGACCTGATAAATTCAAGGTTACGATGGTCTGTCAGGACGACTATTTGCTGTGCAGCTCCCTGAAGAAGGTGTCTCCATTCCTTGAAGGCGGCAATAATGGCCAACAATTCTCTATTGCCCACATCGTAGTTCCTCTCAGCCGAAGACAACTGCTGGGAAAAGAAGGCACAGGGATGCAAGACATTCTTCTCACCTGTTCTCTGAGAGAGTATAGCTCCAACGGCACAGTCTGAAGCATCCACCTCTATTATGAAGGCAAGCTCGGGGTTGGGATGTACTAAGATAGGTGCGGTGGTAAATTTATCCTTTAAACAGGAAAATGCTTCCTGAGCTTGCGGGGTCCAGGAGAACCTAGACTGTTTCCGGGTAAGTTGGGTGATAGGTGACACTACCTCAGAAAAATTCTTAATGAAACGTCTATAGAAGTTGGCAAACCCGATGAAACGCTGCACCTCCTTCACATTTCTAGGAATTGGCCAATCCTTGATGGCTTGGGTCTTGCTTCCATCCATACTAATCCCTTGCGTAGATAGTACATACCCCAGAAATTGAATTTCGGTCCTATGGAATTCACATTTTTCAAGTTTGATGTAGAGATGGTTTTGTCTTAGGCGTTCTAAGACCATTCTCACACGTCCATGATGTTCCTCTGTGGAGTTAGAAAAAATTAGAATATCATCCAGATAAATCACCACAAATGTATCTAGGAGATCCCTGAAGATATCATTCACGAAGTGTTGGAAAGTGGCTGGGGCGGTACTCAGACCAAAAGGCATAACTAGATATTCAAAGTGTCCATAGCGTGACCTGAAAGCAGTCTTCCATTCATCCCCAGGTCTAATACGGACCAAGTTATAGGCCCCACGGAGATCCAATTTAGAGAAAATTTTGGCATGCCGCACTCTCTCCAACAACTCAGGGATTAAAGGCAATGGATAACGGTTTCTAATAGTAACCTTATTGAGTTCCCTATAGTCTATGCAGGGTCTCAGAGATCCATCTTTCTTCTTCACAAAGAAGATGGGTGCACCTGCGGGAGATGAAGAGGGGCGTATGAAGCCCTTGGCTAAATTTTCGTCTATATAATCCTTCAAAGCTTTTAGCTCGGGCCCCGCTAGGGGGTAGATCTTACCAAAAGGTATCTCGGCTCCAGGCAATAATTCAATTGGACAATCATATGGACGGTGAGGAGGAAGCTGATCAGCGTTCTTCTTGTCACATAAATCCACATAGTCCTGGTATACAGCTGGTAGTTCAGGGACTGACATGGTTCCTTTAGGAACAGAGCAAGCTGAAACTCCTTGACTCATCTGTTTCTCCGGAAAGTGTAATTCCTTGGTCTCCCAGTTAATCGTAGGATTCTGCGCCTGCAGCCATGGTAGCCCTAGAATAATGGGAAAAGTGGGGAGAAGAGATAAGCAAAAAAGACATTTTCTCCTGATGATCTTTACCATAAGGACCCTCAAAGGCTCTGTTTCTTGATCCACTGGTCCAGAAGTCAGTAGAGAGCCATCCACAGTCTCCATCTGTACTGGAGTAGCCTTCTTCACTGAACGTATCCCCTGTTTCAGAGCAAAGGAGATATCCATGAAATTTCCACTTGCTCCTGAGTCGATCATAGCAGAGCTAGACACCCAGACTGAGTCAGCCCAGAGTTTGATGGAAAGGAAGCAATGAGAATTGTTTCTTTTACAACTCAGCTGGGACACCGCTGAGGAAACTTGAAAAATTGCAGCGTTTATACCGTCATCGTCCCCAGAACTAACAGAGTTTAATTCTGAAAAATCAAGATCTCTTGCAGCAGATCTCTCTGGAGCCTGAGGCTCGGACATGACAGAGCTCCTCTCGCAACACTCACAGTGAATGACTGCTGCAGTAGTCTTACGAGAACGGCTGGGGCAGTTTATAATGAAGTGCCCTGACTTACCACAGTAGAAACATAGATTTTCCTTTATACGATGTTCTTTGCGTGCATCACTAACCCGTCTTTGTAAAGAGTCCACCTGCATGGGTTCAGGTTCTGGTTCCCTTGTGATCCTACTCAAAGGTTCCTTAGCTGAGGAGGGAGGTAGTAAAAGGTTAGTGCGATTATTTTCGAACCATCTCTCTTGTCTGCGTTCAGTCAGACGAGCATCAATACGGATACAATAGTTAATAAAGTCACCTAACACAGTGGGAGGGTCGGCACGAGCAAGTTCATCCTTAATCAGTGGAGACAACCCTTTCCGAAAAATAGATTTTTTAGCGGAAGTGTCCCAAGTGGTATCAAGAGCCCATCTCCTGAAATCCAGGGCATATTCGGCTACTGAACGCTTACCTTGGCGCAAAGTTAACATGGCTGCTTCAGCTGTTGCACCTCGATTGGGGTCATCAAACACCTGCCCCATGGCTGAAATAAAAGCATCAAGGTGATTCAAACAATCATCCTCAGTCTCAATCAGAGGGTTTGCCCACATCAAAGCCTTATTGGTAAGCAACATGATTATAGTAAGCACTTTGGATCGTTCAGTGGGAAATTGTGAAGCATGTGCAGAGAAAAATAAATTGCATTGATTAATAAATCCCCTGAATTTCTCACGTTCACCGCCAAAATGAAAAGGAGGTAATTTGGGGATCCCAGAACTTGGGGTTATGGCAGGAGCCTGGGCTCATTCCTCTAGAGCCTCAATCCTGGCTCGCAATTCCTGGGTAGTCTGTCCAAACACTTGCAAATTATGATTAGTGAGGTCCTGTAGGCTTGCAAAACGGGTTTTTAAAGTCTGTACATCTGAAAGGATTGTATCAGTCACTCCGCAAAGTTCCTTTATGCGGGCCTCCATCTTCCAGATCTTTTAAGGCAGAAGTGCTGGAAGAGGAAAGGAAAAAAAAAAAACAATAGTGTTTACCTGTGGTAACACTCCAGAGTAAAATTTTAAGGGAATGCGCTCACCTGGAATGGTTGTGAGAAGTCACAACCACTGTCATCACATAAGGTATTAAACGGACATCTGATATCCACAGTCACAGCAGACACGGCTTTCCCAGACCCAGCAGACACTAAACATTGGCTCCTGAATCTTGTCATGTATAGTGTACAGTTCCTATAGCGTCTTGTGCTTGGGTGCGAGGAAAACACAGGAGACATAGGTTGAAATGAAATGACTTGTATTACTTCATACAAGCATGCTGAAAAGTTCACACAGTTTTGCAGGAACAGCGACAGGAGACACAGCAGGCCAGAGTAACTTCAAGCACTACAATAAATCTCCAAAGCAGGTTCAGGATCTCTTCTCTGTACCGTAATTCCTCTGCAAACATGGATTCACCAAACAGCAGGTTTCCAGAGTCCAAAACTGTTCCAAGGTTCCTCAGTAGGGAATAGCTGGAGTAAAAGTCCAAGGCTTCCAGGAGTCAGGTCACAAACTGACTGAGGCTTGATTCAGGAGCACTGATTGTTCAGCTGAGGCTGCTTAAGAAGCAAGAGGGAAGAATCAGGGCGGGAACATGAAAACTGGAAACTCCATATTAACTGAGGGCAAGAGCTGCAGAAAGACAGAAAGCAAAATGGCCGACGAAAAACTGAGTTTCAAGGAACATGTCAACAGAGACAAAGAACCTTACACTCTGCTTGTTGGTTCCAGCAGTCATCACACTTAGGCCGGCGTCACACTAAGTAGGAATACGGACGAGTGAGAGGCGTAAAAACCACGCATTACACACGGACCAATATTTCTCTATGGGGCAGTTCTGATCATGCGTATTTTTTTACTCGGGCGTATCTTACGGTGCGAGACACCCGCAGCATGCTGCGATTGTACGCATATTACTCCCGTTGTATGCCAATGAAAGTCTATGGGTGCGAGAAAACAACGGATTACACACGGTCCAGGCGTGTGATTTGCGAGAAATACGCACCGGTGTCCTTTAGAAAAGCCGGCAATTCAGCCCCAGCTATACTGTAAAATCACACTGACAGGTTTAGTAAAGACTAGAAAGAATAGATATATACACACAGAATACATATATATATATATATATATACATATATATATATGTATATATATATATATATATACACACATGTCATTGAGACATATATATAACAGTACAGACCAAAAGTTTGGACACACCTCATTCAATGATTTTTCTGTATTTTCATGACTATGAAAATTGTAGAATCACACTGAAGGCATCAAAACTATGAATTAACACATGTGGAATTATACATTATGTGGAGCCCAGCTGCGACTGGATCCATATCTTCCAGAAGGGTGCACTGAAAGAAGATACCACTAGAGGTCATTATTCACCTTCACACACGTACAACTTATCCCAGAGACCACCAGAGGGAGCTGTTTTAGACATATAAAAAGAAGAAGTTTCAGTTTAGCTTCAGTTTAGTTCAGTCAGCCAGTCAGTCTGCAGAAGGTGACGTGCAGAGCTGAGGTTAGAGAGGCTGCAGAGCTATTCAGTTCAAGAAAGTAAGTGGAGTCTAGTAAGAGTGAACAGAGATCACTCCAGCCTAGTCAGAGCTGAATCTAGGAGTGCAACTCAGTGAGAAGCGTGCCGACGCTTAGAGAGCGATGAAGAGGCAGCCCACCAACTGCCAGTGTGTGATAGTGTGAGGATCCAGGTAGGCCGAAGGCGAGTGGAAAGTTTATGAGACAGTGGAGCCTTAATAGCTCATCTCAGCAAGTATTACCGGACACCGGGGTCCGAACCTATAGGGATCTCCACGACCCATTAGGAGAACACCGGAGTTCCTGGAGGACTACAAGTCCCAGGAGTACCACAGAGCTGACACGTAGCAGGATCAGAAGGACGAAGTTTAGCCGTGCACGGCAAATAGAGACTGTGTACTTCAAGAAGAGGTCCAATCACAAGGTCAGCCAGGTGCAGACGGAGACCAAGTTAGACCTAGCTACAAGCAGGTCAGGACTTCATTACAAAAAGGCAAAGTACAGGAGGCCACACACCTACCAAGTGGAGAAATCTGGATGTGCACCCTTCACCCTACAGCGCTCCGGGAAGTGCCTGCAACATCTTCAGTAAAGGTACTAAAGTGACTTGTGTGTGTGTCTCCCTTATTGCCCCTGACTGCCGGGTCCCCGTCTGTCCTGCATTCCTACACATCTATCTGCCCTGGAGGATCAGCCTTACTTGTGGGAGGCTTAACATCTAGCTGCACAATATTAACCCTCCAGTGGATCTGCATAGCAGCGCTGGTCATCCTGACCAGACACCACAAGTGGCGTCACGAATCCCCATATCATTATTCAAGTCACCTGTAAATATCCCACATTACAGTGAGCGCCCAGGGCACGGACCGAGCTGTGCTACCCGTGACATTCCCCATAGACATCAACGGGCTCGGTGCCGAGTACCCCAAAGCTCTGGCTGTGCGACTCACATTACACTTTACAAAAAAGTGTGAAACAACTTAAAATATGTCTTATATTCTAGGTTCTTCAAAGTAGCCACCTTTTGCTTTGATTACTGCTTTGCACGCAGAAAAGGTGAACGGATGGATTCTACATGCCTGGTTCCCACCGTGAAGCATGGAGGAGGTGGTGTGATGGTGTGGGGGTGCTTTGCTGGTGACACTGTCGGGGATTTATTCAAAATTGAAGGCATACTGAACCAGCATGGCTACTACAGCATCTTGCAGCAGCATGCTATTCCATCCGGTTTGCGTTTAGTTGGACCATCATTTATTTTTCAACAGGACAATGACCCCAAACACACCTCCAGGCTGTGTAAGGGCTATTTGACCAAGAAGGAGAGTGTTGGGGTGCTACGCCAGATGACCTGGCCTCCACAATCACCAGACCTGAACCCAATCAAGATGGTTTGGGGTGAACTGGACCGCTCACCGCTTCAATTTTGAATAAATCCCCAACAGTGTCACCAGCAAAGCACCCCCACACCATCACACCACCTCCTCCACTTCAGGTTAGCCGGGGACTCCCTCTGACGTCACTGATGCTGTGCGGTGTCCCAGGCTGACCTGAAGTGAACTGATTAGCCTGGGAAGTAATCAATTAAGCTTCCCACACTAATCACTTCCTCTCCTGCCAGCCGGGAGATTAGCTCATTCCTTTCGGTGTTTACAGCTGAACTGCCAGCATTAGCTGTGCTGCTAGCTGTAAACCTGTTAACCCTTTCCGATGGATTACAGCGTGGGACCTGACAGTGCGTCGGACAGGTAAGAAAAAGCTTGCTTTATTATTTTATTTTTATTACAGGAGAACAAGGGAATCGAGGATTACCTGTACAATAAAAGATGGTCAAAAACTCTGTGTTTATCTCATTAAAATGATTTTTCATTAATGTGTGTGTGTATTTTTTAACCATTTCATACAATAGGATTAATAATTGATAGTTGTCTAATTGACAACTCTCAATTATTAACCTGGCTTAAAGTCACCTTCCAATAGCAAGGTGGCTTTAAGCCATTATTAACCCATTCGCCACCGCTACAGGGCAATGGGAATAGACAGGCTAAGTGCCAGAAAGGGCGCATCTAATTATAGATTTGCCTTTTCTGGGGTGGCTGGGGGCAGATCTTAGTAGCCAGGGGGAGCACAAAATAAATGCACCCTCCCTAGGCTATTATTATCTGCCCCCCCTCGCTGGCTTTGCCTGTCTGGTGGAGAAAATAGCGCGGGAGCCCACGCATTTTTTTTCAACAAATTTACACATTAAATTAACCCCTACATGTATGAAATTTTGCATACATACACTCAATTGTTAGTTAAAACCATATATCAAACTACATGAAATGACATGGTTAACTGTATGTAAACCATGCGTCATTTCATGTCGGCTTCTGTAATTTCACAAAAGCCGGCAATTGAATTATCGACTATTATACTATGTAGAAGTGCATGAACTATAAATATATATATATATATAAATATATATATATTGTAACATTTCCAGGGGATATAGCTCTAGGATCGCTGTCTGGGTAGACAGAATGGCACGAAAACAGTTCATTCAGACAGCAGTTCTGGTGAAAACTGGCCGCAACCAGCTTTATTAAAGTCCACAGCAAACAGATAAAAATAAAGCATAAACAGAAAACCTGGGCTTGTCTAGCCACTAATTACACATAGATCGATTGCCCTGTCTATCCGGGTCCCGGCTCTACCAGCCTGACCCAAAACAACACATATGATATATGTTACCAGTATGGAGTTTCCCAGATACTCCTCCTTGTGTCTGAAGGCACCTTCAATGTCCAGACTTGAGAGAGATCCACTCCTATTCAGCCGCTATTCGCACGGATTCTCACTGAGACTACTCCTGTGTCCGGGGTACTTCCTGCACCCAGACTGAGATAGCTCAAACTCCTGGAGACTGCTTCTTGTGCCGGGACACCTTCCTGTGTCCAGACTAAGCGTCCTCCCACTCCTGGAGACTGCTTCTTGTGCCGAGACACCTTCCTGTGTCCAGGCTAAGCTAGCTCTCTGATTGTGTTTGCAGACACCTACTTCTGGTCTCCTAATTAACACCTGAGTGATTTCAAGCCTGAGCTGCAAGTGTGTACTGAATGTAAGGTGTAGTGACCTTTCTCTACCACTAGGTCTACAAAGCCACACACCTCCCTTATACCAGTCAGTAAAGTAGCTAGGTGAAATATACACCCCATTCAATACACATACTCTCACTGTCTCACATATCCCCCCCCTCTTCTCCAGACCGGAGGGCTGGTCATCCAGACTGGAGGGCTGGTTAACAATCCAACAGAGACAGTGAACTCTGGACCAGTCATGGCCCTCATCAGCTTCATCTTCACCACTGTCATTTGTATCTTCACCTGAGTCATAGCCAACATCAGCTTTCTCTTCATCTGAAGCATCCGTACTACCCTGTACCCTCCCAGGCCTATGCTGTCTGCGGGCCTCGGGTATCCTGCACGGTTTCATCTTGACCTTAGGGCCGGGCTCAGTTTCGATATAGAGCCTTGCCAGAGAAGTACGACCCGGCACATCAGAACACTTCTGCTGACTCTTCCTCAGAAACTCACGTACCTCCTGTTCCTGGTGCACTGACCATGTGTCACCAACTATCACAGAAGGTATAGGGGTTTTTTCACTTTTCTCCAGTTCCCCTTGAACCCTCTTTACTTCATTGAGCTTCTCCAGAAGATGCTTATGGCTCTCATCACGCTCCTTCATCACAGTTTGGAGTTTTCTTCGAGAAGCAATCAATTCATCTTGTACCCGTTGGACGTCCTTCATGTCCTCAGCCCCTTCTTCAGGCTCTTCTGGTAGGACATGCTCAGAAGCCCCACCGTCAGTCTTACATTCTACTTCTTCATTCACATCACTATGGTCTCCAATATCTCCATCCATTCCAGCTCTCAAATTCTCCTTGACAGCTGCATCTGTACACTCAGAACCCGCCGGATTCTTCTCTTCCACCATGTTCTGCATCCCATCTGGGCTCCCGTGTGTCTGCAGCGGCAACGGAGTGACACATCGCTTTTCCCATTTGTTGGGACGTGGCTCCGATGTAGACTCCATGAAAGTGCGCTTGAGCTCACCAATGCCAGCTACTGATCCGGACCGTAACCCGTCCACTCCGCTGTCTTCGGCAGAAACAGATTCCTGGACAGAGTCAGTCCCCATATCTTCAGTCTTGTTCCTCACAGCTTCACTTGAAACCTCAGCTTCTGATGAGGCATCTGGCTTGGTGACCACCACTTCCATGGCTTTTTCCACCTCTGCAGCATTACCTTCAGAGTCCTGGGCATGATGCAGCTCCATACCATACACCGACAACTTCTCATCTTCAACAGCATCCACTTGTGCTGTGTTCAGGTTCAGAGTCCTGCCTTTAAAGCTCAGCTCTCCTCCTTTCACCTTAGTCTTCGCCAGGGAACCGGCCAACTGTAAAACATCTTCAGATGCCATCTTCTGTCTGGCTGTAAGGTCAGCATCAGCTTTCTTCTCAGGACTCTCAACCTCCTCTGTTACCATGCCTTCCTCATTTGCACTGGTTGCTTTATTGTCATCAGATGATTCACTATCATTCCCACTATCCCTGTCTGACCTCTTTTTCTCAGCCACATCCGGGTCACTTTCAGGGTTACACACTTCATTGTCATTCACATCCTGCTCACTGTCAGGGTTATACAATTCATTTTCATTCACATCCTGCTTACTGTCAGGGTTATACAATTCATTTTCATTCACATCCTGCTTACTGTCAGGGTTATACAATTCATTTTCATTCACATCTTGATCTGGAACCTTAGTTAACATGTCATCCACAACATTAACTGCACCATCTGGTCCCTCAAGTATGTGACTATGTGACAACCCCAGCACTATACTTCTATATAGTTCAGGTACTAGGAGCTGACTCACGACCTCTCCCTGGACTTCAGTGTCCCTATACAATAGGCTATTGTCCATGGCAGCATGAGGAAACCTCTCCTCAGGGCCAGGCTCCTGGGAAACCTCATTTAGAACAATCATATTTTCCTGTGCGGTCCTAAGAGTGGGGTCTCGCCACTGCTCACTCTCAAAATTGTCACAGGACACAGGCAAGTCAGGGACACTCGGCTCCCGAGAACCACCATCCTCGTCTCCCAACATCACCTGCAAAGGAATTTCATCACTATCACAGTCATCATTATTATCAATATCATTATCATGACTATGATCAGTATCATCATCACTATCATGATCATCATCATTATCATTATCAGCATCAGCATCATTATCATGGTCATCATCATTATCATGATCATCATCATCATCATCATCATTATCATTATCATCATCATTATCATGGTCATCATCATTATCATGATCATCATCATCATCATCATCATTATCATTATCATCATCACATAAGTTTAACGGCCCACTAGCATTGTGTTCCGCCCCTCGGGACTGCGCACCCTCAGTAGGAGCTTCATCACACTGTCCATTAGAAACATTTCTCCCCAGAGACCCTTAGATCGGGGAAAGTCATTACCCAATATGACGGGGTGCACCAGGTTCTTCACTACCCCCACTTCATATGAAACCTCCCCGAGTTTGGGGACCAAGTCCACGGCAGTCTCTGGGTAGACTTTGGTGTCTCCATGGATGCACACCATACTCAGGTGCTTATCAGGGATGAAGTCCCTATCAATCAGGCTGTCACATACGGAAGTCACTGGACTCTCTGAGTCCAAGAGGGCTTGTGCTGGGCAGTCATCTACAACCACCGGGCACACCTGTGGTCCAGTCTCTTCGGCTGAGGTGGACACACACACAGGTTCTGCGCAGAGAGAGAGGGATCCGCCAACATCACAACACATAGGCTCCCCTTCTATTGGACAGTTGGCTGCAATTTCACGACATCTCCAACACTGTCCATCACACTCTCCCACCCATATGTCCCCTCGGGCCCGAACCCGCTTATCAGCATACCCCATGTCCCCAACAGCTGGAACGCTCTTACCGCGAGAGTTCAGCGTCCGGGAACTCTGAAGTGACGACCTCTCAGACGGCTGGTCACGGAGACAGTCTTTGCTGGCGAAGGCCTTCTCCATCAGGCTGACCAGACGATTGGCGTCCTCAGGAGGACATGCTTGGGTGTAGCGGTTCACTATCACCTTTTCAACTCCATAATCAGGTTTGCTTACTGCAGACTCCCAACTGCATCTCCAGTCTTGAACTCCCCTGGCACGGGCTGTCACCGTAACCCCCAGCCGGGTAAAAATCTCTGCTTTCAACTTGGCATAGTCTTCGCTGTCCTGCTTGCTCAGGTCAGCCCAGACTTTTTGGGGTTCCCCAGTCAGATAGGGTACGACCGCCATGGCCCATTCAGATAGTGGCAGATTCTCCTTCTTTGCCAGTCTCTCAAACCTAGTAAGATATACCTCCACATCATCACAAGGTGTCATTTTTCTCAAGGACCGTCTTACCGCCTTCTTTATAGCGGACAACGCCGGTGCCTTCACAACATTACTTCGGGACGCAGCACCGAAATCCTTTTTTGGTGCTGTCATCTGCTCAACAAATAACCGGTTATTCTCCTGCTGCTGCTGCAGGAATTGCTGCTGGGCCTGCTGCATGCGCTGCTGGTGCTGCAGGCGCTGCTGCTCCAGGCTCTGCTGCATGCTTTGCTGGGCCTGCACCAGGTACTCAACGAGCTCCTCTATACTGCCGGACTCATCTGTCTCAATCACAGCAGTCTTATGTTGCATATTAACTTGCGCCATTTGTTCAAACAGCGCCTCCATGCTGTCAGACTTCTCTGTCTTAACAACGGCAGTCTTCACTCAAGACATACACACTCTACAGTCTCTTCCATAGAAAAATTCAGCTCTGCTGTGCAGACACTTTTTTTTTTTTTTTTCTTTGCAAAGTCTATTAGGGCTACTGTCTCCTTAAGACTGCTCCACAGACTTTTCTTTTGCTGCTGCACATTCCACAGTCATCTTCACAACAAGTTCAGCTTTGCTGTGCATACATTTTCTCTCTGCAGACCCTATCAGGGCCACTGTCTCTCCAAGACTGCTCCAAACAGACGTTTCTGCTGACACACTTTTTTTTTTTTCTCTGCTGCTATTTCAACAGACTTCACCTTTATTGCTGTCTCTAAGCCTCTGTGCTGCATGCACACTCCAGCACTAACTGTATCAGCCACTGCGCTGCCCGCATTCTCCACCAATTGTAACATTTCCAGGGGATATAGCTCTAGGATCGCTGTCTGGGTAGACAGAATGGCACGAAAACAGTTCATTCAGACAGCAGTTCTGGTGAAAACTGGCCGCAACCAGCTTTATTAAAGTCCACAGCAAACAGATAAAAATAAATCATAAACAGAAAACCTGGGCTTGTCTAGCCACTAATTACACATAGATCGATTGCCCTGTCTATCCGGGTCCCGGCTCTACCAGCCTGACCCAAAACAACACATATGATATATGTTACCAGTATGGAGTTTCCCAGATACTCCTCCTTGTGTCTGAAGGCACCTTCAATGTCCAGACTTGAGAGAGATCCACTCCTATTCAGCCGCTATTCGCACGGATTCTCACTGAGACTACTCCTGTGTCCGGGGTACTTCCTGCACCCAGACTGAGATAGCTCAAACTCCTGGAGACTGCTTCTTGTGCCGGGACACCTTCCTGTGTCCAGACTAAGCGTCCTCCCACTCCTGGAGACTGCTTCTTGTGCCGAGACACCTTCCTGTGTCCAGGCTAAGCTAGCTCTCTGATTGTGTTTGCAGACACCTACTTCTGGTCTCCTAATTAACACCTGAGTGATTTCAGGCCTGAGCTGCAAGTGTGTACTGAATGTAAGGTGTAGTGACCTTTCTCTACCACTAGGTCTACAAAGCCACACACCTCCCTTATACCAGTCAGTAAAGTAGCTAGGTGAAATATACACCCCATTCAATACACATACTCTCACTGTCTCATAATATATATATGTCTCAATGACATGTATATATATATATATATATATATATATACATGTATTCTAGGTGTATATATCTATTCTTTCTTTTGTGATGTAAAAACTGTCATTGGGATCCATTATATGTCTGTTTTGCAAGCCGGCAAGTCGCTGTACGGATGCCATACGGATGACATACGGATGCTTACATGCACAAAATACGCAGCCGCACCCTGAAAATGGATGAAATGCGGATTATTGTGCCAGCAACATTTTGGCGTAATACGGCCGTACAATACGCTCCGTATTTTTGTACGGTGAGTCTGATGCCGGCCTTACAGTCACGTGACAACGAGCTTCTCTTCCTGCTTCCTTTTTTACTGAACATTAAGAGAATTAGGGAGAGCAGCTAGTTGGCACGTGACTAAGTGTGTAAATCGCATATGAATGATTGGTCATATGATGACCAAACCGCTTAGGGGGATGGCGGAAAACTTAATTCTTGACGTGTGTACTGAAAAACCTAGATACACCTCTGTAATAGGTAGCAACTAAATAATGATGAAAGCTAGAAATGAGTGACTTCCATGTAGTTCAAGCTGTAGTTATTTACTTTAGTTGTTTGCCAGGCACAGCTCTGCACATCTTTTAGCGACTGTACCTGGTACTGCAGCTCCATCCCATTCACTTGAATATGACTGAGCTACAAAGATCTGCAGTGTCAGGCACAGAAAGTACTGTAGAATATGCATACCCGCGACTGTTAAACAATGAAGATAAGATGGATCTCTGTGGCGCTCAAGTCATCTGATTGTGGGGATGTCAGGAGTTGGTCCTCAAAAGCTTATCCTAAAGCCAGGACATCAATATCACGGTCCTGAAGAACACTTTTCACATCCAGGAGTACAGGGACCCTTGTCAGCTCCACTGCAGCTACTAAACTGCCACCATAACATTAAAAAAGCCTATTCCTGAATTAGAACATTTAAGACTTGCTTTCGTTAAGCAAATTTGTCAGGACTAGTCTGGCGCGATGCTAATTCCCCCAGACTAGTCTGGCCCTGGATCTTATAATCACATCCCCTTGGGCGTGATTGATATCCATCACACATGCGACATCTTCATTAGCTCTCTGCATGCCTAACTGGGCATACGTAATTAAGTCACATGTTTGGTCCCTGGCTTCATCGGCGCAAGTTTCAGGATGAAGATCGGCCTAGGATTATACAAGGAAGGGTCCCAATACAAGGAGGGGTCTGAAGATGGGGGGCTTTATACTAGAATGTTGCACAGGATGCTGGACAGTATACCAGGATGGAGGACATTGTTACAGGAAGGGGCCCAGGACAGAGTCCCTTATACGAGGAAGGGGCCCAGGATGGGGGACATTATAACATGAAGAAGCCCAGGACGCGGGAAATTATAACACGGAGGGGCACAGGATGGGGGACATTGTACCATTAAGGGGCCTAGGTGTCATGGGTGCATCGCCATGAAGATCGTCGCGATTGCACATTCTGACTTCTCACAGCTGTGCTGCTGTTTCTTTGTGTTTGGTAATGAGAGAGTTAATTTTACCTAGCTCTTTGCTAAGACTAGGTCCAGCCTCGCCCGGCTGCTTTTGATTATGTTCTAATTAGTTTCCTTTATATTCCTGCCAGTCTGGGTGTTAGACGCCGGTGAAAGCATTCATGTAGTCTAGCAGACTGGAGCGGTTCTGAGAATACTTAAGCTAAGAGCTCCTTAGTTGTTTTTACTCTTATAGCTTATAGTTTATCTCTGAGAGCTTAGGTGTTCCTACTGTGTGTGAGTGTTGTATGTAAGACTTTATTTACTTTATTTCTTGTCTTTCTTGTATGTCTTTCTGTTCATTAACCGTTACCTGTTCATTCCCTTTGGTGGTAATCAGGGTCCTTCTTAGGACTAGATTACAGTTGGCAGGGATTGATAGGAGACAGGGTTTACGCTGGTGGCCTGGACCTCTGTACCTTTAACAGTACCTCCAGGTAGAGGGATTAGTTAGGACCCCAGTTTAGGGTCAGCATAGACCCGGTCACCCTCTAGCCGGAGACAGTGTATAACGGATTCCGTATTGACCCACTGGACATTGTCAGGTAATTCTATGTTATCATATATCTATGCGCATGTTATATAGTATGTTGCCCTTTTGATATAGATTACTGACATCACATATATATATCTGCTATACAGCGTGACATTTTCACCGGCCAAACTAAAGATTCTCCCCAGCTGTCATGGATCCAGTAGCCCAGCTGGCCCGGCAGTTGCAGGGGTTGTCCATGGAGTTTGCAGACATTAAGTCCAAGGTTTTGTCCCCCCGGAGCAAACCAGATCTGAACCTAAGGTTGCTCTCCCGGACAGGTTCACTGGTGGGCGGGACAAATTTTTTACCTTCCGGGAGGCATGTAAATTGTACTTTCGGCTGCGGCCTCGGTCATCTGGGAGTGAAGAGCAGAGGGTGGGAATTGTTATCTCGCTCTTACAAGGGGACCCTCAATCTTGGGCGTTCTCTATTCCTCCAGGCTCCCCAGATCTCCAGTCAGTGGATCGATTTTTTACTGCCCTGGGTCTGGTATATGATGATCCGGATCGAGTCTCCCTTGCTGAAACAAAGTTACGTAAAATACGGCAAGGAAATCGTCCAGCGGAGGAATATTCTTCTGAGTTCCGTAGATGGGCAACAGATACTCAGTGGAATGACCCAGCTCTTAGGAGCCAGTTTTGTCAAGGGTTGTCTGACAAATTAAAAGATGTGTTGGCTCAGTATGATTCTCCTCCATCACTGGAGGCTGCTATGGCCCTCGCTATTCGCATTGATAGACGAATTCGGGGAAGACGCGAGGTAACTCCGCCTCCCGTGATGACTCCACCTACTACTAAAGTCCCTTATACTGAGGTTCCCTGGTCTGTTCTGAGGAGCCCATGCAGTTGGGAGGGACATCATTTTGTAGGAGGGAATCGGCGGTGCACCGCAAGACTAGAAGGTGTTTCTTTTGCGGGAGAGAGGGACATTTTGTTGGGGGGTGTCCATCCCGGGCCTCTTTGAGCAAAGGAGTTAACCTGGGAGTGTGTATTTCGTCCCCAAATCCCTCTCAGTTTCTCGTGCCTGCGGAGGTGGTGATTGGTACTAGAACTGAGAGGATTTCTGTTTTTCTTGATAGTGGGTCCGGGGCTAATCTGGTGGACGCTCGGTTTGCCCAGGTGCATGGTATGCAACTGAGTGTATTGGCCAAACCAGTCCCTATAGTCTCTATTGATTCTAGACCTCTCGGTCAAGGTAGCTTGGTACAAGCTGTTCATAACATAGATCTTCGAGTAGGGGCAATACATAAAGAGCAATTGTCTTGTTATGTGTTGGAGGGTCTACCTACTCCTATTGTGTTGGGACTTCCTTGGTTGGCTAAACATAACCCAGTGATTGATTGGCAATCCAGAAAGATAAGCCAGTGGGGTGAATTTTGCAGGAATAACTGCATGAGCACGGTCATCGGTGCGGTTGTGCCTAGGACTTTGCCTCCTTTTCTGGAGGACTTTGGGGAGATGTTCTCAGAGGAGGGGTGTAAAGAGTTACCTCCTCATCGCGCATATGACTGCTCAATAAAGTTGCTTCCTGATGCCTTATCTCGTACTTTCCCAGGGGCCGGGAAGACGGATGATCCGGTTCCTATTCCTCAGGAGGGAGTTGTAGTGTCAGCTGTATGCTCTGAGCTTGAGGGGGAGGTATTGGGGGCTCAGGGGGACGCCCCTGTGGGACTTCCAGGGAGACTGATAGTTCCAGATCGCTTAAGACTGAAGGTTACGGGGAACCGTTACAAACGGATGGCTGATAGGAGGAGAGTTTCTGGTCTAGATCTGAAGGTGAACGATCTGGTTTGGTTGTCTACCAGGAATATAAAACTTAAAGTTTCCTCCTGGAGGTTGGGTCCCAGATTCATCGGGCCGTACAGGATCAGTTCCATAATTAATCCTGTGGCATTTCGTCTGGACCTCCCTCCTACGTTTAAAATTCATAATGTGTTTCACAAGTCATTACTTAAAAAGTATGTGGCACCAGTCATACCGTCACCTCTACCTCCTCCTTCAGTGGTAGTCAATGATAACGTGGAATTTCATGGGTCGAAAATCATTGACTCACGTCTCAGTCGCCGATCCCCTCAGTACTTAGTTCATTGGAGGGGGTATGGTCCTGAGGAGAGGACGTGGGTCCCTGCGTCTGATGCTAACGCAGATCGATTGGTTCGGACCTTTCACACAACTTACCCGGACAGACCTGGTCATGAGGGTCCGGAGGCCCCTCGTAGAAGGGGGGGTACTGTCATGGGTGCATCGCCACGAAGATCGTCGCGATTGCACATTCTGACTTCTCACAGCTGAGCTGCTGTTTCTTTGTGTTTGGTAATGAGAGAGTTAATTTTACCTAGCTCTTTGCTAAGACTAGGTCCAGCCTCGCCCGGCTGCTTTTGATTATGTTCTAATTAGTTTCCTTTATATTCCTGCCAGTCTGGGTGTTAGACGCCGGTGAAAGCATTCATGTAGTCTAGCAGACTGGAGCGGTTCTGAGAATACTTAAGCTAAGAGCTCCTTAGTTGTTTTTACTCTTATAGCTTATAGTTTATCTCTGAGAGCTTAGGTGTTCCTACTGTGTGTGAGTGTTGTATGTAAGACTTTATTTACTTTATTTCTTGTCTTTCTTGTATGTCTTTCTGTTCATTAACCGTTACCTGTTCATTCCCTTTGGTGGTAATCAGGGTCCTTCTTAGGACTAGATTACAGTTGGCAGGGATTGATAGGAGACAGGGTTTACGCTGGTGGCCTGGACCTCTGTACCTTTAACAGTACCTCCAGGTAGAGGGATTAGTTAGGACCCCAGTTTAGGGTCAGCATAGACCCCGGTCACCCTCTAGCCGGAGACAGTGTATAACGGATTCCGTATTGACCCACTGGACATTGTCAGGTAATTCTATGTTATCATATATCTATGCGCATGTTATATAGTATGTTGCCCTTTTGATATAGATTACTGACATCACATATATATATCTGCTATACAGCGTGACACTAGGATGACAGATATTATTACAGGATGCAGGAGATTACTACAGGAAACAGCCAGGACGAGTGACATTATTACATGGGGGTGAGCATGTCTTTATAAGATCCAGAACACTACATGGGCCCATACAGCTGATCAGCATGCAGTGTTAAATCAAAGTGACTATCAAGGATAGACAGAATAGTGCAATTTCAGAGTCAGCTCAACCTAGCGTCAACCTGACTAAAAAAGTTCATTAGCATCAACAGAAAACTATACAAAAGATTAGGGCTTGTAATTGAAAGTTTACTTACGGCTCCAACATCACGATAATTTGGAATGCCAATCACCAGGTCTGAAAAGCACCAGACAAACTGTCAGGATTGATAAATACCGGGAAGATAAAAAGTCATGGCACTGACAAGAGGATGACTCATGATAGATACACTTATGTAAACTTCTTGGATTGCATCAACCTTTCAAAGGAATTTTATGTAAGTAGATAAAGGATCTGCACTTTTTGTTTTCAGACGTAGCGCCACACATGTCTATGGTCTGGTATTGCAGCAAAACTCAATAAAGCTGAGCTGTAATGACAAATGTCCCATGGATGTGACTGGGGCAATTAGAAAGTAAGCATTTTTCTCTTTTCTCATACACTCCCTTTAAGTATTATAAATGTAAAATAGCAGCCTCCCATCACAGATTAGTCCATCCAACATGTGGCTTCAGTTCAGTACCTGGTTTATCGTCATGTGAGAATTCACCATAAGCAACTGAGAAACCTGCAAGGTCAGAAAAAGAGAAAACCAATGACTGGACATAATACACACAGACCAGAATCGTAGCTTGAAACTTCTTGGGTCTTTTGCAAAATCAGTATCAGCCCTCCCCAATATTCATCACATTGATTTCTTCAGGTGGGCTCACTTAGGAATTTATCTGTAACTAATTCTGCATTCATTTTTGTATACTGTTCATTTAGATGGAAATGACGGTGACATAGATATTGATTTGTACCTTGATATGCGTCTTCTGAAACCGTAAACTCGGGTGGTGTGAACAAGTTGCTGAAATTTTGTATGATGTCCTTGGGAGCATTCTGAATAGAGGACAGGGGCACAGTCATGAAGAGTCCTACATGGGGTAAAAACAAACTGAGTTAATAAAATGTGGAAAAGGTAAATTTAATAAGTGTAATTAAAATTGTAAAAAGTGAGATAAAGGCGAAAGCAACTTTCTTTAAATTTATCAAACCACAGTGGAGCAATGCTGTGATCTCCGAAGAAAAAGGGGCAATTCCGAGGCGGAGCCTAGCTGCACATGAGGAAGGAGCTGAGTCTGTGAGCTCCTCTCTTCAACCCAGCCAGCTTTAGCATTGTCACAGCGTATTTCTGCCCAAAATGGGGAAATCAGGAAGAGAAAAGGCTAAAGACTCCACTGGCACCCCAAAACCCCCAAGAAAGACGGGGGATTTGGATCATTATCTCCGGAGAAAGCCAGCTTCTGCACCAGTGCTTTCACTTAAGATGGCACCCGGAACCCTCTCTCTGTCTGACGCAGAGGACTCGGATATAGACACTGATGCTTGCTCAGGGCAATCACCCCGCAGGCCGGAGCGTTCCAACCAGGTCACCCGCTCTTTCATCCGCCGGATCATTGCTCCAGTGCTACAGGAGCTAGCCAGCATTAAGGCGGAGGTGTCGCATGTGGGACGCCGTGTGGAGGAGCTGGAGCAGGCCCACACTTCTTATGTGGAATTCGGCGATGGCATCTGTACCACGCTCCAGGACCACTCCAAGCATCTTAATGCGGCCCTCGGTGCTGCCGAGGACCTTGAGAACAGGAATCGCCGCCGCAATGTGCGAATGAAAGGTGTCCCTGAGTCCTATGCCCCGAGGCCCTGCGCTCTGTGGCACGCACTTTATTCTCTGCATTGCTGGGGGAAGAACCTGCTGAAGCTGTGGTTGTGGAGCGCATCCACCGGGCCCTCAGAGCTCGCCCCAGGGACACTGATCCCCCAGGGATGTTATTTGTGGTATACTGGACTACAACCATACTGCTGCGCTTCTCACTGCTGCGAGGGAGCAGGGGTCCCCGATGCTAGACGGGTCCCCAGTGGCCTTCTACCAAGACCTGGCCAGTTCTACCCTCCAGAAGCGCCGCTTGTTAAAGCCTCTTCTGACCCACCTGAAGGAACATGACGCCCAGTACAGATGGTTGTTCCCCTTTGGGCTCTTTGTTACACGCCACGACAAGAAAGTTACTATACGTCATCCAGAGGACTTACCTACTTTGTGGAAGGCCTTATCCATCCCTTCACTGCCTGTGCCGTCCTGGCTGCCTGTTCCGGAGTCGTCCATACCACCGATCCAGCCGCGCCCGGACGATTGGCAAGTCACCCGCTCCAAGAACAAGTCGCATCGTCGCTCTCTATTTGCCCGCGATGACCCGGCTGGAGACTGAGCTGTTACCAGACTGGCTTGCTGCTCTTGTTCTTGCCAGGACATGGTAGACCCGGTGTAATGCCTTTGTTCTGGAGGTCTCCTGCCCTCCTTCTACCTGAAACCTGAGGTTTACATTTTCCACTTTGCAGCCTCCCTGTTGAATTGTTGACTCACTGTGGTTATATCCAACTTATGATTCTGTTCACTCAGGCTCGTATTGTTGCTAGTGCTGACTGCTTTCCTGTGCTCTCTTCACCCTTGTCCCTCTTCCCCTCCCCCTCCTCCATCTTCTCTTCTTTCACCTTTGAAACTCAATGTGATATCTAGGTTTCCTATGTGCTTTGTAGATTGCTGTAGTGTGCTGTTCACATGACCTATTGCACTGCACTGCCCTCTCTGATTTTCAGGATCTACCTGTTGTCATTGCTGATTTTGGACAACAGAGATGGCTTTTGTTCCCTGTGGTCTGTTTTAAAATTACCTGCAATTTTTCAACGTTTCATTATGCTGTTATTTTCTGGTACATTGCTCACTGCTGCCATCTGCAGTTCATTTACAGTTACTACTGTTGTTACACTACACAGCACTTTCTTCTCCTCCCTCTATCTTGCCATTCTCTGCATTCCTTTATCTTTTCCCTCCCCACTCTCCCCTCTCACTGTTCCCTCTTTCCGGCTACCTTTCCCTTCCTCTCCCTTTTCTCTCCGTTCCCTCTTCCACTCATCCTTGGGGGACCTGACCCTACTTCTCATAATCTCCCCCTCACCTTCCACACTAGGGCACCCTTGCCCTTCTCTACTATATCATAGGATCCTGATACACAGGACACGGTCCGCCTTACGGTCACAATCTTTTTCTCCCCCATCCTCCTTCCCTACCCTCCTGACCCCTGGCCTCTCTCCTCCATTACCCTATTCTTCACCTTCTTGGTCTGGGTAGTCGCCCCACCTGTAGCTATATGTGGGTCTGGTCTGCTATCCTCTCCCTTCTCCCCCCTTCACTCTCTCCCACCTCCCCCCTTTTTCTCTCCTATACGCTGCCCCTTCTGCTTGCACCTGGGAAGGCATCATCTCCTGCTGTTCTTCTCTTGGTCCCTTCCCTTCTTTTTCTTCCTTACCTTTCTCTCCCCACTCTCCTCCCCATTTTTGGGCAAATACATTTCACTATGACCCAGGTTTTCTTGGGTTCCACAGGCTGGCTGGAGGTTATTGCAGGTGGGCTCTTATGCGACCCTTGCATCGCCTCCACTGCCCCCTCCTCCTTCAGGAGGGGTGCAATGTCTCCCAGCTCCCCTTGTGGATCCGCCTAGTTCACATTTCTCCAAATGTTTACAAGCACCGCTACCTATGGTGCTTTATTTTTTGTCTCTGTTTTGATTTTTTTGTGTTCTTTCCCTCTTGTGTCCTCCTTGTCACACTCCTCTTTCCTTGGGGTCGCTCTCTGTCCTTGCTACGGTACACCGCTTTATCGCTTCTCTATCCTCCCAGTGCACCTCCATGATGACTCCACGTGATATTGTTATACAATCCTATAATGCTAAGGGTATGAATGCACCTGCGAAACATGCTCAGGTTTTGCGACTCCTTAAAAAAGATGGTGTCTCTGTTATTTTTATGCAGGAAACACATTTCCGCCACGATCATGTTCCACAGCTGTCTCGCTCTTCATTCCCAGTGTGGTTCCACAGTTGCAGCGACTCCCACGCGTCGAGAGGGGTGAGTATAGCTTTTTGCCGCAATCTTCATTTTCAGTTGCAAGCGCAGTTGGCAGATACAGATGGTCGATATCTTTTCTTGAAGGGTAAACTGGGAAACACTTTAGTGACTTTTGCTAATATTTATGCGCCCAATGTTCGCACAGTCGACTGGTTACTATCTACTCTACGTCTTTTACAGCAATTTATGTCGGGGCTAGTGGTACTGGGTGGAGACTTTAACCTCACTATGGAGCCTCTCGTGGACTCCTCCACGGGCCGCTCCGCCATCTCTTTTCGGAATCTCAGAAGACTTAAACTGCTATTGGAGGAGCTGTCCTTGGTGGACGCCTGGAGAGTCCTCCATCCTGACACTAAGGATTATACGTTTTATTCGACGCCGCATCGCTCATACCAAAGACTTGATTACCTCTTTCTATCCCGACGCCACCTGGGGTGTTATTCTACGGCGGATATTGGATCCATGACAGTATCGGACCATGCGCCTGTATCCTTAACACTGGCCTTACCTGGGGTGGGTGGTCTCGGATACACATGGCGACTCAATGAGACACTGTTGGACGTTCAAGATAATATAAATGCCATTGAAATACCCCTTCAGGATTTCTTCCATAGAAATTACACTCCAGGCATGCCAATCCCCATCATCTGGGAAACTCACAAATCTTTTGTCAGGGGTGAATTCATCTCACTGGCCTCTAGACTTAAAAATCTAGGGAGAAACAAACCGATGCCTTGCTCCTTCAAATTTGCAAATTGGAGTCGCTCCACAAGCGATCTCTGTGCCAACAACACCTCTCCGATCTCCTGTCCTTGCGTTATGGCCCTTAAATCCCTCCTAAACCTAAAAATTGCGAAAAATTTCTTACACGCGAATTTTGAGAAAGAATGCTCTGTATGTGAAGGGATCAAAGTGTCTTTTTGGCGTACAGAAGATCTCATTTCTGGGATTCATTTTGTCCCCATCTGTTATTGAAATGGACCCGGTCAAGGTTCAGGCCATCTGTGATTGGGTCCAACCTACTTCATTAAAGGCTCTTCAGAGATTTTTGGGTTTTGCCAATTTTTATCGTAAATTTATTGGTAATTTCTCGGTTATTGTTAAACCATTAACTGATTTGACCAGAAAGGGTTCTGATGTGGTGAATTGGCCTCCTGAGGCAGTCTCTGCGTTTCAGGAACTTAAGCAGAGATTCACTTCTGCTCCTGTTCTACGGCAGCCTGATGTTTCTCTACCATTTCAGGTGGAGGTTGATGCCTCTGAAATTGGGGCAGGTGCCGTTTTGTCCCAAAAAGATCCAGAGACCTCTAAAAGTAACCCTTGTGCCTTTTTCTCTCGAAAATTTTCTCCTACTGAACGTAATTATGACGTGGGTAATCGGGAGTTATTGGCCATGAAGTGGGCTTTTGAAGAGTGGAGACATTGGCTGGAGGGAGCCAAACATCAGGTGGTGGTCCTTACGGACCATAAGAATCTGGTCTATCTGGAATCTGCCAAGCGACTCAATCCTAGACAGGCCAGGTGGGCCTTGTTTTTCACACGTTTTAATTTTGTGGTTTCCTTTCTTCCTGGCACTAAGAATGTTAAGGCGGATGCCCTCTCGAGGAGTTTCCTTGCGGACTCTCCTGAGCTATCTGATCCCTCTGTTATTTTGAAGGAGGGTGTAGTTCTTTCCGCCATCTCGCCCAATTTGAGACTTGCTCTAGAGGGGTGTCAGGAGGATAGGCCCGAGCACTGCCCTGTTGGAAAATTGTTTGTCCCGGACCAATGGAAAAAGAGTGTGATGTCTGAGATTCATTGTTCCGCATTGGCTGGGCATCCCGGAATTTTTGGTACCAGAGACTTGGTTAGTCGGTCCTTTTGGTGGCCTACCTTGTCTCGCGATATCAGGGAATTTGTGCAGTCCTGCGGGACTTGCTCTCGCTCCAAGCCTTGCTCTCGCTCTAGTGGTTTGTTGATGCCATTGCCTGTGCCCAAGAGACCATGGACCCATATCTCTATGGATTTCATTTCCGATCTTCCTGTTTCTCAGAGAATGACCACCATCTGGGTAATTTGTGATAGGTTTTCCAAGATGATACATCTTGTGCCATAACCTAAGTTGCCTTCCTCCTCTGAATTGGTGCCGTTGTTCCTTCAGCACGTGGTTCGTTTACACGGCATTCCTGAGAACATTGTGTCTGACAGAGGAGTCCAGTTTGTTTCCAGATTTTGGAGGACTTTTTGTTCTAAACTGGGTGTTCAATTGTCTTTCTCCTCGGCATTTCATCCTCAGACCAATGGTCAAACTGAGAGAACAAACCAGACATTGGAGACTTATCTAAGATGCTTTGTGTCTGCTGATCAGGATGACTGGGTCTCTTTTTTGCCTTTGGCTGAGTTTGCTCTTAATAATAGGGCTAGCTCTGCCACTTTGATGTCTCCGTTTTTCTGTAATTCTGGGTTTCACCCTCGATTTTCTTCAGGACAGACGGAGGCTTCTGTCTGTCCAGGTGTTGACTCTGTTGTTGAGCGTATGCAGCAGATTTGGGACCAGGTAGTGGAGAGGTTGTCCCTCTCTCAGGAGAAGGCCCAGCGGTTTGCTAACCGGCATAGGACTGATGGTCCTCGGTTTAAAGTGGGGGACTTGGTCTGGTTGTCCTCAAAGAATATTCCTATGAGAGTAGCATCTCCTAAATTTAAGCCTAGGTTCATTGGACCTTATAAGATCATGGAGATTATTAATCCTGTTTCTTTTCGTTTGCTTCTTCCAGGGACATTTAAGATCCATAACGTGTTCCACAAGTCCTTGTTGAAGAGGTTTGTTGAGCCAGTGGTTCCTGCTGCTGTGCCTCCTGACCCTGTTTTGGTTGAGGGCAATCTGGAGTATGTGGTTGAGAAAATATTGGATTCTCGTTTTTCTAGACGAAGACTCCAGTATTTGGTTAAATGGAGAGGTTATGGTCAGGAAGACAATTCTTGGGTGTTTGCTTCGGACATCCATGCTAGGAGACTTATCCGTGCGTATCATAGAACTCATCCTGACCGACCTGGTTGCTCAAATGAGGGTTCGGTGACCCCTCCTCAAGGGGGGGGGTACTGTTGTGAATGGGTTTGAGATTAGTTCTGAGCAGAGGCTCCCTCTGGTGGTTACAAGCGGTACTAGTGAGGATTGTGAGGACTGGGAATCAGGTGTTACTGATTGGTCTTATGTAAGGGAGTCATTTTCCCATCAGGGTTGCCGGTGATCAATTGTTCTGGTCTGAATCCTTCTTTCCAGTTTCCCTTGTAGCCTGCTGTGTCGTGTCTGCATCTCCTGCTATCAGATAAGACAATTTCTTATTTTGTGTTTTTGCTATATTTTTGCATTTTGTCCTGCACTTCTGTGGGGGCCTTCAGGGTCCCCTCCGGGGGCTTTTGCCCTCTCAGTTTAGTCCAGCCACTGTGTTTTGTACTTTTGCTTTTTCCAGTTTTTTCAGTGGCTGCTGTTTTGTTTTTGTTACACCAGAGAACTAATTTAGGTGGTAGAGGTCGTGTGATCTCAGGTGATTTTGAAATTAGTAGAGTTGGTGTTTTTTCAGGGTTTTCTGAGATTGCAGTAAGTACCCTTCCTATCCTTTTCTATTTAGATAGTTTGGGCCCCAGCGTTTGCTCATACTATTTTCTTTCTGTGTCAGTATTTCCTCTTGTCTAACCGCCATTACATGTTTGGGGGCTTTCTATTATCTTTGGGGTTCTGCTCCGGGGCAGATAGCTTTCCTATTTCTATCTTTAGGTGTAGTTAGTTTCTCAGGCTGTGACGAGGCGTCTAGGACCAACGTAGGAACGCTCCACGGCTGCCTCTAGTTGCGGTGGTTAGTCAGGGTACTGCAATCTCATAGATTCCAACTGCTCTGGTGTATTTCCTTTTTTACCTGCACTCCTCAGTTACCGTAACATAACAGGGCAGAATGGAGACACGGAGGCAGAATGGAGACACGGAGGCAGAATGGAGACACGGAGGCAGAATAGGAGACACGGGGGCAGGATGGAGTCATGGTGCAGGATGGAGACAGAAGGAATAGGAATATGGGGCAGGATGGAGACAGATAGGGCAGGATCATGGGACAGATGGGGCAGGATCATGGGAAAGATGGGGCAGGATCATGGGACAGATGGGGCAGGATCATGGGACAGATGAGGCAGGATGAGATATCACATGGGGGCATGATGGAAGAACTTATGGGGCCAGGATGGGAGAACACATGGCTGGAGCCAGGAATGAGACACACGGGGGCCAGGATGGGGATATTATTACCATAGGGGTTAATTAAGGGATATTATTCATGAAGTGATGTATTTATTTTATTTTTTGAGGATACTGTTTTAAATGGGGGAGGCGGTCCTGTTACTGTGCAGAGCAACACTATTTCGCCTTTTTTTCTTCATCTGGTGTAGTTTAGAATTTGGGAAAAAAATAAGTAATGTGTTCTGCAAGCAGTGCTCTACATAACTGTGCTATTTCCTGCAGAGATAAGCCCGGGCTGGAAGAAGTGATGCGGTCTGTGCTGGATGAAGATGAAAAGCGAAGATGAAGGACTTCACCTAGAGACGTCACTGGTGAATCAGTGTGTTACCTGTACACTGACAGTATATACTGTATACTATATACAGTGGTCCTGTGTACAATGTCACCAGTGATCACTGTACTACCTTTACATTATACACTATATACAGAACTCTTGTGTATAATGTCACCGGTGGTCACTGTATGACCTGTACACAGACACTGCATACTAAGTACAGATCTCCTGTGTATAATGCCACTTATGGTGATATTAGTATAGTGTTTTTTATTATTATTGATCAGTATTGTAGTATTCAGTCACTATGTGGTGGCAATATGTTATACGGCCATGGTGTGGCGGTATTTGTTCCTTGTATGTGCTATTATTTGGTCACTATGTGGTGGTAATATGTGGCCTGGTCATGGTGTGGTGGTATTTGTTCCTTGTATGTGGTATTATAGGTCACTATGTGGTGGTAATATGGTGTCTGGTCATGGTGCGGTGGTATTTGTCGCTTATATGTGATATTATTGATCATTTAAAAAATTTAAAAACAAATAAAAATATACCTAAATTGTTTGTATTGGATATTTTAACAAATGTTTAATAGGTTAGAATAGAGTAGGGCCCGGCCAAAAGAGTCTACCTTGTCGTGGTGGCGGCTTAAAAATTCTTTTGGCCAAAACAAAAGCTGCTGACTATATGTGTGATCTGTGATCTGGTGATGGGAACTGTTAATATGTGATTGGTGAGAAGTGGAGTTTTTCCAAGAGAGAGCGGTGGGACTGTGGACAGTTCGAGGGCCTCAAGAGGACTCCGAAAATGTTGCCAGTATGGGGCCCCGAAATTCCTAGTAGCAGCCCTGGGTGAGACAGTGATGTATGACAAAGGGATGAAAAAGACACTAGTATTTGGGTATCCATGTGTCATGCTCTGCCCCCATGCACCGCACCAGGCATAGAACATTAGCAGATATATATTTTAATTTATTGCTTGTTTTTCACATATCTAGCTAATAAGTTGGAGCTGTGAAATAATAAATCGTCACGATAACTCACCTTGCTTATTTCTGCGCTGAACCCGAGCTCACAGTCACGTTTATCATTCACTATGGGATGAAAGGACAATGTACGTATTAGGACACACTGCAACTTTCCGTTTGACAATATTGTATACTAGCTGAAGAGCCCGACGCTGCCCGGGCATAGTAACTAACTACGGTTAGCTATAACAAATTATAATGATTATATCTATAAAGCTGAGTGTAGAGCACCGCCCACTCCGCATAGCCACATTCACTATAATATCCCACACAATCCCGTCAGCCAGAGCTACCGGAATACTACCCCTAATATCCCACATCGTCCCGTCAGCCAGAGCCATCGTACTACTAATATCCCACATCATCCCGTCAAAGCCACCGGACTACTACCCCTAATATCCCATATCATCCAGTCAGCCAGAGCCACCGGACTACTACCCCTAATATCCCACATCATCCCGTCAGCCTGGGGTCAGAACCAGAGCGCTGAATGGAATGGCCCTAACTTCCATACCGGGGATCCCTTTAAGAGAGGCCTGGTGTCAGAACCAGAGCGCTGAGTGGATTTTCCCTAACTTCCATACTGGAGATCCCTTTAACAGCCATTTTGCAGCTTAATGACCAGGCCAATTTTTACAATTCTGACCACTGTCACTTTATGAGGTTATAACTCTGGAACGCTTTAACGGATCCTGCTGATTCTGAGAATGTTTTTTGTGACATATTGTACTTCATGATAGTGGTAAAATTTCTTTGATATGACTTGTGTTTATTTATGGAAAAAACGCAAATATGGCGAAAATTTTAAAAATTTTGCAATTTTCAAACTTTAAATTTTTATGCCCTTAAATTAGAGAGATAAGTGACACAAATTACTTAATAAATAACATTTCCCACATGTCTACTTTACATCAGCACAATTTTGGAAACAACATTTTTTTTGTTACGAAGTTATAAGGGTTAAAAGTTGACCAGCGATTTCTCATTTTTACAACAAAATTTACAAAACCATTTATTTTAGGGACCACATCATATTTAAAGTCACTTTGAGGGGTGTACATGACAGAAATTACCCAAAAGTGACACCATTCTAAAAACTGAACCCCTCAAGGTACTCAAAATCACATTGAAGAAGTTTATTAACCCTTTTCGTGCTTCACAGGAACTGAATCAATGTGGAAGGAAAAAATTAACATTTAACTTTTTTTTTTACCAATATTTTACTTCAGAACCATTTTTTTTAATTTCACAAGTGTTAAAAGAGAAAATGAACCACAAAATGTGTTGTGCAATTTCTCCTGAATACGCAGATACCCCATATGTGGGGGTAAACCACTGTTTGGGCGCACGGCAGAGCTCGGAAGGGAAGGAGCGCCGTTTGACTTTTTCAACGCAGAATTGGCTGGAATTGAGATTGGACACCATGTTACGTTTGCAGAGGCCCTGATGTGCCTAAACAGTGGAAATCCCCCATTTTGGAAACTAGACCCCCTAAGGAACTTATCTAGATGTGTGGTGAGCATTTTGAACCCCCAAGTGCTTCACACAAGTTTATAACGTAGAGCCGTAACAATAAAAAAGCATATTTTTTTCACAAAAGTGATCTTTTTGCCCCAATTTTTTATTTTAACAAGGGTAGCAAGAGGAATCGGACCCCAAAAGTTGTTGTGCAATTTGTCCTGAGTATGCTGATACCCCATATGTGGGGGTAAACCTCTGTTTGGGTGCACGGTGGAGCTCGGAAGAGAAGGAGCGCCATTTGACTTTTAATCTCAAAATTGTGAGAGCGGATGCCATGTCGGGTTTGGACATGTGCCTAAACAGCAGAAACCCCCAGAAGCTGACCCCATTTTGGAAACGACACCCCTCAAAGATTTTATCCAGGGGTATATTGAGCAGTTTTAATCCACAGGTACGACACAGAATTTGATAACATTAGGTCGTCATATTGAAAAAGTTCATTTTTTCCACAAAAATCTTGTTTTAGACCTAAATTTCTCACTTTTGTCAGAGATTACACGAAAAAGTGGACCCCACAATTTGTTACCCAATTTCTTATGAGTGTGCCGATATCCCATATGTAGTCAAAAATTTCTGTTTGGACAAAATGCAGTGCTCAGACAGAATGGGGGACAATGTGACAAATTTGGCTTTATTTGAAAATCCTTCCAGGAATTATTACTCACAGAGGGAGGCATGCTCCTAAAAATACATTGGATGATTATAAAATTTGGTCTTGCTAACAAAACGGTTGTCCCGCATATGTGTATATTGTAGCAGGAAGAATAAACTGTACTGGAATAATGGGCAAAATGTGGAGGAAAATGCAGCCAACTATGTGGCAAAGCTGAGTTTGTTCCAAAGATGAAAGAACACCAGCAGGGCTACATGGCAGACACTTTCAGAGACTGGTCGTACAATGTCCTTTTAGCTCCATCAATCCCTATATGAGAGACGAATGTGCCAATAGACGTGGTGCACCATAGCAAGCTCCCACCGCCAAGGTCAAAACCGCTATATGCACAAAACAACCAATCCCCTACAGAATCTGTCAAGTATTGTCTGGAAACAGAGGTTCGGCAAGAACCATACAGTAAAGCCCATAGTGTAGAAGTACGGAACTTACTTCCTCATTTTTAGAAATCCTCCAATAAAATGATCATGCCGCATCACCAACATAAATATAAGTAATAGAAATGGAAGCCAAAGTTTTGTGTAGCAAGACAGTCGAAAAAACAGTCAAAGTTAGATAAATGGTCAAAAATGTTTGTGAGTAATCAAGTCCTAGAATTAATTTTCAGATGACCTGACTTCAGGAACATTTGTGGGGTCCACACTCTGGGGTGTACAGATGTAGGTACGTGGACGAGAATTTGTTGGAATAGTAGTTTGGTATGTGATTGATCAAGTCCTAGAATTAATTTTCAGATGACCTGACTTTTCAGGAACATTTGTGGGGTCCACACTCTGGGGTGTACAGACGTGGGTACGTGGACGAGAATTTGTTGGAATAGTAGTTTGGTATGTGATTGATCAAGTCCTAGAATTAATTTTCTGATGACCTGACTTTTCAGGAACATTTGTGGGGTCCACACTCTGGGGTGTACAGACGTGGGTACGTGGACGAGAATTTGTTGGAATAGTAGTTTGGTATGTGATTGATCAAGTCCTAGAATTAATTTTCAGATGACCTGACTTTTCAGGAACATTTGTGGGGTCCACACTCTGGGGTGTACAGAAGTGGGTACGTGGACGAGAATTTGTTGGAATAGTAGTTTGGTATGGGATTGATCAAGTGTTGGAATTAATTGTGGAATGGGGTCAAATGGGATCTACTAATGATAATATTTTCTATTACGTGTTCCAAATTACTCTAATGGGGCCTCTAAGCAGAAAATAAAAATTATATTAAAAAAAACCTAATAATTGAGGGTGGTGTGGTAGGTCTCAAAGCAGGGGGAGATACAAAGGCCTGGTTGGGATAGGCATGTGGGGCAATAGTAACGGGAATAACTCCGTTTGCCATGCTTCCTGCAAACCCGGCATCGTTTTTGAGGATACCTTTGGGTGGGAGTGACGGGGACAGGGTGAGGAAAATGGCGCTCTGAAAGTCTCCGGGAATCCTCAGACTCGAAGGCATCCCCCTGTGCCATTGAGTCAAACATGAGGCCCTCAATAATTTTTTCCTGATACTGGAGGAATGTGAGGGGTCCTTGGACTTTTTGTACAGGACAAAACTGTTGTAGGTGCCCGTTTGGATGAGATAGATTGCCACCTTTTTGTACCAGGCCCTGGTCTTCCGCTTGACCAGGTATGGTTGCAGAACCTGGTCGGATAAATCAACGCCACACATATATTTATTATATTGTGTGACGCAGAACGGTTTTTGCTTGTCCCTGGTGGCACATCTCTCTCTGACCGTCACAGTGGTGTCCACATGCAGTGTGGTCAGCAAGTATACGTCCTTCCTGTCATTCCACTTCACTGCAAGAAGTTGGTCACTTGCAAGTGAGAATGACGCTCCCTTCTCCAAACGTCTGGACACCAACTGTGACGGAAACCCCACTCTGTTTTTCCTGACTGTCCCCTGTATTTGCAGCGTGGAGGGATTTATATAGGGGGATGTTAGTGTAATAATTGTCGGTATACACTTAGTACCCTTGATTTAGGAAAGGTGTCATTAGCTGCCACACAATTTTCCCTGGGATGCCAATTGTCTGGGGTCAGTTTGGGGGGTTTTTTGGGGGTCCCTACCTTCATAAATTAGGAAGGTGGATGTGTACCCTGATGAGCTCTCACACATTTTATACAGTTTGACGCCATATTTGGCACGTTTGGAGGGGATAAATTGGTGGAATGACAGACGGCCCTTGTAGCTCATCAAGGACTCGTCTACTGCCACATTTTGCTCTGGGGTATATGAATTAAGAAATTAATTTTGTAGGAGGGAAATTAGGGGTCTCAATTTATTTAGCCGATCATAGTTGGGGTCAGTTCTTGGGGGGGTTGGGAATTATCACTGAAGTGGAGAAATCTCATCAGGGCTTTGTAGCGGACTCGGGACATGACGGCTGCAAATACAGGGGTGCTGTGGACAGCTTTTGTTGCCCAGTAAGAGCGGAGTGTGTTTTTTTTTACTATACCCATATTCAGGGTAAGGCCTAAACATTTTTTTATTTCAGGGACATTTGTGGGCATCCAGCAACAGGAATGAAAAGCAGTGGGTTTTTGGGAAATATATTGTCGGGCATATAGATTAGTTTGGTGGATGATTAATTCTAGGACTTCGGGGCTAACAAAAATTTGGAAAAAATCGGTGGGGGTAAAATTGGCGACATCTAATCTTATTCCTGGGACAGCAGAAAAAGGGGGAATTTGAGGGGAAAATGAGGGGTCATTATACCACCGCGATGGGGGGACTGCGGTACTTGGTCCTGCCTCCTCTGAACCTTCAGCAGTGACGACCGACTGCGCTACCATCGGGCTGGGGGATCCCGTGGAGGAAGAGTCGTCGTCACTATCTGAAAACGGCTCAGCTTCAGAGGCAGATTCCGTTTCGCTGCCGGAGCAAAGCAGGCTGTATGCTTGCTCCGCGCTGAACATTCTGCGGGCCATTTTTTTTTATTTCCCTACCTAATATACTAACCCTAACCTAGTATTTTTTTTTCCTCCTAACCCAAACCCTAACACGTGTAACGCTAACGCTAACCCTAACGCTAACCCTAATACGTGTAACCCTAACGCGTGTAACACTAACCCTAACGCGTGTAACGCTAACCCTAACACGTGTAACGCTAACCCTAACACGTGTAACTCTAATGCTAACCCTAGAGCTAACTTCAAAAAATTATTTTAAAAAAATTATAAAAAAAAATTATTTTTTTTTATAATCCCCTGACAATGGGGATACGGGGATTACGGATCAACGTCCTAAAAAGGATGCTTGCGGACACGGAATAACGTCCTAAAAAGGACGATTGCGGACGCTGGAGTGTTTTTTGTCACTGTCACGGCAGCACTTGGACTGTAGTCTATCTCTCTTCTCTCCCAGAACAACTACAGGGAGAGAAGAGAGAAACCTCAGCCCAAGTGCTGCCATATTTACAAATATTGGGGGTTTTGATCACTGTAACCAAAACCCAGCAGCCAATGAGAAAATTCTCCTTGGTCGCTAGGTGCAGGCAGGCAGATCTTGGCGGGCGCACTGCGCATGCGTCCGCCATTTTCTTTCTGCCAGAGGAAGGAGGGGGGCTAGAGGACCGGGGGACCGCTGCATGGGGACCTCAGGTACCGGGGGGGATCGGAGACCCTAATTCTCACCCCTCTGATGTGCGATCACATCAGAGGGGAGAGAATTTTTTTCTTTTACGGTCGCCGTTATAGTGTTATAATGGAGATCGCAATACCGGGGTCAGTAAATACCGACCCAAATCATGTTCTCTGGGGTCTCGGCTACCCCAGGCAGCCGAGACCCCAGAGAAAATCTCCCAACCCCCCCCGACACCTCGCGGCGGGCGCACTACTGTACTGTGGGCACACTGACTCATACTGAGGAAAGGAAAGAGCTGAGTTTTAAAGTGCTCCTCGGGGCTCCGCCGTGTACTCCTGTGTCCACGGGAAAAGTAAGCTCCCAGCCGGGACAGCGGGGCAGAATCTCTCTCAAAATCGGGACTGTCACACACACGGCTCTGCTACATCCACACTGTAAATCCCTCCTGATCCCTCAAAATCGGGACTGTCCCGCTGGATCTGTGGCAGTTGGGAGGTATGAATGCTCCCCACCATACACCTTGTACACGCACGGCTCTGCACACCTCATACACACACGGTTCCCCTCTGTACACCTCACGCACACACGGCTCCACTCCGTACACCTCGCGCACACATGGCTCCACTCCGTACACCTCGTGCACACACGGCTCCACTCCGTACACCTCGCGCACACATGGCTCCACTCCGTACACACACGGCTTTACACCGTAAACCTCGTACATACGCAGCCACGCTCCGTAAACCTTGTACACATGCGGCTTTGCACCATACACCTCGTACACATGCGGTTCCGCTCCGTACACCTCGAACACATGCGGTTCCGCTCCATACACACGCGGCTCCACTTCTCTACACCCCATACACACACGGCTCGGCTCCGCTCCGCTCCGTACACACACGGCTCTGCTCCGCTCTGTACACACATGGCTCAAGCACGGAGCCCTGTGTCTATGGAGATGAGCGGCTCAGCTCCGTACACTTCGTACACACAAGGCTCCATTTTGTACGCCCCGTACACACAGCACTGCTACAGCCACCTCGTACACACATGGCTCCGCTCCGTACACCTCGTACACACAGCTCCGCTCTGTACACCTCGTACACACACGGCTACGCTCCATACACTTTTCACACACGGCTCTGCTACATCCACACTGTAAATCCCTCCTGCCCCCTCACATAAACTTACCCTCATCCAGCACCATGACAACCACAGCACAGCTCAGCACAACAGAGACCTGCACGAGGAGCCTGACCATGTGACATCCAACTCCACCCCTCCTGTGACCTCATCACAGGTCCTGCTCGCACAGACTCAGCAGGTCATTGCTCTGCTGTGATAAGCTAAAGTGGAGCGCTGGGAGGGCAACTATAGAGTGTATGGGGGGCGTGGCGGCTCATCTCACTGCGGGACACATAGTTTCCCGCTGGGACAGCGGGAGGGGGGGTCAGAATCGGGACTGTCCCGGTCAATCCGGGACGGTTGGGAGGTATGGTGTTGTTGTGGAGTGAGAAAACTGTTGCTCATAGCAACCAATCACAGCTCAGCTTCTTTTAAACAGCTCTGGTGAAAAGAAAGATGCTGTGTGATTGGTCAGTGATACACACACGCACACACACATTCAATTTTATATATATACTGTAGATGGTGATACTTATGTAGTTCCCATCAATTATCTGCAGGTGGCACCACCTTACATCAGTTTGATCATCCAGCTATGGCATATAAGGCTGTGTGCCCATGATGAGTTTTTGATGCCGTGTATTCTCGCTGCATCAAAAATGCATCATCTTACAGCTCCAGCAAAGTGGTTGGGATTTAAAGTAATCTCCTGCACTACATAAGTGCTTCCTTTTTACTCAGTGTAAACTGACCTGAGGTGCAAGTTTCAAACTCACATGCAAATTTCTTTTATGGGTTCACTAAGTTTTATGTGTGGATTTTTCCCGTAGACTTGTATTAGTTGCTGAAAATCCACAGGTAAAAAACGCTTTAGTGTGTGCCCACTGCGGAAAACCACCAAAACCACCAGGAAGTATAAAAAAAAAGCCAGCTTTATTTAAAACATGAGATACCAACAAGAGATAAAAACCTCAGCGTCAAAAACGCGATAAAAACGCACACAAAAACACAATGAAAAAAACGCAAGTTACCTAATTTACTTAATAGGTGCAGAAATGGGGTAGAAATTCTGCAACAAAAATCTCAACGTGGGAACATAGCCTAAAGTTGCCTGATTCTAAGGCTACGCTCCCATGATGACTATTTGGTGAGTTTTTGATTTTCTACACATATTAGGTAAACTGGCTTTGGAAAAAATTTATGATACACTCTTGTGGAGTTTACATGCATTTTTTGTGCTTTTCTGCAGCATGTTTAACCTGTGGATTCTCCACATCTAATGCAATTCTATGGGGAAAAAAATCAGCGTACCTGCAAGAGAAATTGACATGTTGCGGATTTCAAACGCCGCAGGTCAGTCCATAATGTGTAAAATAAAAGAACAATGGACATGAGATTACTATAACTCCCATCCACTCTGCTGGAACTGTAAGCCGCTGCGTTCTTGGAGCTGCAAAAATACTCAGCATCAAAAACTCATTGTGGGAAATTAGCCTACGAAGGAAAATCTAAGATAAAACGACAATTTCAGAAACTACATCTAAGCAACAATTTACAGCATGTCATGGTAAAATCTATATAAAGCAACTTTGGAATTATTTTACTTCACTTGTACAGATTTTGCATGAAACAATCTTTACTTTTAAACGGTATCTATCCTCAGAAACCTATTGTTTAAATCCATTTTTTTTTACATTTTTTATACACTTTGGAATAATTTCTTTTCATATGACAACCTTTAATAATAAAGATCAAAATTAGTAATCTTGCAACTTTCCCATTGGCCACTGAGGTTATTTTAGACTCTTAACTCCCTGTTGTTTTAGGAAGCGTTTACTGCAGTTTACTTATCAGCAGAGGCAGGAATGCACTGACAGGTAACCCTTCTATACACAGCAGATAACACAGGAATCACCTATCACAATAGGTGATGTCACACTTCCCCCTGCTCCCCCTCTATTCACAATAACCACTGCACAAGCTTATCATCAGATGCTTCAGTAAAAATTGTTGGGGTCAGAGTTTTTTTTATTGTGGCTAATGTACATGTACATTTCCTGAAACAATAGGAAGCTAAGAGTCTGAAATAGCCCAAGTGGCCAGTGTGAACATTGCAAGATTTCTATTATTTTATTTAATACAGGTTATGAAATGAAAAAAAAATTCTAAAAAAATACATTTAACACAGAAAGACTAACTGCTTCGCTTTAAATACAGATTTGTATTTTGTATCATGTACGTTAGGAGTACTGATACCATGTATATGGAGAAAAAGACATATTCCCATTTCCACAAGATAAAGGGATAGGTGCAGAAACCTCCAATGGAGTCTACGTGTATCTTGAAAACAGAGCCCTCTTGTTCGGATCTCTAAATGGAGAGGAGGCTGGCTCTCTCTATTCACTTGTATGGAAGGAACTCCAAAACAAAAACAACTGAATTAGGAAATCTGCAGGAGCGCAGCCTCCTCTCCATTTGTGGACAACACAATGAAGCTCTGTGTTTTTAGACAAAAACCCTGCATGTATTATTTATTGTTTATATGATTTACATGTACGAAATATAACAAGCCCTTTAAAATCAGCACAAAGGTAAAGCAAAAATATTTTCAAAGTTACTAAACTTTACTTTTTTTAAAGGGAACCTGTCAGCAGGATTGTGCTCAGTAACCTATATGATATATAATATTCATTATGTAAAATAGGGGGGCAGGTCAGTGAGGGATCAATGATCTGTCAGAAGCCATACTGATGAATACTTAGTCAGAGCACCACACAAAGACCCCCGCCCACAGGCCGCCCCGGAGCACGAGCATATCATTAACTGAAAACTGAAAATAAAAATTACACAACAACCACAACACGGATTTCATCACCCAGGTATCATTGTAATCAGTATAACGGCACCGACCTGACACTGTGTGTAGGTTACTGTGCACAATCCTACTGACAGGTTCCCTTTAAGAGCTAAACTATTTATTGTTATGAGGCTATGACACTTTACTAAGAATACTACAGCAAGGACAAGTAATTGCTGAAAAACCATATAACACAGATCATGCTATGGAGGACTATCAGCCTTACTATAATTCTTCAGAGTGTAGGTGTGCTCTACGCTGAGCTCTCGACATGGAGCAAATTCGTAGCTGTTCTTCAGATCCGTAGTTAGGTAACAGGCCCCAGTAGGAGTTTTGCCAGATTGATTAAAACGATTTGTGCTAAGCTGGAATGTAAAATGCTGCAAGGGGGCACATGCCTGTAAAGAGAATGTGAGAAAATATCTTATGCACATATTTACCGTATCACAGACATTTGGTTGGATTTACATACTCAAAATCCTATCACAATGAAAGATGTCCCAAAATTTGGTTACTTTTTTTTATATTTTGATAACCCTACAGGCATAGTATATTTCCCATAAACAGGCTTTTCCTATTCTTGTTACATGCTTGCATTAAAGGAGTTTTAGCCCCAAGTATAACGGCATGTCACTCATTAGGATATTCCATTATCTTCTCTGGTGCCAGAGGTTGGACCTTTATGAATGAAAGATCTATCAGAGATCTGCAGAACAAAATAAGCTCTGTGATCCCTTAAGATATGCAGGAACTGCAACACAACCACCAGACACCACTCCTAGTTGGGCGCAAATCAGTTTCTAAAAAAAGTAAAGGGGCAACTTCATTCTTAGGATTAGGCCTGTTCACACTTGCCTACGGCATCCGATGCGAGAGCATTGGATGCGATATGCTAATGACCCTCGGCTCCTGCTCTGCTGCGTGCAGGAGCCGAGTGTCATGCTACTGTGCTCCGAGTCTCTTGCACAGAAAGGATCGGAGCACATCTGCGGAGGAGGCAGAGAAACTAATTTCTCTATCTCCTCCATTGCCGGCGTCGGCATATAGCGCACAGCACTTGGATGATATCCGAGTGATGTGCGCTGTGTCACTCGTACCCATAGACTTATATGGGTACGAGTGCGCCGAGACTTGACCAAGTGTCGGTGACAATCGTAGCATGCTGCGATTTCTCTCGCACGTAGAATACGGCCAAGAAAAAAAAATGGTGGTGGGAGCTTCCCCATAGATTAATACTGGTCCGAGTGCTATGCGATGTTTTATCGCATAGCATTCGTCCATATTCATCGCTAGTGTGAATTCAGCCTTAAGCCGGGATCACACATGCGAGGAAATCGTCCGACACTCGCATGTGAAATCCAGCTCTGGCGCCGACACTCGGGAGTGGAGTGCGCGGCTGCATGTATTTATATGCAGCCGCTCGCTCCACTCCCGAGTGCCGGCGCCAAAACTGGGATTTCACATGCGAGTGTCGGACGATTTCCTCGCATGTGTGATCCCGGCCTTAGTATGAGTCCCAGTGATGCTATATTAGTTTCTCAGAACTAAAATATAGGGTGGGCCATTTATATGGTTACACGTAAATAAAATGGGAATGGTTGGTGATATCAACTTCCTGTTTGTGGCACATTAGTATATGGGAGGGGGAAAATTATTCAGGATGGGTGGTTACCATGGCGGCCATATTAAAGTCGGCCATTTTGGATCCAACTTTATTTTTTCCAATGGGAAGAGGGTCATGTGACACATCAAACTTATTGAGAATTTCACAAGAAAAACAATAGTGTGCTTGGTTTTAACGTAACTTTATTCTTTCATGAGTTAGTAACAAGTTTATGACCACTTATAAAATGTGTTCAAAGAGCTGCCCATTGTGTTGGATTGTGAATGCAACCCTCTTCTACCATTCTTGACACACTGATAGCAACACCGCAGAAGAAATGCTAGCACAGGCTTCCAGCTGTGAAGATACGAGATGTGCAACATCTGAAACAACGGATACTGGAAGCCTGTGCTAGCATTTCTTCTGCACATTTTCTTCATTTTCTTCAACTATCGCCCCTGAAAAAAAAAAAATCGGCACTGAAATTCCAATGGCCCAATACGTCTCTACCTAAGAATCATCTGCCAGGATAGAGTTGGTAGGCTCCCAATAAATATCAGAAGGTCTGCCATTGCTGCTGAAATAGGAAGGTTCAGTCAATTTTCATCTAAAGTATGTGAGGGCTTTAAGTAATGATTATTTCTTTATTTTTTAACATTCTCCATTCTTTGCCCATGTAAAAAAAATCAAGAAAACCCCTTTAAATAGGTTTTCCATGTTTATGATGTTGATGAGTGCAGCAATGTTGGAAACCATGCACAAAAGCTAAATGTGTGAGCGGTGCTCTAGTCATCAACTGCACTTAATAAGTATGCTACAATATATGGGTGTGAAGTCGAAAAGCAATCTAACATCTACAGAAAAAATGAGTCATAATCTACCACAATGATGTGCAGAAAAACATAAATTACTTCATGTTATTACTTCATGAAAAATTATTTCAGACTAAAAAAGAAATACCACATGGCATAAAAGAATTGGCAGCATAAGGAGAGTACAGGACAGGGCAGGTAAAAAGTAACAGGATAAGGAGATCAAACTAGTTATCAATATGACCAATATTCCGTGATGCAAAAATGGTATTCTACTATAGATAACAAAATGTGCCAACTAGTCATTATTATTAAAGGCATGGTCCAAAGGAACCACACCTGTCATGCCTCAGTTTCAGGACTCAATCTTGTAACCTCTTGCTGCATAGTTGGGTTCCCTTTCTGCTGAGCTACAGCCAGTTTGGTATCTGACTACATGTTGATGGTTGTTTTTTCTTTTCTTTCTTTGGTTTGTTTCTATTCAGTGGTCTCTCACTTCCCAATTTGGTTCTCTCCTATCACGTTTTGTGAGGGGCTGTTTATACTCACCTTTACCTGCATCTTTGCTGACTTTATTTCTAGAAGATGGTGTTTGTAGATCCAGAGTCTCAGCTAGGTAGTATCTTTACTGTTGCTTTTCCTACGGTTGTTTGTGTATCTTCTTCCGCAGTACCTTTTCCTATCTTTTCCTTCGGTTGTTTGTGTATCTTCTTCCGCAGTACCTTTTCCTTTCTTTTCCTTCGGTTGTTTGTGTATCTTCTTCCGCAGTACCTTTTCCTTTCTTTTACGTTTGGCGTCTGGGAGGTTTTCCTTGTTTTCCGTTTGTTGTGTGATTCTTATTATTTTCTTCCATCTTTCACGTATGACTGTGTGAACACGTCTTTAGCCATGTGTTTTACCCTGTGTTTGTGCACTACGTTCTGTTGTTTTAGGTTACACTCTATGTAGATGACTCGCACCACAATTGTGGATACCAGGGCTATGGGGTACTCGGAGCCGAGCCCATAGATTTCTATGGGAGATGTCACTGGCAGCGGGACTCGGTCCGTGGCCCTGGCGGTCATGCAATGGGGGATATTTACAGGGGATTATAAGGATAGGTAGTTCGTGACGCCACCTGTGGTATCTGATCACTTGGACCAGCGCTGCTATAAGGACCTTCACAGGGATGTTATGGGGGCAGCTGGGTGGTAAGTCTCCCACAGGTGAGACTGGTCCCTGGAAGTCTATGGTGATGATGCAGGGTGTAGATAAGAATTCAGTCACACACAATGCAGCTTCTTTTCATACCTTTACTGGTAGATGGTTCAAGCAGGTCCCGGGGAGCTGGTCGGGGTGGAGAATGCACATTCGGGATAACCGCTGAGCAGGTTAGAGGCCTCCTTTACTTCATATATATCTGAGTCCAAACTTGCATGAAGCGAAGTTAACTCTGCAATCTCCAGCTTTCTCAATAGCTGCAAAGCCCGGCTGACATTGTGGTGGAGCCTTCTATGTCTCTGATTCTCAGATGTTGAGAGAACTAAGTCCTTACTTTTGCTTGGCCTAGCTCAAAGTCCTCGTTCTCCCTGACTCCGGTTACGTATCAGCGCTTAGGGCTGCTCTCTGCGACCTGTAGTCCAGAAAGCCTCCGGTTATCTTGTTACTACGCATGAAGCACTAGCAACGCTTCGGACCCCGGTGTCCGGTGAATTAGTGCAGGTAATCCAATACCCGAAGCACTTCTCTCTGTCTTCTCCACTGCGCCCTTCGCCCTGCTTCCCGCTCTTAACATAAGCACTTGTAGCTTTTGATGGTAATGTCAGCTTTCTTCCAGAGCTCACCGAATAGCTCTCAGTATCCTCCAAGTCCAGACTGGACTGAGACTGAACTACACTGTCCTAAGACAGGAAGCTGAATCACTGAACTCCTCTGTCCGAAGACAGGAAACAGACTGCTCTGAGCTCTTCTCAGACAGGAAACTTGAATGAGCTCTGCTACGTGTCACTACCTCTTATACCCCTGGTGGGTGTGTCTGAAAGTGTGAGTGACGTGAATGGATATCAAGCGTTGCGGTTACCTTCCTGTGCATTCTCCTGGATTTGTGTGCCTGACATAGCTGGGCCACACATAGAGTTGAGGGTGCAGTAAAGGACACTCAGGGTAAGCGAAGGTTGATTGGGTGCCCCATTGTGTAATTTTAGGTTGCCAACCTCTGCGGTCAGGTAGGGACAAATCAGGGTCAGGTTAGGGATTTACCTAGTGTATGGGAGCCTGAGGTGTGCAGGTTTAACATCTCCCTTGGTTGCTTTATCCCTGTGTGAGTTTTAGGGATCAATCATAACAATATCTAACAGCTTTGATATATTTTTTCCCCTATTTTCCCTGTTATGACACTTTTTTGAGAATCCCAGTGCATACTTAATTTGAGGGAGGGGGCAGAGGCTGCGACAGCCACAGCAGCCTCTGCCCCCTCCCTCAAATTAATCATCATTGGTGGTGCTCAGTTCAGGGGCAGGCTAGTCTCTGTGCACATGTGCGCATTTGCAGTGTGCGCTCTGTTGTTGGCTCAGATCAGCAGTAAAGAGCTGGCAACAAAGCGTGCTGTCAGGATACCCGGCACGCAGAGACCAGTGCCGGCCCCACAAGTGATGTCACTGGTCTCTGCATGCCGGGTATTCTGACACCGCTCTGTTGCCAGCTCGATACTGCTGATCTGAGTTGGTAAGAGAGAGCACGCTGTCATTAAGCACATCGCACAACCACATCGAACAATCAGACAGCTGTGTATAGTGTATAGGGCTTTAGTCAATTTCTTGTTCAGGTGACAGACATTCTAACAGCTGCATTTTTTAGTCCAGCACACTGACCTTATAATGTTTTTATATCAAGTCTGATAAATTAAACATTACACCATCTACATGACTACATTACCAGAACCACTGTTAGTACAGTAAATCACTAGAACCACCATCAATACAGTAATACATCACCAGAACCAGCGTCCGTGCAGTAATGCATCACCAGATCCACCGTCAGTGCAGTAAAGTATAACCAAAACCACCATCAATACAGTACAGTAATACATCTCCACAACCACCGTCAGTACAGTAATACAACACCAGAATCTCCATCAGTACATGAATACATTGTGAAGCTTAGTACAGAAATCAATTGTAGTGTCAGGTCAGCCCAAAATACCATTGTATCACATTAACCTACAACTCCCAATATGTCCTTAACAATGGTAAGGAGATGCTTGAAGTTGTTGTTACCAGCCATCATCAGACTGCAGACCATACAGGAACCACAGTACTGCTTGGTTCGAGGCAGGAGCTTTATTAAACATTTAAACAGTTTATCTTTTGGAAGCTATCTTATATGTTTTAGGTCCAATAATTCTCAGTAGATTGGCGTCTGAAGTTGGCTCAGCTCAGGAGAGAGGACTATGACTTTGTACTCACTGGGTCCACGCTGCGCTGTGTGCATGCTCTCCTGTCACCTGAGCTGTGATCTTTTAGGAGGTCCTTGTTTAGCAACTTTTGGGGGCCTCAGCCATGGGTGACCCACCAATCTGCTCAGAATAAAAAACATAAAAAATGGGTATAAAACATAAAAAATATTCCAAAAGTTTAAATACTCTTTAGAGCGGATATCTTAACTTTGAAAGTTATTCCCTATCCACGGGATAGGAAATAACTTTCTGATCACTGGGGGGTCCAAGCTCCGTGGTTCCCATCAATCCTGAGGACCGGGGATCTGAAGAGCCCAAGTTGAATGAAGCAGAGGCATCCGCACTACTGCTTTATTCATTTTAATGGGAACATCAAAGATCAGCAGAGCGCTGCGCTCGTTAATCTCCGGCCCTCCCATTAAGAATGAGTGGAGCGGTAGTGTGGATGATCGACCTTTGGTCCAGTTTTCGGAAACGCTATGGGTCCGACCACCCGTAGAGCGGATAACTTTCCAATTTTAAACAACTCCTTTAAGAAGAATTAAAGGGGTTGTCAGTCTAAAACTACAAATCTGCAGTCACTCTTTGTGACTGCAGACTTGTGAATCCTCACATCACGCACTTCTTGCTGTGATGATTCTCCAGTTTGTTTGCTTCAGGAGCAGTGGTCATGTGACAGCAAGTAGGCGATATGCATACTCCTGGCCACAATCCAAATAGATGGCTGACTAGATGGGTGCTGCCTCCCTCACTTTACTTGCATAGTTACATTATGCAAATCACATAGTTGAAGTCACTTGGCTGCCGTTCCCAATTCTGACATCGGAAAATCCTCACAGCAAGTAATGCATGATGTGAGGATTCACAAGTCTGGTAGTTTTACACTAGACAACCCCTGTAACACTGCAACCGATAATGGGAAACTGATTATCAATATACAGTATCTAAACATCTAAACAGACTGCACTTGATGCACAAGCAAAACGTTCATTCGTTGGGTGAAATTAATTTTAAGCTTACTAAAAGGGAGTCTGTGACTACAAAATGACAATTAGAATGAAAAGCTGGGCACACTCGTATGGGTGAGCAAAAAAGGTAACAGTTTAATGCACGTACAGTAGTCACAAAATCAGACGTTTCGGTCTATCTCGACCTTCATCAGTGAACTAGGTGAAGGTGACAGGCATCTTAGGTCTTATAATGGTTAGAAACTGATTGTTTGTAATCACAAATATGAGATGGTGAAAGCGTGGTTATGCAGAGTGCAGGTCACTTGTTGTAAAATAATAGTAAGGCAGTTTTGTGCGATACCGGAAGTAAGGAGGCTGTGTGCTGTGCGGCTCCAGACGCGGCATCCACCGCTAGTCAAGAGGGTGGATGCCGCGTCTGGAGCCGCACAGCACACAGCCTCCTTACTTCCGGTATCGCACAAAACTGCCTTACTATTATTTTACAACAAGTGACCTGCACTCTGCATAACCACGCTTTCACCATCTCATATTTGTGATTACAAACAATCAGTTTCTAACCATTATAAGACCTAAGATGCCTGTCACCTTCACCTAGTTCACTGATGAAGGTCGAGATAGACCGAAACGTCTGATTTTGTGACTACTGTACGTGCATTAAACTATTACCTTTTTTGCTCACCCATACGAGTGTGCCCAGCTTTTCATTCAAATTATTACGGCCTGGGAACCTACTGGTGCACCTCCATTACAGGGCTGTGCTGGTGTTTATTAATCTACAAAATGACAATTAGACTGCATAAAGATTTACATAGGGCATGACGGCGTCTGCCTTGTATATATAACTGTTCCTGGATTTTACGTCCACTTCTTTCTGGTTATTTTTTTCCCACCCTATACAAATTTTTATTATTATGTAACTAATAAAATTTTACTTTATGTTTCTCAAAAGACTCTTGTACTCGGTTTGTTTCTTCTTCTTATATTTATAATTTCACAGATGGGTCTTCATTTATCCTATATACACATGTGATTTTGATTCTTCTTCACCTCTTGATACCCTCATTGTCGTTTACCTATATAATACCTCATGTGTTTTTATTTTTGAGATTTTTTATTGGGCCCTAAATAAGCCCTATGTTGTGCCCCTAAATAAATAATTGTCCTTCACTATGCTCCCTGCACAAAAAATGACCCACACTGTCTCACTTATCTTACACAGTCTCCACATTATTCTCTCCTATAAAATATTCCCACCACACTGTCTGCCCTAGTGAAATATGAAAGTCACCCCCGTCTCATAAACGAAAACCATCACACTGTCCTCTTCATTATAAATTATACCCACCACACTTTCCTCACTTATGAAGTATGATTTCCACATCGTCCTTACTCCATGCAGACCCCTCTTCACTGCCTCCCTCATGTTGTCCCCAGTGCATACCGAACTCTTCCCTCATGGTCTCCATACCATGCTCCCCCCTCATGTTCTCAATTCCGTGCTTCCCCCCCTCATGTTCTCCATACTGTGTGTCCTCCCTCATGTTCTCCATACTGTGCTTCCCCCCCTCATGTTCTCCATAATGTGCTTCCCCTTCATGTTCTCCATACTGTGCTTCTGTAAGGGGTGACAAGGACTGTTTTAAGCCCCACACACGTCCCGGTTAAAGTATGTCTTAATCTGTATATATATATATATAATTTATAAATATGTTGTAATGAACTTAATGTTGATATGTAAATATATTGTAAAGATAGGGAAAGTGCAGTTATAGGGTTAGACACTAGAGAGGGGTAGTGTAGGATAAGAACATAGGATAGGAAATAGTTAACGTAGGAGGGGCCAGCTGTGGGTAAGCGAGGAAGATTTCCTGTAGTTAGTCAGTAGGGCCTGGGAGCTCGTACAGGGCAGGTGAGCCTGTAACGTTTAAGCACGGAGAGCAGTCGTCCAGGGCCTGAGGGCCGAAGGTCACACACGAAGGAATGCAGGGCAGCACCTGTATGTGGCAGCTAACTTCATGGGCTGATGCACTTTTGTCTGTGGCGAAACGGACAGGGAACTCCTGAAGATAGTTAGGCTGGCCAAAACGCTGCGGTACCGGACGATCCGGTACGACCCTGGGACATTCTGGAAGAAGTGAAGGAAAGCACAGGGCAAGAAATGAATGTACTCTGTGATGATCCCTGTGATGCAACTGTGACTGAATTGGACGTGCTGAGAATGGAACCAAGTAAACTCGTTTTTGTTAAGTTGGAACTGGACTCTGTCTCCCCCTACACTTCTCACCTTCATGTTCTCCATACTGTACTTCCCCCTCATGTTCTCCATACAGTGCTTTCCCCTACCATGTTCTACATATCATGCTTTCCCCCCCATGTTCTCATACCGTGCTTCCCCCCTATGTTCTCCATACTGTTCTCCCCTCCATGCTCTCCAAATGTGTTTCCTCCCACCGCAAAGCTGCATCTTCAGCTCTGCGAGCGCTTACCTGCTCCAGAATCTGGCTTCAACTCCTCATCCAAGAGAATTTGGACAATTATACTAAACACCATCTGATAACACTGTGATTACAGTGTGATCCAATTCTCTTTGAGGACAACATGAAGAAAAAAAATGTTCCATCGTCTCCACTCAGATGTCGTTCGACTGTAGTCCAATAGTTTCCATGGACTTACTGACTTGCATGGCCAATTGAGATTCAAATATCAAATCAAACTCTGGCATGCTGCGATTTCTTCTTGGACAGACTCTTTCCGAGGAAAAAATCGGACATGTGCATGGCTCTATAGAATAACATTGGTCCGAGTGCGTTCCAAAGTTTTGTCAGATCACACTCAGACTGAAAATACGATCATCTACACCTGCCCTAAGGGGATAGGTCATCAATATTTTAAACCTGGAAATCCCCTTTATGTGTATGTCTGAGTAGTTACTTCTACTAACTGATATTCCAAGCTACAGCAGCAAAACAATTCAATGAATTCACATCTGCTACTAATGCTATAGACAGACTTTGTTGCGCTCTTTTGGACATCGGCCCAGCATCAATCAAGCATCTCTGGCTCAGTAAAAAAAACTCTGATGTTTCAATAAGCATGTATTATGCACTCATACCAGAATGTTGTTGTTCCATGTTCTCACGGTTGCTCCAAGCCATTGGTTAGACTTAAAAACCTGTACTACTTCATTGCTGGTGTCATATATGTCACCTGTGGGAGAGATACAACAATGTAAGTTTAGCAAGGTCCTGTACACAGACTCCGAGTGTCAGGTAGCAGTACCAGGTCACCCATAGACTTCTACAGACCCATGCTGTATCTCAGAAAAAGGATGGAACAGTTGCCAATATTTTCCCTGAAAGATGTGTATTGTATGTGTAATGTTGCAATATATTTTATGTGTGCCATGTTTAGTAATGTGTGTTATTAGTTATGGAGTGTATTCTGCCCAGCAGTAGGGTTCTATTAGGGACAGTTAAGGTTAATAGTTGGGACTAGCTCAGATTGGGAGGGGCTAAAGTGAAGGGACAGAGGCAGTTTCCTGCCAAGAAGCCAGATAGGGCCCAGTGTGCAGTAGAGGCAGACCTATGGTCTGACCAGAGAGCAGAGACGCATGAAATGGGTGTCCCTGAAGTGAGAGGAGACCAAGGCAACCCAGAGTGGTGACGAGGAAAAGAGACAGAAATAGTGAGTGATTCTCCGGTGATGGGATCTGGGGCAGGAGGCCTAGCAGGACGTTCCAGAGTTAGCAAGCCAAAGAGGTAACGGGACGAATTGGAGCAGGGAACTTGAGACAAAGAAGTCTTCAAGTAGTCATCAATCAGAAAAGCAAAGTAATGGCCATAGTGGCATAAGGAGCTCCCCTAGGGGGAAAACTACGTGGAACTTTTGATTGAGAATTAGGACTCTCACTTACTTAATTGTAGTGCTGTTATTGGGGACAAGGAAACTCCCGAAGCACTGTGCTAGATTGTGGTGAAGGCAGAGGAACAAACGGAGGCAGAACCTTGTGAGTAATTAAAGAAAGAATGTGCATAAAATGTTGTGTGTTGAGAGAAACATCCTAGAAGATTTTCACCCGCTATCCACTGTATATACTACTCTCCACATTATAGTTCAGTAAAAGACAGTTTATTTTTTAGTGGCGGTTTCCCTCAAGGGCGAAGCTCCCCCTTATTTAAAGTTTACAAACCCAGCCAGGACCTCCACTTTCATGTAGCATGCCATGAAACACGAGTACGGCGCCCACGGCTACCACCATGTGCCACAATTACATCTCTCCAACCTCATAAGAAGGCTTTTTATAACAGATTTATACTGGAGTAGAAGAAAAAATATGGCATGCAACATATTAATGAGTAATTATTAAGGAGTGTACATGATAGATAGCCTCCTTTTCAAGAATCTACTGCTCACATGAAGTAATTTATTATGCTGGCCATACACATGAGATAACGGTCAATGCGGAGAGAGGAGACAGCTGCTGCCATATACCTCTGGCAGTATCTTACTGTGTGGCCCAGCTGCGCGTGGCACACATGTCTCCTGGAAAATGCACAGGAAAGGTAATTGTGAAGCCTGATATTCATTCACATCACACATTTCTTAACACTGCCACCAGAGGGCAACTTAGATTATTTAAGTAGTGTGACGTAGCAGTCAGAGTTCAGTCAAGCCTAGGGAGGCTCAGGAGTGAGTCATCCCATCCATCTTGAGTGAGATTCGTTGTTCTAGTCTTGGAGGGAGAGGAGATAAGACTGAGATCTGAAGGAGCTCCTGTAGCTCACCTCATACAGAAGTGGAGGCTAGTACGAGTGGACAAGTGAGGCACTCTAGCCTAGTCAGAGCTGCAACTGAAGCAAATGAAACAGTTACCTCATAATAAGCTGTCTGTGTTCTCTAGGAAGTGGAAAGTGACTCTCGGAGCTATAGCGTGTATACAGTCTGACGAAACGTCCTGTGAGCTGCTCTGGACAGAGTCTTGGAAGGAAAGAAAGTAGGGAACTACTGCAGTTATAACAACGAGGCAACTGAGAACAGGTCAGTGAGCTCTGGAAGGAAAGCTTACGACTACAACCACTGCTACCTGTGCTTATGTTAAGGGCAAGAGCAGGGCGACAGGCGAGTGGTAAAAGAAGGACAAGTGACCTAGGTGACAGATCACCTTCACTTAGTAAACCGGACACCGGGGTCCGAAGCGTTGCTAGTGCTTCACGCCTAGTAATAAGAAACACCGGAGGCCTTGCTGGACTTCAAGTCACAGAAGGTAGCCCCAAGTGCTGATACGTAACTGGAGTCAGGGAGAACAGGAGTCTGGCCTGATCAGCCACGTAGGCTTAGTTCTATCCAACAAGAAGACTTCCACCACAATGTTGGCCGGGCGTAGCTGCTACAGAAGGAGTTAAACTTGACTTTATGCAAGTTAGGACTCACATACACATTAAGGAGAAAGGAGGCCTTAAACCTGCTCAGCAATTCCCTGAATGTGCATTCTCCAACCTGACCAGCTTCCCGGGACATACCTGCAACATCTACAAGTAAAGGTATGGAAAGAGACTGCATTGTGTGTGACTGACTTCTTATCCGCACCCTGCATCACCATAGACTTTGAGGGACCAGTCCCACCTGTGGGGGACTTAACATCTAGCTGCCATAACATCCCCTCAGAGATCTACCCTGCAGCGCTGGTCAATCAGATCAGAAACCACAGGTGGCGTCACGAACAACTATTACTACAATCCCCTGTAAATATCCCCCATTGCATGACCGCCCAGGGCCACGGACCGAGCTCTGCTGCCAGTGACATCCCCATAGACTTCCATGGGCTCGGTGCCGAGTACCCCATAACCCTGGTACCCACATGTGGTGCGCGTCATCTTTGGCGTCACAAACAGGATACGAAGCTTACTGGATGTGAGTCCTGTGCGCCTAGATTGGACTGTTTTTTGTGCAAAAAGACTGTGTGCAGTTTTTGTGATTTTTGGCGCCATTTTCTGCCATTTTGCCGCCATATTCACGCCCTGAGGCGCTGGTGAAGAAGAAGGGTGTGCCTTCGTGGGCGTACCCCCCCTTGTGGCGCGAAAGCAATGGGCGCCCCCTCTAAATGTTATTACAATACAAGAGCCTGCCCCACTGCAAGGGAGATCCGCCTCCTCTTCATCCTCTATGCCAAGAAGAGGAAGCGCAAGTCCCGCCTCCACGGAGGAGACCAGATTGTTCCAGATGGAAAACACAGTCTGGCCTGGAGAGAGATGGCGGAAGGACAGGAGACGCTGTGTGGAGGAACGGCGGTGCGCAGACCCCGTTCCCCTGAAGAGCTACTGCCTGTGCCGGAGCCGTCCCCAGGTCGGGACACCGACCAAATAATGTTGGAGTTGGAGGAGGTGAATGCGGTGCTCAGGGACATGATCCAGCGCCGTGAAGAGATGGACGAGACGGAGAGAAGCTGGCGTGCCCGGAAACAGCGGCTGCTGTGGGACGCAATGCTCTCTCCCCCAGGAACGAAACCATTACCTGTGCCACCACTGCCAGCGGTTGATGAAAAACCGGAGGCCGGCTCCAAGAGTGCTGATCCCGACTCCACCGATGATGCGGCGGGAGAGAAGGAGGCTGAGGAGGCCCTGCCCGTTCCGGAGTGCTAGCCAGGCCTGGAGGCTGCAGCGGAATGCCGATCCCCGGTAGGGACACCGGAGGGGACCCAGCCGTCCGTGATGGAGGTCGACTGGGACGAGATGGAGTACCTGGACGATGTGACCTATGCCGTCCAGACAGAGAACGAATGGCGACGCCGCGAGCAGGAGCAGCGACGACAGCAGGAGGAGAGAGAGGCGCAGCAGTCCCGCCAGCGGTACCATGAAGAGTTTCTTGCTGATAAAGAAAGCGTCAGGAGAGACAAAGGTACGCTCCGGGAACCGCGGCGCCAGGGGTGCGTTAGTGATTTTAAACTCCGCAAAGGCTGGGGCTTCATCCATGAGCCGGGCCTGTACCAAGGGGTATTTGTCAGCCGCAGAGATGTGGAGTCTCATCTGCCCATTGGCCACCCGGGAAGGGATCTCATAAGCGGGGACATCGTCAGCTATACGCGTCACTGGGGTCTAAAAGGATGGTATGCCTTAAATGTTTCCCGTGTCAGTGACCCCGTCCCCGACGCCGGTAATCTACATCATGCCACAGCGTCCCGAGACCCAGCTCCAATAGCACCCGGCCGTGCACCAGCATCGCAACCTGCATCCTCCTCTGCACCAAGATCCTATCCAGCCTCATATTCTGCGACCCACTCTGCATCGCAACCGGCATTGTATACTGTGGCTCCTTCTACAACGCAACCAGAGTCATATTTAAAAACACAGCAAGAAAGTGCGTCTCAACATGAGCCGAATCTATATTCTGGAGAGGCACCCGTTGGGCCCCTAGTGGAACGCACAATAACTGTGGCAACGCAAACGCAGATTGCAGGCCATGACTTGTTCGTTATGCATTCAAAAGCGCACTGTGTCGTTCCAGCCCCAGGAATGGAAGACGTCCTTAATATCTGCAAGAAAGAAGAAGAACAGTAGGACCCAGACAGGGTTTACTGCACCTGTATAAAGTTTGAAGAAGTTGATGAAGAAGATTTGCACTTTATTAATATTTTGATAATGTTAGTTGCATAAATCTAAGTAGAATACCCCAGTTGGGTAATAGGTAATAAGATATAGTATTAATGTGAAGTTTCAAATGTGATTTTCTTGTGAAATGTTTCTATGCAAGGTCTGCGTGGCTGAGGACTGTGCCAGCCCAAAAACTTTATTTGTAAATAGTTCGCACTTCGGTGCCCCATCTTGGTTTTACATAAAGCCATATCTACCTCTGAAGAAAAACCCGTATGGTGTGGCCTAGAGTGAGGTCTGCAGCAATGAAGTCCTGCAGCCCACCCAGGACCCACGTGGGAGGTTTTTGGTGCGGGTCCTCCACAAGAATCTTATGTTGTATTTATTGATGTGAAAAGTATTTTATATATTTTCTACTTGCCTATGTATACATTGTAACGTTAAAGAGTCCTTACCTCCCGCAAGGGATGAGTTTAAAATGTTTATGTTATATGCAAAAAAAAATGTTTTTCTTTTCTATTTCAGCCCGGGAGTGCTGAGTTTAACTAGGGGGGATGTGTGGCCCAGCTGCGTGTGGCACACATGTCTCCTGGAAAATGCACAGGAAAGGTAATTGTGAAGCCTGATATTCATTCACATCACACATTTCTAAACACTGCCACCAGAGGGCAACTTAGATTATTTAAGTAGTGTGACGTAGCAGTCAGAGTTCAGTCAAGCCTAGGGAGGCTCAGGAGTGAGTCATCCCATCCATCTTGAGTGAGATTCGTCGTTCTAGTCTTGGAGGGAGAGGAGATAAGACTGAGATCTGAAGGAGCTCCTGTAGCTCATCTCATACAGAAGTGGAGGCTAGTAGGAGTGGACAAGTGAGGCACTCTAGCCTAGTCAGAGCTGCAACTGAAGCAAATGAAACAGTTACCTCAGAATAAGCTGTCTGTGTTCTCTAGGAAGTGGAAAGTGACTCTCGGAGCTACAGCGTGTATACAGTCTGACGAAACGTCCTGTGAGCTGCTCTGGACAGAGTCTTGGAAGGAAAGAAAGTAGGGAACTACTGCAGTTATAACAACGAGGCAACTGAGAACAGGTCAGTGAGCTCTGGAAGGAAAGCTTACGACTACAACCACTGCTACCTGTGCTTATGTTAAGGGCAAGAGCAGGGCGACAGGCGAGTGGTAAAAGAAGGACAAGTGACCTAGGTGACAGATCACCTTCACTTAGTAAACCGGACACCGGGGTCCGAAGCGTTGCTAGTGCTTCACGCCTAGTAATAAGAAACACCGGAGGCCTTGCTGGACTTCAAGTCACAGAAGGTAGCCCCAAGTGCTGATACGTAACTGGAGTCAGGGAGAACAGGAGTCTGGCCTGATCAGCCACGTAGGCTTAGTTCTATCCAACAAGAAGACTTCCACCACAATGTTGGCCGGGCGTAGCTGCTACAGAAGGAGTTAAACTTGACTTTATGCAAGTTAGGACTCACATACACATTAAGGAGAAAGGAGGCCTTAAACCTGCTCAGCAATTCCCTGAATGTGCATTCTTCAACCTGACCAGCTTCCCGGGACATACCTGCAACATCTACAAGTAAAGGTATGGAAAGAGACTGCATTGTGTGTGACTGACTTCTTATCTGCACCCTGCATCACCATAGACTTTGAGGGACCAGTCCCACCTGTGGGGGACTTAACATCTAGCTGCCATAACATCCCCTCAGAGATCTACCCTGCAGCGCTGGTCAATCAGATCAGAAACCACAGGTGGCGTCACGAACAACTATTACTACAATCCCCTGTAAATATCCTCCATTGCATGACCGCCCAGGGCCACGGACCGAGCTCTGCTGCCAGTGACATCCCCATAGACTTCCATGGGCTCGGTGCCGAGTACCCCATAACCCTGGTACCCACATGTGGTGTGCGTCATCTTCTCCCCTGAAAAAGAAAAGATCATGGTTGTGAAGGGGGGATCAGGGCCGGTTGCTATGTGCTAGAACTGAGTTCTCTATGCCCTGAAACCCCTCTTCTAAACAAGAATCAGAGTTGAGTGTGATGTGCTGTGGGATGCTTTCTTTGCTCACTTGTAGTTCGGGAGTCTATGCTACTTTCCCATCCGTGGGACCGGTTACAGTTACAGACATGACAGGAGACTTCAGTTCCGGTTCAACAGGTTCAGCTTTACTGTGCAATTCGGATAAATGCAGTTGTGCTACACACAGTAAGACAGAATCCCCTCTGGATGATGTTCCCTTTCTCCAGTGTCCTATCAGTCTTTGACTCTGTTGTGCCTGACGCGCCCCCACCTAAACAGCTTTTGTTGGTACCAGGGACCTTCTATCTGGCATAACAGCTTCCTTGAGGCCCACCAAGCTTCCCTTTTGCTGAGACCCGGACATCTTCCTCAATACCTTTTCCAGGCCCTAGGCTCAAGATTGCCCCAGCGTCCTCACAAAGCTTAAGATGTGTCATCATACTGTTTGGAGACTTGCTTTCTTGGAACCTGTAGAACACTGTCACTATCTAGCACTTCATTTAGACTCCACTCACACACTTGCCTCTGAACTTGACTCCACACTCCTCTCATTGACTAAAGTAGGAAGTGTTACCTTAGTAACTGATTTAACCCCTCCCAACTAGTGGGCTAATCCCAAACTGTTATCTATATACTACCCTGTGTGATGCCAACTATATCCCTATCCTTTGTAATGGTTCTCCTAGTGGACAGACCTCCCCAATCCCCAGGTTCGGCCTTGAGACACAGCCTCCAGGAGAACCGAGACACGAACCGGCCATAAGGATAAAATGCAACACTCTTTATCAAACAAATAACACATTATCATATAACACTATTCACATGAACTCCTTCTTGCCACAATGTCTTTGGCAACTCCCCTACATGCCCCCATGGCAAAATATGGTCGTCCCTGACCATCAAACTGTATGATCATAAACACATAAAACACTTTACACGAAATAGTCCAAACCCCTCTTCTTTCTCCTATGCATGATGTCCTCATCTGTTAGGAACTGTCGGTCATGCATGCTGAGTGACCCAACTGAAGTGTTCATGTCCCTTGTAGGTGAGGCAACAGACCCCCATATAGCAACTGGCTACCAAAAAATCTGGAACATTGGAACACTTACTGAGTCTGGATAACACTGACTCAAGGAATGGCCTCTATAACATGGGCATACAGGAAAAAAACAGGAGAAAAGGGAAATACCTGGTAATACCTGAAAATGTCCACTACTTTGTGTTCTTCCAGGCTTCCCAGGTGTTAGGAGATGGAGGTCGGTCCCACCTCCATGGTTGGTCTGGTTGTCTCTGCCTTACATGCTCATTCTCCAATAGACCGATTCTGAAGACAAACACTTGAGTGGAAGGCAGATACTGGTACCTGTACTGGCCACTGGAGACACTTCGCTGACAAAAGCGATGGTTACCTTTAGCCCAAATGGGTGTTTGGGTAGCAGCATTCTCACTCTTTGGTAACATGGGAGGTTCCGGTCCCCTGTACATGGGCTGAGATGGTGGGTGCTGGTGCTGGAGATCTCAAAGTTCACTTCTTCCTCCCACTTTGAGATCTCCACACTGGAGGTGGGCCATGTGTCACCCACGGCGTACCAGCTTTTTTTTTTTTTTTTTTGCAGAACTGAATCTTGTCTCCCACGTAAAGGCTGTTGAGACGGTAGGTCAATGTCTCCGTCTTGACTACTGCCGGTTGACGTATATCTCAACTCCAGTCCCCTGCTCCTTGATGAATCCATAACCTTTTATATAATTAAAATCCACAACCCAGCCTTACGTGCATTGTTCCTCGAAGGCTGCTCTTTTTGGGCCTGGCAGACATTCTCGGGCTAAAGCATCAGGACGCATGCGCTCCTCCATGACATCTGGGAGCTCCCGCAGCCACTGGACCCAGGGATTGTCGGCCTCTCAGGAATTGGGGGTTCCCATTATCCTCTATCCCAATAGAAGCTTTCGGGCTGAGCCCATTTCAGAGGTATGGGGGCAGGTAGCGGGGCTTTTTCCTCCTCTTCTCCCTCAGCATTCAGGTATAAGACAGACGGCCCAACAGGGGTACACTGACGTGGAATCGGTATGTCTTCCAAGGCCGACAACTGGTCCTCCTCGAGCATCCGTGTCCATTAGGTGAGCCGGACCTCGTGCTGGATATGGCCCATCCATGGCTGCAGCGTCGACCCCCATTGTTTCGCCACCAACAATAGCGACTCCTGTTCCTCAGCCTCACTGGGAATCTTTCCGTGTGCATCCCCATAGTGAGGAAGACGGTCTCTTCATCGGATGAAGTATCCATCTTTCTCAGCGTTATCATAGACACAGTATGCACGGCTCACCTTCAGAGAAGTTTCACACGTGTCCTCACTGTGCTGATGCTGGAAGCAAAATGGCGCTGGCGAGTCACTTCCAGTCCACTTCCCATCTGATAAGCTCCACCCTTCCGGTGGTCACACCAATGACACTGCCAACACCTCCGCTGTCCCTCCCCATGACTCTACTTCTAGACACACTAGGTGGGCCATCTCTCTTCCTATATCGCGCCTCCTCCTGCGCCACTCCACCTTTTCTGGGTTGGACCCTGGGTCCCATACACCTCCTGGAGGACATCACTTCGGTGAGCTGGATACACTGTTTTCGCACCATTTAATGCCAACCACTCCCACGATGGGCAGGATCTCCCCTCTTCAGACCCTCTGTAGTCCCATCTTGGGACTCACGCTGCTGTCTGCCATCTTGGAAATCATACCACCATCCGCTATTTTGGAGCTTATGTCACTGTCTGCATCTTGTTTGCCTTTAAGGTACTTAATTCTCCATTTTCTTGTTTCTTTCATTTACTTAATTTTCAGGGCCTGACCCTGCTCGCAGCGCCAAATGAAGGGGAAGGTCAGGGGCGGTTGCTGTGGGCCGGAATTAATTTCTCTTTTCTCTGGAACTCCTCTTCTAAACATGAATCAGTGTGATGTACTGTGGTGTGCTTTCTTTGCTCACTTATAGTTCCAGAGTCCTTGTTGTTTCCCTGTCCATAGGACCGGTTACAGCTACAGATATGACAATCTATCTGGCATAACTGCTTCCTTTAGGCCCTCCATCCTTCCCTTTCGGCAAAACCTCCAGGAGAACCGAGGCACAAACCAGCCACAAGGATAAAATGCTACACTCTTTATCAAACATATAACATAACACATTATCATATAACACTATCCACATGAACTCTTTCTTGCCATGACGTGTTTGTCTACCACCCTACAGCTGGAAACTCCAAATGCCAGTCAGGAGGCCCCGTAGATATCAGATGGTCAGCCAGTCCCAACTGAAATCGGCAGGTTTGGAAACGTTCAACTGTGTATGGGAACCTTTAAATAACACACATTTGTGTATTCTGCAACAGACAGCTCTCTTTAAAAGATTTATCCTGTATTATGTCTTCAGGAGCACACCACTTCTCTGTCAAGCGATTTTCTGCTTGATAGTTGTGATGACCTCTACTAAGCTCCAAGGACTCCTTCCCAAACCCTCATAAAATCCGGCCTGAAAAACACTAGTTTTGATGAATTGAGGCCATGAGCTGATCTTGGTGAGGGCACGGGTTGTAGTGCGAGGTGCCTGATTCATTAAGATGTGTATTCCTCTCAATTAACAATGACTAAAGTAAGATTTGTGGCACATGGGTGCAAACAGACAGACGTATTTCACGTGCAACTATCACATCGCAGTGCATGGACTTGCCCGGCACTTCTCCTGGCCTGAACGTGACAATGTGATGTATTTCTATGCAGCTGTCACGCTCAGGTCAGGAGAGCCAACAGTCCGAGGATTGTGATGCAATCCTCGCGTGAGAAATACGTCTGTCTGCCTCTTAAGGGACATCACCACGCCTCATGAATTTGATGTGCCTCTGTACGGGGGTTGAATAATGTCTATTATGATAGTATAGTACTGCTACACTTAGATGTGTATTACTATTGCTCTGCACTGGTATTACTACACTTGAATGTGTATTACCATGTTTGTAAACTGTATATATTTCTATTCGTGTAGATATGTGTATTATAACATGTTCTCTTTCACTATAAAGTATATCGTAAGGGTCCCGTTACACATAGAGACTCACCAGCAATCCCGATAACGATATGCACTTGTCAGGATTGCTGGTGTGTCGTTACATGATCGCTGCTGAGCTGCCAAACAGGCAGCTCTCAGCAGCGATCAGAACAGCGACTATGCAGGTAACAAGCGACGCACGTCGCTTAGTTACCCTCAGTGTACCTTAGATACCAGCGCGCTTGTGCAGGGAGCTGGTAACCAAGGTACACATCGGGTTTCCAGGCGCCGCTCGGCGCTTAGTAACCCGCTGTGTACCTTGGTTACCAGCTCCCCTGCAGAAGCGCGCTGGTATCTAACGTACACATCGGGTTTCCAGGCGCCGCCCGGCGCCTGGAAACTCGATGTTTACCTTGGTTACCAGCTCCAGCTCGCTTATCGCGATCAAAAAATGGTCCAGGACATTCAGCGACGATCAGCGACACCCAGCAGGGGGGTTGTTCATCGCTGAGTGTCACACTAAGCGAGATCGCTGGCTAGGTCGCTGCTACGTCACAAAATCGGCGACGTTTCAGCGATCTCGCTAGCAATCTTGCTATGTGTAACGGGGCCTTAAGTGTAGTGTTTAGGTACGGCCATTAGATGGGGGCATTATACAGTAGAATAATATAATAGTAATTAGAGCTTAGGATAAGGAATGGTTAAATATAGGAAGGGCTGCTGTGTGGTAAGTCAGGAACGTTTTTGTAGAGTAGTTAGTTAGGGCGTAGTGCCTGAGCCGTAAAGACGGGCCAAAGGCCCTGGACACCGCAGCAACCACGTAACGTTTTTACAAGAAAAATCACTGCCATTCAGAGTCCCTTTGGGACAGAAGGACAGTGTGCAGCACCGGAGTGTCAGCAGCTTGGAGTGGGAACAAGGAAACGGTCCAGAAAGGCCGTACGGGGCCACAGGCCCTCGAGGGAGGCCAACATGACGAGGTGACGTGGGAATAAAGAGAGCTGTAAAGGGGATAATAAAGAAGAGTAAGTGAGGGGTTAAGTTTAGCTGTCTAGGTAGAGGAGGGGTGTCGGGTGACGTGTAGGGGAGGAGGGGGGAGCGGAGTGGTTCTGGCCATATAAATAGGGGGTGGACATGTTGAGTAGCCACCATTTTGGGTACACACTGGAGCAAAGCAAACTCCCACCCACCCTCCCCTTTTTGTTTAGACTGCAGATGCCTTTAGGTCAGATTTAAGTATCAATGAGGGTTATAGGTTATCTATACGATGGGGCCGTTATATCTGCTTAAAGTATGTTTTTCCTTTTCAGTAAGATGGGCTATCATAGCAGCACGGGCGGGGGGGAGCTCCTCGAAGTTGGTGGAAGTGGAAAATGGCGGACTGGTGGGGGGAGGGGATCTCAAGATGTCCTGGACTCCCCTCGGTGAATTCTGGTGAACTGGATATTGGTAACACCGTGGAAGGGTTATTTTGGTGGCCCCCTTTAAGGGTTTTTGGCTTTGACCAGGCTGAACGTCAACTATCCCCGAGCTGGTGTCTAGCGGCTGGGAGTAAGAGTTAGCCCGGGGGCCAAAATGGGTTGTGTTTGTGGACAATTACGGTTACAAGGTTTTGGGCTTTGAGGACCTTCCCCTCCATGGGTTGGGCAATGTTTATGAATGTTTATATTGTTGTATAAATGTTAATAAATGGCTGCTGTGGCCAATTAATCCAATTTACGTCTATGTCTCTTACTGGGATCGAGGGGTAGTAATGGATGTTGGGTCGGAATTGTCAGTTAGGGTACAAAGGTTTATTGGATACGGTCCGTTGGTAGAAGCTAACATGAGTCACGGATACTCTCAGTCAAGAAAGTACAGGGCGCAGATTGTTCGAGATGTGGCAGATCATTGCATGGGCAGACGCACTCAGATCCGGGTGAAACAGATGAAGGAGTCCCCAGAAGTAGTGAGTCTGGACAAGGAGAACGCTTCTGTACCGCCTGAGGCGCTATTACCCTGTAATGTACCGGAGGACGTAGAAGGAAGCACAGAGAAAGAGCAGGAGTTGAACTGTGTGGTTTCCGATACTGTCTCTGTATCTGACAAGAATGTGCTGCAAAGTGTGCCTAGTAAAGTTCTTCATTTTGCATTGGAATCAGACTGTGTCTCAGTTGTTACGGAACCGGCTACAGAAGGTCCCCAGCGCCACAGAGGAGTCCCTGATGGTGCAGCAAAAGACGACACAGGTACACTTCATAGGAGACACTGTTTACATGTAAGAGGAGGCCAGGGCCCTGATGTAACTGAGGGCCCGGCCATGACTACACCCCTGGCCGATTCTTACACCTCCGTCCCATCTCTAGCCACTTTGGCAGAGCTTGGGCAGAAATGGAGTGTAAATACCAAGAGTCTCAAAAAATGAGAGCATATTTGAATTGCAAAAGCAATTTGCGACTTTTCAAAGCTTTTTAAGCCAGTTTTCTGGTGTAAAAGCTTTGATGTATTGGGTCCTATGTAATGGATTAATTTGTGACATCAGAAAGCAATTTAATTATATTTATATTGTATTTAAGGAAAACTGATATCAAAAGAGCACCTCAAAAGCTCCTGGGTCTCGCTGTAAAAGCTGAGACCCCCACCCCACTTTGCCAACAATCACATGAAAAGATAAACAAGATCCCTCACCTGCTATTATCCTCATCCCCAATCACTAGGCAGATTGGAGTAATTTTTACTATATTCATTGCTTTACTGCACCTGTTTGGTCAAATGGTATGATGGAGCAGTCATTGCTTCCTGACTGCCATGGACACAAGAAGACCCCTCCACCACTAGAGACCCCGGGCTGCGATGTGTTAAGTTTTGGAGCACCCACAACAATGCTTAATCTAAGGAGAAAAATATATTACGAAAAAGTTAAATTTGTACAGTGGAACATAATATTAATACACATCCATACAAATCCCCAACATAAAATATTAATGATTGAAGAGCTACCAGACATGGCCCAAGGACAAGAGTGGTGCTATTATAGGGGAAAAAACAGACCCTTTTTTCGTATATTATACAATAATTGAACCTGATAGCGACCAAGCACTGTAAATTTATGATGCTTAGTCCTCGACTTCAATCCCAAGGCAATGGAAATTTATGGAGCAGGATTAAAGCTCTGACTCCTTCATGAGCAGGTCCGGTCCCTGTCTGTGATGAGAAGACAGAAGCAGTTCAGCTTTCTGACTATGTGCGGTGTACACTGAAAACTGCCAGTGTTGTGGGCGGGGTTATACAGAGCTCAGAATTCAGAGAACTGCTAGATCTGTATGAGATAAAACAGTGATTTTATCAAAACTGCAGCAAGCAGCCCAGTAAGGGACACATCGCTCAAATCCGGGTCTATGCCCCTAAATCATGCTGCTCTACGATGAGGAAGCAAAGCCCTGGTGACAGATTCCCTCAAACAGATTGAAATTGTCCTCTTTAAATGGGCCAAAAGCCTCAGTCATAGTCAAAGTTCAAGATTCACAGTCCAGTCACTGTGAGAGCCTCATAGGCATATATGAGGCTGTCAAGTTCAGTCCGGTAGTGTTTCATTGCACGTCACAGCCCAGAATTGAGCACCCGCTGTAGATTTTCCTCTCTCATGCTCTGCTTTCATTGGCAGAGCCTCGCAAGCATGTGCCAATGAGAGCAAGAGAGAGGAAAGTTTTCTACAGCTCGCACTCGATACTGGGCTTTGACATGCGATGAAACCCTGCCCACAGACCTGTCAGTCAAGGGGAATGGCCGTCGTCTGCGTGAGTCATGCCTCAGTCATTCAACCTCAACTTCCAGAGTCCGGAAGTTGACGTGACTTCACCGGATATCAGTGGCAGCTGCAGCTGGGGGTCACGGAATCATCACTGAGCAAGCAGAGATAGTGCCGCTCACAGGCAAATATGAAAAAAGAATGTATTTGATAAAATACTTATTTCAATGGTTTAAATCGATGTTCACAATACAGATTGTAGTGGGCCAACTCTTTAGTCATTGGCATGTGTAATTAGCTTAAAGATTAACCGTTGTTTTAATTTTTTCATAAACCAATTGTACATATGAAAATAAGCAACTTTGTAATATATCTTATCAGTCATTCATGATCAAAATTCTCAATTTTGAGGTAAAATCTGTATTCAGTGAAGACAGACTCTCCCATTACTGAGATAGGAGATGGCGACTGCTACTGATGAGATAATGTGGCACCCCTGAGGGTTCAGTCGCCACAGAGGTGTTGCACCTCATCCAGAGGTGTGACACCCCACTCCCAGGTAAGGAGGGAGCACCCCTAGGACTCCAACACCTGCTTCCAACACACACCATCTCAGCTGGGTATATGGACGTACCCTACGGTAGGATGGTCTCATCCCAGGCTGGTTAGCAAGGGGTGTATGGATGGGTGGAGTTAGCAGTAGCTGAATAGGAGGAGAGAAGTTAAGCAAGGAGCAGCAGCACTTAGTGTGAGGAGATTGTGAGGAGAGCTCAAGCTGATAGGAGCACGGACAGTGAATATTCCATCCGTGGCCCTTTCCGGGATCGGAAGGACCAGGCCATAAGGGAATTGGTCCCTAGACTAGTGGGAAACCTTCAGGCCCCGCTAGCAAGCCGAAGGCGGTGATGACTTTATGGGTCATTGCTACCAACCACCAGCACCATCTCCAGGAAGGAAGCTACATAGGGCCAAGGGCACACAGAATTAATCTGTTACCCGACGGGGTCCACAGCTTCTGGATTGGAAGACTGCTTGGTGAGGTGCTAGGGAGAGAGGAGTGGAATAGCACAGAGAGAGAGAGAGAGACGGCCAGGAAAGGACACACACAGAACGGGAGTCCTGGGCAGGTGCGACCGAGTTACCTGGGGGTTGCTGGATCCCTCGCCCGGAGGACACAGTACCAGGCGGGCATCTGTCTTGCTGGCAACAGTCTGTGAGTAAAATCTTGAAATAGCACTTGGACTGTTTCCCAGAGTTATTTCAGCGACGCACATCTCTCTCTGCTGCATTCTTCAGTATCATTCCCAAATATAACATCTACCTGCCCTGGAAGAATACAACCTCACCTGTGGGAGGTTTACCAACTAGCTGCATAATACCATCTCTTCCAGAGGACCTGCACCGCAGCGCTGGTCACCCTGACCGGGTACCACAGGTGGCGTCACAAACATTACGACAAACTTGTCATTCTCCTGTAAATATATTTCCCTTTTTGGTGAGAGCCCAGGGCCACGGACCGGATCGCCGCCGCCGTGACATCCCCCATAGAAGTTAACGGGCTCGGTACCGAGTACCCCACGGCTCTGGCGGGCGACTCATTTTTGGCGTCACAAACAGGATCTCGAAGCCCGGTGTCAACGGGTCCTGTGTGCCTATACTGAACTGTTTGTTGTGCAAGAGACTTTATTGCAACTTGTGAAAGATCACCGCCATATTTGCGCCACGAGGCGCTTGAGAGGAAGAAGCGCGTATCTTTGTGGGCATGAGCTCACCCTGTGGCGCGAAAGTTATAACCGGCCACTCCAAATGTTACTGCAACATCAGGACATGCCCATCAGCGAAAGAAATTCACCTCCTGATCCTCAATGGCGGGAAAAAGAGGAAGAGGAAACCCCGCCCCCTGAAGAAACAGCGGGAATTCCTCCATGAAGGAACCGAAAAGTTCCTGACCAAGATGGCGACCAGTGGCGATCTGGAGAGCGGAAGAGCTGAGGAGAGCTCCTTCCCCAGGATGGATGAAGAATCCACGGTTACCATAGAACCCGAGATGGAGGGAGCTGAGATGGCAGAGCTGACCCGGCAGTGAGAGGAGGCTGAGATGATGGAGAAGAGCTGGAGAGCGCTCACCCTCAGTCGAACCCAGCCCCTGGAGCCACAGCGTCCGCTGAGGCGTCCCCTCACGCCGACACCCGGAGTGGAGGAAGAACCCGGCTCCAGAACAACCAGCGAGGTGGAAGAACCAGGTCCCGTTGAGGAGTCGCTGGTGGGACCGCTGCCCACGCCGCCAGCCAGAGTGTCACGGGTGTGTCGCTGCGAAGATCATCGCGATTGCACACCCTGACTTCTCACAGCTGAGTTTCTGCTGCTGGGTGTTTTTCGGCAGTGAGAGAGTTAATTCTCCCTCTCTCTGTGCTGGACAAGACCAGCCTCGCTCAGCTGCAATTAATGTTGCGATAATTGGATTTCTTCATATACCTGCCTGTCTGCTAGGGAAGTGTCGGTGAAAGCATTCATGCAGACCAGCAGAGCGGATCATATTGAGAAGTCTAAAGCTAAGAGTACCTGTTGTGGTTTTCTCCTCTCCTCGCTTTATTATTTATCTCCTTACCATTTGGTGTTCCCTCTGTAGTTGTTGTTTTGTATGCAAGGTGTCTTTTATTTTACCCCTTGTACTGTCTCGTTCGTCTTATACTGTGTGTAGGCAGTTACTTTCCCGTTCCCTGTGGTGGTAATCAGGGTCCTTCTCAGGACTACCAGGAAAGATCTTTGAACAAATTATTAAAGAACATGTATGCAAGTACCTGGATAAAAATGAAGTGATTAAACAGAGTCAGCATGGGTTTGTAACTAATAAGTCATGTCAGACTAACTTAATTTCCTTCTATGACAGAATCACTGACTGGGTGGATCAGGGAAATGCTGTAGATATAGTATATCTTGACTTCAGCAAAGCATTTGACAAAGTATCTCACACAATCCTTATTGAAAAAATGACTAAGTATGGAATGGACAAGGCAACTGTTAGGTGGATTCATAACTGGCTTAGTGATCGGACCCAAAGAGTGGTTGTAAATGGCTGCACATCCAGTTGGAAGAATGTCTCAAGTGGGGTACCACAAGGCTCTGTTTTGGGCCCTGTATTGTTCAACATCTTTATCAATGATTTAGATGAAGGAATTGAGGGTAAGCTGATCAAATTTGCTGATGACACAAAGCTAGGAGGGGTAGCTAATACTAGAGAAGAGAGAGAGAGAGGATTCAAAAAGATATACATAAACTGGAGCAGTGGGCAGCAACTAACAGAATGGATTTTAACAGGGAAAAATGCAAAGTACTACATCTGGGCAATAAAAATGAAAAAAGCATATACAAAATGGGAGGAATAGGGCTAAGTAACAGCACATTTGAAAAAGACTTGGGTATACTAATTGATCACAGACTTAACATGAGTCAACAGTGTGATGCAGCAGCAAAAAAGGCAAATGCAATTCTAGGATGTATCAACAGAAGCATACAGTCTAGATCACGTGAGGTCATTATTGCCCTCTACTCCTCTTTGGTCAGACCTCATCTGGAATACTGTGTCCAGTTTTGGGCACCACATTTTAAAAAAGACATCAACAAACTGGAGCAAGTTCAGAGAAGAGCCACCAGAATGGTGACCGGTCTGCAAACCATGTCCTATGAGGAACGGTTGCAGGATTTGGGAATGTTTAGCTTGCAAAAAAGAAGACTGAGAGGAGACTTAATAGCTGTCTACAAATATCTCAAGGGCTGTCACATTGTAGAAGGATCATCTTTATTCTCATTTGCGCAAGGAAAGACTAGAAGCAATGGGATGAAACTGAATGGGAGGAGACACAGATTAGATATTAGAAAAAACTTTTTGACAGTTAGGGTGATCAATGAGTGGAACAGGCTGCCACGAGAGGTGGTGAGTTCTCCTTCAATGGAAGTCTTCAAACAGAGGCTGGATAGACATCTGTCTGGGATGATTTAGAGAATCCTGCGTTGAGCAGGGGGTTGGACCAGATGACCCAGGAGGTCCCTTCCAACTCTACCATTCTATGATTCTATGACTAGATTACAGTTGTCAGGGATTCACAGGAGATAGGGTTACGCTGGCGGCCTGGACCTCTGTACCATCAACAGTACCTCCAGGTAGAGGGATTAGTCAGGACCCCAGCTTAGGGTCAGCATAGACCCCGGTCCTCCTTATGCAGAGACAGCGTGACATTTTCACCGACCACTAAAGATTTTCTCCAGTCACCATGGATCCAGTAGTCAGTCTTGCTCGGCAGTTGCAGAGTTTGTCCATGGAGCTGGCGGACGTTAAGTCCAAGGTTTTGTACCCCCCGGAGCAGGCCGGACCTGAGCCTAAAGTAGCTCTCCCTGACAGATTCACTGGGGGGCGGGACAAGTTTTTTGCTTTCCGGGAGGCATGCAAATTGTACTTTCGGCTGCGACCTCGGTCATCTGGGAGTGAAGAACAAAGGGTGGGGATTGTCATCTCGCTCCTACAAGGAGACCCCAATCCTGGGCGTTCGCTCTCCCCCGGGCTCCCTAGCTCTCCAGTCAGTGGATGGGTTTTTTGCAGCTCTGGGTCTTGTATATGATGACCCGGATCGGGTCTCCCTTGCTGAATCTAAGTTACGTAGTATACAGCAGGGAGATCGTCCGGCGGAGGAATTCTGTTCGGAGTTCCGTAGGTGGGCCACAGACACCCAGTGGAATGACCCGGTGTAACGGGTCTGGGAGGCGGAACCTCTGAGCTTTATTATACAAGGAGGCTTTCCTTGTAAAGGAGCGGGTGGCGCCCGGGGAGACGGACAGGAAGTCACGGCAAGTGACAGGGACAGTCTCTGGGTAGACGGGCAGGTAGTCACGGCAAGTGACCGGGGCAGTCTCTGGAGGGACAGGCAGGTAGTCACGGCAAGTGACAGGGACAGTCTCTGGGTAGACGGGCAGGTAGTCACGGCAAGTGACCGGGGCAGTCTCTGGAGGGACAAGCAGGTAGTCACGGCAAGTGACCGGGGTAGTCTCTGGAGGGACAGGCAGGTAGTCACGGCAAGTGACCGGGGCAGTCTCTGGACAAACAGGCGGGTAGTCACGGCAAGTGACCGGGGCAGTCTCTGGGTAGACAGGCAGGTAGTCACGGCAAGTGACCGGGGCAGTCTCTGGATAAACAGGCAGGCAAGGGGCCGGGGCAGTCTCTGAATGGACAGGTATATACGACCTGAGATGGTGGAGCCTCCCGGTAGGCTAGCAGGCAGATGACAGATGAGCGCCCCCAAGTGAGCAGGCGAGAGTCTCTGGAATAGCCGATGGACACCGCAGGTGATGGCCGAACCTCCAGGTAGGCTTGCAGGCAGATGGCAGATGAGCGCCCCCAAGTGAGCAGGCGAGAGTCTCTGGAATTGCCGATGGTCACCGCATGTGACGGCCGAACCTCCAGGCAGGCTTGCGGGCAGGTAGCAGACAGGAAACTGGCAGGAAACAGGCAGGTAACTGGTAACGGACCCTGAGGGCTGAAGCAGAGTTAAACAGTGCAACAACAACATTGCTCGGGCGCCTCCATTAAGGAGGAGGTGCTTTATATAAGGTGGAGTCCACCGGCATTGGCCGGGGACCTTTTTTGAAAGATGCGCGCGGCCCCTTTAAGAGCGGGGGCGTGCACGCGCGTGCGCCCTAAGCCCAGTGGCAGTGAAGGAGCGCGCAGCCCCAGCAGGGCGGAAGGAGGACGCTGTGTGAGGGTAAGGGGAGCGACGTCCCTGCCTGGCAGAGGACGCTGGCGCAGGGGAACAGCGTCCCTGCCTGGCAGAGGACGCCGGCGCTACAGTACCCCCCCCTTTAGGCCCCCCCTTTTTTAGGCCAGAAAGAAATTTAGCTAGGATGAGAGGGGCATGGATGTTCTCCGAGGCTCCCACGTTCTCTCCTCAGGACCAAACCCCTTCCAATCCACCAGAAAGTAGGTCTTTCTTCCTACCCTTTTGGTGGCCAGAATGTTCTCTACTTCAAATTCGTCTTCAGCAGACACTGGAGCAGGAGGTGTACCTGTAGACTTGACAAAAGAGTTAAGTACCACCGGTTTGAGGAGAGATACATGGAAGGAATTAGGAATCCGCAAATTGGCCGGGAGTTTCAATTTATAGGACACCGGGTTGATCTGACTGATGATCTCAAAAGGACCGATGAACCGAGGGCCTAACTTGTAGGAAGGAATCTTGAGCCGGACATACTTGGACGAAAGCCAGACCTTATCCCCAGGACGGAATTGAGGAGGATCCAGACGTTTTTTGTCAGCATGTTTCTTCATGCGCTCGGATGACAGAATGAGTGCGGACCGGGTACTCTCCATAAGGAGGAAAACTCGTTAACCAGAGATTCCGCAGCTGGATTGTCCACAGAGATGGAGACAGGAACAGGATCCGAGGGTGTTGACCGAAGACTACAAAAAACGGAGATTTGGAGGAAGATTCGCTCTCGTGATTGTTGTAAGAGAATTCGGCCCAAGGCAGGAGATCCACCCAGTCAGAATGGTGGGCATTAACGAAGTGCCGGAGATAACTGGTCAGATTCTGATTGATTCGCTCGACTTGTCCATTGGACTGCGGGTGGTAAGCGGAGGAGAAATCCAAGGTGACGTCTAGCAACTTACAAGTGGCTCTCCAGAAACGTGAGGTGAACTGTACCCCACGATCCGACACAATGTGACGAGGCAGACCATGAAGACGGAAGATGTGGCGGATAAAGTCTTTAGCCAACTCGGGTGCAGACGGAAGCCCTGGCAGGGGAATGAAGTGAGCCATCTTGGAAAATCGGTCAACAACCACCCAAATGACCGTACAACCGGCAGAGACGGGCAGATCTGTTATGAAGTCCATGGCTATATGCTGCCAGGGGGCAGCGGGTACAGGAAGCGGAAGAAGACGGCCGGCAGGCAGGTGTCTCGGAACTTTGTTGCGGGCACAGGAGACACAGGCAGAAACAAAGTCTATTACGTCCTTGTGCAGGGTAGGCCACCAGTAATGCCGAGTAATGAGCTGGAGGGTCTTTCTCTGACCAGCGTGGCCAGCTAGTTTAGACGAATGACCCCAGTGTAGGATTCTCTTCCGATCGGTTACTGATACGAACGTCTTACCAGGAGGGAGACGATTTAGACTCACGGGAGCCACCTGCATCACTCTGGCGGGATCGATGATATGTTTAGGTTCCTCCTCGAGATCCGACACCAGGAAGGACCGGGACAAGGCGTCCGCCTTGATGTTCTTGTCAGCCGGGCGAAAATGTAAAAGAAAATCAAAGCGGGCAAAAAACAAGGACCACCGGGCTTGGCGAGGGTTAAGTCTCTGGGCATGCTGGAGGTAAGCCAGATTTTTGTGGTCAGTGTAAATGATTACCGGATGAAGAGCCCCCTCGAGTAGGTAACGCCACTCCTCCAATGCCAGCTTGATGGCCAATAACTCTCGGTCTCCTATGGAGTAATTGCGCTCAGAAGAGGAGAAGAGTTTGGAGAAGAAGCCGCAAGATACCATCCTCCCGGATGAAGATTTTTGAGTAAGTACCGCTCCGGCTCCAGAAGAAGAAGCGTCCACCTCCAGGAAGAACTGCTTGTTGCCGTCCGGACGATGCAGCACTGGAGCGGAAGAGAAGGCCTGTTTTAAAGAAAGAAAGGCCTCCTCTGCTTCGGGCGTCCACTGTTTGGGATTAGCATCCTTGCGGGTGAGCGCGGAGATTGGAGCAGTCCGGGAAGAGAAGTGCGGTATGAAAAGGCGGTAATAATTGGCGAATCCAGGAACCGCTGAATGGCCTTCAACCCCTCCGGTCGGGGCCATTTCTCGATGGCAGACAGTTTCTCCGGATCCATTCGTAGGCCTGTCTGAGAAATGATGTAGCCCAAAAACGGAAGCGAGGTCTGCTCAAATAGACACTTCTCATATTTGGCGAAGAGGTGATTCTGCCTGAGCCTGAGCAGAACCTGACGAACATCCCTCCGGTGAGACTGGAGATCCGGAGAGAAGACCAAGATGTCGTCTAGGTACACCACAACGCAGGAGTAGAGAAGGTCCCGAAAGATGTCATTGACCAACTCCTGAAAGACTGCTGGAGCATTACAGAGACCAAAGGGCATCACCAAATACTCGTAGTGGCCGTCCCGGGTGTTGAATGCCGTCTTCCATTCATCTCCCCGACGGATACGGACTAGGTTATATGCCCCACGAAGATCCAGTTTGGTGAAGATTCTAGCCCCCCTCAGACGATCAAACAATTCTGGAATGAGCGGAAGAGGGTACTTATTCTTCACCGTGATCAAATTTAGGCCTCTGTAGTCAATACAGGGACGGAGAGAGCCGTCTTTCTTTTTTACGAAGAAGAAACCTGCTCCCGCTGGGGAGGTGGATTTCCGGATGAATCCCTTGGCCAAATTCTCCTCGATATATTCGGACATCGACCTGGTCTCAGCAGCAGACAATGGGTAAATACGCCCACGGGGAGGCGTAGTACCGGGTAGCAGGTCGATCGGGCAATCATACGGTCTGTGAGGGGGTAATGTCTCTGCTTCCTTTTTATTAAAGACATCAGCGAATGACCAATATGGAATCGGGAGCCCTGGTAGATTAGTTGGTGTAGGAGAAGGATGGACGGGATGAACAGGAACCAAACACGTTTTATGACAGTCCTGTCCCCAGCGAAGGATCTCTCCAGTCTGCCAGTCGAGCACGGGTGCATGCTTTTGGAGCCAAGGCAGACCTAGTAAGAAAGCGTGAGAGAGTCCAGGCAGAACATGAAACGAGATGCTCTCAGAGTGCAACATTCCCACCTGCAGGGTTATGGCTTCAGTGATAAGTTGGATGGGACGTGGTAGGAGACCCCCATCCACAGCAGCAACAGATACTGGTTCAACCAGAGGTTTGGTAGGAATGCGATATTTTTCTACTAGAGCCTGTGAAACAAGATTCCCGGCTGCTCCAGAATCAAGTTGGGCTAGTTCGAAGTAACGGTTCTCACCAAGGAGAATTGAGACAGACAGCAGCAGAGATGAAGAGGATTTATTTTTGTCTAGGTGGACCTCTCCGAGTGAACCTAGACACAGGCGTTTCCCGACCTCTCTGGGCAGGTACGGATCCGGTGCTCCTTACTGCCACAGTAGAAGCAACTCCCCTCGGCACGGCGTAAGTCCTGACGGGCTTTGACCATCTTGGTCTGGTCGACTTGCATAGGCTCAGAAGAGTGTGCCTGAGGAGAAACGGAAGGAGTTACAGGTCTCTGAAAAGATGGAGCTAGACGAGGAAACCTTCTCTCACGGGTGACCTCCTTAGCACGCTCCTGGAACCGTAGATCAATTCGATTGGCAAGAGTTATTAGGTCATCGAGAGAGGTTGGAATGTCCCGACCGGCAAGTTCATCTTTAATACGACCGGACAGACCCTCCCAGAAGACAGATATCAGAGCGTCATTATCCCAAGCCAACTCCGAGGCAAGGGTACGGAACCGTATGGCATATTGACCCACGGTGAGACTTCCCTGACGGAGACGCAGCAGAGATGATGCAGAGGAGGTCTTCCGTCCGGGTTCGTTGAATACCTTCCGGAAGGCTGAGAGAAAAGCAGACAGGTCAGACACCAGAGAATCTTCTCTCTCCCAAAGAGGATTTAGCCAGGCCAGGGCCTCTCCGGTGAGATGGGACATGATGAAGGCAATTTTGGCCCGGTCGGAGTTAAACTGGTGTGCCAGGAGTTCAAAATGCAGGGTGCACTGGTTAATGAAACCCCGAGCCAGAGCAGGGTCGCCTCCAAACCGAGGAGGAGCTGAAAGTCGAGGTCCAGGAACGGAAACCACAGAATTGGTAAGCAGCGGAACTGCCGGATTGCGAGTCATGGCGCCCGCGGTGGTTGCTGGTGAAGTAGTCAGGGTGTCCAGGCGGGAATTAACATTCCGCAGGTGACCCAGGATGGACTCCTGTTGAGACCTCTGACGAGACAGTTCATGACACAGGTCAGAGAGCGAGGGAGTTTGGGTGCCACCGGGTTCCATGGCCCGAGCAAACTGTAACGGGTCTGGGAGGCGGAACCTCTGAGCTTTATTATACAAGGAGGCTTTCCTTGTAAAGGAGCGGGTGGCGCCCGGGGAGACGGACAGGAAGTCACGGCAAGTGACAGGGACAGTCTCTGGGTAGACGGGCAGGTAGTCACGGCAAGTGACCGGGGCAGTCTCTGGAGGGACAGGCAGGTAGTCACGGCAAGTGACAGGGACAGTCTCTGGGTAGACGGTCAGGTAGTCACGGCAAGTGACCGGGGCAGTCTCTGGAGGGACAGGCAGGTAGTCACGGCAAGTGACCGGGGCAGTCTCTGGAGGGACAGGCAGGTAGTCACGGCAAGTGACCAGGGCAGTCTCTGGACAAACAGGCGGGTAGTCACGGCAAGTGACCGGGGCAGTCTCTGGGTAGACAGGCAGGTAGTCACGGCAAGTGACCGGGGCAGTCTCTGGATAAACAGGCAGGCAAGGGGCCGGGGCAGTCTCTGAATGGACAGGTATATACGACCTGAGATGGTGGAGCCTCCGGTAGGCTAGCAGGCAGATGACAGATGAGCGCCCCCAAGTGAGCAGGCGAGAGTCTCTGGAATAGCCGATGGACACCGCAGGTGATGGCCGAACCTCCAGGTAGGCTTGCAGGCAGATGGCAGATGAGCGCCCCCAAGTGAGCAGGCGAGAGTCTCTGGAATTGCCGATGGTCACCGCATGTGACGGCCGAACCTCCAGGCAGGCTTGCGGGCAGGTAGCAGACAGGAAACTGGCAGGAAACAGGCAGGTAACTGGTAACGGACCCTGAGGGCTGAAGCAGAGTTAAACAGTGCAACAACAACATTGCTCGGGCGCCTCCATTAAGGAGGAGGTGCTTTATATAAGGTGGAGTCCACCGGCATTGGCCGGGGACCTTTTTTGAAAGATGCGCGCGGCCCCTTTAAGAGCGGGGGCGTGCACGCGCGCGCGCCCTAAGCCCAGTGGCAGGGAAGGAGCGCGCAGCCCCAGCAGGGCGGAAGGAGGACGCTGTGTGAGGGTAAGGGGAGCGACGTCCCTGCCTGGCAGAGGACGCTGGCGCAGGGGAACAGCGTCCCTGCCTGGCAGAGGACGCCGGCGCTACACCCGGCTCTTAGGAGCCAGTTTTGTCAAGGTTTATCTGACAAATTAAAGGATGTGCTGGCACAGTATGAACCCCCCACGTCACTGGAGGCCGCTATGGCCCTTGCTATTCGTATTGACAGACGTCTTCGGGAGAGGTGCGGGGTAACTTCGCCCCCTGTTATGACTCCACCTTCCTCAAGGGTCCCTTATACGGAGGTTCCCCTAGTCAGTCCAGAGGAGCCTATGCAATTAGGAGGGACATCATTCCGGGGGGAGGGGATCGGTGGGGCGCCACAAGACAAGAAGTTGTTTCTTCTGTGGGAAAAATGGACATTTTATTGGGGGGTGTCCATCCCGTTCTTTGCAGAGTGTGAAGTCGCCGGAAAACTATTGATCCCAGATTGTGTGGTGGACGGCAATCTGGGAGTAAGTATTTCGTCCCTAAATTCGTCTCAGTTTCTCGTACCGGCGGAGGTGGTGGTGGGTGCGAGAACTGAGAGGATATCTGTTCTTCTGGATAGTGGGGCCGGGGCTAATCTGGTGGATGCTCGCTTTGCCCGGGTTCAAGGTATGCGATTGAGTGTGTTGGCTAAACCCGTCCCCATATTCTCGATCGACGCCAGACCTCTCGGTCAGGGAAGTTTTTTGCAAGCAGTGCATAACATAGATCTTCAAGTGGGGGCGTTACATAAAGAACTGTTGTCTTGTTATGTGTTGGAGGGTCTTCCTACTCCTATAGTGCTGGGCCTTCCTTGGTTAACTAAGCATAACCCGGTTATTAATTGGCAATCCAGAGAGATAAGTCAATGGAGTGAATTCTGTAATATAAACTGCATGAATACGGTCATTGGTACGGTCGCTCCTAGGGCCTTACCTCCATTTTTGGTAGACTTTGAGGATGTATTCTCGGAGAAAGGGTGTCAAGAATTACCTCCTCATCGCGAATATGACTGTTCTGTTAACTTGATCCCTGGGGCCAAATTACCGAAATCTAGGTTGTATAACCTTTCTGGTCCTGAGAGACAGGCCATGAAGGATTATATTTCAGAGAGTCTGGCTAAGGGGCATATTAGACCTTCATCTTCCCCGGTGGCCGCGGGGTTCTTCTTTGTGAAGAAAAAAGATGGAGGCCTACGCCCTTGCCTGGATTTCCGTGAGCTTAATCGGATTACGGTCCGAGATCCGTATCCGCTCCCACTTATTCCCGATCTCTTCAATCAGATCGTGGGTGCCAAATGGTTCTCTAAGTTGGATCTCAGAGGGGCGTACAATCTGATTAGGATGAAGGAGGGGGATGAGTGGAAGACGGCGTTTAACACTCCGGAGGGGCATTATGAGAACCTTGTCATGCCATTTGGTCTGAGTATTGCCCCGGCGGTGTTTCAACACTTTGTAAATGACATCTTTCGCCACCTAATGGGACAGTTTGTGGTCATATATCTGGATGATATCTTAATTTACTCGCCGGATCTTGTGTCTCATCAGGAGCATGTTAGACAGGTGTTACAGATCTTGCGGGATAATAAACTGTACGCCAAATGGGAGAAGTGTGTGTTCGCCGTACAGGAACTTCAGTTTTTAGGATTCCTGGTGTCAGCATCCGGTTTTCGTATGGACCCTGGGAAAGTGCGGGCAGTTCTTGAGTGGGATCTGCCAGAGGATCTTAAGGCATTACAACGTTTCTTGCTAACTACTACCGGAAATTCATTCGTAATTTTTCGTCCATAGTTAAACCTCTCACAGACATGACTAAAAAAGGGACGGATTTTTCAAAATGGTCTGACAAAGCTTGTCAAGCGTTTTCTTCCTTGAAAAAATGTTTTGCTTCAGCACCCATACTTATTCAGCCTGATGCGTCACAGCCGTTCATTGTTGAGGTGGACGCTTCCGAGGTAGGGGTGGGAGCAGTATTGTCACAAGGTTTGTCCCCTGGTAAGTGGCATCCTTGCGCCTTTTTCTCTAAAAAATTGTTGTCCGCTGAGAGGAATTATGATCACAAAAACCTGCTATATTTAGAGTCCGCTAAACGTCTGAATCCCAGACAAGCTAGGTGGTCGTTGTTTTTTACCAGGTTTAATTTTGTCGTCACATATCGTCCTGGGTCAAAAAATGTTAAGGCGGATGCCTTATCTCGCTGTTTCCCAGGGGCTGGGAATACGGAGGACCCGGTTCCGGTCCTTCAGGAGGGGGTGGTGGTGTCGGCAGTATGCTCTGAGCTGGAGGAGGAGGTATTGGAGGCTCAGGGGGACGCCCCTGTAGGACCTCCAGGGAGACTGTTTGTTCCAAATCAGTTGCGACAAAAGGTGATCAAGGCACACCATAATTCAGCTTTGGCAGGACACCCAGGGAGTAAAGCAACTGAGGATCTCCTCTCGCGCCGGTTTTGGTGGCCTAACTTACATAGGGAGGTGGTAACTTTTGTCGCGTCCTGCGAGGTTTGTGCACGCTCTAAGACCCCACATACCCGTCCGTCTGGGACCCTCTTACCTTTGAAGATCCCGGAGCGTCCGTGGACTCATCTGTCTATGGACTTCATTACGGACCTCCCGCCATCTTCGGGTAAAACAGTCATACTCGTTGTAGTGGACAGGTTCAGCAAGATGGCACATTTTATCGCTCTTCCTGCTCTTCCTAATGATAAAACTCTTGCGCAGGTGTTTATTGGGGAGATTGTAAGACTTCACGGGGTACCCTCCGATGTGGTGTCGGATCGGGGGTCTCAGTTTGTGTCCAAATTCTGGAAAGCATTTTGTACACGGCGGGGGATGCAGTTGTCATTTTCATCGGCTTTTCACCCGCAGTCCAATGGTCAGACAGAGCGTCTGAACCAGAGCTTGGAGACATATCTCCGGTGTTTTGTGTCAGAGAACCAGGAGGACTGGGCTTCTTTCTTGCCTCTGGCGGAGTTTGCTCTAAATAATAGGCGGAGCGAGTCCACTGGTAAGTCCCCGTTTTTTGGGGCATATGGTTTTCACCCCCAGTTTTGTACTTTCAATAGGGGGGGCTCTTCTGGGGTTCCTGAGGAGGAACGATTTTCGTCGTCACTTGCTTCAGTGTGGAGAGGAGTGCTGAATAATCTGAGTACTATGGGGAACCGATACAAACGTATGGCTGATAGGAGGAGAGTGTCTGGTCGGACCTAAGTGTGAACGATCTGGTATGGTTGTCTAACAAGAATATAAAACTTAAGGTTCCCTCCTGGAAACTGGGTCCCAGGTTCATCGGGCCATACAAGATCAGTTCTATAATTAATCCGGTTGCATTCCGTCTTGACCTCCCTCCCACATTTAAAATTCATAATGTGTTCCACAGATCGTTGCTTAAGAGGTATGTGGCGCCGGTGATACCTTCACCTTTACCTCCTCCTCCTGTGGTGGTCAATGGTAACTTGGAGTTCCAGGTGTCGAGAGTCATCGATTCACGTCTGAATCGCCGGTCCCTTCAGTACCTTGTTCATTGGAGGGGGTATGGTCCTGAGGAGAGGATGTGGGTTCCTGCGTCGGATATTAACGCAGACCGATTGGTTCGGGCCTTCCACACTACTCACCCAGATAAACCCGGCCCTGAGGGTCCGGAGGCCCCTCGTAGAAGGGGGGGTACTGTCACGGGTGTGTCGCTGCGAAGATCGTCGCGATTGCACACCCTGACTTCTCACAGCTGAGTTTCTGCTGCTGGGTGTTTTTCGGCAGTGAGAGAGTTAATTCTCCCTCTCTCTGTGCTGGACAAGACCAGCCTCGCTCAGCTGCAATTAATGTTGCGATAATTGGATTTCTTCATATACCTGCCTGTCTGCTAGGGAAGTGTCGGTGAAAGCATTCATGCAGACCAGCAGAGCGGATCATATTGAGAAGTCTAAAGCTAAGAGTACCTGTTGTGGTTTTCTCCTCTCCTCGCTTTATTATTTATCTCCTTACCATTTGGTGTTCCCTCTGTAGTTGTTGTTTTGTATGCAAGGTGTCTTTTATTTTACCCCTTGTACTGTCTCGTTCGTCTTATACTGTGTGTAGGCAGTTACCTTCCCGTTCCCTGTGGTGGTAATCAGGGTCCTTCTCAGGACTAGATTACAGTTGTCAGGGATTCACAGGAGATAGGGTTACGCTGGCGGCCTGGACCTCTGTACCATCAACAGTACCTCCAGGTAGAGGGATTAGTCAGGACCCCAGCTTAGGGTCAGCATAGACCCCGGTCCTCCTTATGCAGAGACAGCGTGACACAGAGAACCCGGTAGACCCCGAGCATCCTTGGATTGGGACAGGCCTTGCGGACTGGAGGACTGGTTCGGGCCGGTTCTGCAACCCACTCCAGCAACTGCACCAGCCCACGCGGAGCGCGTGATTTACCTGCGGTCCAGGAGGGGCCCGGAACTAATGGGGTTCCCGGACCAGCCGGGTGAAGAAGGCGAGGTTGAAGTACTTTCTGAGGAGGCCTACAACCGGAGGTTGGAAGAGGAATGGAGACATCGGGACCGGAAGGCCCAGCTCCAGCGTCAGGAACAATTGGAGAAGGACCTGGCGGACAAGCAGCGAGTGAGTCAGGACAAAGGTACTGACTGGGGGCCCCTGCAGCAGGGTGCCATCAAAGAGTTCCGGCTAAGGGGAGTCTGGGGATTTATAAGGGAGCCTGGGCTATACGCCGAGGTCTTCGTTAACAAGCGGGATGTTGAATAGTACTTGCAGGATGGACAACCGTGCCGGGACCTGTTCCCGGGAGATCTTGTCACCTACACCCGGCACTGGGGTCTAAAATGGTGGTATGCCCTGAATGTAAGAAAATGCACTCCTACCCCCGCCAACCAGGGAACTGCCGACAGAGTTTCCCCTAGGAAAGCCCAACCAGTGCAGGCCCCAGCCCCCACTTCTCCCATCAGTCCTCCCACCAGTCAGGCCGCCGTGAGTAAAACTTGTCCGGGACGTAGCCATTCAGAAGGTAGCTTGGATGAGGGATGCGGCCACCCAAACCCCGATAACGGGACATGACTTGTTGGTAAAATCCACCAGGGGGTATCAAGTTAGAGTGGCCCCAAGAGTCATACGAGTGCTGGACCTGCCTGAAGGGTCCCAAGTGACACCCGGTGTCACACCAGCAAATTAAACCCTGACTGGGTCTGATTTAGTGTAAATAGTTTTTAAAATTTTCCTTGCTGCAAGTTAACCTGGATGGGTTCGTAATACCAGTATTTTAAGTTTTGGAACTTAGAGGCCATGGACAACGCTGGTCCACACACTGTGTTGTATGTAGTTTAGCACCTATTAAGGTGCTCTATCTTGGTTTTACATGAAGCTTTCACAGTGCACTGTCTGTATCACTACCTCAGAAAATGAAAACCCGTTAGGTGTGGCCGAAGATGAGGTCTGTGGAAAAAGACCAGTTATGTCTTGCAGCCCACCCAAGACCAACGTTGGAGGTTTGGAGCGGGTCCTCCACAAGTGTACGGACACTTGAACTTACCCAGTCTGGGGCTTGCCTTACAAGAAGAAGCTATAGTGAACTTGAATGTGAAAGTTTATTGCACTTTTGTCACGCTGTCTCTGCGTACAGGAGGTCAGGGGCCTAAGCTGACCCTAAGCTGGGGCCCTGACTAATCCCTCTACCTGGAGGTACTGTTAAAGGTACAGAGGTCCAGGCCGCCAGCGTAACCCCTATCTCCTGAGGATCCCTGAACCTCAGTAATCTAGTCCTGAGAAGGACCCCGATCACAACAACAGGGGACAGGATAATATAAGCCAACACACAGTACTAGACGAACGAGACAGTACAAGGGGAAAACCAAAAACCACCTTGCATACAAAAACTCACACCACAACAACAGAGGGAACACCAATGGGTAAGGAGATAAATGATAAAGCGAGGAAGGGAAAAAATCACACCAAGTACACTTCACTCCAAACTCCAAAATACCACGAGCCGCTCTGTTTGTCTGCAAGGAATGCTTTCACCGACAACTTCCCTAACAGACCGGCAGGTATTTGAAGGAGTCCCACTACTGCAGCATTGACTGCAGGTGGGCGAGGCTGGGCCTCATCTAGCACAGAAAGAGAGAATTAACTCCCTCACTGCCGAAAAACACAAAGCACCAAAAACTCAGCTGCGAGAAGTCAGGCTGTGTAATCGTGACGATCTTCGTGGCGACACACCCGTGACAGTACCCCCCCTTCTACGAGGGGCCTCTGGACCCTCAGGGCCAGGTTTATCCGGGTGAGTCGTGTGGAAGGCCCGAATTAATCGGTCTGCGTTAATATCCGACACAGGAACCCACATCCTCTCCTCAGGACCATACCCCTTCCAATGAACCAGGTACTGAAGGGACCGGCGATTAAAGCGTGAATCGATGACTTTCGATACCTGCAACTCCAAGTTACCATTGACCACCACTGGAGGAGGAGGTAAAGGTGACGGTATCACCGGCGCCACATACCTCTTAAGCAACGATCTGTGGAACACGTTGTGAATTTTAAACGTAGGGGGGAGGTCAAGACGGAATGCAACCGGATAATTATAGAACTGATCCTGTACGGCCCGATGAACCTGGGACCCAGTTTCCAGGAGGGAACCTTAAGTTTTATATTCTTGGTAGACAACCATACCCAATCGTTCACACTTAGGTCCGGACCAGACACTCTCCTCCTATCAGCCATACGTTTGTATCGGTTCCCCATAGTATTCAGATTATTCAGCACCCTTCTCCATACTGAAGCGAGTGATGACGAAAATCGTTCCTCCTCAGGAACCCCCGAAGAGCCCCCCCCACTGAAAGTACAAAACTGGGGGTGAAAACCATATGCCCCAAAAAACGGGGACTTACCAGTGGACTCGCTCCGCCTATTATTAAGAGCAAACTCTGCCAGAGGTAAGAAAGAAGCCCAGTCCTCCTGGTTCTCTGACACAAAACACCGGAGATATGTCTCCAAGCTCTGGTTCAGACGTTCCGTCTGACCATTGGTCTGAGGATGAAAAGTCGATGAAAATGATAAATGCATCCCCCGCCGTGTACAAAATGCCTTCCAGAATTTGGACACAAACTGAGACCCCCGATCAGACACCACATCGGAGGGTACCCCGTGAAGCCTCACAATCTCCCCAATGAACACCTGCGCAAGAGTTTTAGCATTAGGAAGAGCAGGAAGAGCGATAAAATGTGCCATCTTGCTGAACCTGTCCACCACAACAAGTATGACTGTTTTACCCGAAGACGGCGGGAGGTCCGTAATAAAGTCCATAGACAGATGAGTCCAAGGACGCTCCGGGATCTTCAAAGGTAAGAGGGCCCCAGACGGACGGGTATGTGGGGTCTTAGAGCGCGCACAAACCCCACAGGACACGACAAAAGTTACTACCTCCCTATGTAAGTTAGGCCGCCAAAACCGACGCGAGAGGAGATCCACAGTTGCTTTACTCCCTGGGTGTCCTGCCAAAGCTGAGTTATGGTGTGCCTCGATCACCTTTTGTCGCAACTGATCTGGAACAAACAGTCTCCCTGGAGGTCCAACAGGGGCGTCCCCCTGAGCCTCCAATACCTCCTCCTCAAGCTCAGAGCATACTGCCGACACCACCACCCCCTCCTGAAGGATAGGAACCGGGTCATCCGTATTCCCGGCCCCAGGGAAACTACGAGATAAGGCATCCGCCTTTACATTTTTTGACCCAGGACGATATGTGACGACAAAATTAAACCTGGTAAAAAACAACGACCACCTAGCTTGTCTGGGATTCAGACATTTTGCGGACTCCAGATATAGCAGGTTCTTGTGATCGGTGATGACGGTGACCGGATGGACTGCCCCCTCCAAAAAATGGCGCCACTCCTCAAAAGCTAACTTAATGGCCAAGAGTTCCCTATTGCAGACATCATAATTCCTCTCAGCGGACAACAATTTTTTAGAGAAAAAGGCGCAAGGATGCCACTTACCAGGGGACGAACCTTGTGACAATACTGCTCCCACCCCTACCTCGGAAGCGTCTACCTCTACAATGAACGGCTGTGACACATCAGGTTGAATGAGTATGGGTGCCGAGGCAAAACATTTTTTCAAGGAGGAGAATGCTTGACAAGCCTTGTCAGACCACCTAGAAAAATCCGTCCCCTTTTTTGTCATGTCTGTGAGAGGTTTAACCATGGATGAGAAATTACGAATGAATTTCCGGTAATAATTAGCAAACCCCAGGAAACGTTGTAGAGCCTTAAGATTCTCTGGCAGATCCCACTCAAGAACTGCCCGCACTTTCCCAGGGTCCATACGAAAACCGGACGCTGAAACCAGGAAGCCTAAAAACTGGAGTTCCTGTACGGCGAACACACACTTTTCCCATTTGGCGTACAGTTTATTATCCCGCAAGATCTGTAACACCTGCCTAACATGCTCCTGATGAGACACAAGATCCGGCGAGTAAATTAAGATATCATCCAGATATATGACAACAAACTGTCTCACCAGGCGGCGAAAAATGTCATTTACAAAGTGCTGGAACACCGCCGGGGCATTAGTCAGACAGAATGGCATGACAAGGTTCTCATAATGCCCCTCCGGAGTGTTAAAAGCCGTCTTCCACTCATCCCCCTCCTTCATCCTAATCAGATTGTACGCCCCCCTGAGATCCAACTTAGAGAACCATTTGGCGCCCACGATCTAATTGAAGAGATCGGGAATAAGTGGGAGCGGATACGGATCTCGGACCGTAATCCGATTAAGTTCACGGAAATCCAGGCAAGGGCGTAGGCCTCCATCTTTCTTCTTCACAAAGAAGAACCCCGCGGCCACCGGGGAAGATGAAGGTATAATATGCCCCTTAGCCAGACTTTCAGAAATATAATCCTTTATGGCCTGCCTCTCAGGACCAGATAAGTTATACAACCTAGATTTAGGTAACTTGGCCTCAGGGAGCAGTTTTACAGAACAGTCATACACGCGATGAGGAGGTAGTTCCTGACACCCTTTCTCCGAGAATACATCCTCAAAGTCCGCCAGAAATGGAGGTAAGACCCTAGGAGTGACCGCACCGATGACCGTATTCATGCAGTTTTTATTACAGAATTCACTCCATTGGCTTATCTCTCTGGATTGCCAATTAATAACTGGGTTATGCTTAGTTAACCAAGGAAGGCCCAACACTATAGGAGTGGGAAGACCCTCCAACACATAACAAGACAACAGTTCTTTATGTATCGCCCCCACTTGAAGTTTTACGTTATGCACCGCTTGCAAAAAACTTCCCTGACTGAGAGGCCTGGCGTCGATCGAGAATATGGGGATGGGTTTAGCCAACACACTCAATCGCATACCTTGAACCCGGGCAAACCGAGCGTCCACCAGATTAGCCCCGGCCCCACTATCCAGAAGTACACATATCCTCTCAGTTCTCATACCCACCACCACCTCCGCCGGTACGAGAAACTGAGACGAACCTAGGGACGAAATACCTACTCCCAGATTGCCGTCCACCACACAACCTGGGATCAACAGTTTTCCGACGAGTCTTCACTCTGCAAAGGACGGGATGGACACCCCCCAATAGAATGTCCCATTCTCCCACAGAAGAAACACCTTCCTGTCCTATGGCGCACCGCCGGTCCCCTCCCCAGAAATGATTTCCCTCCTAATTGCATAGGCTCCTCTGGACTGACCAGGGGAACCTCCATATAAGGGACCCTTGAAGAAGGTGGAGTCATCACAGGGGGCAGAGTTACCCCGCACCTCTCCCGAAGCCGTCTGTCAATGCGAATAGCAAGGGCCATAGTGGCTTCCAGTGACGCGGGAGGGTCATACTGTGCCAACACATCCTTTAATTTGTCAGATAAACCTTGACAAAACTGGCTCCTAAGAGCCAGGTCATTCCACTGTGTGTCCGTGGCCCACCTACGGAACTCCGAGCAGAATTCCTCCGCCGGACGATCTCCCTGCTGGATCCTACGTAACTTAGATTCAGCAAGGGAGATCCGATCCGGGTCATCATATACGAGACCCAGAGCAACAAAAAACCTATCCACTGACTGGAGAGCCGGGAGCCCGGGGGAAGAGAGAACGCCCATGATTGTGGGTCCCCTTGTAGGAGCGAGATGACAATTCCCACCCTTTGTTCTTCACTCCCCGATGACCGAGGCCGCAGCCGAAAGTACAATTTACATGCCTCCCAGAAAACAAAAAACTTGTCCCGCCCCCCAGTGAACCTGTCAGGGAGAGCTACTTTAGGTTCTGGTCCGGCTTGCTCCAGGGGATACCAAACCTTGGACTTAACGTCCGCCAGCTCCATGGACAAACTCGGCAACTGCCGAGCTAGACTGGCTACTGGATCCATGGTAGCTGGAAAGAATCTTTTGTCGGTCGGTGAAAATTTCACGCTGTCTCTGTGTACAGGAGGTCAGGGGCCTAAGCTGACCCTAAGCTGGGGCCCTGACTAATCCCTCTACCTGGAGGTACTGTTAAAGGTACAGAGGTCCAGGCCGCCAGCGTAACCCCTATCTCCTGAGGATCCCTGAACCTCAGTAATCTAGTCCTGAGAAGGACCCCGATCACAACAACAGGGGACAGGATAATATAAGCCAACACACAGTACTAGATGAACGAGACAGTACAAGGGGAAAACCAAAAACCACCTTGCATACAAAAACTCACACCACAACAACAGAGGGAACACCAACGGGTAAGGAGATAAATGATAAAGCGAGGAAGGGAAAAAACCACACCAAGTACACTTCACTCCAAACTCCAAAATACCACGAGCCGCTCTGTTTGTCTGCAAGGAATGCTTTCACCGACAACTTCCCTAAAAAACCGGCAGGTATTTGAAGGAGTCCCACTACTGCAGCATTGACTGCAGCTGGGCGAGGCTGGGCCTCATCTAGCACAGAGAGAGAGAATTAACTCCCTCACTGCCGAAAAACACAAAGCACCAAAAACTCAGCTGCAAGAAGTCAGGCTGTGTAATCGTGACGATCTTCGTGGCGACACACCCGTGACAACTTTCCCTGATATAAATTTAAAAAAAGGAGTTTTATTAATGTTGAGTGTAAATAAATGCCAGCTAATGTTATTTATGCAACATTTAAACGAAAAGTGCCTCCCATAAAGGGAAGTTGAGTTTTAAATTTTATTTCTACCTGTTAGAATGCATTCTTAAAAATTTGCAAGTTTCTTAACACCTGTTTACTCTGTTTCAGCCCCCTGACATGCTGTGTTTAACAGGGGGGGGGAATGTGGCGCCCCTGAGGATTCAGTCGCCACAGAGGTGTTGCACCTCATCCAGAGGTGTGACACCCCACTCCCAGTTAAGGAGGGAGCACCCCTAGGAGACCAACACCTGCATCCTTTTTGGCCACAAAGAAAAAACTGGCGCCCAAGGGTGAAGAGGATGGTCTGATAAGACCCTTCTCCAAAGACTCCTTGATATAAGATCGCATAACATCGTGTTCAGGTACAGTTAAATTAAAAAGGCGACCTTTAGGAAATTTACCACCAGGCACTAACTCAATAGCGCAATCGTAGCTCCTGTGAGGAGGTAAGGATGCAGACTTACTCTCACTAAACACATCCGAAAAATCAGTCAAAAAGTCAGGGACATCCTGAGACTGGGGAGAGGCAGAAAAAACAAGAGTGTCAGTATTAACACATTGGCAGCCCCAACTGGTCACAGACACAGATTTCCAATCCAAAACAGGATTATCAGTCTGTAACCAAGGGAAACCCAGTACAACAATGTCATGCAGATTATGCAACACCAGAAATTTGCAACTCTCCTGATGATCTGGTTCAACCCTCATTATCACCTGAGTAGAAAACTGGGGTTTATTCTCCACCAAAGGAGTAGAATCAATGCCCAGCAAAGGAATAGACTTCCGCAGGGGTATCATGGGAAACCCACAATGTTTGGCAAAGTCAAAATCCATCAGGTTAATAGCTGCTCCTGAATCAACAAAAACCTGAGCCGAAAATGTGGACAGGGAGCAAATCAGGGTAACAGTCAACAGAAATTTAGTCTGAACACTACCCAAGACAACTGAGCGCGCAAAACGTCTTCCCCGCTTAGGGCAGACGGAAATCGCATGAGAAGCGTCACCATAGTAGAAACATAACCCATTGCACTTTTGAAACTCATGACGCTGAGCCCCAGAAGTCACTCCATCACACTGCATGGGCTCAAGAGCAGATTCACAAGGCAACACTATCTCACGCATACCTCTGCGCTCACGCAAACATCTGTCAATTTGAATAGCCAAAGACATAGAATCATTGAGACCAGAGGGAACAGGGAATCCCACCATAACGTCCTTTACATTTTCTGACAGACCCTTCCGAAAAAGGGCTGCCAGAGCATCATCATTCCATTTGGTCAGGACTGCCCACTTTCGGAATTTCTGACAGTACAGCTCAGCGTCTTCACGACCCTGATTTAATGCCAACAAGGTCTTTTCAGCATGATCAGTGACATTAGGTTCATCATACAATAACCCCAGAGCCTGAAAAAATACATCAACATCATTCAAAACAGGATCCCCAGGTGTCAGAGAAAAAGCCCAATCCTGAGGGTCGCCGCGCAGCAGAGAGATGACAATTTGAACCTGCTGTGCTGCGCTCCCTGAGGACTTAGGCTTCAGGGCAAAAAACAACTTACAGTTATTTTTGAAATTCAGAAATTTAGACCGATCCCCCAGAAATAAATTTTGACAACTCCCTTTTTTTTTTTCCTTTTATACTATTTTTCCCTTCTGTTGAGTATCATATACTTTTCAGTGTGGCCGGTAATACTGTTATGTTTTGGTAGCTGAGGAGAAATAGCAAAAATAGCCAAAATGGCAATACACCAGAGAGGCTGGAAACTACTGGGTTGCAGAACCCTAAACTAACCGCAACACTAGAAGTAGCCGTGGAGCGCACCTACGGTGATCCTAGACGCCTCGTCACAACCGGAGAGATAGCTACACCTAAAGACAAAAAGATGAAAGCTAACTGCCCCGTAGCAGAACCCCCAAAGAAATAGGAAGCCCCCAAACATGTAATGGCGGTTAGACAAGAAGAAAATACAAACACAGACAGAAAATAGAATGCGCAAACGCTGGGGCCCAATTCTGTCTAGATAGAAAAGTATAGGAAAGAATTCTGACTGCAACGCAAAAAACCCTGACAAAAATACCAACACTTCTGATTAACAAAACCCGAGATCACACAATCTCTACCACCTAAATCAGATCTCTGGTGTAACACACAACAATTCAGCAAATAAAAAGTGAACCAGAAACAGAGAAAAAGTGCAAACACAAACTGATCACAATTGCAGTGCCAGGCCCCAAAAGGGGACCAGGCTGAAGTCCACTGCAAGGCAGCAAACCAGCAAGGAAAATCCAACCAGAGAGAAAAAAAAAACAAGTCACTTATCTGAATGAGAGCAGGAATGCAAGCTGAGCTCCAAGCAAGACCTGGAAGAACAATTGATTACCGCAAGGCTGATGGGAGTTCAGGTCACTTATATCAGACCATTCGGACCCTGCTGAATGCCATTCAGCACTTGGTTCATTACCCTCAGCAAGCACCGGAGGGAGCCCCAGCTCCGAAGTCGCCTCAAACGTGCTCAAAACAGTCATTGCTACCAACCACCAGTACCATCTCCAGGAAGGAAGCTACATAGGGCCAAGGACGCACAGAATTAATCTGTTACCCGACAGGGTCTGCAGCTTCTGGATTGGAAGACTGCTTGGTGAGGTGCTAGGGAGAGAGGAGTGGAATAGCACAGAGAGAGAGACGGCCAGGAAAGAACACACACAGAACGGGAGTCCTGGGCAGGTGTGACCGAGTTACCTGGGGTTGCTGGATCCCTCACTCGGAGGACACAGTACCAGGCGGGCATCTGTCTTGCTGGCAGCAGACTGTGAGTAAAATCTTGAAACTGCACTTTGACTGTTTCCCGGAGTTATTTCAGCGAAGCACATCTCTCTCTGCTGCATTCATCAGTATCATAACCAAATATAACATCTACCTGCCCTGGAAGAATACAACCTCACCTGTGGGAGGTTTACCAACTAGCTGCATAATACCATCTCTTCCAGAGGACCTGCACCGCAGCGCTGGTCATCCTGACCGGGTACCACAGGTGGCATCACGAACATTACGACAAACTTGTCATTCCCCTGTAAATATATTTCCCTTTTTGGTGAGTGCCCAGGGCCACGGACCGGGTCGTCACCGCCGTGACATCCCCCATAGAAGTTAACGGGCTCGGTACCGAGTACCCCACGGCTCTGGCGGGCGACTCAATTCCATGTAGATGGGAGGAGCTACAGACAGAGCTCCTCCCCCTCTTCCTCTCCCTTCTATCTAGATAGTATCTTATCAGAAGCAGTCGCCATCTCCTCTCTCAGTAATGGGAGAGTCTGTCTTCACTGAATACAGATTTTACCCAGGAATTGAGAATTTTTATAATGACAAATGATATTGATGTTTTGACAAAGAAAAAAGCAAATATCTCTAATAACATATATTACAAAGTTGCTTATTTTCACATGTACTATTGATTTATAAACTAAAAAATTAAAACCATGGTTACTCTTTAAATATCAAATGTTTGTCAGCTGATTACATCTTTTATCTTTCATATCTCCTCATGGAAACTGGGGATGTGCAGCTGGCAATAATGCAAATTGTATGTGCTAACAATCATTTGTCTTTGTAGAATTTGCTCAATGCTAATTGCTCCACATAAACAGCGCGCCGATTAGAGATTGTTTTAGGCAGGAAGTTTGGCCTTTTTTAAAAGGAATCTTTATTAGCTTCTTTTTTTTTAAAGGGTTATTCCTACAATTTAACAAGCTGTGTTTTGTGTGCAGCAGAGGTTGTCTATTTATGCTCCATTAACTATTTATTAGACTGCCAGAGAAGCAGAATGCAACTTTTGGCTGTTTCCAGCAGTCCAGTAGACCAGTGTTCCCCAACTCCAGTCCTCAAGGCCCACCAACAGGTCATGTTTTCAGGATCTCCTTAGTATTGCCCAGGTGATAATTGCATCACCTGTGCATTACAGAGGAAATCCTGAACACATGACCTGTTGGTGGGCCTTAAGGACTGGAGTTGGGGAACCCTGCAGTAGACAATGAATGAAGAAGAAGCATGCACACCACCGCTCCATTCAGCTGGGCTTGGCAAAGCCCTTAGTCTTCGCTTTGTTTTGTCACCTTAGGGCTTCTGAACCAGAGCCTAGCTTTTCATATAGTTATAAACACAAGTTACAATAGTTAGACCTTACAATGGTAGTCCCAAAACCTTCTAATATTGTAGCTTGAGGGAACAATACTTTGACTTACTGTGTCATTATGTCATACACCACCATGTTCCCATTTCAGCAGACCCCACAGGGACTTTTGTCAGAAGCAAAATGGTTTTCAGACATACCCCTAATGTATTCGTTGATTTCAATGAGGCAAACGGAGTCTAAAATATAAAACTTTAGACTCAATTTGACCTCCTGTTTGTCGTCCAAAGCCTTTTTTGTCTGGCCCACTAGCACTATGAACAACCACAGAAAAGAAGTCAGGCGGTAGGGTCCGAAGTTTAACTTTTAGCAATGGAAACTTGAAGTCAAGCAGTGGAATCCACCTGCAAGCATTTTTGCACAACCGTACAAGTTCTCCAACTTACCAATCTTTGTACACAAGTATTACTTTTCCAAATGTAATCAATAAACAGGGAATATTGGGAAACACACATTTCAGGCTACAACACAAAAGAGCCCATTGGATTCCACAACAGAATACAGATGTGACACTAGGCTCAGAATCAATCACCAAATGTACCTACCCCTTATTTCCAGGCTCATAAATATCAATTGAAAATCCAAAGTAGCTGCCTTTGGGTCCAGAGAAGGTTTTGGGATTCTGGGTCTCCAGGTTCAAAGCATAAGTATACTGAAAGAGCAGGGAAAAAGGTACAGTAACATGGTGTCACCGCTTCAAGATCTGCAAAAAAAAACAAGGAAAATATTTTTCTCCTCTCTTCATAGTTGCACTCGACTTTCCAAAATATCATCCATTTATGAATGTCCCTGATGAGAAAGCTCCTCAGACGCTGCCTTCCAGTACTAATCTACAATATTACAATACACATCCCAGTATTACCTAATATCCATGGCTCAGTTCTACACCTACCTCCAGCTATATTGTCATCAGCTCTCATCTATAAATGTGACTGCCACAAAGCTCACTCAAATTTTACACATCTTATCTCCAAGTTATTATGTTTCACCACTACTTCCTCAGGCAGGAAAATCACCCCTCCCCTCCACGTCTAAATATTCAGACATTTTAATCATAGCAGCTTTTCCCTAGGACCGGACATTGAGTAAGTTGGTTAATGTTTAATTTCAGTGAAACTGAGTAGTCCTGAGCAAGTGTCATTGTTCTCAGAAAGGCCAATTTATGCGAAAATATTATCTATGTCAAGCACACGGTGGAAACAACCATCCAGAAAGATCTAGCCAAGGGTAGTCATTTTAGGAGGTAATATTCTGAAGATATGGTTCAATCTAGCCAGCCATATACCCATAGCTTTTTCAATTATAAATACAGTGGATATAAAAAGTCTACACTCCCCTGGACAGTGACAACTGGACAGTCCTGAAATTGATGAAAAGACTGCCAAGGGATCTACAGCAACATTAAAGGAGCTGCAGGAATTTGTGACAAGTACTGGTTGTGTACTGCTTGTGACAACAATCTCACATGTTAAACATATACTGTATGCAAAATTATTAGGCAATTTATATTTTTGATTATTAATTTAACTATTGAAAGACTACAGTGCTATAAATAAACCTGAACTCTGAATAGTTAAGAAAGTAAAAGTGAGGTTTTGTCTTTCTTAGGAGAATATCTGTGTTCATAAATATTGGCAAATACTAGGGTACAGAATTATGCAACTAAATTTTTCTCTCTCAGTTATTTATTTTCATTTCTTAAAGTGAGAATAATAACTAACTAATCAACTCAAAATGTACAAAAATACATTTCAATAAAATACAGCCGCCCTTCTTTTCAATGACAGTCATAAGCCTTCCATGAATGTAGTCAGTTTCTTAATCTGTTGACGATCAACTCAACTTTTTGGGCAGCACCAACCAGAGCCTAATAGACATTGTTCAGAGAGGTGTACTGTTTTCTTTCACCATAAATCTCCCATTTAATATGTTCTCAACAGGGTTTAGTTCAGTTGAGCAAGGGGCCATGTCATTATTCTGTTATGTTTAAGACTGTACTGGCTAGCCAAGAACAGCTGCATGCGATGGAGCATAAAAATCTTGGTTTTCTTGAGAGATGCACTTATTTCTGTACCATTGCTTGAAGAAAGTGTCTTCTAAAAACTGGAAGTAGATTGGGAGTGGATTTTGAGTCCATTTTTAACTCAAAAAGGTCCAACTAGCTCATCTTTTATAATACCAACACATAGCAGTGCTCCACCTCCACCTTGCTGACGTCTGAGTCAAAGTGAAGCTGTGTGCCCATTGCTGATCCAGCCACAGGCCCATCCATCTAGTCCATAAAAAGTCACTCTCATATCGTCAGTCTATGAAACTTTTGAAATATCTGTCATCAGATATTTCATGGCCCAGTCTTTACGTTTCCACTTCTGTGTCTTGCTCAAGGTTCCAGCCTTCCTTAATTTGGCCATGTCTCGGAGCAATGAGCACCTTGTACTTCTGGGCACTCCAAGGAGGTTGCAGTTTAGAAGCATGGTAGAATTAGAGGATAATAGCTTCCTGGTCGCTTCACATTTGATTTTTTGCAAATCTTTAGCATTCAGTATGCGTCATTTTTTTCTCAACACTTTTTTTTTCAATCCTGTTGGCTATTTGCAACCAACACAACTTTTGATGGCTTTGTGATCACATCCCAATATCTTAGCAATTTCAAGAGTGTGGGATCCCTCTGTAAAGCTTCACAATTTTTGACTTTTCAGAGTCAATTAAATATCTTTTTTGGCTCATTTCCTGAGGAAATCAAGCTGCCTAATAATTCTGCACACCTTGCTAAACAGTTGGCCATATCCTCCCTCCTTATACAAATACACATCTCCTGGTCTGCTTCATCCAATAAGCATTCAAGTTTATGCAGGTTAATGTAAGAAAATCTGCTAAAAAATATTGGTATGGTCAAAATATTCACTTGCCTTTTAATAATAATTGTGCACGCAGTATAGTCTGGTCTGTTGGGTAAGCGGCAAGACAGAAGCCTTTTCTTATGAAGAAATACATCTATGCCTGGCTATATTTTGACAAAACCTACATCAAGTCTGCCAAAAGCAGTGGGAAAACATGATATGTTCCGATGAGATAAACTTTATGGCCATGACGCCAAAAAGTATGTTTGACCAAAGGTAAAACTGGTATCACCAAAAGAACACCATACCCACAGTGAAGCATGTTGGAGGCACTATTATGCTTTCGGTATGATTTTCAGCATCTGAAATTAGGGCTCTATTGAAGGTGGAAGGAATTGTGAATAGTTCCAACTATCTGTCATTTTGCAACAAAACCTTCAGGCCTCTGCTAAAAAGCTGTAGTTAAATTTCACTTTTTTTCATGAAAACTATCTTAAGCATACCTTCAAATCAACAAAAGAATGGCTTTGCCAGAAGAAGGTCACAGTTTTGGAATGGCACAGCCAGAGCTCAGAAATTAAACAAACTGAAAACCTGTGTGTTGATCTAAAGATGAAAATTTCCACAGATCTCCTTCGCAATCTGACAGATGAAGAGCGAAAAAGATTGCCAATTCTAGATGTTCCATGCTGATAGACTCCTACCCAAAAAAACTGAATGATGTCATGGATTCAAAGGGTACTTTAACAAAGTATTGTTTAAGAGGGTGCATAATTATGCAACCACATTATTTTAGCTCTTTATTTTTGTTTTTCCACCTAAAAAGAATTCAGTTAATTTTTCAATTGACTGGTACAGATTATTGGTGACACTAAAAATTTTAAAAAAATTTACATTCTTCTTCTTGGTATGATTTTTTTTGCATGACATAAACCTATCATTTTAACAGGGGTGTAAAGAGTTTTGATATCCACTGTACATTCTTAAAGGAGTATTTAAGTCTACATATATTATCACCTGTCCACTTGTGAGATGTGAGAATTGTTAAACTGGTGAAAGTCAAAAGGAGGGAACCTCACCTCTGTTCTCCACTAGCTGCAAGTCCACAGCCAGAAGATAAATGGAGTTACAGGTCACGCATTCAAAGTCAATGGCACTGACAAAGATAGCGGAGCACGGCACCATTTTCATATTCCGAGTGCTATAGGCTTAAAAAATTGAAAGGCATGACAAGCTGCTTCATTTAACGTTTTCTGGCTGTTGTTTCAAGGACTGGGGACACAAGACCCCTGCAGTGACACTCATTGGTAGTGCCAGCTGATGTGCCCACACCAATCTAACAATTTCCACCTACAGTATACAAGGGAGAGCTGATAATAGTATCCCTTTAATAAGGGCATATTCACATGTTTACATTTTTTGTCATGCAATTTAATTTCTTTTAAAAAATGGAAATGGATGACTTCAGGGAAAATTCAATCTGTCCCACTATGTTCATTGACTACTCTAGAGCAATTAAGTCAGACTTCCTTAGACTTATAGCATTGATGTTGTGGATCAGAAACTGACCCAGTACAAATCATACAGGACAGACCTGGACAAAGTGCGGCCCGCGGGCCACATCCGGCCCTCTGGCTGTCTCAGTCCGGCTCGAGGACCGAGGCATCCGTGGGGCTGAAAACCAGAGGTCCGCACCGTTCCCTCCTTCTCTCTGTCTCCATCTGCGATGACTGCATTGGTGGAGGAGAGGCCTCCGGCCACTTCCTCCACCAATCAGCATGTGAAACAGAGACGCGATGATGTAATTTCATTGCGTCAGCTGTGTACTGTGGGGAGTCAGAGCACCAGAGACACAGAGACAGGAGCAGAAGCAGAGCGCCGGGGAACCGGCCCGGGGTGAGTATGTATTGTCCTTTTTTTTTCGTATGTATAGAATGTTTGGGTGGGTATGGGGAGGCTATGGGGGTGACATGCAGCGCATGGGGAGGCTGTGGGGGTGACATGCAGAATATGGGGAGGCTTTTGGGCGACATGCTGCACATGGGGAGGCTATGGGTATGACATGCCGCACATAGGGAGGCTGTGGGGGTCAACATGCAACGCATATGGGGAGGCTGTGGGGGCAACATGCAGCGCATATGAGGAGGCTGTGTGGGGCTCCTGCTGTATATGGGGAGGCTGAGTGGGGCTCCTGCTGTATATGGGGTGGCAGTGTGGGGCTCATGCAGTATATGGGGAGGCAGTGTGGGGCTCCTGCTGTATATGGGGTGGCTGAGTGGGCTCCTGCTGTATATGGGGTGGCAGTGTGGGGCTCATGCAGTATATGGGGAGGCAGTGTGGGGCTCCTGCTGTATATGGGGTGGCTGTGGGGCTCATGCTGTATATGGGGAGGCTGAGTGGGGCTCCTGCTGTATATGGGGAGGCTGAGTGGGGCTCCTGCTGTATATGGGGTGGCAGTGTGGGGCTCATGCAGTATATGGGGAGGCAGTGTGAGGCTCCTGCTGTACATGGGGTGGCTGTGTGGGCTCATGCTGTATATGGGGAGGCTGTGTGGGGCTCATGCTGTATATGGGGAGGCTCTGTGGGCTCATGCTGTATATGGGGAGGCTCTGTTGGGCTCATGCAGTGTATGGGGAGGCTGTATGGGGTTCATGCAGTGTATATTCTTAATTCTGCTCAATATGTGATACAATTAATATTAATATAATTATCAATAATATATTAATGATAATGTATTGATATTACTATTGAGCAGAATTAATTTCAGCTTATTGGTTCGGCCCTCCACGGCGGTCACAGTCTCTCATGTGGCCCCTCAGGAAAATTAATTGCCCACCCCTGATATCGAACATTTCTATACCTACCCTTGTTTGCATAGGTTTTTTAGATGTTGTTTCTCATACTCTCCAAAAACATTATTGGATCTGGATGAGTTTCCCCATAAATTTAGTCCAAAAACAGAGAAAAACAGATTTGGCACTGCTGTACCACCGTGGTCTGTTAAAAGAAATCTCCAGAGACCATTCACACACTATATTCACGCCACACACCCCAGGGAACGGGTGCTCAGTCCTGTGTAAATATAGAGTCCAATTGCACAGTGAAAGAAAAAAGGAAGGCACTCACCATTACCAAAAGTGGAAGTCTTTATTTCATGGATAAAAATGCATAGCCTCGGGAGCAATGCAGAGAGATTGCTACCGAGCCTATGCATTTTTATCTATGAAATAAAGACTTCCACTTTTGGTAATGGTGAGTGCCTTCCTTTTTTCTTCCCCATAATTGAGCTCTTTAATTCGGAAAATTCGATTTTGGCTTTTATAGAATATTTTCTATGCTTTTTGTGGAATATGTGTAGGGGTTGCCAGGGCGTAGTCGTGGCTGACAACAGTTGGTCAATCACGCCCTGGTCTCCCGTCACATACACAGAATGTCCCCTTTGTTCTGTACCTTTCATTCTGCTCTAAGTTCCATCCGGATCCCTTCTGAGCTGCTAAGGACTGCTTTCTGGCGATTTCAGACAAAGAGAAACAGAGTCCAGTTCCAACTTGACAAAAATGAGTTTACTTGTTTCCATTCTCAGTACGTCCAGTTCACACACAGTTGCTTCACATTCAGAGAGTACATTCTTTTCTTGCCCTATGCTTTCCCTCACTTCTTCCAGAATGTCCCAGGGTCGTACCGGATCATCCGGTACCGCAGCGTTCCTTTTGGTCAGCCTAACTATCTTCAAGAGTTCCCCTGTCCGTTTCACCCCAGACAAAAGGGCATCAGCCCATGTAGTTAGCTGCCACTTACTGGAGCTGCCCTGCATTCTTATTCTGTGACTTTAGGCCCTTAGGCCCTGCACGACTGAGCTCAGTGCTTCAACATTACGGGGTTCACGGGCCCTGTCTGGGTTCTCAGGCCCTAACTAACTTCAGGAAATCTTCCTGGCTTACCCACAGCTGGCCCCTCCTAAGTTAACTCATTCCTATTCTAAGTTCCTCTCCCTCACTAGCCCCCTCTAGTGTCTAACCCTATAACTGCACTTTCCCTATCTTTGCAATATATTTACATAGCAGCATTACCTACATTACTATAATATATAAATATATACACAGATTAAGACATATCAAACTTTAACCGGGACGTGTGTGGGCTTAAAGCAGTCTTTGTAACCCCTTACATATGCTGCACCTGGTATTTACCAATATGCAGGGGTATAAACGATCTCAGTCGCAGAAATCACAGTGGGGACCGTGCGGGAAAGTCCAACTTGTAGTGCGTCTTCGAATACACATCCAGTTTGAAGTGTATTGTGGTGCACAGACCTGTTGGGTTCGTGCACGACAATTCTTGCTGCTGCTGAATCAGAGGCCAGCAGTTGATGTTGGAGTGCATGTGACTGGGGACACGTGGAAGAGACGTCATGTGCTCCCATCATTTTTATGCTGAAGTCAGCTGCCGGCTTCAGAAGAGGATGATGCGCAGCGGGGAGTGGAGGGAAGGTGAGTATAATTGTTTTTTTTCTATGAATTAATCAACAGCGGCAGAACAGGGGACGTATACCAGGATAAGTGACATATTACTGGGACAGGGTCCAGGATAAGAGACATAATATATCAGGATGGGGGATTTTCAGTGGGGAATATAAGTAGTTGATATATTGACAATTTTGCAAGTTTTCCTACCTACAAAGAATGTGTTACGCTCGCGCCCTGGCTGGGTGGCGCGAGCGAGGGATTGTGGCCCCACTGTGCCACAAACCAACTACCCTGGAGGGGTGTAACTAAGCAGTTACCTTGGTGTTCACTGGAGCCTCTGATGGTGAGGTCAGGCTTGTGCAGCAGGTAGCTACTAGGTACCACTCCAGGGCGGTGTCTGGCTGTAGCAGCTGATCCCACTGAGGGACTAATTACAGTTAGCAGGTGCGGGCAAGCACAAACGGGCTGACTGGTACTCTGGTGGGCACGCCTGGCACTCTTGGCAGGCGGGCACGGCTGACACACTGGCAGACAAGCGGGCATGGATGAGACACTGGCAGACAGGCACGGCTGAGACTCAGGCGAGCACAGTTCTGACGAAAGGGGCAGGAACTGACTCGGTAGGGACAGGAACACGAGCAGGTATGAGTGGTATATGGGAACAAGTAGGGACCTGTTCAGACTGGAAAAGCTGGGGCTGATTAAGGAAGAACAGGAACACAGACAGATATAAGTGGTATATGGGAAGAGGTAGGAAATTGTTCAGACTGGAGGAGAAAGACCCACAGGATGCAGAATGGAAAGAGGAACAGAATCGCAGGTTTGCGGAGCAAGTGCAGAGCAGAACCGCAGGTATGCAAAGCTAGTGCAAAGCAGAACCGCAGGTATGCGGAGCAAGTGCAGAGCAGAACCGCAGGTATGCGGAGCTAGTGCAGAGCAGAAATGCAGGTATGCGGAGCAAGTGCAGAGCAGAACCGCAGGTATGCGGAGCAAGTGCAGAGAAGAACCGCAGGTATGCGGAGCAAGTGCAGAGCAGAACTGTAGGTATGTGGAGCTAGTGCAGAGCGGAACCGAAGGTATGCGGAGCAAGTGCAGAGCAGAACCGAAGGTATGCAGAGCAAGTGCAGAGAAGAACCGCAGGTATACGGAGCAAGTGCACAGCAGAAGCAAACCCAAGGACACACAGAGCAGGGAAGGAAAGACCACAGACTGGGACACAATGGACACTAAAATAGGACTGAGTACAGACAAGGACAGGTATGGGATAAGGTACAGGAACTAGGATACAGACCAGGATATGCAGCCTCCTGGAGGGCGGATCAAGTAACACATAGAGCACAGAAACAGGTCTGGGTATGCAGCCCCCAGAGAAGGCTGAAAACAGGAAAGGACCTGGCAGCTCAGCAGCAAGACACTGACTGAGGGAGAATATTGCTCAGGCATTCCCCTATGGGTGTGTAATACCATAGTCGGGGGGTGGACTCGTCAGCGCTACCTGTACTTTTTGCGCTGGCAACTGCTTCATCTGTCCCGGGGTTTGAAGTATTGAAGTCGGAGCCCAGAATAACTTCAAACAACTCAACTTTATTTTCCTCCGGGCACAGCACATCCAAGACACCATTAGCACGTTTGACACGGTACTAGAAATACATCTTCTACAGCTCCACTTCACTTCTTCAACTACACCAGAATGGACCACAAATTAACTGTGGACGAGGAGCCCGGTGAAAACAGCACTTTGATCTCTTTCCCTGGAACCGACTTCAATCCAGGCACATAAATACTCATGTACTAGGCCGTCCACCCCCTTCTGGTTATCCTGCCCGTGTACTCGCTGGGGCCCACTCGACTACTTCTTCAGCACTCACACTTCTGCTGAATGTTCCCACAGTGGCTCATCCACTGGCTTCGCTACTTATTCAGCCCCAGACTCTGGCTGACGTTCCCACAGTGATTCCTTCACTGGCTGATCTACTGCTGTCGGTACCTTGCACACTCCACTCTTAGTGTGTCAACTCAGCGGCTCCGGAACAGGGACGTCCGAGCAGTAACAAGGTCCACCCCCGACTGACTCTATCTCAGAAGTCCCTACCCTAGTTCCCTGCCGACACTTCTCTACTTAACCCTCTGGTGTCCTACTGATGTGCCCTTACTAAACCATCTCGCAACTTCCTAATTGGACCCACTAATATACCCCCATCTAGTGGCCCTTTGCAAAACTACACTTACCCAGTCTATGAATACTAAACTACAAGTGCCCTCCTCTAATGTTCCCAAAGGGTGCACTAACTTTCCTTACTTTATACTGAAATACAATACAAAAGACACGCAAATATGTCACAGTGAGATACAAAACAATTATATAATGTGTGAATATAAACAGCAGCATAAACATTTAAAGGGCTAAGCCCTGGCCCTCCTTACAGGGGTACCTGAGGCATCTTGGCAATTGGCTGGGGACACCTTAGGAAGGTACACACTGACTCTATAAGAACCAAAAAGTGCCACACCGCCCCCCTATGCACACAGTCAGGAACTATGCAAAGAGCAGTCAGGAGACATGAGGTACACAGCATGGAGCCGGCAGAAGACAGAACTCACAGCATGGCCCAGAGTAGTGAGTAAGTTGGTGTGTAAGGCAGATGGGGGACGGGAGGCCATGCAGTGATGCCGGCAGGGTTGTTACAGAATGGAGATGTCTGTAATTTTTATTGTTAGTACACTTCAACTATGAGAGACATAATCTAAAAATAAAAAGTAGAAAATCACATTGTATGATTTTTAAATAATTAAATTGCATTTTATTGCAAGAAATAAATATTTGATCAACCAGCAAGAATTCTGGCTCTCACAGGCCTGTAAGTTTTTCTTTAAGAAGCCATCCTACTCTGCACAAGTCATTTCAAATGGCAACTTTCTGGCTTTAAGAAACACTAACAGAAATCAAGAACAAAAATGTGGTAGTCAGTAATGGTTATTTTTTAACCAAGCATAGGGGAAAAATTATGGAATCACTCAATTCTGAGGGAAAAAATTATGGAATCATACTGTAAAATTTTCATTCCCAAAACTAACACCTGCATCAAATTAGATCTGTTCGGTAGTCTGCATCTAAAAATGAGAGGTCACACCTTGGAGAGCTGTTGCACCAACTGGACTGACATGAATCATGGCTCCAACATGAGAGATGTCAATTGAAGCAAAGGAGAGGATTATCTAACTCTTAAAAAGAGGTAAATCATCATGCAATGTTGCAAAGATGTTGGTTGTTCACAGTCAGCTGTGTCTAAAATCTGGACCAAATACAAACAACATGGGAAGGTTGTTAAAGGCAAACATACTGGTAGACCAAGGGAGACATCAAAGCGTCAATACCTGAAACTTAAAGCAATATGTCTCCAAAACAGGAAATGCACAACAAAACAAATGAGGAACGAATGGGTGGAAACTGGAGTCAACATCTGTGACCGAACTGTAAGAAACCGCCTGAAGGAAATGGGATTTACATACAGAAAAGCTAAATGAAAGCCATCATTAACACCTAAACAGAAAAAAACAAGGTTACAATGGGCTAAGGAAAAGCAATCATGGACTGTGGATGACTGGATGAAAGTCATATTCAGTGATGAATCATGAATCTGCATTGGGCAAGGTGATGATGCTGGAACTTTTGTTTGGTGCCGTTCCAATGAGATTTATAAAGATGACTGCCTGAAGAGAAAATGCAAATTTCCACAGTCATTGATGATACGGGGCTGCATGTCAGGTAAAGGAACTGGGGAGATGGCTGTCATTACATCTTCAATAAATGCACAAGTTTTTGTTGCTATTTTTCACACTTTTCTTATCCCATCAATTGAAAGGATGTTTGGGAATGATGAAATCATTTTTCAAGATGATAATGCATCCTGCCATAGAGCAAAAACTGTGAAAACATTCCTTGAAAAAAGACACATAAGGTCAATGTCATGGCCTGCAAATAATCCTGATCTCAATCCAATTGAAAATCTTTGGTGGAAGTTGAAGAAAATGGTCCATGACAAGGCTCCAATCTGCAAAGCTGATCTGGCAACAGCAATCAGAGAAAGTTGGAGCCAGATTGAGGAAGAGTACTGTTTGACACTCATTAAGTCAATGCCTCAGAGACTGCAAGCTGCTGTAAAAGCCAGAGGTGGTGCAACAAAAATACTAGTGATGTGTTGGAGTGTTTTTCTGTTTGTTTGTTTTTCATGATTCCATTATTTTTTTCCCTCAGAATTGAGTGATTCCATAATTTTTTCCCCTATGCTTGGTTAAAAAAATAACCATTACTGACTACCATATTTTTTGTTCTTGATTTCTTTTAGTGTTTCTTAAAGCCAGAAAGTTGCCATTTGAAATTACTTTAGTTTTGTACCATGTCAGTGATCTGCTTTTTTTAAGCAAAATTAAACAACTGAATGAACATCCTCCAAGGCCGGTGATTACATAATTTTTGCCAGGGGTTGTAAATGGTTTCCCTGCATTACTGCCAAACAGCAAACTCACTACAAAAAATAGCCCTACAAAAAATCCCCCGTTGTTATGAAAGTAACTAACACTTCAATTGAAGGGGAAAAGCTAGTGTAATATTATTCAAAATGGCAGAACAGTGAGGTCCATGTAAAGGGTTACCTGACAGTGATAGTGGCGACTCCCCGCCCCAACGCGCGTTTCACTGCTGGCTTCTTCCGGGGGCGTGAACTTTTTGGTATCAACTTCACTCACCATGTTTGGAAGAAGAAGAAGGATAAGTACAACTTCAACAACACCAAACCAAGTGTGAAGCTTGGTGGGGGAAATATCATGCTTTGGGGGTGCTTTTCTACAAAGGGGACAGGACAACTGTACCGTATTGAAGGGAGGGTGGATGGGGTCATGTATCGCTAGATATTGGCCTACAACCTCATTCCCTCAGTAAGACTATTGAAGATGGGTCGTGGCTGGGTCCTCCAGCATGACAATGAATCGAAACACACAGCCAGGGCAACCAATGATTGGCTCGGTAAGGCCGGAGTCACACTAGCAAGAAATACGGACGAGTGCTATGCGAGAAAAAATCGCATAGCACTTGGACCAATGTTAATCTATGGGGCAGCTCCCATCATCCGATTTTTTTCTCGGCCGTTTACATGTGCGAGTGAAATAGCAGCATGCTGCGATTTGCACCGTATATCAGAGAAGAATCGCTAATGCAAGTCTATGGGTGCGAGAAAAACTCGCACACCACAAGGACCATCAGTGTGACTTCCGAGAAATACGCATCGGTGTCCTTAGAAAAGCTGGCAATTCAGTGTGCTATACTGTAAAATCACACTGACAGATTAAAATAGAATAGATAGAATACATGTATACACATAGTATAGGTATATATATATATATGTATATATATTATATATATATAAATATATATATATATGCCATTGACACACACATATATATATATATATATTTATATTTCATAGATATAGATAGCAGAATAGCTGATAATTCAATTGTCGGCATCTGTAAAACCATTACAGAATCTGACAGGATATGAGACATGGTTTACATACAGTAAACCATTGCATATCCGTTAGATTTATATATGTCCCTCACTAATAATGTTATTAGTGTATGTGTGTAAAATTTTGGAGCTGTAGGTGTTAAATTAAAGGATTAATTCATGGAAAAAACTTGCGCAGGCTCCCGCGCAATTTTCTCCACCAGAGAGGGCAAGCCAGTGACTGAGGGCAAAAATTAATAGCCTAGAGAGGGACCATTGTTTTTGGGCCCCCCTGGCTAAAAAAATCTGCCCCCAGCCACCCCAGAAAAGGCGCATCTGTAAGATGCACCTATTCCGGCACTTACTCTTCTCTTCCCATTCCCCTGTAGCGGTGTCATATGGGGTAATAAGGGGTTAATGACACCTTGCTATTGAAAGGTGACATTAAGCCTGGTTAATAATGGAGAGCTGTCAATAAGACAACCAATTATTAATCCACTAGACTGAAAGGGTTAAAAAAAACACACACATTAAGAATACTTTTATTGAAATAAATAAACACATATTTTTTCCATCTTTATTACACTCCCATTCCATACTGAAGCCATCGATCTCCTAGGAAAAATCCACAATAAAAAAACAACAATATACCCATACCTGTCCACCGTACAATCAAGTCCCATTGCAAAGTGACATTAAGCCTGATTAATAATGGTGAGCTGTCAATAAGACAACTATCCATTATTAATCCACTAGACTGAAAGGGTTAAAAAAAACCACACACATTAAGAATAAAGATTTTAATGAAATAAATAAACACACATTTTTCCATTTTTATTACACTCCCATTCCATACTGAAACCATCGATCTCCTAGGAAAAATCCAAAATAAAAAAACAATATATCCATACCTGTCCGCCGTACAGTTAAGTCCCATGCCGCAATCCATCTGAAGGGGTTAAATAGTTTACAACTGGGAGAAGTGCTAATGCGACCGACACGGCTGTAAACCACAGAGGAATGAAGGAAAAGCTGCCTGCGCAGCCTCCCAGCCTGAGCGGAGATGAACTGATTAGCATGGGAAAGTTTCTGAACATTCTCCCATGCTGTCAGTTCACCGCGGGTCAGGCGAGGAGTCAGCGCAGCCTAAGTGACGTCAACGGTACTCACTGTTTTTCACACCTGGATTTGGAGATCTGCTGCCATTCTTCCTTGCAGATCCTCTCCAGTTCCGTCAGGTTGGATGGTGAGCATTGGTGGGCAGCCATTTTCAGGTTTCTCCAGAGATGCTCAATTGGGTTTAGGTCAGGGGTTTGGCTGGGTCAGTCAAGAATGGTCACAGAGTTGTTCTGAAGCCACTCCTTTGTTATTTTAGCTGTGTGCTTAGGGTCATTGTCTTGTTGGAAGGTGAACCTTCGGCCAAGTCTGAGGTCCAGAGCACTCTGGAAGAGGTTTTCATCCAGGATATCTCTGTACTTGGCCGCATTCAGGTTTCCTTCAATTGCAACCAGTCATCCTGTCCCTGCAGCTGAAAAACACCTAGATCGCATGATGCTGCCACCACCATGATTCACTGTTGGGATTGTATTGGGCAGGTGATGAGCATTGCCTGGTTTTCTCCACACATATCGCTTACACCTATCACCAAAAAGTTCTATCTTCATCTCATCAGACCAGAGAATCTTATTTCTCATAGTCTGGGAGTCCTTCATGTGTTTATCAGCAAACTCTATGCAGACTTTCATATGTCTGGCCACTGAGGGTAGGCTTCCGTTGGGCCACTCTGCCATACAGGGCCCGACTGGTGGAGGGCTGCAGTGATAGTTGACATTGTGAAAATTTCTCCTATCTTCCTACTGTATCTGTGGAGCTCAGCCACAGTGATCTTGGGGTTCTTCTTTACCTCTCTCTTCAAGGCTCTTCTCCCTCGATTGCTCGGTTTGGCTGGACGGCCAGGTTTAGTAAGACTTCTGGTGGTCCCAAACTTCTTCTATTTAAGGATTATGGAGGCCACTGTGCTCTTAGGAACCTTGACTACTGCAGAAATTCTTTTGTAACCTTGGTCAGATCTGTGCCTTACCACAATTCTGTCTCTGAGCTCCTTGGCCAGTTCCTTTGACCTCATGATTCTCATTTGGTCTGACATGCACTGTGAGCTATGAGGTCTTATATAGACAGGTGGGAGTCTTTACAAATCAAGTCCTATCAGTTTAATTAAACAGCTGGACTCAAAAGAAGGCGTAGAACCATCTCAAGGAGGATCACAAGGAAATGGACAGCATGTGACTTAAATATGAGTGTCTGAGCAAAGGGTCTAAATACTTATGACCATGCAGAGGTGTATCTAGGCTTTCTGGCATCCTGGGCAAGAATTCTGTTTGGCGACTCCCACTCCCTTCCCCCCCTAAGCACACATGTGGTTTACACACTTAAGGTACTGCCACACTAAGCTATCCCGCTAGCGATCTCGTTAGCGTTGCATACTAATGAGATCGCTAGCGGGATTGTTTCTATATCGCTAAATGCTGCCGCATTTAGCGATATAGTTAACGACGCTATCGCCGTTAGCGATCTTCTTAACGACTTTAGCGGTACAAAAGTACCGCTAAATCGCTAAGAAAAGGTGCCACACAGCGATAAGATACTTACCCAGCGGGAGCGCCAGCGATGAAATAGGGTCCGGAACGATTCCAGCGACGAGCGAGATCACAGCAGGAAGCTCGTCGCTGGAAGCTGCCGCACTGAACAATATCGCTAACGGGATCGCTAAATAGTGACGTTTTTTAGCGATCCCGTTAGCGATATTGTTTAGTGTGGCATACCCTTTAGTCATGTACCGACGAGCTGCTCTCCCTAATGCTCTCAATGTTCAGTGAAAAACTGAGAGAAGCAGGAAGATAAGCTCGTTGTCACAGGACCATAAGCATGAAAGTTGCATATGAGTGTCCATGTGATGGGCAGCACGGTGGCTCAGTGGATAGCACTACAGCCTTGCAGCGCTGGAGTCCTAGGTTCATAATCCCACCAAGGACTACATCTGCAAGGAGTTTGTATGTTCTCACCGTGTTTGCGTGGGGTTCCTCCTCCGGTTTCCTCCCACATTCCAAAAATATACAGATAGGGAATCTAGATTGTGAGCTCCTTCGGGGACAGCGACGATAATGTGTGCAAACTGTAAAGCGCTGCGGAATATGTTAGCGCTATATAAAAATAAAGATTATTATTATTATTACTACTGGAACCTGCAGAGCTGAATCCCGACATTGCAGGCTTCTGAATTCTCACAACGAATGTACTGCACACTTTTACGATTCTCCCTTGCTGATGGCAAAAGTACACGGTCATGTCAGCACAAGCATGTGATTTATATACTTCTGGCCACATTCCGACTAGACGTGCCTGGCCTCGCACCATTCATTTTCATTGAGTGAGGCCACACGTCTAGTCAGCATGTGACCACATGTATGTAAATCACTGGAACGAGAGAATCCTAACAGCTTTCAGTGAGCACTGTGAGAATTCAGAAGTCTGCAGTCACATAGAATGACTGTGGACTCGGCACAAACCTGAACAACCCCTTTAATGCTCCTAACATAAATAAAAACATGAGAATTAGTCAGTATCACAAATAATATTTACATCCAGGAACCTTATAGATGACGTCGTCTCTGGAGTCGTTCTCCTTCTTGTCTTCATCTTGTCCAGACCCCATGGTGAGTTTTCTCATCCACAGCCGTCTCTGCAGACTTCCATCTTTTCTGGACTTCTGCAGCAAATCTCCACATGATGCTACTACTCTGGTCTCTTCATCAGGCTAGACTAATACAACATCTGAAGAATGTTGTATTAGTTGTTGTATTAGTCTAGCCTGATGAAGAGACCTGAGTAGTCTCGAAAGCTTGCAATTTGTTACCATCTTTTCAGTTAGCCATTAAAAGGTATCAACCACTGAGGACTCTCAATTCTAAATATTTTTCTATATTGTCTGCACAAACTATGACCCCACGCTGTCCCTCTTATGGTATATGCTCTTCACACTGACCTCTCCTTTCCACACTGGCACTCCTTTTCACACTGTCCTCTCTCACTGTGTCCTCCCTATAGGGCTCAGTCTCTACCCAGTACTCTACCCTTACATCACACTCCCCTCCTTGGAATACCGTCCCCTCCTGGCTATACCCTTACACTGTCCCCCCATGCTACGTCCCCACTACTCAGTCTCTATTCTGTGCCCACTCACTTTTCTCACCCCATACTGTCACCTCACACTATTCCCCTCCCTCCTCATACTGTCTCCTCTCACATCCCCCTGTTCACCATACTGTCTTCCTCATATATTTACCCCTTCACTCTCTATACTGTCTGCTCACACATACCCCTGACTCCCCATACTGTGTCTGCACACATCCCATCACCCTCACTCCCCATACTGTGTCCACATACATTTTTCCCATTACTACTCATACTGTGTCCACATACATTCACCCGTGCGCTCCTCATACTGTCTGAACCCATTCCCCCACTCACCATATTGTGTTTGTGTAGTATTTGCAGTGACGAGCCGGAGACGGAGCAAGCTTAGATTCAACAACCTTTATATGGGGCTTAGATGGATAGCTGGGAAGCTGACAATGGTTCTCCTCGCAGGGAGGCAAGAATATAATACACAAATAACTCGGTATACGGCTACTCGGCAGGAGCCGACAACTATATGGCCACGATATGGCCGACTACAAGTCTTAGAACTATAACGAACAGTAATTGGAGTGTCACTTATCCTTCTCTGACGTCCGGCAGAGCTGTTGTCCGGGCGGTGTCCGATCAGCGGCTCAGCCGCTGGGCCCAGCCGACTAGGAGCTGTCGGAGGCTTCGGGCGTTCCTACGCCCAGGTTCGGAGGGGGCGCAACAGGCCCTGAAAGAGTTCCCCGGCATCTGAACCACCCCTCTCGGAGGTGAGGCAGTGGCAGCCATGGGCCTTGACGTACAGGCCGCAGCCGCGGGGTGCTACGAAGTAGTGGTGGCCGTGGGCGGCAGCACACAGGCGGCAGCCGCGGTGTGGAGCAGGGCAGTGGCGGCCGTGGGAGGCAGAGGACGGGCTGTGGTGCGGAGCGGGACGGTGACGGGCGCAGGTGGCAGCGGACAGGCCGCGGTCGTGGTGGGGAGCGGGGCAGTGGCAGCTGCGGGTGTCAGCGTTGTGTCTCTTCCTCGCTTTGCTCGGTATCGTCCTCTCCCCTGGTTAAGTGGGCCCCCGTCCTTTCTCTCTCGAAGGCGCTGGCTCTCCCCTGCTCTCCGGTGCATCTCAATCTCCTCCCTCCTGCCTCTTGTCTCTCTCCGTGCCAAGTGCCCCCTGCTGGTCTCCTGCATCCCTTTCATAGTCCCGTCCTGTCTAGAAGCGGCTCTGTACAGTCCTGTAGTTACTTCCCCCGGGAACATACCCCCTGGGAACCTAAGTGACAGCCCCCTTAGTTCCGGCCCAGTTGCACAGCGGGGGCTCTCTCTCCTACATTTGCACCCATCCCCCATACTGTTTCCTCATACATGCCCTCATATATACTTTCTCCTCATTTTGCTTCCTCAAATCCCCCACACACACTTAATCCCCCATCCCCATTTCAAATCTCCCCACACACATTAAATCCCCATCCCCACTCCAAATCTACCCACACGCATTAAATCCACCTGTCCCGACTCCAAATCTCCCCACACGCATTAAATCCCCTGACACCACTCCAAATCTCCCCACACGCATTAAATCCCCCGTCCCCACTCCAAATCTCCCCACACACATTAAATACCCCCATCCCCACTCCAAATCCCCCCGCACATTAAATACCCCCCATCCACACTCCAAAACCCAGCGCACATTAAATACCCCCCCGCATCCACACTCCAAGTCTTCGGTGTCTTCAGCTCCACTGGAGCACTTACCACCAGTGTGTTCACCTCTGCAGGGTGGCGAATGATGTCAGCAGCGTGATCACATGATCTGATCACGCTGCTGGCGTTGCTCTGACCATACGCGAGTACAATTGATCCCTGCGCTCTGCAGCTTCTCTGTGTCGCTGTCAGCTTGACAAGACGGCACAGAGAACGGCCTACTCACAGTCCGAGGGGCGGCGAATGCAGCCGCCGGGGGAGATTCTGCGGACCGCCGCATTAGGAGGCCCGACTGCGCCCCCATGCCGGCTGCGCCCATGGCACATGCCCCGGCTCCCCCACCCCCCTAGGTACGCCTCTGTGACCATGTGATATTTCAGTTTTTCTTTTTTAATAAATTTGCAAAAATTTCCACATCTGTTATTTTCAGTCAAGATGGGGTGCAGAGTGTACATTAATGAGAAAAAATGAACTTTTTTTAATTTACCAAATGGCTGCAATGAACCAAAGAGTGAAACATTTAAAGGGGTCTGAATACTTTCCATACTCACTGTATATCAGGATATGGGAGATATATATAATAACTTCCTTCTCACACCCAATGGGGGTGGTCTTTTTTGTCCTTTCTCATTCTCGGGTCCTCTACCAGCGGTCTGGGAGTTTAAGGGTTCTGCGCAGGATCTTAGTTGTTCCAAGCATTGCGCTTTTCTGGACAGAGAGCTCAGATGTTGCTCCTGGGATCTGCTGTAGCCATTCTTCCAACTTAGGGGTCACTGCTCCAAGTGCTCCTATCACCACTGGAATCACTGTTGCCTTCACCTTCCACATCTTCTCCAGTTCTCCTTTGAGGCCATGGTATTTTTCCAGCTTCTCATATTCCTTCTCTCTGATATTGCTGTCACTTGGCATTGCCACATCTATCATCATTATTGCCTTCTGGTCCTTGTCTGCTATCACAATGTCTGGTTGGTTAGCCAACACCTGCTTATCAGTATGGATCTTGAAGTCCCACAGGATTTTAGCCCTTTCATTCTCCACCACTTTCTCTGGGGTCTCCCACCTTGACATAGGGAGACTTAGCCCATATGCTGTGCAGATGTTCCTGTATAAAATTCTCGCTACTTGGTTGTGGCATTTGGTAAAACCTGTTCCTGCTTGCTTTTTGCATCCTGACACTATGTGTTGGACGGTTTCTGAGATTTCTTTGCATAGTCTGCACCTTGGGTCTTGTCTTGTGTGGTACATTCCTGCTTCTATGGATCTGGTACATAGTGCTTTCTCTTGTGTTGCTATGATGAGTGCCTCTGTGCTATCTCTGAGTCCAGCTTTCTCCAGCCATTGGTTTCTCCATGTCAGCCACCTCCATTATCTGTCGATGGTACATCCCTTGCAGAGGCTTGTCTTGCCTTGGCGCTCCATGTTCCTATTCTTCCTTCCAGATCTGTTGTTACTGCCTTAGGCTTTCTCTCAGCATCTCATCTTGTGGCGCCATTTTTCTGATGCATTCCCGGATACTCCTTGTTTCATCCGTGATGGTGGCTTGGATGCTTATCAAGCCTTGACCACCCTCCTTTCTGTTGGTATACAATCTTTGGGTGCCAGACTTAAGGTGGAGACCTCCATGCATTGTGAGGAGCTTTTGTGTCTTCACATCTGCAGCTTCTATCTCTTCTTTTGGCCAGCACACTATGCCAGCAGGGTATCAGAATATACTGTATATATCCTGATGTGTATATATATATATATATGTGTGTGTGTATATATATATATATAGATGTGTACATATGTGTGTGTGTGTGTGTATATATATATATATATATATATATATATATATATACACACACACACACAAATACAGGGGTTGGACAAAATAATGGAAACACCTAACGTTTTGGCATCATAATCTTCGAACATGTTATAAACATGCAAACCGTGACATATGGTAATGTTTTGTAGTTGATTATTTGTGTTATGTGATATGTGTATGTAAATTAACTGTTTGTTTTGCATAATTGTAAGAACATTGATGAGAACCTGATACCATTGGCAGACCTCTCGGATTTTCAGAGGCCAAATTGTTGGTGCTGGTATGGCAGATGCTAGTGTAACCGAAAGTGCCCGAATGCTTGGCGTGTCAAGAGGTACTGTCTCCAAAGTAATGAATGCGTTTGAAAGAGAAGGAAGCACAGGTCGGCCGAAAGTCGAAGTTGACTGAGAGAGACCGTCGGACTCTAAAGCGAATTGTGAGAGAGGATCGCAAGACCACGGCTCCGAAATCACTGCTGAGCTCCATGAACACGTGCAAAACCCAGTTTCCACGAAAACTGTTCGTCGGGAGCTGAACAAATCTGGATTCCACGGAAGAGCTGCAATTCGAAAACCACTGCTCTCAATGACAAATGTTTCCAAGCGTTTAGAGTGGTGTAGAAACCTCCAGAATTGTTCCCTCGAGCAGTGGAAGCATGTGATATTCTCAGACGAATCATTGTTTACCCTATTTCTGACCTCCGGCCTCATGTACGTTTGGAGACAGCCGAAAGAAGCATTCCATCCAGACGGCCTTCTCCCAACCGTAAAACATGGTGGAGGTTCTGTGATGATCTGGGGTGCTATTTCGTGGAGATCCGCCGGGCCAATGATATCCCTTCATGGAAGAATTAACAGCTGCGATTATTTAGGCATTTTGGGCGACCAAGTGCATCCTATAGTTCAAGCACTGTTCCCGGAGGGGAATGCCATCTTTCAGGATGATAATGCACCAATTCATACTGCTAGAATCGTTAAAGCATGGCGCGAGGAACATTCTAATGAAGTTGAGCATCTCATCTGGCCCCCACAATCCCAGACCTCAACATTATTGAACATTTATGGTCGATTTTAGAGATTCAAGTTAGACGTCATTTCCGCCGCCATCGTCGCGCAAAGAACTGGAGGGTGTTTTAACTGAAGAATGGGCTAAAATTCCTTTGGAAACAATTCACACCTTGTATGAATCCATACCTCGGAGAATTGAGGCTGTAATCGCCGTAAAAGGTGGACCTACACAATATTAAACTAACTTTTGTTGATGTTTCCAGGTGTTTCCATTATTTTGTCCAACCCCTGTATATACACATCAGGATGGGGTCCAGGATAAGGGACCATATATCAGGATGGGGGATATATATAGCAGGACCAGACCCAGGCAGGATAAGCGACATATATACCAGGATGTGGGATATATACCAGGATGGAGGACATATATGTACCAGGATGGTGCAAATCTTGCCCATTGGACTCTAGTAACACCACTGCCACTAGGCTTTTGCTTTATTCCCTCCATGACCAGAGAAACATTAGAGCAGGAAAGATAATTTTTTATCATTTGGGACCAGCACTGTCTGGTATGTGGCGATAGATTATTTAGGTTATTAATAGCTCTGTGTGCACAGAACCACAAGATAGTGTGAGTAAATGTTCACAAGTAAAAGCTGACATTTTGTAACAAAGCATCTCACAACTACAATTTGTAGCCTCCCTTTCTTTGAGCTGGATATTATGTTTATATAACTTCCCATTGCCGAGTATCAGTAGTTGCCGCTGGTCCTGCTTGGCCCTTATTCACATTGATGTCACTTTAACACATAGTAAGGTGTTAATACTAGAGGTTAGGACCATCCCCATTTGGGTACACCATGGAGCAGGTGGGATGGATTTTATGCTTTTTTAAATTAAAAACTGTGTTGACTAAGTGCCCTGTGTTATTTACATGCACTATTGCTTTTTGCTTACTTATAGCAGGGTATATGTTTTTGCCGCGTTTTTGTATGCGTTTTCTGTATGCGTTTTTGCATGTGTTTGGCTATGTGCGCACGTTGCGTATTTGCTTGCAGAAATTTCTGCAAGGTTTCTACATCCCTTGGCAGCAAAAATGCTGCGGAAAAATGTGCTGCGTTTTTGCATGCATTCTTTCCTATGCATTTAATGAGTCAAAAATGCAGGCAAAAACGCAAAAAGAATTGACATGCCGCAAAAAAAAACACACTGCAAATACGCGCGGAAATTTACTGGTCATGTGCACAACACTTTAGGATTGTCATTGCATAAGTATTCCATTTTGGACCATTTACGTGCGGAAGAAAACACATCAAATACGCAATGTGCGCACATAGCCTTATTGTACTGCAATGAATGCTTTTTTGAGCTAAATAAAGATACTTAAAAAAAAAAGTTTTTTGATGTAATTTATTGGTTCAACACCACCTTTTTCATGCTGATGCAGTAGCATCAGGGTAATGGGATTATGGTTTGGTGTCAGCAGCTGTCATTGACACCTTGCTCTAGCCTTAAGCCCCCGTCTCACATAGCGATATCGCTAGCGAGATCGCTGCTGAGTCACTAGTTTTGTGACGCAGCAGCGAGCTCACCAGCGATATCGCTGTGTGTGACATTCAGCGACGATCAGCCCCCTGCCGGGTATCGCTGATCGTCGCTGAAAGGCCAGGACATTTTTTTGATCGCTGGTCTCCCGCTGACAGGCACGCATCGCTGCGTGTGACAGGCAGGAGACCAGCGATCCGCAGGTAACCAAGGTACACAGCGGGTTTCCAGGCGCGGGGCTGTGCCTAGAAACCCGCTGTGTACCTTGGATACCAGCTCCCTGAAGCAGGGAGCTGGTAACCAAGGTACACAGCGGGTTTCCAGGCACCGCGCAGCGCCTGGAAACCCGATGTGTACCTTGGTTACCAGCTCCCTGCATCAGGGCGCTGGTATCCAAGGTACACTGCGGGTAACTAAGCGATGTTACCCGCAGTGTCGCTTGTACTGATCGCTGCCTGAGCTGCCTGTTTGGCAGCTCAGCAGCGATAATGTAGCGATACACCAGCGATCCTGATCGTTGTCGGGATCGCTGGTGTATCGCTATGTGAGACCCAGCCTTTAGTAATGAATGAAAAGGTGTCAGCACGACACCCTCATTACTAAGCCAATAAGTAAATACAAAGATACACACAAACAAACACACACACAGTCACCAGCCTATGTAGGAGCGTTAACAGAACAAACATACCTAGGCTGTAACCAGACAGCAACTGTTAATTTTAAAGAAAAAAAAAATGGTGTGGGCTCCTGCATAATTTTAATAACCAGCAGAGGGAAAGCCGATGGTTGGGGGCTGATGTTTATAGCATGGGAAGGGGGTAATACCCATGGAGCTTCCCAGGCTATTAATATCAGCTCACGTATACTTAGCCTTTACTGGCTATTAAAATGGGGGACCTCCCCAAAAAATATGTGGGGTACTCCTATTATTAATAACAAGCAAAGGCTATGCAGACAGCTGTGATACAGTTCAGGCATCTAATCCCAGTGTGTGATACGGCGAGCAGCACCAACTAACAGAATCGGAACTGCCAGCTGTCCTCAGTGACAATGTCCACATCTCGAGATCAATTTGCAGTCACCAACAAAATGGTTCCATCTGCACTGTGGTCCTAAACTTCATCCTCCCTTAGGCTAGGTTCACATCGCGTTAGGGCATCCGTTTAATGGATCCGTTAAACAGATGCGCTAACACTGATGTCATTTTTGACAGCTTTTTTTCTAGAGCTAATTTTGTTACCATGCGTTAGCCATACAGGTCTATGCACAGCGAACACATCCGTTCGCATTGCGTTTGACCCGATGCACCCCAAAATGCTGTAGACCACGTTCGAGGGTGCGTCACAAAGTAACGCATCATCGCTAACGCATGCCGAATTTGGCATGCGTTAGGATGCGCTACCATAATGGCGGCCAATGGGTGCGTTAACACATCCGTTACATAGTGTTAGTGCCGCTATGTAACGGATGCGTTAAACGGATGGCAGCTAACGCGATGTGAACCCAGGCTTACCCTTGTGTAAATGCCCAGAAGGGGACACACTTTCCCTGACGAAGCTGCCTTTGGAGTGGGGTCTCTCCCACCCCCCTGGTCCCGGGACTGCTCTCCTCTTACTATAGACATTCCTGACTCTCTGGCTTAACCCTTTAACTGCCTGACATAGGTGATATTTTTTAGCTTTATATGGCTACCACTGGTGTTTCCATTTTCAATGCTCTCTGATTTCCCCATTCTAATTTTTTCATAGGTCATTACCTACTATTTCTTAGGCTATTACACCTGGGGATGTTTTTTACATTAGCTCAATGTCCTAGCAGTTTGGGGTGGTTCTTTTGTTGGGCCCAACTATCTAACTGTACCTAGCTACCGTCTTTGGGGACGCCCATTTTCGGTCTCGTGTTATTTGATAACCTGTATAACATAAGGTTTTCTATTTTGATATTTTGTATATTGTACATTGTCTGTTGATATTTGCCCTGCTGTAACAGAGTTGTCCGAATGGGGGCAGTCCCAATTTAATCTATATTATAGTCTTTGATTTCCTTATAGCTTTATACCAGGGATGTGGTTATGTTATATTGTACCTGTTCTAAAAAGTTTTTAATCTATCTTTGTTGTTTTTGTATATCAATGAGCTAATATATTTATACTTTATTGGCTAATTTTCCCTCTGGAGTGCGCTATTTCCATGCATTCACTTTTTCTCGTTCCCAGAAGGGGAGGAGACATCACACACGTGTGACCAGATCTCGCCCATTTTTACTGCAGTAGTAATGTGAGCTAGTAGAACATTAGGTTTAAATGGCAAATTTCAGCTGCTGCTCCCCCTGGTGTTTAAAAGTGGAAAATATTTGAATATTTTAGAGTCTCTTTTGATTGACTCATTCATCTCCTCATTACTTCCTCCCAGGGTCGGGATAAGGGGTAGGCACCGACCTAGGGTGCTACCTTCTGCCTACCTGAAGGTGGGGCACCTTGGGGACAAAAAAAAAGGGGTTGGGGCTAACACGTGTACCCACTATTAAATGATATGAATATTCACTGCGCCCCACGCCCTTAATCCCACCCACCTCTCTGCACTGAAGCTGATGATGAGAGGGGGTGGAGAGCAGTGAATATTCATTCTCTTTAATAGTGGGCACAGGTGTTAGACACAGCTGCTAGCTTCCTATAGCAGGTGCGCAATCACTAGTGTACTCTATTAAGGAAAATGAATATTCACTGCTCCCCACGCTCATAATCCCGCCCACCTCTCTGCACTAAAGTCGGCGCCGAGAGGTAGATGGGACTATGGGAGTGGAGACCAGTGAATATTCATTATCTTCAATACACAACACAAGTGTAACCTGATGTTAGCGTGTGTGGGTGCATAACAATGACGTCACATGCTTCTTACACGTTTCAGATCACCAAACAAATGTAAAAATTGGACAAAGATAACTGCATTTTGTGTTTACTTGTGTTTTCAATTGAAGGTCTTTATTAATGAGGGAAAAATAAATTCATACCTACAGGGCTCTGTGTGAAAAAGTGATTGCCCTTTAAACCTAATAACTGGTTGAGCCACCCTTAGCCGCAACAACTGCAATCATTTCTGATAACTGGCAATGAGTCTTTTACAACGCTCTGGAGGAATATTGGCCCACTCATCTTTGCAGAATTGTTGTAATTCAGCCACATTGGAGGGTTTCCGATCATGAACCGCTTTTTTAAGGTCATGCCACAGCATCTCAATCGGAGTAAGGTCAGGATTTGACTTTGCCACTCCAAAGTCATTTTATTTTTCTTAAGCCATTCAGAGGTGGACTTGGTGTATTTTGGATCATTGTCCTGCTGCATAACCCAAGTGCACTTCAGCTTGAGTTCACGAACAGATGGCCGGACATTCTCCTTCAAGATTTTTTGATAGACAGTAGAGTTCATGGTTCTATTTACCACAGCATGTCTCCCAGGCCCTGAAGCAGAAAAACATCCCCAGTCCACCACACCACCACATTTTACTATTGGTATGATGTTCCTTTTCTGAAATGATGTGTTACTTCTACGCCAGATATAATGAGACAAACAACTTCCAAAAAGTTCAACTTTTGTCTTGCCAGTCCACAGAGTATTCTCCCAAAAGTCTTGAAGATCATCAAGATGCTTTCTGGCAAAAAGTGAGACTGCTGGAGGAGGCAAGAGTGTCATGTTGCTGCAGGCTGGGATGAGGGGGTGTTCGGATGTGCGCCACTGCAGGTGAAAATGGCTGCGGTGCTCTGTGGTGCGGGGGGGCTCCGCCAGTATTTTGTGAAAGCCCGGAGCCCCCCCGCATATCCATTACTGCGATGCGGTGGCCTCCGGAAAAATGGCCACCAGGGAGGCGCATGCTCAGATTGAGATCTCAGCAACATGATCTCGGGTGCCGAGATCTCGGGACGAGAGCTCGCTACTGAGTTCTCGTTTTGAGCATGCACCGCCCCCGGCGGCTATTTTCCCGGAGGCCACCGCATCGCAGTAATGAATATGTGGGGAGGGGCTCCGGGCTTTCACTAAATGCCGGCGGTGCTACCCGCACCACAGCCATTTTCATCCGCAGTGGCGCACATCGGAATACCCCCTCATTCCAGCCTGCAGCAACGCGCCACTCTTTCCTCTTCAAGCAGCGACCCTGGGACCCTGCTCCACCGTGGCCGGTAAGGTATATCCGCATTATCAGATGCACCACCATTTTCCCCCCAAATTTGGCATCTTATAATCTGAAAAATATGGTATATACCAGGATGGGGGACATATACTGTATATCTGGAAGGGTCACAGGATGGGGGAAATTAGTATAGAATTGGGGAAGATTAACAGTGTCATCAGCAGACTCCACCACCACCACATGGTATAAGCCGCGGTTCATAAAGGTGGATGGTGCAGCGTTTATAGCTAATTAATCTCTCTCCTCACTACATTCCTGCTTCCACTCTTTGCAAATGCCCTCCACTGGCTCCCAATTTCACAGCATATCCAGTTTAAACTACTAATACTGATCTACAAAGCCATCCATAACCTTTCTCCTCCGTATATTTCCGAACTAATCTCTCAATATCTTCCCTCACGTAATCTCCGGTCCTCCCAAGACCTCCTTCTCTCCTCCACGCTTATTCGCTCCACACCCAATCGCCTCCAAGATTTCTCCTGAATATCCCCATCCTCTGGAATTCTGTGCCCCAACACGTTCGGTTATCCACCACATTTGGATCCTTCAGACGGAACCTGAAAACCCATCTCGCCAAAAAAGCTTACAACCTGTAATGACCACGCGGCCACCTCAACACCATCGGAGCTGCTGCAACCCCCGACCTACTGTCTCCTTCCCCATAATCCTGTAGAATATAAGTCTGCAAAGGCAGGGTCCTCTCCCCTCTGTATCAGTCTGTCACTGTTAGTTTTGTTTACTGTAAGTGATATCTGTAATTTGTATGTAACCCCCTTCTCATGTGCAGCACCATGGAATCAATGGTGCTATATAAATAAATAATTATAATGGCAGTGTGGCAGATGTAGATCATTAAGGCGGACAGTGTGGAGGTCATATACTATAGCAGGCTTATTTAGGTGAGACTACGTGCAGATATTTTTTATTCAGGAACATTTTAATAACATTGTTATTTTTAAAGGGTACTGTTTGTGGATGTGCTGCAGAAGACCGGAGAAGAGGGAATCTAGAGAGACGAGCTATGGATGTGAAAAGTCATCATCCCGTCTGGACAAGCTGTAGATGAACCAAAAGAAAACAATCAGAGAAGAGATGACCCATAAGGTACCTGGATGTAATTGTTTACCATTACCATTACATGAAATATGTCTTCAACAAGCAGTTCAGGATTTATGGATCAACTGTCTGGCATGGAGGTAACAAGTGCTGTATTGGTGGGAACAGTCACTAAGGTATTGGCCCCTGAAAAGAGACGCTGCTCCATCTCAATAGTCGCACATTTTCCTGACGAAGTCTATCAGCTCTCTCCGGGCAGCTCTAGCGTTAGCTATACCCTGTCTGGCCTGCAGTCCTCCCTCTGTTCCGTCTCTGCTGAAAGTGACAGCCCGTCTCACATGTCGCCTTCGATCACCAGCCCAAGCTTGGGTCTCTGGTATAAAATTCTGTGAGGCCCAAGTGGTGTTAATATGATCACTGCACCCCTGGATTAATTCGTTGGGGGGTGTAGTTTGTAAAATGAGGTCACTTTTGGGGTTTTCTGCTGTTCTGGCACCTCACGGACTCTGCCAAAGTGACATGGCACACTCAATCCAGTCCAGCAAAATCTCAACTCCAATATGGTGCTTATTCCATTCTGAGTTTTAGTCTGTGCCTCAAAAGTACTTTTCAACCACATATGGGGTATCGATATACTCCGGAGAAACTGCACAACAAATTTGAGGGTCCATTTTCTCCTGCTATCCTTGTGAAAATGAGAAAATTTGAGGCTAAAACAACATTTTTGTTGGAAAAATATATATTTTTTCATTTTCACAGATCAACGTAAAATTCTGTGGCGCACCTGTTACCATTTTGGCATTATGCTTCGGGTCATGGTCCATTTGGAAGACCCATTTCCGCCTAAGCTTTAACTTCTTGGCTGATTTCTTGAGATGTTGCTTCAGTATTGTCACATAATCTTCTTTTCTCATGATGCCATCTATTTCGTGAAGTGCACCAGTCCCTCCTGCAGCAAAACAACCCCACAACATGATGCTGCCACCCCCGTGTTTCACAGTTAGGGCTCATACTCACTTGCTGGAAAAAAATCGGTCAGTTTTCAGGATGGTCCGATTATGTGCAATTGACATGCGATTTGCATGCGATTTTTTATAGCACCATCTATTGCATTAGCGATTACCATGCCAAAATCGCATCAAATCGCAGCATGTTGCGATTTTTTTCTCACACCGATTTCGGCTGAGAAAAAAATCGCAAATGAGATGTCACCTATTGAATAACATTGGTCCGATTTGAATCAGATTTTTTATCTGCTGAAAATCATCCGTTTTCGGCTCAAGTGAGTATGAGCCCTTAGGTTGATGTTCTTAGGCTTCCAAGCTTCTCCCTTTTTCCTCCAAACGTAACGATGGTCATTATGGCCAAAAAGTTCAATTTTAGTTTCGTTAGACCACAGGACATGTCTCCAAAAATGAAAGTTTTTCTTCCTGTGTGCATTTACAAACATTAATCTGGCTTTTTTATGTTTCTTTTGGAGTAATGGCTTCTTCCTGGCAGAGTGGCCTTTCAGCCCATGTTGATACAGTGCTCATTTCATTGTAGATACTGACACAATCTTACCAATATCTGTCATCTTCACAAGGTCTTTTGCTTTTGTCCTTGGATTGACCTGCACATGTCGGACCAAAGCACGTTCATCTCTGGGATACAGAACCCTTCTCCTTCATGAGCGGTATGATGGCTGGACATTCCCATCTTGTTTGTACTTTCATATAATGTTTGTACAGATGAATGAGGCACCTTCAGGTATCTTCAAATTGTACCCAAGGATGAGCCACAATTTTTTTTATGATATCATGGCTGATTTCTTGAGACTTTCCCATGATGCTACACAAAGAAGCAGTGTGTTTCATGTGTGCATTAAAATACTTCCACAAGAGTGTCTCTAATTAGCTTAGGTGTTGCCATCTGTGACTGCAGACATCTGAATCCCCTCTGTACACAGGGGGTTTCACTGGTTTCTGACCCGGGACTGGAGGGTATGTATGTGTTATCCAGACTCCCAGCCAGTGGGCGTGGCCTTGCTCCATACACTTTTATTGAGGGAAGCTGTGCCCTCAAGTCAGCCAAACCCACTCGACGGCCACAGCACTAGACAGGGCGCAGCCTCGCTTCCATACATTTCTATTGAGCTAAGCCGTGCCCTCTAGTCCACCACACTCACTTGATGGCCTCATCACTAGACAGGGAGCAGCCTCGCTCTATACAAGTGTGTTCTATGCAAGTGTACTGTGTTGTGAATGTGCTAGAAATGAATTCTGAGCAGAAGCTCCCTCTGGTGGTTACAAACAGTACTGAATTATCCAATGAAGATTGTGAGGATTGGCGATCAGGTGTTACTGACTGGTCTTATATAAGGGAGGTTCCCTCCCATCAGGGTTGCCGGTGATCAATTGTTCTGGTCTCATCTTTGATTCCTGTTCACTTTGAAGCTTGCTGTTTCGTGCCTGCATCTTCTGCTAACAGATAAGACATTTTCTTCTTTTAGTTTCTTGGTGCTTTCTTTTTGCATTTTGTCCTGCACTTCTGTGGGGGTCTGCCGGGTCCCCTCCAGGGGCTTGTGCTCCTCTCAGTTTAGTTCAGCCAGTTGTTTGTTCATTTGCATTTTCCAGTGGCTGCTGCTTGTTTTGTTACACCAGAGAACTAATTTAGGTGGTAGAGGTCGTGTGATCTCAGGTGTTTTTGTAATTAGTAGAGTTGGTACTTTTTAGGGTTTTTTGGGATTGCAGTAAGTGACCTTCCTAACCTTTTCTATCTAGGAAGTTTGGGCCCCAACGTTTGCTCATACTATTTTCTGTCTGTGTCTGTATCTCCTCTTGTCTAACCGCCATTACATGTTTGGGGGCTTTCTATGTTCTTTGGGGATCTGCTCCGGGGCAGATAGTTTTCCTCTTTCTGTCTTTAGGTGTTGTTAGCTTCTCAGGCTGTGACGAGGCGTCTAGGACCAACGTAGGTACGCTCCACGGCTGCCTTTAGTTGTGGTGGTTAGTCAGGGTACTGCAATCCAATAGATTCCAACCTCTCTGGTGTATTTCCTTTTTTGCCTGCTCTCCTCAGCTACCAAATCATAATAGTATCACCGGCCATAAAACTGATATTTATATGGTACTCACAGAAGGGAAAAATAGTGTTAAAGAAAGAAGATTGTCAGAGTTGTCAGAGATTTTTTTATTTTTTTTTTCCCTCTGTATCTCTGGGTGCTGAGGAGGATTTTTTATTTTTTCTCTCAATGGAGTTTGCACAGTTGTCTGGCCGTGTGGATCAGCTTGCCACTGAAGTTCGGAGTATTGCTACCTATCTTGCAGGGTTGCCTGTTGTGGAACCTAGGATTCCCATGCCAGATTTGTTTTTAGGGGATCGAGCTAAATTTCTGAATTTCAAAAATAACTGTAAGTTGTTTTTTGCCTTAAAATCTAAGTCCTCAGGGAACGCAGCGCAGCAGGTTCAAATTGTCATCTCTCTCCTGCGCGGCGATCCTCAGGATTGGGCTTTTTCCCTGACACCTGGGGATCCTGTTTTGAGTAATGTTGATGCATTTTTTCAGGCTCTGGGGTTATTGTACGATGAACCTAATGTCACTGATCAAGCTGAAAAAACCTTGTTGGCATTAAATCAGGGGCTTGAGGACGCTGAGTTATACTGTCAGAGATTCTGAAGGTGGGCAGTCCTGACCAAATGGAATGACGATGCTTTGGCAGCCCTTTTTCGGAAGGGTCTGTCGGAGAATGTAAAGGATGTTATGGTGGGATTCCCTGTCCCCTCTGGTCTCAATGATTCTATGTCATTAGCGATTCAAATTGACAGACGTTTGCGTGAGCGTAGAGGTATGCGTGGAATAGTGTTGCCTTGTGAACCAGCTTCTGAACCCATGCAGTGTGATGGATTGGCTTCTGGGGCACAGCGTCAGGAGTTTCGAAAGCGCAATGGGTTGTGTTTCTACTGTGGTGATGCCTCTCATGCTATTTCAGTCTGCCCTAAGCGGGGAGGACGTTTTGCACGCTCAGTTGTCTTGGGTAGTGTTCAGACTAAATTTTTGTTGACTGTTACCCTGATTTGCTCCCTGTCCACATTTTCTGCTCAGGCTTTTGTTGATTCGGGAGCAGCTATTAACCTGATAGATTTTGATTTTGCTAAACGTTGTGGGTTTCCCTTGATACCCCTACGGAAGTCTATTCCCTACTGGGGATCGATTCTACCCCTTTGGCTGAGAATAAACCTCAGTTCTCTACTCAGGTGATAATGAGGGTTGAACCTGATCATCAGGAGAGTTGCAAATTTTTGGTGCTGTATAATCTGCATGACATTATTGTACTGGGTTTCCCTTGGTTACAGTCTCATAATCCTGTTTTGGATTGGAAATCTGTGTCTGTGACCAGTTGGGGCTGCCAATGTGTTAATGCCAACACTCCTGTTTTTTCTGCCTCCCCCCAGGCTCAGGATGTTCCTGACTTTTTGACTGATTTTTCTGATATGTTTAGCGAAAGTAAATCTGCATCCTTGCCCCCCCATAGGAGCTATGACTGCGCTATTGAATTAGTGCCTGGTAGTAAATTCCCTAAAGGTCGCCTTTTTAACTTGTCTGTACCTGAACATGACGCTATGCGGTCTTATATCAAGGAGTCATTGGAGAAGGGTCATATCAGACCATCCTCTTCACCCTTGGGTGCCGGTTTTTTCTTTGTGGCCAAAAAGGATGGTTCATTAAGGCCGTGTATTGATTATCGTCTCTTGAACAAGATCACTGTGAAATATCAATATCCGTTACCCTTGATTTCTGACCTGTTTTCCAGGGTGAAAAGTGCTACTTGGTTTACCAAGCTTGACCTCAGGGGGGCATATAACCTTATTCGCATTAAGCACGGGGATGAATGGAAGACGGCATTTAATACCCCAGAGGGGCATTTTGAGTACCTAGTGATGCTCTTTGGGCTCACTAATGCTCCTTCTGTCTTCCAGTCCTTCATGAATGACATTTTCAGGGATTTTGTGGATAAATTTCTGATTGTTTATTTGGATGATATCTTGATTTTTTCCAATGACTGGGACTCTCATGTGAAACATGTTCGGACTGTGTTCCAGATTTTGAGAGAGAGTGCTCTGTATGTGAAGGGATCAAAGTGTCTTTTTGGCGTACAGAGGATCTCATTTCTGGGATTCATTTTGTCCCCATCTGTTATTGAAATGGACCCGGTCAAGGTTCAGGCCATCTGTGATTGGGTCCAACCTACTTCATTAAAGGCTCTTCAGAGATTCTTGGGTTTTGCCAATTTTTATCGTAAATTTATTGGTAATTTCTCTGTTATTGTTAAACCATTGACTGATTTGACCAAAAAGGGTTCTGATGTGGTGAATTGGCCTCCTGAGGCAGTCTCTGTGTTTCAGGAACTTAAGCAGAGATTCACTTCTGCTCCTGTTCTACGGCAGCCTGATGTTTCTCTGCCATTTCAGGTGGAGGTTGATGCCTCTGAAATTGGGGCAGGTGCCGTTTTGTCCCAAAGAGATCCAGAGACCTCTAAAAGTAACCCTTGTGCCTTTTTCTCTCGAAAATTTTCTCCAACTGAACGTAATTATGACGTGGGTAATCGGGAGTTATTGGCCATGAAGTGGGCTTTTGAAGAGTGGAGACATTGGCTGGAGGGAGCCAAACATCAGGTGGGTTCTCACGGACCATAAGAATCTGGTTTATCTGGAATCAGCCAAGCGACTTAATCCTAGACAGACCAGGTGGGCCTTGTTTTTCACACGTTTTAATTTTGTGGTTTCCTTTCTTCCTGGCACTAAGAATGTTAAGGCGGATGCCCTCTCGAGGAGTTTCCTTGCGGACTCTCCTGAGTTATCTGATCCTGCTGTTATTTTGAAAGAGGGTGTAGTTCTTTCCGCCATCTCGCCCAATTTGAGACTGGCTCTGGAAGGGTGTCAGGAGGATAAACCCGAGAGCTGCCCTATTGGGAAATTGTTTGTCCCAGACCGGTGGAAAAAGAGTGTGATGTCTGAGATTCATTGTTCCACGTTGGCCGGTCATCCCGGAATTTTTGGTACCAGAGACTTGGTTAGTCGGTCCTATTGGTGGCCTACTTTCTCTCGTGACGTCAGGGAATTTGTGCAGTCCTGCGGGACTTGCTCTCGCTCCAAGCCTTGCTCTCGCTCTAGTGGTTTGTTGATGCCATTGCCTGTGCCCAAGAGACCATGGACCCATATCTCTATTGATTTCATTTCCGACCTCCCTGTTTCTCAGAGAATGACCGTTATCTGGGTGATTTGTGATAGGTTTTCCAAAATGATACATCTTGTGCCATTACCTAAGTTGCCTTCCTCCTCTGAATTGGTGCCTTTGTTCCTTCAGCACGTGGTTCGGTTACACGGCATTCCTGAGAACATTGTGTCTGACAGAGGAGTCCAGTTTGTTTCCAGATTTTGAAGGATTTTTTGTTCTAAACTTGGTGTTCAATTGTCTTTCTCCTCGGCTTTTCATCCTCAGACCAATGGACAAACTGAGAGAACCAGACATTGGAGACTTATCGGAGATGCTTTGCGTCTGCTGATCAGGATGACTGGGTCTCTTTTTTGCCTTTGGCTGAGTTTGCTCTTAATAATAGGGCTAGCTCTGCCACTTTGATGTCTCCATTTTCTTGCAATTTTGGGTTTCACCCTCGATTTTCTTCAGGACAGACGGAGGCTTCTGTCTGTCCAGGTGTTGACTCTGTTGTGGAGCGTATGCAGCAGATTTGGGACCAGGTAGTGGAGAGGTTGTCCCTCTCTCAGGAGAGGGCCCAGCGGTTTGCCAACCGGCATAGGACTGATGGTCCTCGGTTTAAAGTGGGGGACTTGGTCTGGTTGTCCTCAAGAAATATCCCTATGAGAGTTGCATCTCCTAAGTTTAAGCCTAGGTTCATTGGACCTTATAAGATCATGGAGATTCTTAATCCTGTTTCCTTTCGTTTACTTCTTCCAGGGACATTTAAGATCCATAACGTGTTCCACAAGTCCTTATTGAAGAGGTTTGTCGAGCCAGTGGTTCCTATGGCTGTGTCTCCTGACCCTGTTTTGGTTGAGGGCAATCTGGAGTATGTGGTTGAGAAAATATTGGATTCTCGTTTTTCTAGACAGAAACTCCAGTATTTGGTTAAGTGGAGAGGTTATGGTCAGGAGGACAATTCTTGGGTGTTTGCTTCGGACATCCATGCTAGGAGACTCATCCGTGCGTATCACAGAGCTCATCCTGACCGACCTGGTTGCTCAAATGAGGGTTCGGTGTCCCCTCCTCAAGGGGGGGGGTACTGTTGTGAATGTGCTAGAAATGAATTCTGAGCAGAAGCTCCCTCTGGTGGTTACAAACAGTACTGAACTATCCAATGAAGATTGTGAGGATTGGCGATCAGGTGTTACTGACTGGTCTTATATAAGGGAGGTTCCCTCCCATCAGGGTTGCCGGTGATCAATTGTTCTGGTCTCATCTTTGATTCCTGTTCACTTTGAAGCTTGCTGTTTCGTGCCTGCATCTTTTGCTAACAGATAAGACATTTTCTTCTTTTAGTTTCTTGGTGCTTTCTTTTTGCATTTTGTCCTGCACTTCTGTGGGGGTCTGCCGGGTCCCCTCCGGGGGCTTGTGCTCCTCTCAGTTTAGTTCAGCCACTGTTGTTTGTTCATTTGCATTTTCCAGTTTTTTCAGTGGCTGCTGCTTGTTTTGTTACACCAGAGAACTAATTTAGGTGGTAGAGGTCGTGTGATCTCAGGTGTTTTTGTAATTAGTAGAGTTGGTACTTTTTAGGGTTTTTTGGGATTGCAGTAAGTGACCTTCCTATCCTTTTCTATCTAGGAAGTTTGGGCCCCAACGTTTGCTCATACTATTTTCTGTCTGTGTCTGTATCTCCTCTTGTCTAACCGCCATTACATGTTTGGGGGCTTTCTATGTTCTTTGGGGATCTGCTCCGGGGCAGATAGTTTTCCTCTTTCTGTCTTTAGGTGTAGTTAGCTTCTCAGGCTGTGACGAGGCGTCTAGGACCAACGTAGGTACGCTCCACGGCTGCCTTTAGTTGTGGTGGTTAGTCAGGGTACTGCAATCCAATAGATTCCAACCTCTCTGGTGTATTTCCTTTTTTGCCTGCTCTCCTCAGCTACCAAATCATAACAGTACTGTGTGTGTTTATTTAACCCTTTCTTTACTATAGGATTAGTAATAAATAGGGGTCTTATTGACACCTATGCATTACTAAGCCTGGCTTAACGCCACCTTACAATAGCAAGGTGGCATTAACCCTTTATGAACCCCACTTGCCACCACTACAGGGCAAGTGGGAAGAACCCGACAAAGCTCCAGAATAGGTGCATCCAATAGATGCGCCTTTTCTAGGCAGGTGGGGGCTGCTGTTTTTAGGCTGGGGGGGCCATAATAATGGCCCCTTTCCAACCTGAGAATAGCAGCCCCCAACTGTATAGTTTTGCCGGGTTGGTTGAAAACCTAAGGGGGACCCCACGTTGGGTTTTTCATTGATTCTCCCTGCTCGCTGTTGCCGGCAGAGCAGGAAGAATTATGTCAGGGAACTTCAGCACCACAGGCAGTGGGACAGTGCTTACCATAGCTGTCCGTGCTGGCTGTGTGGTCCTGATGCGGCACACATGTGCCACACGGATATACCAGGTTTTAACACGGACACACGCACACGGATCTCTCCGGTACCGATTTTTCCAGTACTGGAAATATCTGGACTTGTGAGACTGGCCTTACAACCAGGTCGAACAACCAGTTACGAAGAGAACATCACCAGATGGTGACTTTCAGGGATAGCCTCAAAATATCTGGATGTGCATATACTGGTGGGGAAAAAAGGGAGAAAGAAGTAAATCTAGTAAGTCAGAGGGGAGCTTGAAGCTGACACAAGAGAGTGGGGGGTGCTTGATACAAGAATACCTAATTAGGTTAAAGCGGTAATAACCCCTGGATACTTCCTCTATGGAAGGGGGCACAAGGTCTCCGTGTGCTTTCTGCGAGGAAGCTTAAGGTTTCATGATGACACAGCAATGTGGTCAGAAAGCAGCTTGTATTATAGATAAGCGTTCACAAGTTCCTGCACTTCTCTGGAAGAATCCACCATACAGAATTTTTTTATATGACCAGATGTGGCAGTTGCTCCCAGAAGAGAACGTTAGGGAAATGCTTCACAATGCTTTATCTTTGTAGGAGTGGATAGCAAGAAAAAAAGTCCCAAATTATATAAAAGACATTTATTGTGAACAATGTCTACCAAGTTTTTACCTGGGATCATTAAAAGGTTTGTCCGGTAATTTTATATTTATGGCCTATTCTTTGAATCAGTCATCATCTGAACTGTGAAGGTGTGACACCCGGCCTCCTCACCAACAGCTGTTCCCGATGCCTGTGGCTTCCAGATATTGCATAGCTCCATCAACTGTATAGTGGCTGCAACCAGGTACTGCACATCCGCCCTCTATTGATTTGAGTAGGAGGCTGACCTGCAGTACCCATCCACGGCCGCTATGCATTTGACAAAGGTGTGCAGCTCCACAATTTTGCACATTCAGCCATCTCAGACTCTGTGAACAGCTGATCATTGGGGGTGCAACACCTATCAGATATGTATGACCTAGCCCAAGGATAGGCCATCAACATAAAAATCCTCGACAACCCCTATGTGCTGCCTGTCAGGATAGCCTGCATCCTAAATTCACATATGTGAACCTTCCATAAAATGTCAACTAAATACATAATCAGTGTGTGCAAAGCCTGAATGCCCCTTGGTACCCATGCATTTTTAACTTATTTTCCCAAGGAAACACGCTTGGGAAGGTAACCATCTTTTAAATCCCAAGGAAAATGATTTAGGCTTCCTTCCTTTTCTAGAGTTTCTTCCATAACATACTATTTCTTAATCTATCATGCATACCACAATGCAGCAAGATATCATGTTGCAGAAAACTGTAATTTGCCACAGAGTGGAACGTACGTCGGAGTTTTGGGGTTTCTACACTTGTGTAGTTTTTTCTTTATAGTAGGTCTGTCATTTGATATAAACAAAGTTTTTTCACTATATTTAACTATTCATGTGTTATATAATTACTCACCTTTTTATACTATAATACTTTTGCTGTTTTACATACAGATCAGTATACATTTTTAGAGAATGCAACACCATTATTTATATTTTACCCATTCATTATATGTTATCGTGGAACTTTATTCTGTGCATGCCCCCACTATTTTTATTTGCTTCTGATTATATGTGCTAATAAAATTATACCTTTTTTTAAAAAAAAAACATATCTTTCTGTGGTTATTTACTCCTTCCAGTAGGTTACTCAACATCTTAATTGGGTAAATTTGCAAAGTGCTTGTGAAATCAAAACAGTTTGCATTTTACCTCTTCTTGAAAATCCACTGTTCTCAAGGACAGGATTTTTAATTTAATAGTTTACAACTTGTTGCCAAGGTTACCGGCCACCGACACAGTCTATCGCAGGGAGACACCAACAAGTCTTTCCCTCAGCTGGAAAGTCTAGCTGTCTTTGTGAGAGGTGAGCTAGCTTTGGTTGCATGCTTCTCACCATTCAATTCTATAAATGAACCCCTTTACAACCTATGACTTATAGGTACATCATAGGTCGCCTCCCCCTTTGATGTGGACTCTGGCGCTGAGCCCGCATGTTTTCAGGCACATGACAACTGATCTGATCAGCTGTCATGTGACCCTAACAGCCGCAGGTGTAATCGCAATCCATCTGCGGCTGTTAACATGTTAAATGCTGCTGTCAATCTCTGACAAAGGCATTTAACATGCCAGCGTCGAAAGCGCGGCACTAGCTCCACCTGCGTTCAGAGCAGATAAACATTTTTGCTATGTGTAGCACAAGCGATCATAAGATCGCAGCTTCAAGTCTCCTAGAGCAGGGTTCCCCAATGCCAGTCTTCAAGGCCCGCCAACAGGTCATGTTTTCAGGATTTCCTTAGTATTGCACAGATGATAATTGCATCACCTGAGCAATACAAAGGAAATCCTGAAAACATGACCTGTTGGTGGGCCTTGAGGACTGGAGTTGGGGAACACAGTCCTAAGAAGACTATTGAAACAAATAAACAAAAAAATGTTTTTCAAAAAATTACTATATATATATATATATATATATATATATATATATATATATATATATATATATATATAAAAATATTAATAAAAATTAATTACCCTTTTGCCCCACTCAAAAAACAAAACAAACAGGGGCAGACACTGACAGCTTGGGCCCCCCTCCTTTTATGGCGACAAAGCTACATACATATATATATATATATATATATATATATATATATATATATATATATACATACACACATACATACACACACACTGCTCAAAAAAATAAAGGGAACACTCAAATAACACATCCTAGACAATCTGAATTAATTGAAATATTCTCATTGAATACTTTGCTCTGTACAAAGTTGAATGTGCTGACAACAAAATCACACAAAAATCAATGGAAATCAAATTTATTAACCAATGGAGGCCTGGATTTGGAGTCACACACAAAATTAAAGTGGGATGTAATGTCCTTAAAACAAGTCAAAATGATGTTCAGTAGTGTGTGTGTGGTCTCCACGTGCCTGTATGACCTCCCTACGCCTGGGCATGCTCCTGATGAGGCGGCGGATGGTCTCCTGAGGGATCTCCTCCCGACCTCGACTAAAGCATCCGCCAACTCCTGAACAGTCTGTGGTGCAAGTTGACGTTGGTGGATGGAGCGAGACATGATGTCCCAGATGTGCTCAATCGGATTCAGGTCTAGGGAACGGGAGGGCCAGTCCATAGCTTCAATGCCTTCATCTTGCAGGAACTGCTGACACACTCCAGCCACATGAAGTCTGGCATTGTCCTGCAAAAGGAGGAACCCAGGGCCAACCGCACCACCATATGGTCTCACAAAGGGTCTGAGGATCTCATCTCGGTACCTAATGGCAGTAAGGCTACCTCTGGCGAGCACAAAGAAATGCCACCCCACACCATTACTGACCCACTGCCAAACCAGTCATGCTGAAGGATGTTGCAGGCAGCAGATCGCTGTCCATGGCGTCTCCAGACTCTGTCGCATGTGCCCAGTGTGAACCTGCTTTCATCTGTGAAGAGCACAGGGCACCAATGGCGAATTTGCCAATCCTGGTGTTCTGTGGCAAATGCCAAGCGTCCTGCACGGTGTTGGGCTGTGAGCACAACCCCCATTTGTGGACATCGGGCACTCAGACCATCCTCATGGAGTCGGTTTCTAACCGTTTGTGCAGACACATGCACATTTGTGGCCTGCTGGAGGTCAATTTCCAGGACTCTGGCAGTGCTCCTGTTCCTCCTTGCACAAAGGCAGAGGAAGTGGTCCTGCTGCTGGGTTGTTGCCCTCCTGCGGCCCCCTTTACATCTCCTGGTGTATTGGCCTGTCTCCTGGTAGCGCCTCCAGCCTCTGGACAGTACGCTGCCAGACACAGCAAATCTTCTTGCCACAGCTTGCATTGATGTGCCATCCTGGATGGGCTGCACTACCTGAGCCACTTGTGTGGGTTGTAGAGTCTGTCTCATGCTACCACGAGTGTGAAAGCACAACCAACAAAAGGGACCAAAACATCAGCCAGAAAGCATTGGTACTGAGGTGTGGACTGTGGTCCCCACCTGCAGAACCACTCCTTTATTGAGTGTGTCTTGATAATTGCCAATAATTTCCATCTGTTGTCTATTCCATTTGCACAACAGCATGTGAAATTGATTGTCAATCAGTGTTGCTTTCTAAGTGAACAGTTTGATTTACTTGGAGTTATATTCTGTTGTTTACGTGTTCCCTTTATTTTTTTGAGCAGTGTATATATACACGCACATATACATACATACATATATACACATATACATATACAGCTCTGGCAAAAATAAAGAGACCACTGCAAAATTTTCAGTTTGTCTGATTTTTCTCTTTATAGGTATATTTTTGAGTAAAATGAAAATTGCTCTTTCATTCTATAAACTACTGACATGTCTCCGAATTTCCAAGCACTAAATTTTGTATTTATTTTCAGAAAATGAGAAATGGTCAAAATAACAAAAAATGCATTGCTTGCAGACCTCAAATAATGCTAAGAAAACAAGTTCATATTCATTTAGAAACAACAATACTAATGTTTTAACTCAGGAAGAGTTCAGAAATCAATACTTTGTGGAATAACCATGATTTTTAATCACAGCTTTCATGCGTCTTGGCATGCTTTCCACTAGTTTTTCACACTACTTTTGGGTGACCTTATGCCACTCCTGGTACAAAAATTTAAGTTCTTTGATGGCTTGTGACTATTCATCTTCCTCTTGATTACATTCCAGAGGTTTTCAATGGGGTTCAGGTCTGGAGATTGGGCTGGCAATGACAGGAATTTGATGTGGTGGTCCTTCATCCACACATTGATTGACATGTGTGGCATGGCGCATTGTCCTGCTGGAAAAACCAGTCCTCAGAGTTGGGGAACATTGCCTGAGCAGAAGGAATCAACTGTTTTTCCAGGATAACCTTGTATGCGGCTCGATTCATATATCCTTCGCAAAGATTAACCTGCCCAATTCCAGCCTTGCCGATCCTCCACCAAATTTCACAGTGGGTGCAAGACTGTGGCTTGTACGCCTCTCCGTCTAACCATTAGTTGACCAGGTGTTGGGTAAAGCTGAAAATTAGACTCATCAGAGATTACCTTACTCCAGTCCTCTATGGTCCAATCCATATGGTCTTTGCCAAACTTCAGCCTGGCTCTCATTGATGAAAGGCTTTTTCTAGCTTTACAGGACCTGAACCCTGCCACTAAGAGCCTGTTACGAACTGTTCTTGCGGTGCACTTCACCCCAGCTGCCATTTGCCATTCCTTTTGTAGGTCATTTGAGGTCATCCTGCAGTTGCTGAGTGACATTCGAATAAGATGACGTCATCCCGGTCAGTGAGTGGAGAGACGTTTTCGCCCTCTGCCGGTCTGTAGCTTTGTTCTCCCCAATGTCTGCTACTTGACCTTGTTGTAATGGATTGTATATACAGCTCTGGCAAAAATTAAGAGACCACTTTCACATGATCAGTTTGTCTGATTTTTCTCTTTATAGGTATATTTTTTGAGTAAAATGTAAATTGTTCTTTTAGTCTATAAACTTCTGACATGTCTCAGAACTTCCAAGCAATAAATTTTGTATTTTTTTCTGACAAAGAAAAACGGTCAAAATTTAAAAAAAAAAACCTAGTGCTTTCAGACCTCAAATAATGCAAAGAAAACAAGTTCATAATCATTTAGAAACAACAATACTAATGTTTTAACTCAGGAAGTGTTATGAACTGCTACAAGCACTAAGGAAAGATGGGAACTCTGTCCCTACAATAAAACTGAGCTTGATCCCTACGATGTAACGGGGAACCTGATCCTGCGACCAGACCCGCTAAAGTCCTCAGCTAGTCTGAACGAAGACCTATAGTTGCGAGGAAGGAATCCCTACAAGATCTAGGGACTGGGAGAAAAGGTGGACACCTCCTAACAGAAATTGTAGCAGGGAAAATTAAACAGAAAACAAATTACTACGAGATCCTAAGATTAAGCAAAACTGACAGAGTAAGGCACCTAAGCACCCGGCTAGCTTAAGAGTAGATAATACAATGAAGTCCAGCAAAGCCAGAAGGGCAGAGCCAGACTAAATAGGGAAAAAAGGTCATGTGACCAGCAAACTGAAACAAAATCTAACAAGAGGGTTCTAACAGTACCCTCCCTTCTAAGAGGATCCTCCGGATCCACTAGGACTTAGGCTTATCCGGAAACCTCTTGTGAAACGCTCTGACAAGTCTAGACGCAGAAACAAAATCCGCCCTCACCCATGAGTTATCCTCGGGTCCATAACCCTTCCAAGCGACGAGGTACTGCAAACCCCCTCTATACCGTCTAGAATTTAGGATGCGGGAAATCTCATATTGCCCGTCCTCCACCACCAGGGGAACAGTGGTCGAGACGTCTCCATCTGAGACCTCAGCTTTTTTCAAGAGAGAAACATGAAACACCGGATTAATCTTCCAGGAGGTGGGAAGCTCCAACTTAACAGCAGATTGGTTAATAACCTGAAGCACCTTAAAGGGCCCTACAAACTTGGGACCCAATTTCTTAAGACGGAATCCTCAAGCGCAGATTCTTAGAGGACAACCAGACCATGTCACCAATAGCAAACAAAACCTCTTGTCGTTTTCTATCAAAATACACTTTGGATCTTTTGTTAGCCTCCTGAAGATTACCACGCACATCCGTCCAAACTCTCTCCAAAACACCAGAAAAATTCTCCTCTTCAGGTACAGCCGATCCCAACTTGGAAAATGACCCAAAAGACGGATGTCTCCCAGTACAACAAAAAAAAGGCGAACAACCAGCAGAAGCGGATGTATGATTGTTAAGAGCAAACTCAGCAAGTGGCAGAAACTCAGACCACCCCTCTTGATTATCAGTCACAAAACAACGCAAGAACTGCTCAACATCCTGGTTTTTCCTTTCTGTCTGGCCATTAGACTCAGGATGATATCCGGATGAAAACGACAAATGAACTCCCAACCTGTCACAAATGGCGCGCCAAAAACGAGCCACAAACTGAGGTCCCCTATCAGAAACAATGTCAGTAGGAACACCATGTAGTCTGACTATTTCCATGACAAAGGCCTTAGCGAGAGCCTTAGCGCAGGGCAATTTGATGAAAGGAACCAAGTGACACATCTTGCTAAAACGGTCCACGACCACCCAGATGACAGTGAAACCCTCAGAGGGGGGAAGGTCAGTAATAAAGTCCTTAGCCAAATGTGTCCAAGGTGCACTAGGGACCTCCAGAGGGCAAAGCAACCCTGCAGCAGGAGTATGAGAAGACTTAGATCTAGCACACACAGTGCATTGACGCACCCACTTAACGACTTCCTTCTGCCATCCAGGCCACCAAAAGCTGCGACCCACAAGTCTCTTGGTCTCAGAGATTCCAGGATGACCTGCCAACCGAGAGTCATGACATTCAACAAACAAATCTCTCCTCAGGGTACCAGGCACAAACAACCTCCCATGCGGCGTGTTAGATGGGGCATTCTCCTGTGCTTTAAGAATCTCATCTTCCAACACGGAGTCCAAAACCGCAATAACAACCCCCTCTTGCAAAATGTTTTCCTCCTCCTCAGTACCCACCATAGGAGAAAAACTGCGAGACAAAGCATCAGCTTTAACATTTTTAGAACCTGGGATGTAAGTAACGGTAAAATTAAAGCGTGAGAAAAACAGTGCCCACCTAGCCTGACGGGCATTCAAGCGTTTGGCAGCATCAAGGTAGATCAGATTTTTATGATCGGTGAAGACTTGAACAGGAAATTCCGCTCCCTCCAAAAAATGACGCCAGTGTTCAAATGCGAGTTTAATTGCCAACAATTCCCGATTACCGATATCATAATTTAGTTCAGACTCAGAAAATTTCTTTGAAAAAAAAGCACAAGGATGTACTCCATCCGTCTTTTCCTGAGACAACACCGCGCCGACCCCCACAGAAGAAGCATCAACCTCAACCAAAAATGGTTTAGTCACATCAGGCTGCGTAAGGATGGGAGCAGAGCTGAATCTCTCCTTTAGCAACACAAAAGCCTCAATGGCCTCAGTAGTCCACTGAACCGCATCAGCACCTTTCCTGGTGAGATCGGTCAGAGGTTTGGCAATCACAGAAAATTTTTTTTATGAATTTTCTATAATAATTGGCGAATCCCAAAAACCTCTGTATTGATTTCACACCAACAGGTCTAGGCCAATCCTGCACAGCTTGCACTTTCACAGGGTCCATCTCAAAACCTTCACTGGAGACAATGTAGCCCAAAAAACTAAGTCTCTGTACAGCGAACTCACATTTTTCTAGTTTGGCAAAAAGTGAATTATCACTCAGTAACTGTAATACTTCACGCACACTCCTCCAATGAGACTCCAAATCCGGTGAATAAATCAAAATGTCATCCAAATACACAACCACACTTCTGCCGATCAAAGGTCTAAGGATGTCATTAATAAGATTCTGAAAAAATGCCGGAGCACAGGAAAGTCCAAAAGGCATGACCAGATTCTCAAAATGACCCAGTGGAGTGTTAAACGCAGTCTTCCATTCATCCCCCTCCTTCATTCGCAACAAATTGTATGCCCCTCGAAGATCAATTTTCGAGAACCACTTGGCCCCCACTAACTGATTAAACAAATCAGGAATCAATGGCAGTGGGTAAGGATTGCGTACAGTAATCTTATTAATCTCACGAAAGTCTAGACAAGGCCGTAAACCGCCGTCCTTTTTTTTAACAAAAAAAAATCCAACCGCCACAGGAGATTTGGAAGGCCTAATGTGACCGGCGGCCAAGCTTGTCTGTATGTATTCCTCCAAAGCCTTTCTCTCAGGAATAGTCAAATTAAATAAACGACTTTTAGGAAGAGTCGCTCCAGGGACAAATTCAATTGCACAATCATAATCTCTATGAGGAGGCAATACCTGCGATTCTTTATCAGAAAAAACTTTCCAAAAATCCTGAATAGGTACAGGTAACTCCCCCTTAACTACAGCAGCAATACGCCCGTTACAACACTTGTCATAACACTTAGGACTCCAGGACTTAATTTCATTGGTAGACCAATCCAGTACCGGATTGTGCAATTTTAACCAGGGTAACCCCAAAATCACCGGTGAGGGCAAATTATTCAAAACTACCAAATCCAAATTCTCTTGATGAACACCATTAATAGTAAGAGGAAATTCACAGATATGGTGAGTAACATTTTTCAAGGGAGAGCCATCCACAGACACCACATTAATAGGAGAAGACAGAAGTTTGGGTTTTAATTTTAGTTTTTCCAAAAATTTCCCATCAATCACATTGAGAGTTGAACCACAATCCACAAATACCCGAAACTCCATTAATTCCTCCTCACCAGCAGTGGTAGCAGAAAGAAAGACACCTTTATTGTTTAAACAAGCTATGCGGGCGAAACTGACCTCATTTATTTTTTTCTCTTTATTCATTCGAAGCGCACAGTTCTTAATGAAATGCTCAGATTTACCACAGTAGAAACACAAACCTTGAGCAAATCTGCGTTCTTTTTCCCGAGAGTGAGGTGCCATTGCTCCAATTTCCATCGGCTCTGCAATGTCAGTACGTTCCTTCTCCAAACCTGGAGCTGACAAAGCAGACTTACTCTCATTAACCCTTGCACGCAGTCTCCTATCCACCCGTATGGCCAATTGCATAGCCTCTTGCAAGTTACCAGGTATAGGATAAGCAATCAGCAAATCTTTAACCCTTTCACTTAATCCTGCAAGAAATAAACTTTTCAAAGCTGAATCGTTCCAGCCCACCTGGGTGGACCACCTACGGAAGTGAGTACAATATTTTTCCACATTACCCGATCCCTGTCTCAAACGTCTCAACTCTGTCTCAGCTGATGAAACACGATCCGGATCGTCATACAACAACCCCAAAGCAGAAAAAAAAACATCCACTGATCCAAAGCATGGATCACTAGGCTGCAGAGAAAAGGCCCAGTCCTGAGGTTCTTTGCGCAAAAGTGACATTATAAACCCTATGCGCTGTGATTCATCACCAGAGGATCTGGGTCTCAAACGAAAATACAACAAGCAAGCATTTTTAAAAGAAAAAAAATCTTGTTGTTCACCAAAAAATAAATCAGGCAAACATACCTTTGGCTCCACGAAATGTGCTCCAGAACAACTACTCACGTGTTGCCGGATTTCAGCCACCTCCAGAGAGAGACCCTGCAGGCGTTCAGCCAAATCCCGAACCGACACCATGATGAAAACAGAAAATCTTTCCTTAGAGATTTTTTTTTTTTCTAGGCTGGACTTACTGTTATGAACTGCTACAAGCACTAAGGAAAGATGGGAACTCTGTCCCTACAATAAAACTGAGCTTGATCCCTACGATGTAACGGGGAACCTGATCCTGCGACCAGACCCGCTAAAGTCCTCAGCTAGTCTGAACGAAGACCTATAGTTGAGAGGAAGGAATCCCTACAAGATCTAGGGACTGGGAGAAAAGGTGGACACCTCCTAACAGAAATTGTAGCAGGGAAAATTAAACAGAAAACAAATTACTACGAGATCCTAAGATTAAGCAAAACTGACAGAGTAAGGCACCTAAGCACCCGGCTAGCTTAAGAGTAGATAATACAATGAAGTCCAGCAAAGCCAGAAGGGCGGAGCCAGACTAAATAGGGAAAAAAGGTCATGTGACCAGCAAACTGAAACAAAATCTAACAAGAGGGTTCTAACAGGAAGAGTTCTGAAATCAATATTTTGTGGCATAACCAGGATTTTTAAAAACAGCTTTCACCCGTCTTGGCATGCTTGCCAACTAATCTCACTCATGCTTCTGGCGCAAAAATTTAGGCAGTTTTTCTTTGTTTGATGGCTTGCGACTATCCATCATCCTCTTGATCACATTCCAGAGGTTTTCAATGGGATTCAGGTCTGGAGAATGGACAGCTCATGACAGAGTTTTGATGTGGTGGTCTCTTAATTTTTGCCAGAGCTGTATATATACACACATGCACTTCTCAACACTTTAAATTCTCTACTCCGTCCCCCAGCACCACCACCCTCTCCTCTCATTTCTGTTTAACACTTTGCCTCTTTCTTTAAGCAGATCAATATCAGAGAAAGCTTTGGCCCGCAGTTCCTCCTCTTAAATGATCAGCCCTGTTCTTCCATAACCAACTTCTCCATCATGACAGAAGATCAGCTCTCCACCCTTTGGTCACGATCACATCTCACCACTTGCACGCTTGTCCCGCTCCCGTCCCACCTCATCCCTAACCTCGCCAGTCTTCATCCCAACCCTAACACATCTCTTCAACCTTTCACTTACAAATGGTGTCTTCCCCTCATCCTTCAAACATAACTTAATCACACCCATCCTCAAAAAGTCCCCCCTTGACCCATCCTCTGTGTCTAGCTGTCGCCCGATATCACTTCTCCCTTATGCCTCAAAACTACTGGAACAGCATGTCCATCTTGAACTGTCCTCCCATCTCTCCTCCTGCTCCCTCTTTGACTGGTTACAATCTGGCTTCCGACCACATTACTCAACTGAAACAGCCATAACTAAAGTCACCAGTGACCTACTAACTACCAAGAACAAGACACTACTCTGTCCTCCTCCAGGACCTGTCTTCTGCCTTTGACACAGTAGACCATTGCCTCTTCTTACAGATTCTCTCATCTCTTGGCATCACAGTTTTGGCCCTATCCTGGATCTCGTCATACCTAACAGACCAGAAATTCAGTGTCTCCCTCTCCCACACCACCTCCGCACCTCGCCCCGTCTGTCGATGTTCCCCAAGGCTCAGTTCTAGGACCCCCTACTCTTCTCCATCTACACAGTTGGCCTGGGACAGCTCAAAGAATCACATGGTTTGCAGTATCATCTCTACGCTGATGACACACAGCTCTACCTATCTGGACCCGACATCACCTCCTTGCTGACCAAAATCCCACAATGTCTGTCCACTATCCCATCTTTCTTTTCTGCTCACTTTTTAAAACTGAACATGGACAAAACAGAATTCATCATCTTTCCCCCATCTCACTCTCCCCTCCACCAGACCTATCCATCACCGTCAATGGGTGCTCACTTTTCCCAGTCCCGCATGCTCTGTGCCTCGGGGTGATCCTCGACTCTGCCCTCTTTCAAGCCACATATCCAAGCCCTTGCCTCCTCCTGCCGACACCAACTCAAAATTATTTCCCGGATACGTACATTCCTTGACCAAGAAACTACAAAAACGCTCGTGCACACCCTCATCATCACCCGGCTTGACTATTGAACCTCTGGCCTCCCCTCTACTACTCTGGCACTACCCCAATCTATCCTAAACTCTGCTGCCCGACTAATCCACCTGTCTACCTGTTATTCCCCAGCCTCTCCTCTCTGCCAAGCCCTTTACTGGCTTCCTATTGTCCAGAGGCTCCAGTTCAAAACCCTATGACATACAAAGCCATCCACAACCTGTCTCCTCCATACATCTGTGACTTGGTCTCCCAGTATTTACCTACACGCAACCTTCGATCATCTCAAGATCTCCTTCTCTACTCCTGTCTTATCTCATCTTCCCACAACCGCATACAAGACTTCTCCTGCGCTTCCTCTATACTCTGGAACTCTCGACCCCAACACATCAGACATTCGCCTATCATGGAAACCTTCAAAAGGAACCTGAAGACCCACCTCTTCCAGAAAGTCTACAACCTGCAGTGATCCTTAGTCTACTGAACCACCGCAGGACCAGCTCTACCCTCTCCTAGTGTATTCTCATCCATCCCCTGTAGACTGAGCCCTCGCGGGCAGGGTCCTCCCTCCTTTTGTACTTGTGTGTGCCTTGTACTGCTCATGTCTATTGTCTTGTCTTTGCATACCCCTTTTTCACATGTAAAGCGCCATGGAATAAATGGCATAATAATAATATATATATAGTTCTAGATCTATAGAATATATTATATATATATATATACACACACACACATACATACAGTGCCTTGCGAAAGTATTCGGCCCCCTGGAACTTTTCAACATTTTCCCACATATCATGCTTCAAACAAAGATACCAAATGTAAATTTTTCGTGAAGAATCAACAAGTGAGACACAATTGTGAAGTTGAATTAAATTTATTGGTTGTTTTTTTTAATTTTTGTGGAAATACAAAAACTGAAAAGTGGGGCGTGCAATATATTCGGCCCCTTTACTTTCAGTGCAGAAAACTCACTCCAAAAGTTCATTGTGGATCTCTGAATGATCCAATGTTGTCCTAAATGACTAATGATGATAAATGTAATCCACCTGTGTGTAATCAAGTCTCCGTATAAATGCACCTGCTCTGTGATAGTCTCAGGGTTCAGTTTGAAGCACAGAGGGAATCATGAAGACCAAGGAACACAACAGGCAGGTCCGTGATCCTGTTGTGGAGAAGTTTAAAGCCAGATTTGGATACAAAATGATTTCCCAAACTTTAAACATCCTGAGGAGCACTGTGCAAGCGATCATTTTGAAATGGAAGGAGTATCATACTACTGCAAATCTACCAAGGCCCGGTCGTCCCTCTAAACTTTCATCTCAAACAAGTAGAAGACTGATCAGAGATGCAGCCAAGAGGCCCATGATCACTCTGGATGAACTGCAGAGATCTACAGCTGAGGTGGGACAGTCTGTCCATAGGACAACAATCAGTCGTACACTGCACAAATCTGGCCTTTATGGAAGAGTGGCAAGAAGAAAGCCATTTCTCAAAGATATCCATAAAACACGGATTTTGGTAAGAACTTACCTGTAAAATCCTTTTCAGCGAAGGAAGGAAGAGAGACACAGTATTCATTACTGATGGGTAGGCGGAGCCCCAGATCAGGATGTTACCTCAGATCAAAAGAGTGATGACTGGCTGGCCCTCCAGCTCGGGCTCCTCCTACTCAGCTCCAGTCGTACCAAAGCTTTTAGGAAAAGAGCCAAGATCACCAGCGGAGCAACATAACCCCTTCTGAAGGAACTTCAGAGAAAAAACACAAGAATACAGGTTATGCATGCAAAGAAAGCCAAAAACCACAGAGTTCCAGGTACTACTCACGGAACCTGACTACTGCGATGAGCTGGCGATGCTGGAACAGAGCCCTAGCGCGCTGACCTCAGCCCAGATAATCGCTATCAGATAAGGGTCGCGCTGCATCTGAAAACATCAACACACTTCTGCCTTGGGAGGGTGCTGTGTCTCTCTTCCTTCCTTCGCTGAAAAGGATTTTACAGGTAAGTTCTTACCAAAATCCGTGTTTCAGCTGCAGATGGAAGGAAGAGAGCCACAGTATTCATTACTGATGGGACGTCCCAAACCAGTTCAAAAATAAGGGTGGGAAAAACCAACAAAAGGCAGAAACCCAACAACCTTAACAACAAAGCGCAACCAGCGCTAAACACAAGTTCATCCAGAACTTCAAACTACAGCTGCCTGCAAGACCCTACGTCCGAGGGCTGCATCAGCGGAAGCACTGACGTCCACTTTATAAAACTTTGTAAACGTGTGGACAGAGCGCCAAGTTGCCGCTCGGCAGAGCTGCACTGCCGAGGCACCTTGATGAAAAGCCCACGATGAGGCCACAGCTCTCGTAGAATGGGCTCGAATCTTAATCGGGCAAGATTCACCCCGAAGACGGTAAGCTTCCAAAATAGCTGACCGGATCCAACGAGCTATAGAATCCTTGGAAGCTCGTTGACCACGCCGACGACCTGCTGGAACCACAAACAGGGAGTCCGTCTTACGAAAACCTTGAGTAAGAGATAGATAAAACTTCAAGGCCCGCACTAAATCCAATTTGTGTAAATCTCGCTCTTTCGCATTCTTCGGATCCGGACAGAGTGAAGGCAACACAATATCCTGGTTAACATGAAATTGTGACACCACTTTAGGCAAAAAATCACCCCGAGTGCGAAGCACTACACGATCCGGAAAAAACTCCAGAAAAGGAGGCGAACAAGAAAGAGCTGCCAACTCAGAAACTCTCCTCAAAGAAGTGACTGCAACAAGGAAAGCCACCTTCCAAGAAAGTAAAGAAAGGCTAGCAGAAACCATAGGCTCAAAAGGTTTATGCTGAAGAGCCTCCAAAACAAGGTTGAGCCGCCAAGGAGACACGGGAGCCTTCCGCGGCGGAAACTTACGAGATATACCTCGGAAAAAGGAGAGCACGTCTCTATTTGAAGCAATGGTTCTCCGGAACAATAAAGACAGAGCAGAAATCTGACCTTTCAGAGTGCTGACTGCCAAACCCTTGTCTAACCCCTGCTGCAGAAAAGCCAACAGGTTGGGAATGGAAAATTTTCTCGGGTTCCGAGAGGACCCCAAACACCACGAAAAGAAGGTTTCCCAAATTTTGTGGTAAATCCTAGTAGTAGCTGGACATCTTGCAGCACGAAGGGTAGCAATAACCTCGGCTGAGAAACCTCTACGGGTCAAGATTTCGGTCTCAAGAGCCACGCCGTCAAACGCAGGGACATCAAGTCCGGATGACAAACGGGCCCCTGAGTCAACAAGTCCGGTTGAAGAGGGAGTGGAAAAGGAGGTGCCGCCAACAGCGACATTATTGTCGAGAACCACACCCTTCTTGGCCAGTCTGGAGCTATCAAAATAGCTGAAATTCTCTCTAGTCTGATCCGACGCAGTACTAGAGGAAGTAAGGATATCGGCGGGAATACGTAAATCAGCTCGAACTGATCCCACTGAGCCACTAGAGCATCCACCGCCACCGCCTTCGGGTCCTTGTACCTGGACATGAATGTCGGTAACTTGGCATTGGACCTGGATGCCATCAAATCCACTTGGGGGGTTCCCCAGCGAGAGCACAGTAGAGCAAAAACTTCCGGGTGAAGGCTCCATTCCCCGGGATCCATCCTTCTGCGACTGAGAAAGTCCGCTGTAATATTCTGAACCCCTGGAATGTGAATCGCCGAAATGGCTGGTACACTGGCCTCTGCCCAAATCAGAATTCGGGACACCTCTACCATGAGTCTGGAACTCCTTGTCCCACCTTGGTGATTGATATACGCGACAGCCGTCGCATTGTCTGTCTGCACTCGGACTGGCAGACCGCTCAAAGGGACCGTCCAATGTTGGAGGCAAAGGAAAATCGCCCTCAATTCCAGGATGTTGATCGGAAGAAAATACTCTTCCGATGACCATACCCCCTGAATCCAGAGATTGTTCCAAACACCCCCCCAGCCCGTCAGGCTGGCATCGGTGGTTATGACTGACCACTTCGGAGGGAGGAAAGACTTCCCCAGGGAGAATGCCCCTGGACGTAACCACCATTCTAGAGAATCCCGCACCGCGCGAGAAATGGTGACACTGCAATCCAGTGATTGCGACTGGTTCCATCGACTCAAGATGAACCTTTGGAGAGTCCTGGAATGGAACTGGGCAAAAGGAATTGCCTCCATGGACGCCACCATCAGTCCCAGAAGACGCATACACTTCCGTAGGGACATTGCCGTTGAGGATTTCATAATCTGTACATGTCGAAGAAGACATGACTGTTTGTCTGGTGGTAGGGAAACTACCGACCGAAACGTGTCGAGATGCATTCCCAAAAAGAGGATTGTCCTCGATGGTTCCAGGGACGACTTCTCCCAATTGACCAGCCAACCGAAGTCCTTCAGAAACTGAAGAGACAAATCCCGAGCCGTCAACGCCTCCTCCTCCGAGGAAGCCATGATCAAAAGATCGCCCAGATAAGGGAGAATCGTAATCCCCTGCCTTCGAAGGATTGCCATGAGGGGCGCCAGAATTTTTGTAAAGACCCTTGGCGCTGAGGCTAAGCCGAACGGCAGAGCCACGAACTGGTAATGATTCTGACCTATGGCAAATCGAAGAAAGCGCTGATGAGCCTTTCCGATGGGAATATGCAAATAGGCGTCGCGAATGTCGATTGACACCAGAAAATCGTTCTGTGACAGAGCTGCCACAACGGAACGAAGCGACTCCATGCGAAATTTCCGGGCATGGACATGCCGGTTTAATCGCTTGAGATCCAGAATCGGGCGAAATTTGTTCTCCTTTTTGGGAACTATAAAAAGGTTGGAATAAAAACCTTTCCCTCGGTCCTCTGACGGAACCGGTATCACTACACCCTTTTGTAGTAGAGATTCGACCTCTCGCTGTAGAGCGACAACAAGCTCGGGTTCCGACGGAACGTGAGATTGACAAAAAACATTTGGGGGTTGAGAAGCAAACTCTATGAAATAGCCTGCCGACACTATCCGTGTTACCCAGGAATCTGGAACGCGAGCCATCCAAGTCTCCTTGAAAAGAAGCAGGCGACCCCCCACTCGAGAATCCTCGAGTGGACCCCTGGCGTCAATCCGACTTTGCGGGTTTCTTGTCAAGTTCCCGCTTGTCCTGGCGGAAACTCTGCTTCCAGGGAGTACGAGTTTTCTGAGAGGATTTCTTTCCTGAGAAAGAAGGACGACCCGATCCCCACGAGGAGTGACTAGATCGTCCTCGGCCCCGAAAGGACCGCCGACCACTATAGACACCAGGCTTACTGGACACCGAGGCCATGGCCCTTCGCTGTGGTAATGCTGATTCCTTCGCCTTAGCCTTGGAAATCAGCTCTGTGAGGTCGGATCCAAAAAGATGGCCACCCTTGTAAGGTAAGGCCAACAACCCTTGTTTGGAAACTGCGTCCCCGGCCCACTGTCTGAGCCATAAAGCTCTTCTGACTGTGACCGCTGAAGCTTGCGCTTTGGCCAGCAGAGATGCCGTATCCAGACCGGCATCAAAGATATAACAGGCTGCCGTTTCTAACCATTCACAAGTTTCCCGTATCTCAGATAACGGAGATTCATTTTGCAACTCCGTCTTCAGACGTGCCAACCAGCTTAGAGAAGCTCTAGCAGCACACATGGATCCTAGCACTGCTCGAAATCCATGACCCGCAGCCTCATAGCTTGCTTTTGCCGCCAATTCTGCCTTTCTATCCAAAGGCTCCTGTAAGCTCGCTTTTCCCTTAATAGGGAGTAGAGAGGATTTACTAAGCTGAGACAAAGACACATCCACTTCAGGAGCAGAAGTCCAATTAGCCTTTAACTCCGCAGAGCAAGGATAAAGTGTATCAAAGAAATGCGTTCCATGAAAACGCTTATCTGGACATAGACGTTCCTCCTCTATTACACCATTAAGCTCATCCAGAGCTGGCAATGTTGTGCGCGAAGCACGGGACTCCTGGAACATGCGTGCTGATTTACCAGGACGACTAGTTACCTCCTCCGGTAACTGTAGTATATCTCTCATGGCTTCAATTAATGCCTCCGTACGCTTCGCCATAGAGGAACGCCCCTGCGGCTCGTCCGCATCTGAATCGGATATTTCTCCATCCGAATTTAAAGGGGAACTCTGCCCAATATCAGATACATCTGACTCGCTCCGTGTAGAGGCCGGTAACGGCCTGCGTCGCTTCCTCTGAGAGGAATTAGCAGACACATATTGACCTAAAAGGTCAGACAAGTTATTAATCGATCGAGCGATATCATCCAATTTTCCACCGCTGTCGACCGCAGCGCTAGACGCTGTGGAGGTCTGCGTATCTGATTGCCGCAATGGCACTGGGACGTGATCCGCGGCATCTGAACTCTGTTCAGACATGTCTCACCTGTATGAGCAGGTCAAAGCGGTAATACCAGCAAAAAACTATGCGTTTTTTTTTTTTTTTTCAAACGCTGAAGGGTTAACGCTCCACCAAGCAGGGTTACCCCAGCGGTATTCAGTCAGCAAATTTTAGCTGGTAGAAATAACCCTCAGAGGGGTTAATATTGCAAACTCACCACAATATATATATATTTGTGAGCCCCAGCCAATTTTTATGTCTCTGATGAGACTGCAGCTGCAGGATAGCGATCGCTGCGCTGCGGGGTGAGGAATCAGCACTCACCCAGCTGGCCGTGGTGTCTTATGAGGAGAGGAGCGGTCCAAGGAGCCCAGGAGCCTGAGTAATGGCCGCCACAGTGAGGGGGTCGCAGGAGAAACGCCAGAGCGCGCGTCTTCCTGCTCAGAAGACCGGGAATATTTAGGCCACGCCCCCCGCCAGCTCGAATAATGAGCGCGAACTCCCCCGCTCCTGCTCCCTCTCTGTCCTGCAGGTATCTGCCTGCGGACAAAAAATCACCACATCTACTTGTAACAGCGCTGTCACAGCAGCGCTGAAGCATACTGACATACATGTAGTAGCGCTGTCACAGCAGCGCTGAAGCATACTGACACAAGTAATAGCGCTGCTCATTCAGACGCTAAAGCACTCACACATAATTATATCATTAAAATTTGTGTGGAGTACTCACCAGCCAAGGCGCCACAGGGACCCTCAGGGTTTCTGGCGCTGTGCCCATGCTTCCCCCCAGGGCGAAGAACGCAGTGACCGCACGTGTGGTTTGCGTCCCGCCAGGGAAGCTCTCCTCATCCCCCAGGGCCGGCAAGGATTCTGCAGGGACTTTGAGTAAATACAGATCCGCCAAGGGAGAGGTTGGGGTACAGCAGCGCTGGTACCCCTGAGACCTCTAGACCAACTAGTGATCCAAGTCTCCTGTCCGAATATTAAAATAATAAAATCTTCTGAGGAGCTGCATTAGCAGCGACCATCCTCTGGACCTCAAATCTTAGACTGGAGCTGAGTAGGAGGAGCCCGAGCTGGAGGGGCCAGCCAGTCATCACTCTTTTGATCTGAGGTAACATCCTGATCTGGGGCTCCGCCTACCCATCAGTAATGAATACTGTGGCTCTCTTCCTTCCATCTGCAGCTGAAAAGTGTCATTTAAAGTTTGCAACAAGCCACCTGGGAGACACACCAAACATGTGGAAGAAGGTGATCTGGTCAGATGAAACCAAAATCAAACTTTTTGGCAATAATGCCAAACGATATGTTTGGCATAAAGGCAACACAGCTCATCACCCTGAACACACCATCCTCACTGTCAAACATGGTGGTGGCAGCATCATGGTTTGGGCCTGCTTTTCTTCAGCAGGGACAGGGAAGATGGTTAAAATTGATGTGAAGATGGATGGAGCCAAATACAGGACTATTCTTGAAGAAAACCTGTTGGGAGTCTGCAAAGGACCTGAGAATGGGACGGAGATTTGTCTTCCAACAAGACAATGATCCCAAACATAAAGCAAAATCTACAATGGAATGGTTCTGTTATGAACGTTTTGGAGACTACTTTGGAGCTGAAGCTCCCTCTGGTGGTTGCTGAGGGTATTGAACCAATGTTGAATACCAAGAGCCCTACACCTGTAAATAACGAGTGGTTGTCAGGTGGTACTGACTGGCCTGATGTAAGTGAGCTGAACTCCCATGATCCTCGCCGGTGATCAATTGTGCTTCCTGGTTTAGGTTGGAATTCAGCTTGCTTTCCTGCTGTCTCCTGCTTGCGTTCAGATAAGTCTCTTTCAGTTTTTTTTTACTGTGGTTTGAATTCCTTGCTTTTTGCTGCATTGCTTTTTGTCTTCAGCCGTGTCCCCCCTGGGGGGCTTTGGCTGGTCTCCGTTCGTTTTTGTGTTTGTTCATTTGCTCAGTTCTTGTGGTGTTTAACTGCTGGGTAGCTACGTGTCCACACCAGAGATCTGATATAGGTGGTCGAGACCGTGTGGTCTCAGTGTTTTTGGATTCAGAAGTGTTGGAGTTCTTCCTAGGGTTTTTCTGGGTTGCAGAAAGTATTCTCTCCTGTGCTGTCCTATCTAAACAGTTTTGGGCCCCAGCGTTTGCTCAATCTATTTTCTGTCTGTGTTTGTATTTTCATCTTGTCTAACCACCATTATATGTTTGGGGGCTTCCTACTCTTTTGGGGTCTACTCCGGGGCAGTTAGCTTTCCTCTTTCCATCTTCAGGGATAGCTATTTCTCCGGCTGTGCCGAGGCGTCTACGACCACAGTAGGTACGCTCCACGGCTGCTTCTAGTTGTGCGGTTAGTTTAGGGGTCTGCAACCTATTAGTTTCCAACCTCTCTGGTGTCAGGCTGCCTATGCGGTTTTTTTGCTCCTGCCTCCTCAGCTATCAAAACATAACAGGTTCACAAATAAACATATCCAGGTGTTAGAATGGCCAAGTCAAATTCCAGAGCTGAATCCAATCAAGAATCTGTGGTAAGAGCTGAAAACTGCTGTTCACAAACGATCTCCATCCAACCTCACTGAGTACGAGCTGGTTGCCAAGGAAGAATGGGCAAGAATTTCATTCTCTCGATGTACAAAACTGATAGAGACATACCCCAAGCAACTTGCAGCTGTAATCGCAGCAAAGGTGGCGCAACAAAGTATTAAGTTAAAGGGGCCGAATAATATTGCACGCCCCACTTTTCAGTTTTTGTATTTCCACAAAAATGTAAAATAACCAATACATTTCGTTCAACTTCACAATTGTGTCCCACTTGTTGTTGATTCTTCACCAAAAATTTACATTTGGTATCTTTATGTTTGAAGCATGATATGTGGGAAAAGGTTGAAAAGTTCCAGGGGCCGAATAATTTCGCAAGGCACTGTATATATATATATATATATAATGGGCAGCACGGTGGCTCAGTGGATAGCACTGCAGCCTTGCAGCGCTGGAGTCCTGGGTTCGAATCCCACCAAGGACAACATCTGCAAGGAGTTTGTATGTTCTCCCTGTGTTTGCGTGGGTTTCCTCCGGGTACTCCGGTTTCCTCCCACACTCCTAAAAATCTAGGGAATCTAGATTGTGAGCCCCATCGGGGACAGGGACGATAATGTGTGCAAACTGTAAAGCGCTGCGGAATAGGTTAGCTCCATATAAAAATAAAGATTATTATATATATATATATATATATATATATATATATATATATATAAATATATATCACACACAACACACACACACACACACACACACACACACACACAGTACAGACCAAAAGTTTGGACACACCTTCTCCTTCAAAGATTTTCTGTATTTTCATGACTGAAAATTGTAGAATCACACTGAAGGCATCGAAACTATGAATTAACACATGTGGAATTATACATTACACTTTACAAAAAAGTGTGAAACAACTGAAAATATGTCTTATATTCTAGGTTCTTCAAAGTAGCCACATTTTGCTTTGATTACTGCTTTGCACGCAGAAAAGGTGAACGGATGGACTCTACATGCCTGGTTCCCACCATGAAGCATGGAGGAGGTGGTGTATATATACACATACATGAGCTATATATATGTGTGTATATATAGATGTGTATATGTGTAGATGTGTATATATGTGTAGATGTGTATATACAGTCATGGTCAAAAGTTTTGAGAATGACACAAATATTAATTTTTACAAAGTCTACTGCTTCACTTTTTCTAATGGCAATTTGCATATACTCCAGAATGTTATAAAGAGTGATCAGCTTAACAGCAATTACTTGCAAAGTCAATATTTGGCTAGAAAAGGAACTTTATCCTCCAAAACACATTTCAACATCATTGCAGCCCTGCCTTAAAAGGACCAGCTAACCTCTTTTCAGTGATTGTTCCATTAACACAGGTGTGGGTGTTGATGAGGACATGGCTGGAGATCAATCTGTCATGATTAAGTAAGAATGACACCACTGGACACTTTAAAAGGAGGCTGGTGCTTGGCATCATTGTTTCTCTTCTGTTAACCATAGTTATCTCTAAAGAAACACGTGCAGTCATCATTGCAATGCACAAAAATGGCCTAACAGGGAAGAGTATCGCAGCTAGAAAGATTGCACCTCAGTCAACAATCTATCGCATCATCAAGAACTTCAAGGAGAGAGGTTCCATTGTTGCCAAAAAGGCTCCAGGGCACCCAAGAAAGACCAGCAAGCGCCAGGACCGTCTCTTAAAAGTGTTTCAGCTGCGGAATCGGGCTACCAGCAGTGCAGAGCTTGCTCAGGAATGGCAGCAGGCAGGTGTGAGTGCATCTGCACGCACTGTGAGGCGGAGACTCTTGGAGCAAGGCCTGGTCTCAAGGAGGGCAGCAAAGAAGCCACTTCTCTCCAGAAAAAACATCATGGACAGACTGATATTCTGCAAAAGGTACAGGCAGTGGACTGCTGAGGACTGGGGTAAAGTTATTTTCTCTGATGAATCCCCTTTTCGATTGTTTGGGACATCAGGAAAACGCCTCATTCGGAGAAGACAAGGTGAGCGCTACCACCAGTCTTGTCTCATGCCAACTGTTAAGCATCCTGAAACCATTCATGTGTGGGGTTGCTTCTCAGCCAAGGGAATCGGCTCTCTCACAGTCTTGCCTAAAAACACAGCCATGAATAAAGAATGGTGCCAGAATGTCCTCCAAGAGCAACTTCTCCAAACCCTCCAAGAGCAGTTTGGCGATCAACAATGCCTTTTCCAGCATGATGGAGCACCTTGCCATAAAGCAAAGGTGATAACTAAATGACTCAGGGAACAAAATATAGAGATTTTGGGTCCATGGCCTGGAAACTCCCCAGATCTTAATCCCATTGAGAACTTATGATCAATCATCAAGAGACGGTGGACAAACAAAAACCTAAAAATTCTGACAAAATGAAAGCATTGATTGTGCAAGAATGGACTGCTATCAGTCAGAATTTGGTCCAGAAGTTGATTGAGAGCATGCCAGGGAGAATTGCAAAGGTCCTGAAGAAGAAGGGTCAACACTGCAAATATTGACTTGCTGCATTAACTCATTCTAACTGTCAATATAAGCTTTTGTTACTCATATGTTTGCAATTATATTTCTGTCTGTGATAAAAACATCTGTCAAACACACACATAAAAACCAGAGGGCAGCAGATCATGTGAAAATATAATATTTGTGTCATTCTCAAAACTTTTGGCCATGACTGTATACAGTACAGACCAAAAGTTTGGACACACCTTCACGTTCAAAGATTTTTCTGTATTTTTATGACTATGAAAATTGTAGAATCACACTGAAGGCATCAAAACTATGAATTAACACATGTGGAATTATACATTACACTTTACAAAAAAGTGTGAAACAACTGAAAATATGTCTTATATTCTAGGTTCTTCAAAGTAGCCACCTTTTGCTTTGATTACTGCTTTGCACGCAGAAAAGGTGAACGGATGGACTCTACATGCCTAGTTCCCACCGTGAAGCATGGAGGAGGTGGTGTGATGGTGTGGGGGTGCTTTGCTGGTGACACTGTTGGGGATTTATTCAAAATTGAAGCGGTGAGAGGTCAGCTCACCCCAAACCATCTCGATTGGGTTCAGGTCTGGTGACTGGAGGCCAGGTCATCTGGCGTAGCACCCCAACACTCTCCTTCTTGGTCAAATAGCCCTTACACAGCCTGGAGGTGTGTTTGGGGTCATTGTCCTGTTGAAAAATAAATGATGGTCCAACTAAACGCAAACCGGATGGAATAGCATGCTGCTGCAAGATGATGTGGTAGCCATGCTGGTTCAGTATGCCTTCAATTTTGAATAAATCCCCAACAGTGTCACCAGCAAAGCACCCCCACATCATCACACCACCTCCTCCATGCTTCACAGTGGGAACCAGGCATGTAGAGTCCATCCGTTCACCTTTTCTGCGTGCAAAGCAGTAATCAAAGCAAAATGTGGCTACTTTGAAGAACCTAGAATATAAGACATATTTTCAGTTGTTTCACACTTTTTTGTGTTAATTCATAGTTTTGATGCCTTCAGTGTGATTCTACAATTTTCATAGTCATGAAAATACAGAAAAATCTTTGAATGAGAAGGTGTGTCCAAACTTTTGGTCTGTACTGTGTATATATAATATATATATATATATATATATATATATATATATATATATATATACATATACATACATATATACACACACACACACATACATATATATATACACACACACACATCTATTTTTGTTATTGAGGGGAAAGTGTCCTAAGTAGAACTGCTATCAATTTTCCAGTCTTGAACACTTATATAATATATTGAAAAGTACATCTGCAACCAAGTCCATAATCATTAGTTTCGCATTTCTTCTATTCTGAATAAAAATTTTCAAGGTTCATAGAAATGGCCCAAGGCAGGATTATCCCTCCTGGATTAAATAACTCCACAGCTAATGTAACACAAACCGTTTGTTCTTTTTATTACACTTTATAATATTACATGTTTTCTGCAATCCTGAAAGGTTTTCTCTATTACATTTTTGTACATTGTATCATACATAAACCTCAACAAAAAAGGATTTAGATAAAATATACATGCCACAGCAGCAGAAATACATTTTGTTGCAAACTAGCTGAAAACTATAGTTTTGCCCTTCAGATTATTATACAACTACAGAAAGAAAAAAGTATGGTACAAAGAGCAGATGTCTCACAAGACCCCCATCCATTGTGGACATGGAGGGGCCCACATCATTGTTAGTCACATTGACATCTTTTCACATTGAATCTTTTCATTCCTCAAATCTGGGGAAAAGTCCAGTCTTATTTTTGCTTGTGGTAAGAGGTTGATTTCAAACATATAATACAGAATTTTGGGCAGGGTATAAAAGTATTATTCACCTTCATGTGTAATTTTCTTTCATACAACTTGACCATTTAGTTAATCCATCTCTCCAAGAACGTTAAAATAAAACTGGGCCTGGAAAATGAAAAGGACAGCAGAACTGGGAGATAGAGTTATGAAAATGACCCAGAAGAGTTGGATAATTTCCTCCTTTCAGCTACAGGTGACAGGAGGGCGTCTTCCTTTACTGCCCACTACAGGCGAGTCTGAGCAGGCTCCATTCCCCTTTTATTGCGCCATAATATGTCAGGTAATAGTGCATACTCTAAGATCAGATCAAGTCCATGGCTAGGTGGGTGCTGCAGGTCTTGGCCTGAGAAGATGGGATGAAGGAGAGGATGAAGGTGTAAAGCTGTGGCAGCAGCGGAGGCTGGCCGTGGAGCAAGCAGAGTTGGGTATAGCGCAGCATGGGGGACATGATGAAGAGTCAGAGGGCCAGCAGGGTGCAGTGCAGAGGCAGGAATTATATGTATTGGATGACTAGCTAAGAAAGCAGCAGGGTGGGCTGGAATTAGAGAGTGGGTAAGGTGCGAAAGAGAGATAGGAGCTAAATGTGGCTGAGGGATGTGGTGGACCTGTGCTAAAGCTTGCGGGTGAGGTTGGATACCAATAGCAGCTGCAGCGGCCGCATGCTGGAGGATGGCATGCTGTACAGTGGTAATAGAGGCAGCAGATACTGGGGTTGGTGCCTGCTGAATATGTATAGGCTGGAGGGCTGGTGTAACAGACTGCAGGGCATGCGGGATGACTCCTGCTGGGAAATTCTTAACTTGTTTGGCTAACAGCTGCTGTTGAATATGCTGTTGAGCTGCTTGTTGTAGTTTGCTGTATTTTTCCATTTCTTCTGGCGTAAAAGTGATGGGCTGGCTTTCTAAAGGTGCCAATGAGCCTTCTTCCTCTTCATCCTCCTCTTCTTCCTCATCTTCCCCATCTGGCCGAATAGAATTTGGATCAACTGTGACAGCAGGATAAGCTGAAGCATGAAAAAATTCAGAATCGGGTGGTGGAGGCATCATTCTGCCATGGAGCGGTGGAAATGGAAGACTTCCGTTACCCAATGGGTTCGATGCAGTTCCTTCTTCGAGGTCTTGAGCAGGTGGCTCGCAGCAAACTGATTCTTCTTGGGACAGAGGCTCCACTACAGATGCAGGAGGTTCTGACTCTGGGACATTATCCACCTGGACGGAGGTCTTCTCTGCTTTCCCCTGCTCCCCTTCTAAGAAAACTGATGTCCCCCAGACTCATTCTCACCTTTCTGATGCACAGTGCCTTTAGAAACCACAGGCAGTTTGCCTATTAATGGGAGTGGAGTAATTTTAGTACCAAGAGCAGGTGGCAACTTTGGACCAAAGTATCCCTGAGGTGGGTCTTTTACTTTTGAACCTAATTTGGAGTTGCCATCATCCATTGTGCTTGCTGCCTTCCCTAAACGTCGAGACTGGATTTTTTCTAGAAGTTGTTT